>JBAMBE010001197.1:0-600000 GCA_037043585.1 Drosophila mimica
AAACACCAAAGCAACTAAGACACAAATGACTACCTCTAGACAAGGGAACGAAACCAATGACAATACAAAGGGTGACAAAAAGGGCAAATGGACACCAATGCGACCACGAGCATGGTCAAACCCAGTTCGGGGTCCTCCTCCACTCATCCAGCCGCAGATGGGAGGAACAAAGCGGGCCCAGGGTGGACCTGGCATCCATCTCGCCATGTCAGCAATGGTCCTGATGGGAGCACTGTCAGCGGCCACCATCCAGACGACAGGTATAGCCAATACCGAAACGCTCTCCAACGGTGGACAAACACTGGGTGACTGCAGTGACGCGTCAGGACCGGGTCATCCATATGCATGGAGGCCCAATCACAACTGGAATCCTGATGCGCACAGAAAGATGACCCGCAAGAGAAGACGCAGTCGCTGATCCTTTATATAATAAGACTACTCTAAGTTTATAGAACACATACCAATTAAGTGAACAAACAGTGTGAAAAAGTTTATCGCTTCACGATAAAGCACACTAACGATGACCAAAGACGAAATCCATCGCTCATAAATAAGATAGCTAATATAAAAATTATGTATTAAAAAATTAGCCGTGTCTGTCCATATAAGTTTTTAAATGTATTAAAGTGTATATATAGTAATAAGTTAAAAATGAATGGACAATAAAAGATATAAAATAAAAAAAAAAGCAGTTGATATTAATAATAAATATATAAAAAAATATAGTCATTTATAACCTTCACCAGTTTGTCTTTCTCAGCTCCCCTTAAAGTGTGCAAACTGTGAAAGGAGTCACAATGCGCGTTTCTGGGTTGTTGCGATTTACAAGCTTTAATCAATAATAAATATAAAAAAAAAAAAAAAAAAAAAAAAAAAAAAATCCCCCGTTCCATAACCCTGCTCAGCCTTCAGTGTCGTAGCCCTTAACAATAATAGAGAGAAGCACTGGCTAAGAGGCTGAGCATTCCTCTCCTTAAAAAAAAATAAACAGAAAAAACTCTATATACATACACTATTAAACTCACATGGGAACACAACATTTCCCCAAAAATATTTGTGCACTATACTCATTCTCTCTAATCACATAACCAAACACTGTCACAACTGCTGGCTAAGGGCATTAAAAAAATGCTGATGCTACACAATGCCTACATATGTTCTTAAAAACCTAATGCAATCAATGTATATGTCAATGTAAAAAGTATATATTTTTTTAAAAAAAAACAAATTACTGTTACTTTAAAAACACATGTTGATTCTTTTATGCTTTTTCCAATGCAACATGTTTCGATTGCAACCAAAACTAAAGTAACATAAGTAACCTTAAGAACATATAGTCACAAAATACAATTGTGCAACTCGCACAATAAAAAAAAAAAAAAAAAAAAAACAATGTACAAATGCACACACATCAACCAAGACACGAACGAGGATACCGTATAGTTATAAGGCAACTACACCATACGACGCCACAGGAATGGATAAAAGATGAACTGGCCAAACTGGGACACGAGACGAGGTACATAAATGTAACAAAGCACCGATACACCCGAAAGCCCATTAACCAATTTGAAGTGGAACTGGCGCCTGATCCCAACACAAACGAAAAGATCCTAAAATTAACAACACTTGGAAACCAGCACAACATAGAAGTGGCCAAGCAAGACAAAAGAATTGACCCCGTTCAGTGCCATAGATGTCAGATGTATGGACACAGCAAAAATTACTGCCGTCGTCCATTTGTCTGCCTCAAATGTGCACAAGCACACCCAACAACAGCATGTACAAAGAGCAGAAACACCCCACCCAAATGTGCAAACTGCCAAGGAACACATGTGGCCAGCTACAAGGGCTGTCCCACCTTTAGGATGGAACAAGCCAAATTAACAGCAAACGACACTAGGAAGCCGCCACCACCAATACACTCAAGCCAGCAACGAGCACAACAACGCCGACAAACAACACAATCAGCAAAAGTGACCACAATTAACACACCTTCAGGGACGATAACAATCGGATAACCCCCGGCCACTACATCCACCAATCAAACAACACCAATGGAGAGTACCATGGAACGAAATAGTAAAACGTCAACAACACAACCATCAAGCCACAACTAACCAACCAATAAACCACAGAAAACAAACTAATACGAATAACAACTCAAATGCTCAGTCTACACCAGCACCTAAACGCAGCCAAAACAACAAACAAAACAATCAGCATCAAATATATCAACAACACCAACAACAACAACAACACCATACTGCCAAGCCACAACGCCAGCAATGGAGCAACAAAACCCAAAACATTCACAATCACTCAAAATCATCACACACACACCAACAATACCCTCAACATCTAAAGCAACAACCAACAGAAACTAAACAAACACAACAAAACCAACAATACCCTCAACATCTAAAGCAACAACCAACAGAAACTAAACAACCACAACAAAACCAACAATCACAACACAATATACAGTCAACACAAACAAGTAACAAAATACTGGAGGCTCTTGAACAGAATGCGATCACCATGATGTCCATATCCAGTAAACTGGACCAAATGATCAGCCTTCTACTCGCCTTAGCCCCCAAAAATATAAATAACAGTCAATACAACAATCATAACAAAAAAGACACAGCTACACACAAAAATACCAATACAGCAGTTTCATCTCACAACATAACCCCCTACACCAAGAGATGAAATCTACCAAATCGCCAATGACACAACAATAAATGAGTGAAAACAATCACAATAACCAACAACCAAACACAAACACCCAATACAATAATAATATACAAAACACCAACAATGGCCCACCAAATTCCGGCTGCAACACAGAACACTCTCCACATAATAACAATATTAAAATCGTGTATTGGAACGCAGCTGGCATCAGAAACAAGACAAACGAACTGGAAGTCTTCCTGAATCAAAACATAAAGTAGACATAATGATGATAGTTGAAACGAGGCTTAACAAACAAACACCCACTCAAAGAGACTCTTCAATTGATATCCAAGGATATAGCGCCCACTCAGTACAATGCCCCCCACCAAATCAACGGAGAGGAGGAGTGGCGGTACTCATTCGCAATGGCATAAAGTTTGAGGCACTTGAACCAGTCCGGATGGAAGCAATCCAGGCAGCGCCGATAATGGTAACTTTAAACAAAAATAGTACCACCATCATTGTCCCAGTCTATTGCCCACCCCAATTCAAATGGAACGCCAGCCAATTCGCCAGTCTCCTGAGCTATGCGGACTCACTTAAGAGCAACGCCACCTCGGGAATCCTATTATGTGGAGACTGGAACGCAAAGCACACCTGGTGGGGCAACCTAAGGACCTGTCCTAGAGGAAGAGACATCATGACAAACATACATAAAAGTCGAAAGTATAACATTCTGGCAACAGGAGGAGCCACCCACTACCCATATGCTCAAAGCAAGCGGCCCTCAGCAATCGACTTTGCAATATATGGAGGCATCCCAAGTTGTAGACTGACGACCTACAGTACGGCAGATCTTGACAGCGACCATCTGCCCATACATATAGAACTGGGCATAAACGAATTAATAACAACGTTGGACGCACCAAAATACATATTAACAAGGAACACAAACATAGCCAAATTTCAAAAACATTTAAATGATAGTATAAACCTAAACATGGACATAAACTCTGGATTGGATATTGAGGAAGCCATTGACATCCTATATACTAATATTCGGAATGCAGCCTCAGAAGCAGCCCCAAAGCTCCGTCGCAATCAAACCTCCAAGGGATACAAAAACACACACCATAAACACAGAATTACCCGGGAGACACTGGACCTACTTAACCACAAGAGACAGTGTAAAAAGGACAGCTTACGGCAAGGCACAGCCGAAGCACGCAGCCAGTATAGACAGGCCCAAAACCAGCTACGAAGAGCGCTAAAAAAAGAAAAATTTAACGTAATAAATAGACAAATACAAAACATTGATCCAACAGACAGATACAAAATGCAAAAACTTTGGACAATTACAAGAAACATTAAAAAACAACCGGATATTAACCTGCCACTGATAATCCCAACTAATTCAACACAAACAAGAACTACATGGACAAAAACAAGCAAGGAAAAAGCAGAAGTGTTGGCAACATACCTGGAGGAAAGATTCAGCCCAAACTACACCAATACACTGGAAGAGCGAAAACAAATCGCTGAACAAACAACCCAACATACCATGGAAAACATAGAACAACAACAAAATACACACCAAAACAGACAAGAAAACATAAACAACACTGAAGAAGACAACAATAGTTGCCCACAAAACAACAACAAACAAAATTATTTCCGACCATTCACATACCAAGAACTGGTAGCTGAAATTAAAGGACTTCTACCCAACAAAAGCCCCGGAATGGATATGATGGACAATAGGACAATTAAAGCTCTACCTGACAAGGCCATCCTGTTTGTTGTGCTCATCTTCAACTGCATCATCCGACATGGGCACTTCCCAAAACAATGGAAATGTGCCCTAGTTAAAACAATTCTGAAGCCTGGAAAGCCGTCGGAACTAGTCTCTTCGTACAGGCCCATAAGCCTATTGACTGGCCTGTCCAAACTATTTGAAAAATTAATGATGCAGAGACTATATGACTACGAGGACTTTAAAAACGCAATACCTCAACACCAATTCGGCTTTCGCAAGGAGCATGGAACTGAGCAGCAACTCTCCCGAGTTACTCAATTCATGCTCCAAGCATATGAAAATAAACACTACTGCTCGGCTGTATACATTGACGTATCTGAGGCTTTTGACCGGGTGTGGCACGAAGGACTTATATGGAAGCTGAATAAACTACTGCCATATACGCTGACACGAGTACTGACAAGCTACCTCACAGATCGCAAATTCATAGTGAAGTGCAACGAAGGGATCAAATCCAGGACTGGTACCATTAGAGCTGGAGTGCCACAAGGAAGTGTACTGGGCCCAGTTCTCTATACTATATATGCTTCAGACATGCCTCTGCCAACCAATAGCAGCGAAGACCCCAGCCACAAGGTAACAAAAATGCTCTCCACATTTGCTGACGACACAGTGATTCTATGCGCTGCAAACTCACTACACACAGCCATTAACCACAACGAAAAATACCTTAAGGAGCTGAGCAGCTGGACCAAAAAATGGTGCATTAAAATTAACAACACTAAAACAGGACATGTCATACACACAACACGCACCCTAAGCCAACAACAAAGAGCACAGTCACCAAAACTAAACGGCCAAATAATTAAAAACAAAACCAGACACCAATACCTAGGAATCCATCTTGACAGCAAGCTGACACTACAGTTCCACCTGACGACACTACGAGTGAGACTAGTTGCCCTATACAAAAAACTCGAATGGCTAATTGGACCATACAGCAAAATGCCTACCACCACCAAAATAATTGTATATAAACAGTTAATGGCACCTGTTTGGAGATACGCAATACCTGTATGGGGGGCCCTTACCAGTGACACACAATTTAAAAGACTGGAAGCCGCACAAAATAAACTACTACGCCGAATAACAAACGCCTCCTTCTACACAAAAAACACCACAATAAAGGAGACATACAACATAGAGACAGCTGAAGAGGCATACAATAATGCCAGCGCCAGACTAGCTGCCTCACTTGCATTACACCAAAACTTCTATGCACGCCAGCTAATAACAAATCCATTCACACCAAACAGACTTCAAAGACCAAGATATACAAGCCAACTGCAAAAACATATTAAACCAGCACAACAACAACAACTAACAGACAACACAAATACAAGAATACAACCACCACAAGCTACCGAACCATTACCAACACTACTCAAACTACAAAAAGAAGAAACAGATAAACAAAACGAAGTACAACAACGGGAAAAATTCCTTTCCATACCACCACCCACATATAGATTTGGAGAAGAAAGAATAAACCTATTAAGACGCGAACTAAAATCTGGAAGGACAACGCTGGAAAAAGTACGGCACTACATCAAAAATCAACCAATACAAATTCAAAACCTAATCCTACCAAATGAAAACGCAATAATCAACGAAACACAAACAAACCCACTACAAAACTCCACCACCAAAAAACAACAACATCCGACAATAGTGAAACCACAACCGGCAACCAACATAACTACAGAAGAACAGCTAGAGGAACGGCTTAATTCCCTGAGACAACAAATTGAAAAAGAACTGGACGAAGCAGAAGAAACTGAACAACTACAAGCAACAAAAAACAAAACGCCAAACACCACCCTCACAACATCTAACTACCCAACTACAAGCCACGACAAAATCCACACAAACACCAAAGCAACTAAGACACAAATGACTACCTCTAGACAAGGGAACGAAACCAATGACAATACAAAGGGTGACAAAAAGGGCAAATGGACACCAATGCGACCACGAGCATGGTCAAACCCAGTTCGGGGTCCTCCTCCACTCATCCAGCCGCAGATGGGAGGAACAAAGCGGGCCCAGGGTGGACTTGGCATCCATCTCGCCATGTCAGCAATGGTCCTGATGGGAGCACTGTCAGCGGCCACCATCCAGACGACAGGTATAGCCAATACCGAAACGCTCTCCAACGGTGGACAAACACTGGGTGACTGCAGTGACGCGTCAGGACCGGGTCATCCATATGCATGGAGGCCCAATCACAACTGGAATCCTGATGCGCACAGAAAGATGACCCGCAAGAGAAGACGCAGTCGCTGATCCTTTATATAATAAGACTACTCTAAGTTTATAGAACACATACCAATTAAGTGAACAAACAGTGTGAAAAAGTTTATCGCTTCACGATAAAGCACACTAACGATGACCAAAGACGAAATCCATCGCTCATAAATAAGATAGCTAATATAAAAATTATGTATTAAAAAATTAGCCGTGTCTGTCCATATAAGTTTTTAAATGTATTAAAGTGTATATATAGTAATAAGTTAAAAATGAATGGACAATAAAAGATATTAAAAAAAAAAAAAAAAAACATACTTACCAAATGCACCTGCAATGAAAAAGAAAACATAAACACAAATATTAGCAATTATTATTACTACAAACAAACAAATACTCATGAAAACAAACAAAAACCATTCACTTACCTAAGCTGTCCCAATAAAATCCCTGAAAAGAAAAGAACAAAAAAACATAATAATATATAAGAAAATAAAAACAAATTATACATTTAAGAAAAGTAATTTAGGCAAAAGCACATGAAACAAAAAGAAAAGCAATTAGAACAATTATAAGTAAACAAACACTTATAAACACAACAACAAATACTACTTACCAATAACTCATAATCAAACATATATTACGATTGTTAATACTCAATGTAAAATATAACAACACAAATATTACAATTTCCTTAAATTGACAGCTACTCAATACTTACCTGAGCACTTTATAAATGCTTCAGCCAATAAGATACACATATGTATCCTCCAATTGTAAGCAAATACGATCCTCCTGAATAAACTATCTCATAGGGAGAATCGTATTCATTATCCCTAATATATTGTTAGCTATGAATTACAATTTAACAATAAGTTCTAGAATAAATAGACTTACTTAAAATTAATTAGATTTACAATCTTACCATTAAGAGCCCAAATATATGTAAAAGGGCGCCACTAAATTCTGTAGAGATGCTAATGTATCAACCGAATAAAGATTCTTCTATGTCCTCCCCGCTACCCCTCCTTCTGCTGATGCAGAAGAAGATGAGGTAGTGGAAGAAGCATAGAAGCCATTGTGTGTGTCAACCTTGGCCACTCAACAAGAAAAAAAAAAAAAAGTCGAAAATACAACATTCTGGCAACAGGAGGAGCCACCCACTACCCATATGCAGAAAATAAACGGCCCTCAGCAATAGACTTTGCAATATATGGAGGCATCACGAGCGAAAGACTGACAACCTACAGCACGGCAGATCTTGACAGCGACCATCTGCCCATACATATCGAGATGGGCATAAATGGACAAATAACGACGTTGGCCAAACCAGAATACATACTAACAAGGAATGCCAACATAGATAAATTCCAAAAACACCTAAACGACAACATAAACTTAAACATGGACATAAATTCTGGAGTAGATATTGAGGAAGCTATTGACATACTCTACGCTAAAATTCGTGATGCAGCCTCGGAAGCAGCCCCAAATCCTAGACACAACCAAACCTCCAGCAGACACCAAAACGCCAGCCACAAACTCAGAATTAGCCGGGAGACATTGGCCCTACTAAACCATAAAAGGCAGTGCAAAAAAGACAGTTTACGGCAAGGCACAGCCGAAGCACGCAGCCAATACAGACAGGTGCAAAACCGGCTACGAAAAGTACTCAAAGCAGAAAAGCTCAATGAAATAAATAGACAAATAAAACACATTGATCCAACTGACAGATATAAAATGCAAAAACTCTGGAAAATTACGAGAAACATTAAAAAACAGCCGGATATTAACTTGCCACTAATAATCCCAACAAACTCAACACAAACAAGAACTACATGGACAAAAACAAGCAAGGAGAAAGCCGAAGTGTTGGCAACATACCTGGAGGAAAGGTTCTGTCCAAACTACACCAATACACAGGAAGAGCGAAAACAAATTACCGAACAAACAACACAACATGCCATGGAGAACATAGAACAACAACAACAATTACACCAAAACCATCAAGAAAACACAAATACAAACAACATTGAAGATGACAACAATAGCCGCCTACAAAACCACAATAGACAACACAAATTCCGGCCATTCACATACCAAGAACTGGTAGAGGAAATCAAAAGACTACCACCCAACAAGAGCCCCGGAATGGACATGATGGACAACAGGACAATTAAAGCTCTACCACACAAGGCCATCCTTTTTGTAGTCCTTCTATTCAACTGCATCATCAGACATGGACACTTCCCAAAACAATGGAAATGTGCATTAATCAAGACAATCTTGAAGCCTGGAAAGCCGTCAGAACAAGTATCTTCGTACAGGCCCATAAGCCTACTGAATGGCTTCTCCAAGCTTTTTGAGAAATTACTGATGCAAAGGCTATACGACTATGAGGATTTCAAAAATGCAATCCCCCAGCACCAATTCGGCTTCCGCAAGGAGCATGGAACTGAGCAACAACTCTCACGAGTTACCCAATTCATGCTCCAAGCTTATGAAAATAGACAATACTGTTCGGCTGTATATGTTGATATCACGGAGGCTTTTGACCGGGTGTGGCATGAAGGACTAATCTGGAAACTAAACAAGCTACTTCCCTATACGCTCAGCCGAGTATTGACAAGCTACCTTATGGATCGAACATTCATAGTGAAGTGCAACGAGGGAATCAAATCCAGAATTGGTACCATTAGGGCTGGAGTACCTCAAGGAAGTGTACTGGGCCCAGTCCTTTATACAATATACGCCTCAGACATGCCTCTACCAACCAACAACATTGACGACCCCAACCAGAAGGAAACAAAAATGCTCTCGACATTTGCTGACGACACAGTAATACTATGCGCAGCAAATACATTGCATACAGCCATCAAACTAAACGAGCAGTACCTCAATGAACTGAGCACTTGGACAAAAAAATGGTGCATTAAAATTAATGATACCAAAACAGCACACGTCATACACACAACTCGGACATTAAACCAACAACAAAGAGAGAAATCACCAAAGATAAACGGCCAATTGATAAAAAATAAAACTAAACACCAATATCTCGGAGTACACCTTGACAGCAAGCTTACACTAAAATTCCACCTGACCACACTAAGAGCGAGATTAATAGCCCTATATAAAAAACTTGAATGGCTAATTGGACCAAACAGCAGAATGCCCACCACCACAAAAATAATTATTTATAAACAACTGATGGCCTCAGTTTGGAGATATGCAATTCCTGTATGGGGAGCACTTGTTAGCGACACAGAATTTAAAAGACTTGAATCAGCACAAAACAAACTACTACGCAGGATAACCAACGCCACATTCTACACAAAAAACGCTACAATAAAAGAAACGTACAACATAGAGACAGCAGAAGAGGCCTACAATAATGCTAGCGCCAGACTAGCTGCCTCACTTGCCTTCCATCAAAACTATTACGCACGACAGTTAATCACAAACCCCTTCACACCAAACAGACTTAAACGAACAAGATACACAATTCAACTACAACAACACATTAAACCAGCACAACAACTACAACCAACAGACAACACAAACACAAGAATACAACCATCACAAACAACCAAACCACTACCAACATTACTCAAGCTACAAAAAGAAGAAACAGATAAACAGTGTGAAATACAACTACAAGAAAAATTCCTATCCAGACCACCACCCACATACAGATTTGGAGAAGGAACAATTAACTTACTAAGACACGAACTGAAAACCGGAAAGACAACATTGGAAAAAATACGGCACTACATTAAAAACCAACCAGTACAAATCCAACACCTAATCCTGCCAAGTGAAAACACAATAGTCAACAAAACACAAACGAACCCCCAACAAAATACCACCACCATCCAACAACCACAACAATTGACAACAGCGCAACCTCAACCGGCAGTGAACACAACACCAGAAGAACAACTAGAGGAGCGACTTACTTCCCTGAGACAGCAGCTGGAAAAACAACTGGATGAAGACGAAGATGCTGAAAATATACAAGCAACAAAAACCAAGACGCCTAACACCACCCTGACAACAAAAAACTCCCCAACTACAAGCCACAACAAAACTCACACAAATACAAAAACTACCAAATCACAAACAACTACTTCCAGACAAGGGAACGACATCAACGACAACACAAAGGGTGAGAAGACGAGCAAATTGACACCAATGCGATCACGAGCATGGTCACACCCAGTTAGGGGCCCACCTCCACTCATCCAACCACAGATGAGTGGACCAAAACAAACCCAGGGCGGACCTGGTATCCACCTCGCCATGTCGGCAATGGTCCTGATGGGAGCACTGGTAGCGGCCACCACTCAGACAACAGGCATAGCCAATGCCTTTACCGAAACGCGCTCCAACGGTGAAGACGAACTGGATGACTCCAGTGACGCACCAGGACCGGGCCATCCATATGCATGGAGGCCCAATCATAACTGGAATCCTGGCGCGCACAGAAAGATGAGCCGCAAAAGAAGACGCACACGCTGACGTATCCCGCTGTAAATAATAAGATTAGCTTAAGTTTATAAAACACATTAGTTAAGAAAACCATCCGTGTGAAAAAGTTATCGCTTCACGATAAAACACACTTATATTGACACTAACGATGACCAAAAAGACAATAATCATCGCCTACAAACTAAGACTGCTAAACAAATCAAATTATATATTGAAAATTAGTCGTGTCTGTCCATATAGGTTTTTAAATGTATTCAAATGTATATATATTAATAAGTTAAAAATGAATGGACAATAAAAGATATTAAAAAAAAAAAAAAACAAATAAACTAGAAGTACTATACATAAACACAAATATACAAAACTACCACGATCCATACAGCGTATCCGACTCCAGATTCCAGTAAAATCCCTGAAAAGACAAGAACAAAAAAACATAACCATACATAAGACAATAGAAACAAATTATACATTCAAGATAAGTAATTTAGGCAAAAGCACATGAAACAAAAAGATAGCAATTAGAACAATTATAAGTAAACAAACACTTACACAATAACAAATGCTACTTACCAATAACTCATAATCAAACATATATTACGATTGTTAGTGCTGCAATGTAAACTATACAAACAATATTACAATTTCCTTAAATTGATAGCTACTCAATACTTACCTGAGCACTTTATAGATGCTTGCAGCCAATAAGATACACATATGTATCCTCCAATTGTAAGCAAATACAGATCAGCTCCTGAATAATGCTATCTCATAGGCGAGAATCGTATTCACCATCCCTAATATATTGTCAGCTATGAATTACAATTTACCAACAAGTTCTAGAATAGAATAGACTTACTTAAAATCAATTAGATTCACAGTCTTACCATTAAGAGCCCAAATATATGCAAAAGGGCGCCACTCAATTCTGTAGAGATGCTAACGTATCAACTCGAATAAAGATTCTTCTATGTCCTCCCCGCGACCCCTCCTTCTGCTGAACGCAGAAGCACAGCTGAGGTAGTGGAAGCAAGCCTAAGGAGCCATTGTCGTAGTGGCAACCTTGAGCCACTCAATGACAAACATACATAAAAGTCGAAAGTATAACATTCTGGCAACAGGAGGAGCCACCCACTACCCATATGCAGAAAATAAACGGCCCTCAGCAATAGACTTTGCAATATATGGAGGCATCACGAGCGAAAGACTGACAACCTACAGCACGGCAGATCTTGACAGCGACCATCTGCCCATACATATCGAGATGGGCATAAATGGACAAATAACGACGTTGGCCAAACCAGAATACATACTAACAAGGAATGCCAACATAGATAAATTCCAAAAACACCTAAACGACAACATAAACTTAAACATGGACATAAATTCTGGAGTAGATATTGAGGAAGCTATTGACATACTCTACGCTAAAATTCGTGATGCAGCCTCGGAAGCAGCCCCAAATCCTAGACACAACCAAACCTCCAGCAGACACCAAAACACCAGCCACAAACTCAGAATTAGCCGGGAGACATTGGCCCTACTAAACCATAAAAGGCAGTGCAAAAAAGACAGCTTACGGCAAGGCACAGCCGAAGCACGCAGCCGATACAGACAGGCCCAAAACCGGCTACGAAGAGCGCTCAAAGACAGAAAAGCTCAACGAAATAAATAGACAAATACAAACACATTGATCCAACAGACAGATACAAAATGCAAAAACTCTGGACAATTACGAGAAACATAAAAAAACAGCCGGATATTAACTGGCCACTAATAATCCCAACAAACTCAACACAAACAAGAACTACATGGACAAAAACAAGCACGGAGAAAGCCGAAGTGCTGGCCACATACCTGGAGGAAAGGTTCAGCCCAAACTACACCAATACACAGGACGAGCGAAAACAAATTACCGAACAAACGACCCAACATGCCATGGAGAACATAGAACAACAACAACAATTACACCAAAACCATCAAGAAAACACAAATACAAACAACATTGAAGATGACAACAATAGCCGCCCACAAAACCACAATAGACAACACAAATTCCGGCCATTCACATACCAAGAACTGGTAGAGGAAATCAAAAGCCTACCACCCAACAAGAGCCCCGGAATGGACACGATGGACAACAGGACAATTAAAGCTCTACCACACAAGGCCATCCTTTTCGTAGTCCTTCTATTCAACTGCATCATCAGGCATGGACACTTCCCAAAACAATGGAAATGTGCATTGATCAAGACAATCCTGAAGCCTGGAAAGCCGTCCGAACAAGTCTCCTCGTACAGGCCCATAAGCCTACTGAATGGCCTTCTCCAAGCTCTTCGAGAAATTACTGATGCAAAGGCTATACGACTATGAGGACTTCAAGAATGCAATCCCCCAGCACCAATTCGGCTTCCGCAAGGAGCATGGAACTGAGCAACAACTCTCACGAGTTACCCAATTCATGCTCCAAGCATATGAAAACAGACAATACTGTTCGGCTGTATATGTTGATATCACGGAGGCCTTTGACCGGGTGTGGCATGAAGGACTAATCTGGAAATTGAACAAGATACTTCCTTATACGCTCAGCCGAGTATTGACAAGCTATCTTATGGACCGAAAATTCATAGTAAAGTGCAACGAGGGAGTCAAATCCAGAATTGGTACCATTAGGGCTGGAGTGCCTCAAGGAAGTGTACTGGGCCCAGTCCTATACACAATATATGCCTCTGACATGCCTCTACCAACTAACAGCAATGACGACCGCAACCGGAAGGAAACAAAAATGCTCTCGACATTTGCTGACGACACAGTTATACTATGCGCAGCAAATACATTGCATACAGCCATCAACACTAACGAGAAGTACCTCAATGAACTGAGCATTTGGACAAAAAAATGGTGCATTAAAATTAATGACACTAAAACAGCACACGTCATACACACAACACGGACATTAAATCAACTACAAAGAGCGCAATCACCAAAGATAAACGGCCAATTTATAAAAAACAAAACTAAACATCAATATCTCGGAATACACCTTGACAGCAAGCTCACATTAAAATTCCACTTGACCACACTACGAGCGAGACTAATATCCTTATATAAAAAACTTGAATGGCTAATTGGACCAAACAGCAAAATGCCCACCACCACAAAAATAATTATCTACAAACAATTGATGGCCCCAGTGTGGAGATATGCAATCCCTGTATGGGGGGCACTTGTTAGCGACACACAATTCAAAAGACTTGAATCAGCACAAAACAAATTACTACGCAGGATAACCAACGCCACCTTCTACACAAAAAACGCTACAATAAAGGAAACGTACAATATGGAGACAGCAGAAGAGGCCTACAATAATGCTAGCGCCAGACTAGCTGCCTCACTTGCCTTCCACAAAAACTACTACGCACGACAACTAATCACAAGCCCATTTACACCAAATAGACTTAAACGAACAAGATACACAACTCAACTACAACAACACATTAAACCAGCACAACAACTACAACCAACAGACAACACAAATACAAGAATACTACCACCACAAGCCACCGAACTACTACCAACATTACTCAAACTACAAAAAGAAGAAACAGATAAACAGTGTGAAATACAACTACAAGAAAAATTCCTATCCAGACCACCACCCACATACAGATTTGGAGAAGGAACAATTAACTTACTAAGACACGAACTGAAAACTGGAAAGACAACATTGAAAAAAATACGGCACTACATTAAAAACCAACCAGTACAAATCCAAAACCTAATCCTGCCAAGTGAAAACGCAATAGTCAACAAAACACAAGCAAACCCCCAACTAAATACCACCACCATCCAACAACCACAACAATCGACAACAGCGCAACCTCAACCGGCAGTGAACACAACACCAGAAGAACAACTAGAGGAGCGACTTAATTCCCTGAGACAGCAGCTGGAAAAAGAACTGGATGAAGACAGAAGAAACTGAACAACTACAAGCAACAAAAACCAAGACGCCAAACACCACCCTGACAACAACTAACTCCCCAACTACAAGCCACGACAAAACCCACACAAATACAAAAACAACCAAATCTACAAATGACTACTTCCAGACAAGGGAACGAAACCAATGACAATACAAAGGGTGACAAAAAGGGCAAATGGACACCAATGCGACCACGAGCATGGTCACACCCAGTTCGGGGTCCACCTCCACTCATCCAGCCGCAGATGGGAGGAACAAAGCGGGCCCAGGGTGGACTTGGCATCCATCTCGCCATGTCAGCAATGGTCCTGATGGGAGCACTGGCAGCGGCCACCACTCCAGACGACAGGCATAGCCAATGCCTTTACCGAAACGCTCTCCAACGGTGGACAGACGAACTGGATGACTGCAGTGACGCACCAGGACCGGGCCATCCATATGCATGGAGGCCCAATCATAACTGGAATCCTGACGCTCACAGAAAGATGATCCGCAAAAGAAGACGCACACGCTGACGTATCCCGCTGTAAATAATAAGACTAGCTCTAAGTTTATAAAACACATACTAGTTAAGAAAACCATCCGTGTGAAAAAGTTTATCGCTTCACGATAAAACACACTTATATTGACACTAACGATGACCAAAAAGACAATAATCATCGCCTACAAACTAAGATTGCTAACACAAATCAAATTATATATTGAAAATTAGTCGTGTCTGTCCATATAGGTTTTTAAATGTATTCAAATGTATATATATAAATAAGTTAAAAATGAATGGACAATAAACATATTATATAAAAAAAAAAAAAACTACGAAACAGATTAAAAAAAACCACACTGGCTCCTATTAGAAATCAACAAGCTTCCTCTTAAAATTGAAGGAATCCTACACAAACAGATAATTGCACCTTTATGGCAGTACACCCTTGCAGTTTGGGGACCGCTTGCTTCTTAAACACAATTTGATCGAGTGCAAGCTATGCAAAATAAAGCAACAAGAACCATCGCCGGTGCCCACTGGTATGTAAGCAATCAAACCATTCACGCCAACTTACAAATCGCTACTGTTGAGCAAATATATAACAACAAATGTGCCAAATACATCAAAAGGCTACTCGAACACAGCAATCCTGAGGCTAGAAAGCTTTTTGTTCCCTAAATACCCCTGCGCCTTACTCGACCTAGATACTCATTAATGATTGAACTAAATCTGCCCTCTCATCTAACACAAACCCCTGGTCAAAATCCTCAGCACCAGCTCCACCCTAAAACAGTGCCATTTATTGGCCCACTCTCTCACCTGCGACACCTTGAACTTGAGCGTGATGCCATTCGTAACCGAAGACTACGGGAAAATGCCATTCAAGAGGCCAACGAGCAACAGAGAATTGCTGAAAACCGAGCTGCTCAAATGCGAAACAACGAAGCTCAAAGTCTTCGGATACTCCAGAGGCAACTGCCTTTATATCAAACAAACATCTCTGATTCCCAAAGAGCAACAGCACAGCGCAAACGTTACCAGGACCTTATACAATTCCTGGATCGTGTAGATGCCATACGCAACCCAACTACTCATACAAGCGGCAGACAAAATCCAATCACTCGAAGTTGGTGCCTCAGAACCACCAACAGAAGAAGGCTAGCATCCGAGCTATCATTAGCTCAACATCATTACAACCCAAAACCACCTTGGAGCATATCTCTTCGGATACATCAACTGTACTTGAAGACAACTCCATCCATACCACGACTGCTATAACCTCTGCAGCCGCAAATACCTCCACATGTGACAATGCACCGTCTAATAATCTCTGAAACAACAAAACAAAACACAAACACATAGCTCCTTAAGTAAAACATATCAATAATATACGCAAAATTCAAATAAGCACATCTTCCCAGCCATTCCAACACTCCATAAACATATAAATAGCCAGACATTCTAAAAACCTTTTGTGTGTGTCAAATGCTCTGGAGACCACCCGTCAACTGAATGCCTAAAGCTCCCAAACGAACCACCCTGCTGTGCTAACTGCCATTGACAACATGCAGCTAGCTACGTAGGCTGCACCAAGTACCTAGGCTGCAAGAAGACCTTTTGTGTGTGTCAAATGCTCTGGAGACCACCCGTCAACTGAATGCCTAAAGCTCCCAAACGAACCACCCTGCTGTGCTAACTGCCATTGACAACATGCAGCTAGCTACCTAGGCTGCATCAAGTACCGTGAAGCCTGTAAGGAAAAAGAGCCATATGAGTTACGCTGACGCCATCAAACGTACTTCTCAAACATTGTGAGGACAACAACTTCTTGTAACTCGACAGCAGAAAAATTCACAACTATTAAATCAACCCAGCCCACCACAAAACTGAACTCCAAACAGCAAATGCTCAACGCAGCGAAAATCGTAGCCATAACAATGACTGCAATACCCAACCTGCCCCACCATATGATAATGAAACTATTTCGAAACGGCTAGACAAACTCATAAGCTTGCTCCAAGAGAACAATGTAAACAAACCTAATGACACTGACAACAATCTTGAAAGGAAAATGGAACAACTCACGGACATCATGCTAAACTTTACGACTTGTATGCCGAAGATAACACTAGCCACTGTATGTAACAATGAACAGCTCATACTAACCAAGCAAATAATACCCCATTAAAAATTATCTCATGGAACGCAGGGGGACTGTCGAATAAATTACACGAGCTAAAACACTTTGCCTATACCAATAACATAGATATACTATTAATCTCAGAGACACACTTGTTATCTTCCGACACCCTTAATATGAGAGGGTACGTCACATACATAGCGAATCATCCAGCAAAAAGACGTGGAGGCGCAGCAATCCTCATAAGGCAATCAATCACACACATGGCATTGCCATCCATCACCACCGAACAAATCCAATGTGCTACTGTCTCTATTGCTCTTCATAACGGTAGCTCCACCACCATTTCATCGGCAAAATACGCGTCCAAACCACAACAACGCAGGCTAACCAAATCACTACCATGACACTATCAGGTCAGTCAAAGGATAAAAGAAATGATTGAAGCCAAACGACTGCTTAGGAGGAAACTTACAACTACTCGTCATCCCATAATCAAAGTCATAGTTTGACACTTAACAAATAGTATTTCCTACGCCCTTAAGAAAAAAAAAAATCGACCGAATGAACAGACAACTGAAATCCATGGACCCAGCCAACAGATACAACATGGAGCTGCTCTGGAGAATTACAAATAAAGTCAAAATGCAACCAGTACCTAATCTTCCTATTAAAAGGCATTTACCCCACAACAATGAAATATGATGCAAAACCACCGAAGAGAAAGCTGAAGCCTTTGGGTTGCACCTTGAGAGCCGTTTCAAGCCCACTCTCACTGTTTCTAACGAAGAAATGAAAAACATGGAAAGTGAACAAAATGACGCTATGCTGACACAAGAAGTTTCAATCTACAAATGAAACTCAAAGAGAGATAAAGCTACTAAAAAACAACAAATCTCCAGGTATTGACAACATAGATAACAAAGTAATAAAAGCACTTCCTCAGACAGCAACACAATACATATCGCTCTTATTTAATTGCATCCTGAGATTTTCTGGAGATTTTCCTAGTAGCTGGAAGACTGCAGTAGTTAAAATGATTCCTAAGCCTGGAAAACCAACAGAGCAACTGGCTTCCTATGGGCCAATCAGCCTCCGTTCTGGAATCTCCAAAATATTTGAGTCCATTTTGCTTAAAAGATTGTTTGAGATAACTCATTCAAGAACTGAAGAAAATACTCCCTTCACAGCTCTACAAAGTACTACAGAGTTATCTCTCGCGACGCAAATTCCTAGTCGAGTGCACCAGAGGAGAACGTTCCACACTTAAGACAGTCTCGGCGGGCGTCCCTCAAAGTAGTGTATTAGGCCCGGTCCTGTATACCATATACACTTCAGACATGCCTAAACCTCGGCGGCATTTATTCAGCTCTATGTTGTTAGCTACATACGCAGATGACACAGCCATAATCTCAGCCGACTCATCCCCATTTACAGCCATCGGCAATATGACAGACTATCTCCACATATTCCATCAATGGACCAGAAAATGGTGCATTAGTGTTAATATCTCCAAACATGTACATGTACTACACGAACTAAGATCTCCCCCCAACCCAGACTTAACACCTAGCCTGGCGGGAAGCACACTAGCAACCAAACCGGTTCATACCTACCTTGGAGTCAAGCTAGACGCCAAACTCAACATGCATATACACATAACATATACCATAACCAAACTACGAAACAGATTAAAAAAAACCACACTGGCTCCTATTAGAAATCAACAAGCTTCCTCTTAAAATTGAAGGAATCCTACACAAACAGATAATTGCACCTTTATGGCAGTACACCCTTGCAGTTTGGGGACCGCTTGCTTCTTAAACACAATTTGATCGAGTGCAAGCTATGCAAAATAAAGCAACAAGAACCATCGCCGGTGCCCACTGGTATGTAAGCAATCAAACCATTCACGCCAACTTACAAATCGCTACTGTTGAGCAAATATATAACAACAAATGTGCCAAATACATCAAAAGGCTACTCGAACACAGCAATCCTGAGGCTAGAAAGCTTTTTGTTCCCTAAATACCCCTGCGCCTTACTCGACCTAGATACTCATTAATGATTGAACTAAATCTGCCCTCTCATCTAACACAAACCCCTGGTCAAAATCCTCAGCACCAGCTCCACCCTAAAACAGTGCCATTTATTGGCCCACTCTCTCACCTGCGACACCTTGAACTTGAGCGTGATGCCATTCGTAACCGAAGACTACGGGAAAATGCCATTCAAGAGGCCAACGAGCAACAGAGAATTGCTGAAAACCGAGCTGCTCAAATGCGAAACAACGAAGCTCAAAGTCTTCGGATACTCCAGAGGCAACTGCCTTTATATCAAACAAACATCTCTGATTCCCAAAGAGCGACAGCACAGCGCAAACGTTACCAGGACCTTATACAATTCCTGGATCGTGTAGATGCCATACGCAACCCAACTACTCATACAAGCGGCAGACAAAATCCAATCACTCGAAGTTGGTGCCTCAGAACCACCAACAGAAGAAGGCTAGCATCCGAGCTATCATTAGCTCAACATCATTACAACCCAAAACCACCTTGGAGCATATCTCTTCGGATACATCAACTGTACTTGAAGACAACTCCATCCATACCACGGCTGCTATAACCTCTGCAGCCGCAAATACCTCCACATGTGACAATGCACCGTCTAATAATCTCTGAAACAACAAAACAAAACACAAACACATAGCTCCTTAAGTAAAACATATCAATAATATACGCAAAATTCAAATAAGCACATCTTCCCAGCCATTCCAACACTCCATAAACATATAAATAGCCAGACATTCTAAAAAGCAAAAAAATTAATTTCGGTTTTCCCTCCTGGATATCAATGAGCCCCTTGCCAAAACCAGTTGTGAATTACAAGTCCCTTAAGGTGCACTTCAAAGTCCTTAGGTATGCAACATAATTTTTTCTTTTATTTTCTTTCTGTGGCCATGGCAGACACACAATAATGAATTCGTCGGCCAATATGCAAGATCCAACTCCACATGGTTTAGCAGGTATGGGGCTTGCAATAAGCACAAGAATAACTTTGTTTTGATAATACAACATAAGTATTTTTACAAAATTCTTTAGCGCCTTATATGGCTAACAATGGCGAAATGTATTTTAAGTTAAATATAGGTGTATAGTCCTAAGGAATTATTTGTATTTCTCACAGCTTCTTGCTACTTAATACATAACATTTCACATTTGCTTATAATATATTTTGTATTTTATTTCTAATGTGTTCACAATGGAACATTGGAAGCAACTGACGACTGTGCTTAATACAGCCGCCAGCTAGCCATTTTTTATTCCCTTACATTACTTTAAACATGGCAATCTTCGAAATATAGTTTTCCACACTTAAGATCGTCTCGGCTGTCGTCCCTCAAGATAGTGTATTAGACCCGGTTCTGTACACCATAGACACTTCAGACATGCCTCAACCTCGGCGGCATTTATTCAGCTCAATGTTGTCAGGAGATGAGAAAGTAATAATCTCAGCCGAGTCATCCCCATCTACAGCCATCGGCAATATGACAGACTGTCTCCACATATTTCATCAATGGACCAGAAAATGGTGCATCAGTGTCAATATCTCAAAAACGGCACATGTACTATACGCACTAAGAACTCCTAGACTAGCGGGAAGCACACTTGCAAACAAAACGGTTCATACTTATCTTGGCATCAAGCTAGACGTTAAGCTCAACATGCATATACACATAACATATACCATAACCAAAATACGAGCCAGATTAAAAAACTACACTGGCTCCTATCCCAAGCTTTTTCAGCTCATCGACACAGATCGAAGAAGACGCTCAGCCAATAAAAAACAACATACATTGATAAAACAACAAAAAAAAAATACATATAACCCAAACCAATAGCCTAATAAATAAGACAAACTAATAATTCACAAAAAATGAGCATATACTTTATTAACAGAAAACAACCTAACTTAACAAATATACAATTAGTAAAATAACAAACAATAATGCATAAATCACTTATCAATAATATTATTACAAAAAACTCGCTCTGCACACTACATACTACAATAACAATATATAAAGCAAATAATTAAGCATTAATAAAATTATCTCCCGAGGCAGCATATGCCAGATATTGTCCTCGCAGCACCACATCAAAAGTCCGCCTGTCTGAAAAGAAAATAAACATTTCAAAATTAATAATTAAATTATACTAACCAATTTCTGCAAAAGATAAATAGGCCGGCTATCTGAAAAAAAGAATACATAAATATATATATATATATATATATATATATATATATATAAATATATATATATAAATATATAATACATATGCTAACTACATTGAAGAACAAACAATACCAAACAAAAATTATAGTGCCACTCAAATTAAACATTGAAAATACAAAACATAACACAAACCACTCACAAAGTAGCAGTGCACATGCACACAACAACTAATGCTTAACAATAATAGCACAAATCACTAACAAATCATAAAATACTAAATAATAAGCCAATAAACTGCAGCGTCCTGTCTTAATTTACTCACCTTCAAGCCTAGCTTATAAACGCAGATGAACTGCCAACTCCCCTCTCTGCGCCCAAACATCGAATCTGCATAGCCTTAGTTGTCCTCATCTACGCCACCATGTGCTCCGACTTACTTAAAAAAAAAAAACATAAACAATCTGCCATAAAACCAAAACAAACAATTAGATTCTGAGCTTACCAAGTGTCTTGAAACAGCATGACCCACTGCAAATAATCGATGAAAACTATCGATAATCCAAAGCCAGAATTAAATATCAAGAACATTGTATACATGAAACTTATAGAATACCATTATTACAATATACAAAACATTAGTAAGCAAATAATACGGGATGAAATAAATAATTATTCAATATTAACTGAAACTATAAGCAAACGTAAACTGTTGGCCTAATAATTATTACGGATCTTCAATACTTACAATTAATACACGCACATACTTACCATAAATAGATTCCATCTAACTTATTCCCAAAAAGGAAAAAAACAAAAATTAAATATACATAAGTAAATATATAACAAACTAAACCACTATATATATAATATACTTAAGCTAATCCACCTGAAAAGAAAATGAATAAGCAAAATTCCACGAAATAATGCAATACAGACTGTAAATTCATAAATAAACTAGATAATAATTTTATCAATACTCAATATATTAATTAAGACAACTAATATAGAATATTGAAAATAATAAGCTACTTAATAAAAGCTGAACACCTAAAAAATGCCTCAGTCAATGCAGCCTTTTTTTTAATAGAGCTCTAAAAAATGTTAGCAAATACTATTTTCCTAAAAATATATAAATGAAGAGAAAATTTTTATACAGTTAGACCTACAAAATTGTATAACTAAAAATCTACAATTTAGCAATAAGTTTTAGACATAAATAGACTTACTTAATATTACTTAGATTTTCTATCTTGCCATTATGAGCCCACAAATGTAATAAGGACGCCACTAAATTCTTTAAAGATGCTAAAGTAAGGAATTAATAAAGATTCTTCGCGGTTCTCCCCGCAACCCATCTTCCAGCTCTAAGAAGAAGGAGGAAGAAACCTTGAAGTCATTGTGTTCGTCAACCTTGACAACTAAACAGCAAAAAAAAAAACGGCAAGTGTGACCGTATTTTGACCAGTTTTGTATTTTTAGTTAGGGC
Source organism: Drosophila mimica (assembly GCA_037043585.1). Taxonomy (NCBI): domain Eukaryota; kingdom Metazoa; phylum Arthropoda; class Insecta; order Diptera; family Drosophilidae; genus Drosophila; species Drosophila mimica. The sequence continues at coordinate 23,575 of JBAMBE010001197.1, forward strand.
TTGACAATCGAAATAACACTGCATTTAAATATTCTGTGAAAAGGTTCATCCAAAAAAGTTAAGGAAAAACGAAAAAAAAAAGTAGGTAGGAAAGAAAAATAATGAACTTAAGATAGGCATAGCTTGGTCAAAAGTTAACCAATTTTGGATTTTAGTGTATGGTCTCACCTCTAGCACACAACAGCATTTAAAGATTCTGACCACAGATTAATACAAAAAAGTACATATCCATAACATCGTCAAGTGTGACCATATTTTGGCCAGTTTTGGATTTTTAGTTAGGGTAAGACATTCGAAACAAAATTACATTTAAAGACTATTCAGGGAAAACGAAAAAAGGTGATAGAAAACAAAAAGAATTAACTTAATATAGCCATAACTTCGTTCCAAAACTGTTGTGATCACTGAACCGATATTTTCCAATGCGCAATGTGTACTCCGTCCATTGGGTCTCCGTCAGATGGGTCTGTTAACAATTTTTCTTGGCTGTTAACGCACTGTACTTAATAATGTTAATTTCCGTGCAACCGTGAGTCCAATAGGCTGTTAAAGACAAACAACAACTGTAACCTCGTCGCCAACATGCAGTTGTGAATTTCGTCTTTTAAATTGAGTTTTGAATACAGTTTGTCGAAAGGCATAAAAAGTGTAAATAAAGTGTGAGAGTGCTAAGTGAAGTTTTCGAAGACATGTACTTAGTTCATAATAATAAATGCAAGCGTTTGACTTGAACTTAATTAAACGTGTCTGCCGTAACTGATAGCCTTGCTCCACACACGCAAAGTAGCCATAAGATTTGCTTTTTTATTTTGAGTTGTGCGCGCACACACAAGCAAACCAAACACACAATAAAGCTTACACAAATAATTAGTGCCGAGCTAATAAATTATTATGGACAACAGCATAATCTCTGATATTGGTAAGTCGTCCTCAAAGAATGTTTCATATATTAAATCCAATTTTCAATCTCAGTATGCTTCAGTGCGTGTCAGTTGACCTGGCGGCCGATATGCTTACATACGTACATACTTATGTATGTCCCTACATAAATACATATGCTGGCGCGCAAATTGCTCAGTAATTAAAATAACAGTGCGGCTATACTTGACAATGTATAGTTTTTTCTCCATTAGGCTGGTTATTATTGTTGCAGATATGTACGTGCTACATTAAGTCGCAATTGCAATTTGGTGCAAATTTACAGTGCTTAGTGGGCGACTTTTAGATAGTTGGTAACATTAAAATATTTTTTAAATCAGCTGGCAACACTGCAGCTAAAACTTTGTGTCTTCTCCTGGTACAGTCTGGTTTTAATGGTGTAATTTGATTTGCGCAAATGGGTTATTGAATTGGGAGAGATAATTTCCCCAATGCTGTGTTCAAACGGTGTGTAGGCATACAATTTATTTATTTTTTCATGATTGTATTTATTAATCACCTTTAATATTGTAGGTAAACTGTTCATCTTGCAAAATTCATGTTCAGTGTAGTGGCAACGCTGCGATGGCTATCCGGCAAGGCCACCACGCAGCACAATTTAAGTTTTGCGAAATTATTAGCTTCAATTAATTGTTAAATTACTTTGTTCTTATAATTCAATTGTAAGTAGATTAACAAATTTAGTCGACTCATTTTTAACAATTTCCAATTACAATATACTAAGCCAGCACAAAGGCAACGTTAATATAATGATGCAAGCACTTGCCTGTCGTCTGATGAACTGGAGTTGCATTACGCTGCAGCCAGCGTCCCTTGAGCACGGCGAGATGGACGCGCAATATGGCTCGCACGCACTGCCACGTACAGTATTGACGAAATATTTCCAAAGTAACAGTTGTCCGCCTGTCACATCGGTTAATGACGACCGCAGTATGGTCAGGAAGGGAATGGAATGCGAGCTTGCGGGCTACAACAAGGTACCGGGCTTGCGATGTTTGTGCTGTCTGTGCTGTCCAATTTCAAATGCCAGACAAGGATATGATTATGTCTGGTGAGCACTTAATAATATTGAGTCATGTGTGACCCATGATCTTGGAACAGGATCAACTTGTTACGCTAAGCGATAAAAACGTTGCATTAGACACGGGTGTTGTAAAGTTAATGCCATCACTGTTACTGACGCAGCATTGTTTTGTTCAGTACTTATAGTACTTAAATAAGTTACGTACGTACATTAAGCTACCGTTGTGTACTTCAATAACATAAACAAAAAGTTTTACATAAGTTTTGATTTATAATTTTATTATCAATTAAGTGAATTTATATTAAGCCAACTATCGATAGTCCAAAATAGCAACAAAGATGCTGGGGTAAATTCAAATCCATTCACTACGCAGCTGATAGTCGTGATTCAATTTTTTAAATTTTAATTGAAAAAAGTGAATTAGTAGCTAATATGTTTGGCCATTACTTGTCAGAGCTATTGTGAATATTACATAATTTTTATTACATTTTTAAATAACCAAGATATTCATTTATTATACTTCTTAACACCCACAGATGAACTAGGCGACACCACGCCAATACCTGAGCTTACCCTTTTCGATTTGCTGGAGCCAACCGAAACGTCTAAAGAACAACACGTGAATGCTGCAGAAAACGATGATGACGTCGCTGAAGACGATGAGGATAAAACATTTTCGTCAGCGTCAGCAAATACGCTATTAAATACACCTGGATCAAAAAAAGCGCCAATTGTGCGAATATTAGAGAACAAACGTTTAACGGCACCATCGCCCATAGGCACGCCACTAAAAAATATGTTAGGCGGACATGTTCGAGTAATAACAACGCCCACAAAGACCACCCAATCGACGGACGTTAAAATTGTAAATCAACTGCAGGCGAATCCCTTGAAAGCTATTGCTAACGCCACTTTTAAAATTGGCAGCACCACAATAGCAGCACCAACAGGCACCGGTGCAGTTGCAGCTCAACCATCTTCGACACCTAAGAATTTAAGCGGTGTCACAATGACTAAATTAAAAACAGTTGGAGGTCAAGTGCTGTTTATCCAAAAGTCTTTGCCCGCTATAAGTGGAGCCATTTCAAAAGCGACCTCTCATTTAGAGAGCCAGTCTTCAACAGGCGTCGGCATACGGCAAGCCATTATTTCTAAAGGTGTGACCTTGACTGGTACTGGAACTTGTCAAATTAAGACTGTCGCGTCCAATTCGCCAGTGACTGTCAGGGGGTTAACGACCATTGGCGCGCCTAAGCCAACACCACAAACAAGTTCTAATTTAATTACATCAACAACTGCTGAACAGTCACAAACTTTGGTTAGAAATCCGCCATCAGCAGAATTTGCATCTGAATCTGTACCAGTTTCCACTAAGATACCCATACAAGTGCGAACGGCCGATGGCAAGTTAATTAAATTTAATCAGGCGGCTCCCGTGGTTTTAAATTCCAAGTCTACAACAGTAGCGGTTAAACCCGGTATAACTACCGCTCCGGCAAGCACCAATAACAGCAATAAGTTGATCACTAAGTCTGCAGCACAAGTGGTCATAAAGGGACCGCTGAAAACGCTGACTGCGGGCGCATCGGTAAGGCCAGCTATCAATAATGTAAGCAACAGCATCAGTATCAGTACAACAACCAGTGGCAGCAGCACTACACCATCGGTAACAACAGCCCCTACAACAATTCCAACAGGGAAAATGTTGGTTCAAAGCTCAACAGGCAAACAAATTGTTGTAGCCAGTAAAAATATTATTAAACTATCGCTGAAGACAGGCGCCAGCTCCTTAACTAACACCAACGCAGTTGGTACCGCCAGCGGTCTACACACAATTCAAGTGCAGGGAAAAAGCGGTGTGCAATATGTGCGCGTATTGCCCAACAACAATAATGAAACCACTACTTCAAGTCGTAACAGCAATACCTCCACCAGTGTACCTGTGAGCAACACCAGCAAAATAGTTATGAAAACAATGGGTAGCATTGTCCCCTTGCCATCCGTTCAAACATTAGTTCCCAGGGTGAGTTAGATTAATTAAGGGATTCAAGAGAACTCTAATCAGACTTTTTGACAAATTCACAGAGAGCACCTGGAACTATATTCAACGCAGTGCCAGCGAAGACCCCCACCACCAACAAAAGTAGCTTGGAGGCCGCACGCAAGCACCGTCTGTCCGACATCAATGTGCAAATAAAGCATTTAGCGATCGATAACAGCAGCGACGCCGGTGGTCCAGAGGCAAAAAAAGCACGTTACCTTATTGCAATGCCGCAAACGACAACATCAGCAGTAATGCCAGCCAATTTAAAACCAACAGCCACCAAACATATGTTTATGGAAGCACGACCATCACAAATGCAGCGCGTATCGGTGCAGGGCACCAATAAGACTGTCAGCAGAATCAGCGGCAACACCGCCCACAAGGTCTACAATCTAGTCACAAAAAGTGATGCAAATGGCGTCAAGTATATGATCTGTAACAAAGCAGGCGAAGGAAAGCCACGTACAGTCTTTAACACTACAATGCGACGTGGCTATACGCTTGCTGACACCAAATTGCGTCGTCCCATAACGCTGACAGCGCAACAGCTGCGCATGAAGCAAATGAAATTGCAGCAGCAGAGACAGGTGGTTGCACAGGCCAAACACCGACAGCAACAGCTGCAGAAACAGCAACAGCACTCGTCACAAACAAAGTCTCCGCAGCAGAAACTGCCAATATTACACTCGTCGTCAACGCAGGACAATAAGTTGGCTGTGCCGTCAAAGGCATTGTTTGACATACTTAAGCCCCCGCCAGCCCCAACACCGTCACCTGCGGCATCTGCATCCCTTGATGTACTAGGCGGATCCCGACGGAAGCACTGTAACTGCAGCAAATCTCAGTGCTTAAAACTCTACTGTGACTGTTTTGCCAATGGTGAATTTTGTCAGGATTGCACTTGCAAGGATTGCTTCAATAATCTAGATTATGAGGTCAAGCGAGAGCGTGCAATACGCAGTTGCCTGGAGCGTAATCCCAGCGCATTTAAGTGAGTATTTAAAAGTTGAAATTTACATACAAATTGCAATTTGTAATATTTTTTGCAATTCGTCCTTTTGAAGACCAAAAATAACGGCGCCGAATTCTGGGGACATGCGCTTGCACAATAAAGGATGCAATTGCAAACGATCGGGGTGTCTAAAAAACTACTGCGAGTGCTACGAGGCCAAAATACCATGTTCCATTATGTGTAAATGTGTAGGTACGTATATGACATATCAAGTCAAGCTCTAACCGACTCGTAATAGTAACATATATTTTTAACCTGTTTTTATTTCATTTTAATTTAAAGGCTGTCGTAATATGGAGGATCGTCCGGATGTCGATATGGACTCTATGGATAATTTGGCTGACGTAGCGAAAAAAAGAAAAGAACTAAACGGAACATATTTACAGGACAATCGCTTGAATGCTTATCTAACAGACGATGTAATAGAAGCGACTATAATGTGCATGATATCGCGCATTGTAATGCATGAGAAGCAAAGAATGCGAATGGACTCCACGGAGCGGGAGTTGATGGAGGAGTTGGGCGAAAGCTTAAATCAGATTATTACATTTGCCAAGGAAAAGAACGATGCTCTTCAAACGGACGTTCCCAAGACGACTACCTAAAATATTAGCTTGAAAGTTATTTATATTCTTAGGCGTTTTTCACCAGTTAAAGGCCCTGATATACATATATCTATATCTATATATATATATATATATATATATATTAAGTTTAAAGTGTTTTGTCCAAATTCGTATATTTCATTTTTGTAAAAGTTGACCTTAAAGTAAACTGCAAATAAATTTATAACTATATGCATATACAGAATTGCATGCAGTTTATTGAAGACATTGTGTGAAGAATGTATATAATCCCTTGCAGCGGGTATTATAATATTGGCATGCAATGAGTAACTTAGTGGTAAAGAATATTTCCTTAACCAGGACGGCGAGCAGAGTCTACATAGACGCGTAGGCTTATCTTCCTATGGTTTTCCATTCTATTCATCTGAAAACTTTTTTGATGACCTTGTTGTCTATACTAAGCTAACCAGTTAATCTAACTAGTGCCCTAATAACACTGAACTACTGAAAACTTCAATTTTGTTATTTACAGTTCTTCACAATTTTAAGTGAATAACTAATTAATATGTGAGCAGTTTGAGGACAGTTGTTTCTGGTGAATACAATTTTGAAGGACCTTAGACTGAAACTATATACTATATACAGTTTAGATCGACCAGTGTCTAGCAACAAATTTAAAGTGCTATAACGTTGACACAAGGAAAAAAAACGCAAAATACTTACATTAAAATTTGTTTAATGTTATATCACATTTAAAAAGAAACTAGTTTTTATTAAAATATTAATTAATTAATTAAAATTAGTCAGAAACTGAAAACATAACCAAAATAGTTTAGTTCGACCAGATTTAAAAAAAAGGTACATATTTGGACACCAGCTTCCGGATAGTTTCTGGGCTGATCTTGCTTTGCTCCTCCAGCAGAGCATTTTGGAGATCCTGTTTGCTGGATATGTTGTGATTCCGGATGTTATTTTCCATGGGGTCTTTGTCCAGGTAGATCCGGAAAGTACGTCGGATTCTAGCTTCTCGACACTTTATAGTAAATTTTTCTTTAGTATATCAAAGTACACAATGTCCATTGTTGTTTCAATAATCACCAAATTTCCGACACCGGCTGCCGAGATAGATGCCCATACCATGACACTTTCTCCGCCATGCATGACTGTTGCCTTTAAGTGTTTGGTATTCATTTCAGTATTGGACTGTCGCAACATATAATTCCGTCCGTCCTGGCAAAAAACGTTGAATTTGTACTCATATTCAAATATGACTGTGTTCCAAAACACCAAATCCTTGTCCAAGTGGATTTTGACGAACGTCATCCCAGACCCTATATTTTTTGCTTTTACAAATTTATTTTTCCGTGGTTTTTAGGCATTAAAGTCATGGTTGCGCAGAACGTGGAGCACAGTTCCCGCACTGAACTTTTTCCTTATTTCATCTTTCACATATCGAGTCAGTTTTTGAGCCGATAGCTTAAGATTTACCCTTATTTTCTTAATGATCCTCGGCTCGTCCTACTCGGTGAAAGTCTTGTTTGGTGCCACTCCGTCCTCGCCCTCCATCCAATTTTCGTCGACGAAACTTCAAATGATGTTGAATACAGTTAAGTTGTCTAGATTGACCATTTTAGCTATTTGGCGATATGGATATCCAATTTTTAAGTGATCCAGGATGAGTTTCTTTTGATCAATGGTAGTCCGTTTGGCCATAGTCCTTGTTGGCTAGTAGCTCCCGAAATGCAGGGTATAACTAAACTGACTTGGGAGGATTGGTCTATTTTTACCGAAAATAATCAACTTTAGGTCAAAAATCCGGGTTTTATGACACCCAGGTGTCCATAATGTAACTGGTCGAAATAACCTACTGCCATGTGCCACTGGTCGATCTGAGCCTGGTGATTAGCTAATAAATTATTGAAGATATGCGCATTTTAGATTTGTAAAGCCGAAGTTCCTGGGGGCGCCGGTTGTGTGCGTGGTCCAAAAAATTATATGCAGATCCTTGGACTACCAGTAAAATACCTACCAAATTTTACGTTCCCAACGTAACAATTGCGGAAAATATAGCCATTTAAAAGTTTAGGGGCGGGTATATGTTGTATATGCCGATCTTTGAAGAACATCGCTAATAACCTACCAACCAATATTCGTGACTGTAGCCATAAAATTCTGGGAGATATGTGGCTTTATCGATTTTTTAGCCCCCCTAGTGGACGTAGGACTCCAATCTTAGAAACTTATCTATTCGGAGCACTTTCAAGTATATGTTCCAAGTTTCAAGTCTATCTCGAAGGGTGTATAAAAAATATTTGACAATTTGACATAAAATACCAAATACTTGTAATGTGATAATAAACTCCGAAGATGGTCGCAGTGTAGCCTTACGATTGTGAAGAGAATAAATACGCTAATTTTCCCCTTACTCATAGTTTTGGAAGAATCTTATCTCAGATGACATATCCTCTTCACAATCTTCAAACTTATCGATGCCTGCAATAGCGTCATCTTCATATTGGACTTAGATTAAAATTTAAGTATAATAATACAGACAATCATGTTTGTTTACAATTTTTATGGTAAATATTGAACTTTAAATTAAAATAACAAATATTTGTAATGCTACATAAACTCCGAAGATGGCCGAAGTTTTATCGTACGATTGCGAAGAAAATAAATACGCGAACTTACGACTTGTTCATCGTTTTGAGACAATCTTATCTCTGCTGACTTATTATCTTCACAATCTATCAACTTATCAATGCCTGCAACAGATTCGCGATCTTTGCTGAGATGACCTTCCTCAGAGGTGAACTGAAAACGCCGCACATTTTTCTTAGCACTAAACACAACTTTGCGAACAGAAGTCTCTTTTTTTTTAGTGCCTGGGGTTTTTAGAATGGAAATGTGATTCTTTGAAGAAGGCGTCAGTTTACTTTCTGAAATCCCCTCCGCTGCGCCCAGAATGGCAGACTTTAATAATAGATCTCCCATATTTGATGTTTTTTTACACATGAGCTTGGAAACCCGAAGTAGGGTCCCGGGTGGTGACGACGATTTGTGATTGCCAACCACAATAGTACGGTTTAATGAGCGACGTTCTGGTTTAACATTCGACTCGAAGACTTCCTCTTTCAGACATTCAGATGCTTCATTATTGAGCTTGTTTGCATAGGCCTTGCGTAGAAAATCTTTTAAGTGACTGCTTGCTTTGGCGTTTGACATTTTCTTATTTTTAACCTGTACGTTGGGTTTGGATTGGGGCAGTACCACTGCATCTGGATCCAACCAATTGTTGGCTTTCCAGCGAATTAGGTTATTGAAACGTTTATTTAAGTTATCGCTCTGCAAACGCATCATGTCCCACCAGCCCTCCAAATCATCGACTAGGACTCGCTTAGTAGACTCACTGCCATCATTTGGGCGCATACCGGTTCCTGTGTCATCCGCCTCACAGCGATCAATTAAATCCTTGAACTGCATAAATTTTTTACTGGTCAGCAGCTTAGTCTGCCCAATAGCCGCATCTATCATATCTATTCCTCCAGTTTCTTGCAGTCGCGTTTCATTTTGGCTGACGTATAAGTGCCACTCATCACAGAGCGAATGAAGGCGTTTAATTTCGTCATCTAGCTGCAATCGAAAATATATCACCGATTCCTGTGTGCGTCGCTCTACAATGGACGTCTCTGAATTTTCCGGATCCTGATTCTGCAGATACAAGCTGTTCATCTTCTTAGGCTCTGCTCGAGAGCTAACTTTTCTGCGTGAAAAGGTCACAAATGAACTGAGGTGATTTGGCTGACTCTTTGCTTCCCGTTGCGGCGTTACCGGCATCATAGTCATTTCATCTAAAATTGTCAATTGTATTATGTCAATGACCGGAAATATTAAGGTATCAACTAAAATTATTTTATTAACTGTTACTAAGCTCACCTTTTTCTAAGTTTGAAGGTGAAACAATAACCTCATTTGCCTCTGAGTGCCGTACAAAATTATATTTGCGTTTTGCCCGTTCTTTCGATGACTCCGATGGCAATAACTGCCTCTTAGCACAGGACGATTCACCAACTGACACAGGGCTTAAATTGTATGTTTCAAACAAATTGGGGGAACTATTATTAGGCTTGCAGTGTGCAGAGGTTGCCTGTGCCTGAAACAAATTTATATTGTATGCGAAATCGAGGGGAGTATTGGGTGGCTGCAAGTGCGAAGTTGCTTTCATACAGTTTTTCTTCTTGCCGTTAACGGGCACAGTATTTTTTGCCTTCATCCGCACTTTAAGCTGAGAAGATACATCGCTTTTCACTCTTATGCGTTCAACAGCTTTAAATTTACCTACGGCACCGCCGCCTTGCAATGATCCTGCGGCGTTATTGCCAACTTGAGGCACATTTAAAGGCTGTGCTCTGAAAGTTATGGGCCTCGATGCACTTATAGCTGAACTTACTGTAGTTTTAGCAAGCTCAAGCGTCGCCGACGGTTTTGACTTTTGCATAGTCGCGACTTTAATTTTTTCTATAATCGGCTTAGTCGCCTTCTGCACCCGCTTTGTCTCCGGCTTCAGAGCTATTGCTCGACTCGCAGCTGATACTGGCGGTATAGTTGAAAAAGGTTGTGCTTCAGCAGCAAAACGAATAGGTTTTTTAATATTAGCCAGTCGTTCCTTCATTGAAGTTGACGGTGCTTCTTTGCCTGCAACCGCGTCCTGATCTTTGCTGAGATGACCTTCCTCAGAGGTGACCTTAAAACGCGGCACATTTTTTTTCGAATTGAACACAACATTGCGAACAGAAGTCTCTTTTTTTTTAGTGCCTGGGGTTTTTAGAATGGAAATGTGATTCTTTGAAGAAGGCGTCAGTTTACTTTCTGAAATCTCCTGCGCTGCGCCCAGAATGGCAGACTTTAATAATAGATCTCCCATATTTGATGTTTTTTTACACATGAGCTTGGAAACCCGAAGCAAGGTCCCGGGTGGTGACGACGATTTGTGATCGCCAACCACAATAGTACGGTTTAATGAGCGACGTTCTGGTTTAACATTCGACTCGAAGACTTCCTCTTTCAGACATTCAGATGCTTCATTATTGAGCTTGTTTGCATAGGCCTTGCGTAGAAAATCTTTTAAGTGACTGCTTGCTTTGGCGTTTGACATTTTCTTATTTTTAACCTGTACGTTGGGTTTGGATTGGGGCAGTACCACTTCATCTGGATCCAACCAATTGTTGGCTTTCCAGCGAATTAGGTTATTGAAACGTTTATTTAAGTTATCGCTCTGCAAACGCATCATGTCCCACCAGCCCTCCAAATCGTCGACTAGGACTCGCTTAGTAGACTCACTGCCATCATTTGGGCGCATACCGGTTCCTGTGTCATCCGCCTCACAGCGATCAATTAAATCCTTGAACTGCATAAATTTTTTACTGGTCAGCAGCTTAGTCTGCCCAATAGCCGCATCTATCATATCTATTCCTCCAGTTTCTCGCAGTCGCGTTTCATTTTGGCTGACGTATAAGTGCCACTCATCACAGAGCGAATGAAGGCGTTTAATTTCGTCATCTAGCTGCAATCGAAAATATATCACCGATTCCTGTGTGCGTCGCTCTACAATGGACGTCTCTGAATTTTCCGGATCCTGATTCTGCAGATACAAGCTGTTCATCTTCTTACGCTCTGCTCGAGAGCTAACTTTTCTGCGTGAAAAGGTCACAAATGAACTGAGGTGATTTGGCTGACTCTTTGCTTCCCGTTGCGGCGTTACCGGCATCATAGTCATTTCATCTAAAATTGTCAATTGTATTATGTCAATGACCGGTAATATTAAGGTATCAACTAAAATTATTTTTATTAACTGTTACTAAGCTCACCTTTTTCTAAGTTTGAAGGTGAAACAATAACCTCATTTGCCTCTGAGTGCCGTACAAAATTATATTTGCGTTTTACCCGTTCTTTCGATGACTCCGATGGCAATAACTGCCTCTTAGCACAGGACGATTCACCAACTGACACAGGGCTTAAATTGTATGTTTCAAACAAATTGGGGGAACTATTATCAGACTTGCACTGCGTAGAGGTTGCCTGTGCCTGAAACAAATTTATATTGTATGCGAAATCGAGGGGAGTATTGGGTGGCTGCAAGTGCGAAGTTGCTTTCATACAGTTTTTCTTCTTGCCGTTAACGGGCACAGTATTTTTTGCCTTCATCCGCACTTTAAGCTGAGAAGATACATCGCTTTTCACTCTTATGCGTTCAACAGCTTTAAATTTACCTACGGCACCGCCGCCCTGCCATGATCCTGCGGCGTTATTGCTAACTTTAGGCACACTGAAAGGCTGTGCCCTGAAAGTTATGGGCCTCGATGCACTAATAGCTGAACTTATTGCAGTTTTAGCGAGCTCAAGCGTCGCTGACGGTTTTGACTTTTGCATAGTCGCGACTTTAATTTTTTCTATAATCGGTTTAGTCGCTGCCTTCTGCATCCAGTTTGTTTCCGGCTTCGGAGCTATTGCTCGACTCGCAGCTGATACTGGCGGTATAGTTGAAAAAGGTTTTTTCTCTGCAGCAAAATTAATAGGTTTTTTTATATTAGCCAGTTGTTCCTTCATTGAACTTGACGGTGCTGCTTTGGAATCAAGAACAACATACACCGATTGACGATTCTGCTGATATTTTTTTGATTGTGTTTGCTGTGTCGGCGCCTCTCCGTCCCTTTGCTGTTGTTTATGGGATTTTTCTTGCTTCGAAGCCGATCGCCATTTTATAAACCGTTGAAGGTAATCCTCTTGGCCCTTTGGCATTTTACTTGCAGAGAGTACATTCCCAGATCCAGGCAGCTGATTCTCGTGATTGACATTTGTTTCAATCACCGAAGAGCAGTTTGGCTTCGGTTCCTTGGTTGCCGCCACAGTTTGCACCGTACTAGGACTAATGCTTATATTGCGATTGCTTTGAAAGTGCTTCTCGCGATTTAAGGCGCGAGTGACGCGCTGCCTTTCCCGGTTTATTTTAATATGGTTTTGCGGGCTTAGAATTCTCGATTGCGACTTAAATAATATTTTATGATTTTCCATTGTACTTTCTATTTTTTATTTATCAACAACACGAACGTTACGTTTAAGACAAGACGTTAAGACGTTTAAAGACAATCAATCAGTACATTTAATATTTATTAAAAGACCTAACTAACTGTAGTTTTTAACTCGATGCCTATGCTCATTTGACCGCTCGTTAAAGAAAAGCAATGTTGCCACATGTCTCAAATCGGTGTGACCGCACTACTTGCCCTACGCTGCTTCATTGTATAATATCAGAAGTAATTACAAAATTTATTAATTGACTTCGAATTATTATAATAAATATATTAAAACATATAACACTAAACTTCAAAAATATAAAACAAATAAGACAAACAAATTGCCGAATAGTGCATGTGTACGTGTGCCTCAAAGGGTTACAAAATAAACAACGTCAGCGGTGAGCAGAACAGCATTGCCAGCAGAAACTATACGTCCCGCTTTGCATTTTATTATACATTAATGCAACATAAATGCCAAATATAATGAATGTATGCTGAATGACAAGCTGTCCGATTTTGTATTATTTAAATTTTTGGAAGCCAGTTTTATTGGAAATTCATAAATTACACGTATCTGGCAATACTTTACAAACTCATTGTCTATCTCTCTCTCTCTCTCTATCTTTCTCGCACACACACACGCAAAGGCTTGTCATTTTCAGTTGCTTCGTCGTGAGTGCCGCTATCACTCCGCGTTTGTTGCTCTCTTGCTGGCCTGGCTGCGGCCCCGTCATCGTTGTCGGTGTATTTTTAATCACTTTTTCTCGCTGCCTTTGCTTTGAAAATATTGTACTAATTTGGAAACGTGCAGTTAAATACATATAAGTTATTGTTTATATAATAAGTTTTGCTGTGTGTTGATTTCAAATGCAAAATCTGTAGAATTTTTCTACATAAGGTTTAGGGAGTAAGCAACTAACAATTGCATATATGTATGTATGGGCGTATGTATGTGTGCGTGAGCAATAAGGCTGATTAAAAAAGTAAATGAACTAAAAGTTAAACAAATACTAGTTAGCAGAACAACAATTGAAATACAATTCACACAATACAAAATGGAAGCAATTGCCAAACATGATTTCTCTGCTACTGCCGATGATGAACTCAGTTTTCGCAAAACTCAAATTCTAAAGGTAAGGAAAATTGACTGTAGCTATCATTGGAATTATATTTCCATGCGTATTTGCTTATAATTTTAACATTCCATATATGTATATATTTAAATGTTTACCTGCTTATACATACATCTGTGGATAAATATACTTAAAAATAAATCTCCAAACTAGACCGAAAGCAGACTCTACGCTCCTTATACGATCCATATTAAGTGCGTATAAAGTACTTTACGCATACCCGGCAGAATAAAAACTATTATAACTTAAGTGGATAAGGATACATATTTAAATTTTTAAGCATGTTGTGCGAATAGCTCGATTTTTCATAGAGTTAAAAGTGAAATAATTCATACGATCTCCGACTTATTTAAATATTGCATAGTAAATCGGTGTTACGAAAATTTTTGTTAAAACATGCGAGAGCGATACCAGCTAAAAATTTAATATGAAACCTACAAATTACCAGAGCTAACTAATCACAACTAAAACCAATGCATAGCTTGTGTAAAAGCAGAAAAACTGACGTTAATAAGATTTTACAAATTGACTACGCTCTTAATGCGTTATATATTTCGTTACAAATTTGTAATAACATCTGGAGGGGTATACAGGATAGGAAAGCGAAAACAGTCGAAACAGAATTGATATAAGCAGTTACTAACGAAAAACGCGATTATCTGTAAAAAGCAGTGTATATGCCCAAGCTTGACTCAGCTGGAGACAGAGTCCTAAAGCCCGAATACTACTAGTGAATCTGGATTTCTTCAAACTGCCCTCATCTTTTAAGCTGTGGAGTGTGCGTTTTCCTTGCACTGGAGGTTCCCTTAATCAATTGGCAGGCAACATTTTATGATTATTGTTGTCAGGGGCGCATTGAACTGACTGTAGCTTAGTTCCTCTGGTTATTTTCTACGGTCCATCCACTCGCGGGTTAGGCACTCGGCGTGTCAGCTTTTTGTTTTACAGTGTTGCTTAAAAGTTTTTGTTGTTTGACTATTGATGTTATTGATCAAAGCTATGGTTTACAAAACAGCTGCTGTTGCTGCCTCTCGATGGTTTATCAGTTGCATTCATTACAGATCATAAGTTTTACCAGTTTATCAGTAACTTCTTGATGCTTTATTAAAAGCAAAATATCCGTTGGACGATCATCTAAAGATCGGGGCCCTATTGAAAAAATAATTATGTTGCCAAAATAAAAAAAAAGTTATAAATTTGTGATGTATTTTTTAAATCGGTTATTGCATATTTACGAGAACTATTGCTGCCCGAATCAGTTTAGCGAATATACCTGAAAACAACAACAGTAGCAAACGTTAGAAACTATAATTAGTCTCATATGAATGGTATTCTTTGTTACACGCCATTTCCTCCTAACGTGACGAAATAAATTTTAATCTAAATAATTTTGTACATTTTTATGAAATGCTCTGAAATGCTCTTCGGTAAATATACATAATTACATATAGTTATAGATATTTTGTATACCCTTGTATTTAAAAAACGCTTTTATTTACGATTATAAATTCCATTACAACAGTCGGTCGGTTGTTTTTTTAATTTATTGGCAAATTTAGATATTACCAGGTAGACTCTGCTCTGAAAGAGCGCAATCTTCGGCGTGTCTGAGATAGTTTTTTTTTTTGACAATTAGACTGAGATTTGAAAATTGTTTACAATCAGAATATTTAAAATAGCTTATACATAAATTAAACACATAATGTATTAGTAAAAGAATACAATTACACAAAATGAGTCACCTTTTTCTTTTAGGTTAGTGAGCAATGCTTAATACCTAATGTTAATCTATATGACTCCTTTACATATCAGTGTATCACTCTAGATAGCTTTGAGCTGACTTGTCATACACCTTACCATTTGCAACTTACTATCATCAAAATCAAAACCTATCATGATCAAAAATATTCTTTAATTACAGATATTAAATATGGAGGACGATTCGAATTGGTATCGCGCCGAATTAGATGGGAAGGAAGGGCTAATACCCAGTAATTATATAGAAATGAAGAATCATGAGTAAGGCTTAAATAATAAAACTCAACCTGGAAATATGTAAAATAACTGTTTATAACCAATGTAATAATTTTAAGCTGGTACTACGGACGTATTACACGGGCCGATGCGGAGAAACTGCTGTCAAATAAACATGAAGGAGCATTTTTGATACGCATCAGCGAATCTAGCCCCGGCGATTTCTCTTTATCCGTCAAGTAAGTTAATTCAGATAGTTAATTAATAATACATTTATTCTCCATTCATTATTTTATAGATGTCCGGATGGCGTGCAACATTTTAAAGTACTACGGGATGCGCAGAGCAAATTTTTCCTCTGGGTAGTCAAATTTAATTCCCTCAATGAATTGGTCGAGTATCATAGAACGGCAAGCGTTTCGCGATCCCAGGATGTCAAATTGCGTGATATGATACCAGAAGAGGTGTGTCTACAAAGTATATTATAAGTGAAGGACTGTTAAATCTTGCTAACAGTTTAATTATTTGACTTTAAATATTAGGGACCTTAAGAAATTAATGCTTGTTTAAAATAATTGAAAACAAATCCCCCATATTCACCACAAAAATTATAAATATATACAATTTTGTATTCATTGTCATGGCATCATACCTCTTAAGAGCTGTAGCTTACAGAGAGGATATGTGCATACAGATTTAAATTATTATAATTACTCATATTTTAAGTAGAAAGTTTCTTTTACAGAACTCCAAGATCAGCTATTAAAATATATGTTAAAATGTATTTTTATTGAAATGTTTCCAGAGTTAATATTAACAAATAAGAATATGTGACTTATCATTTGTTACTTTGCAGATGCTCGTGCAGGCACTATACGATTTTGTGCCACAGGAGTCCGGTGAATTGGACTTTAGACGCGGTGACGTTATTACCGTTACAGATCGTTCCGATGAGAATTGGTGGAATGGCGAGATTGGCAACAGGAAAGGCATTTTTCCAGCAACCTATGTAACGCCATATCATTCATAATAATGTACACACCATCACACACATACAAAGGCGTAACTCAGAAACCACTTAATTAATTACTTAAAACTAATTTGGAATGCATATTATTGTATGTGCTGTTCAATAATATGACATGACATATTGATGCATTTTGCAATGCATTTTTTACGTTATTGACAAGCATTTTCTAAATTGTAACAAAATCACAAAATACAAACTAAACTGACAATTGAATCGTCTTGTATGATAAATATAAGATATTGCACAATGTTATTAGTGTAAGAAGACAATTTTTGATATATACATATAGATATATCTTACGTTGTAGTACATGTACACCACTCTCAATGTGCTATTAAATTTGTCTGCTTCCGTATGTGTGTGTGTGTGTAGAAGATACAAGATTTATGATTAAATATATTTTAACATTACCATTAAAAAAAAACGGAAAACTACCGCTTCTTAAAAAAATCACTATAAAAGCAACCTTTTGCCTAAATGTCTCAAAGCGAAGACATTTAAAATTATTATTATCATATTTAACCTTAATATATAATTATATATATTAAACAAGATATTAAGCATACAATTTTGCATCAGTTGCACATGTACGTATTTTTCGAACGCCTTTAACTAAGTTATGTAAAATTGGTTTCATCATTTAAATAATTAAGACATTCGAATAATTTGTCTTCAGTTGCTGCTTTGTAAAACAATTGAATTTTTTGTTTCTCTACGAAGCAGTTTGACTACATGACTGTCATAAACATTTGCAACATGCTCAAAAAATAATAACTTATTTGTTACTGATATATATTGTGCTATAAATAAATACATACTATTATATTTTGCTATTGTTTTACGTAAGTGTCTTTTGTTGTCATAATATTTAACTGACAAGTAGTTGCACATTATTAACATTACGTACATTATGCATAACAATAAATATAAAGTTGCCAATATCAGTAATTACACCGAAAAATAATATTTTTATATGTATTTCCTAACATCTACGAAAATTAAATTAAAAATGAACTTGACTTATGTCAAATCTATTTGATAGCTAAAGTTTTTATATGCACATTCAGTGGGGATAGCAGGACACAAATATTTGTAATGAAATCCAATTTACTTTTTTAAATAAATCCACTAATAATTGCGTGGGTAAGCAAAAAGTGAAGGTTAGACTGGTAAATAACTTAATGAATTAGTTGGATAACCATTTCAAACGAGAAATATTTACATTTCAATAACATTTTTGAGCAGTCACTGGTTTATCTAATAAAATTATACAAAATCCAAATAATTTGTTTTTGTTTCTGATGCTTGAAATAATAAAGATGATATTGAACGCTGAAACCTTACTCCAAAACTGTGTAAGTCCACTGCTTAGTGGCAAGTCTAATTTTAAAAAGCTTTTGAGATATAATATATTGTTATTAAAACATCGATATAATCGATATGCTATATCGATATATTATATTTCCGCTGAAAGGCGATATTTCACGAACTATGGAAAATCTGTTCTGTAATCGTATGTTGTGTATTTTAGTTGACACAAAATTCATTATTCGGGCTGGTGAAATGTAAAATCCGTATTATCATTTTGAAAATCTAGTTCATTCGCTTTAAAAACGGATGGTAACACTGCATTTGTTGCGACGACACAGATAAATTGTTACGCGCACGAGAGTTAAAATAATTACATATACTAAAATAGACATGTGCAAAAAGAACACGTATTCATATTCGTCTATACAAACATAAAACATTTAACTTTAAAAAGCTAATTGAGTCCAGCGGGTTGTGTTTGTGTTATAGACAAGAGCATTAGTTTATGTGGGTCATTTTACGGGGTACTTATAAAGAAAATATTTGACACGGTGTATACACACATAGACGCGTACGTACCTATGTAGATATATATATGCACGCTAGTGAAAATTGCAAACTTAAGTAGAGCCGCCGCGTGTGTGTAATTTTGATATTTTCGGCGCACTGTCGCACGGTCAAGTGCTACCGGTTTTGGTTTTATCGGTTTTACCGTTGCCACCCGCTCAAACAGAAATGCCGCTGCTTGCCTATAAGGAACGCCACATTCTTAGCCCCCAGCAGCTGCGCAAGCTTAGCGAACACAAATACTCGTGCTTTAGCGCAAGCCTGTTGGATCCTCTGCTGCAGCCCTGGTGGAATTGGTTGGTCGCCCAAACGCCACTTTGGCTGGCACCTAATCTAATAACAATTGTCGGTCTAATACTCAATATCGTAACCACTTTGATATTAATATGGTGAGTCTTATTTCTTACCGATCTCGCGGGTATATGTAAGTAGAAGATTACATATATGTAATGTTATATATGTATATTCTTACAGAAATAATATAACGCAATTAGGTTGTGAAAACGCGAGATTGTTTGAGGTTCTTGGGTGGCGTGTTTGTTCTTGGTGCGTAAGTGGTTACAATTGCGACTAGCTACTGTAAAGACACAGGTGATAAGAAACAGTGCGGAGCGAGCAAGTACAATTATCTATATTATATAGATGTACTATATAATCTATATAATAGATGTACATACATGTGTACAGTCAGTCAATTTCCACGTCCTTTGCTTATCGCTAACGCTCACTTTCATTTCTCTATGCATATTGACACCTACGTTAACTTAGGAACATAATATGCACCTCCAAGACAAACTCAAATTAAAAATTCTATACAATTTGCCATTGAATTCCCACAAGCCAACTTTCCTTGTAGTCCAACACAAACTGGAAACGCTTATTTCATAAGTCGATTTTTTAACTGAGCTACGATATTCTTATGATACATAGACAGACCGCTCATAAATTAGTGTTCTTTCGCTCTCCTGCAGCTCCGCAAGTGCTGCTCATTTTTGAAGTATTTGTTTTTGCTCGGTTTCTACGTTATTTTGATATTACTTTATCATGTCAAAATTCGATTTTAGAAGAATTAGATAAAATATAAATGAATTGTCCACCATCTGTTATTTATTCTTGTTTCAACGCATTGAGTAAAACAAAAATGCGACTCGAGAAAATACAAAGATTTTATACCGATTGCTCGAATTTTTAGAATACAAAAGATTGTAAATCTTGCTAGACAATATGGGTTCGCCTATGGACAAAAGCTCAATTCAATTAACCCCCGGAGTAAATTATTTTCAAATACAATATTTGCAAATTTCTGTGGTACGTACTTAATAATTGCTTTGATTGAATTTAATTAAAATTTGCATAGCTAATGAATTTCCATTTTGCGAATAGTAGTAATGGCTATTCCAACGAAGTCTAGTGCTTGAATGATTACAAGAAAAACATTCGAACTCATACGAAATTAGCTGAATATCGTTTGTTGTATTTATGTAGATAAGTGCACATGCAAAGTCACACAAACCTTTAACCGAGTCTTTTTGTATAGCCCTCACATTCCTTTCAATCACAGTCTCTTATCTATTTACAATTCTTTCCCACTCTACAAATTAAAAGCAATTTTTAATTTAAAATAAATACAGACAGTAACTACCTTATATTTACATTTCAATTATGATCATTGTCTTTATATTTTCAAGAATCTTACAGGATTTAAGATGTCAGAGGATTTATTTAAGCATATTTTTTAGTGAATTATAATCCAAGCTGCAGTCTATGATTTACTGACTAGCTTAGAATATGCTTGTCATATTATTTAGTGGAAACATGACGGGTTTAACAGTTCTTAACTGTGTAACTTATTCTCAGTTCACGTACTTTTTGATATATAAATTATACATATGATACTTTTATGTATTTCCATTAGTGATAGAAATTCGCTAGGAATATTAAAATAATATGAATATTATAAATATAATTTTGCTGTCAAATAAAACTCGATGTCATTAAAAATTATTTCAATTTCGCACTTACAGCTATAGTCCAAATGGTATTGAGCCACCGCCACGTTGGACTTGCTTTCTGTGTGCTCTTGGCCTCTTTGTCTATCAGAGTCTGGACTCTATTGATGGGAAGCAGGCGCGACGTACCAACACTTCATCGCCTCTAGGCGAACTTTTTGATCATGGCTGTGATTCCATATCAACTATATTTGTGGCTTTATCGGCGTGCATATCCTGCCAACTCGGTCACTATCCAAACTGGCTTTTCTTTCAGGTAAAGCGCTGAATTTATCATATTTATTTATTATATTCTTTTTATATTCGATATATTTCGATTTTACTGTTGCAGTGCTTTTGTGCTATTGCTTTGTTCTATTGTGCCCACTGGCAGACGTATGTCTCCGGAACGATGCGCTTCGGACGAATCGATGTAACGGAGGCGCAGTTTTCCATTATCGCCATACATTTGGTTTCGGCTGTCCTGGGGCCCGAAGTCTGGCTGATGAAGGTAAGCCATCTGGGTGGATTAGCTTAGCGCCGAAATATATTAATATTAATCCCCTTACAGTATTGATTTCGTTTTAAATCATGTTTTCCAGAAGTTAAGTTACGTTATAGTTTTTTTTAAGCTTATTTTAGATTCTAGTGACATTTTATGGTTATGCAAATGTCAAATTCTTGCTAAATACCTTAGGCTCAAGTTAGATATAACCGATGTTGTTGAGCCCAGTAAATGTGCATAATGATTTTATTATTAAAAAATGCTAATGATGCCTATAAGTACACATACCTGTATCAAAAACTTTAAGATAGACCGTACTATTGAATTGTTGCTCAAGTTGTTCTTGGTTCGATTTATTGAGCTAGTTTGGGTGCATTTTGAATGTAGAATAAGTATAAGCATAAGGATGTTAATCAATTAAATATGTATTATAGTGGTAAAAATTCTCTCTCAAACTCTATAAAGATTACTAAACTCAAAACGATAAAGAATGTTCAATAATTTTGTATTAAAGAGCAAAAATTATGTCACAAGCTAAGCCACAGACAAAAAATACATTCAACTTCTGATTAACATTCGATTTTTGACTTTTGACTTTTTTGACTTCATTTATAAAATGGAATTATTATTATTATTAAATTAAAATGAATTATCAATAGTATATATATATATATATAAAAAAAAACGAAAAGTTGCTTTCACATTGAACGCACGAATTTAGAACACAAAATTAAAGAAAACTAGCATCAACTTGAATATTACTATTCATACCTTCATATTGACTTTTAACTAGCTCGAAAATGAACCAACAACTTTGTCATGTATATAAATATTTAGCTTATGGATAGTATTTCTCATATACATTGTAATCGTCTTAATACCTTTTACTTTTTTGTTGCATACAAATGCGTGCCACTGCCACAAAACAACACAAAATGCCTAATCTCCTACTAAACATCAACAACTATTTTATGTACACACAATCGTAACCATATATGAGCATAGATTGGAATTGGCAGTATTGAGCTTTGGTCTGGTCCCGCCATTACGACCATTGTGTGTGGTATGCTCTCCTTAACCTATGTATTTTCCGTCGTTGTGGCCGGTGGTGTTGGCAAAAATGGCTCCACAGTTGCTGTAAGTTCTAAACACTCACACAAAAAAGACATATTACAAAATATGGAATTTGTACAGCGCACAGGAGAAAAATATATACTTATAACACTTCTTGGGTGAAATTGAACTATAAACTTGATTCGAAATCTTTGATTACGTTAGAAATATTCATTTGGCCGAATTGAAAGAATAACAAAGAATTCATTTTTCTAAAAGCCAAATAATTTTGTCTTAAGATTATTTTCCTTTAAAATCCAATTTTAGTGCAACTGTTATATATTTTAAGTTCGGACTTTAATGTGCTATGTTGTTGTTTTTTGCAATTAGCTTTTTTCAAAACAGGGCTAATCAAAATCATCATTAATAAAAAATTTAATTTTGCAAGTTGTACAAAAGTCTTGGCAACGAAATCAGAAGGCTTTTCGAATTTTTAAGTAACACAAGTGTTAAATCTTTGAAAATTTGTATATTCTCCTGTGCTTATCTCAAACTGAAATATAAAGACACATTCAACAAAAACTATTTTGGCTCTTAATTCAAAAATATCGATGTTCAGCATTTAAATTCGTTGCGGCCGATTTGTAGGATCGTGGCGTGGAGTTTTTCTTTTCCATATTATTACAATTGCTTGTCTTAACAATCTTCATTTATAATTACTATACACTATATACATTTTTGTAAATTGTGCCGTTCTTGACTTCACAGGCGCTGCTTCTGCCTCTTCGCCTATTGCTTTAACAAACCTTTCTTTAATCTTGTTGACTCTTACTTGGCATGCTCTAAACCGTTGAATGCCTTATTCTATATGCTAATAAATACGAAAATGTATTTTGTTTTGTCACTTATATGGGCAAAAAATTTGTTTAGGCGTTCTTGTGCACATTTTATTTATATGTATGTATTTATATTGTTGGCGACGGGCTGATATTTTACCTAATATTATGTTATTCTTAATGTTTAAGTATTTCTTATTGAAATAAATCTAAGTTAGATTGATACAAATTATTGGAATGCTTAGAGTGCTATTTAATTTGACATTAGAACTGAAAAACTACCGAGGTGCGGTCAACCGATTATATTTGACAAAATAACCATTGTTATTAAATTACGATCCCAAGCCCGATTGTGCGAAGATGCAATCGAGTTGGATTGATATTGTCGAAACGCGCTCTCGATTGTTTTTAGCTCTATAATATTACCGCATATGCTAAGAGCAGCTATACAAATAATTAAGGCGTATAGTTTAGCTATCAATTTAAAAAAAAAATCCTTTCCTTTTTTGTTTTGTTCTGTGATTTCTTTTCATCTACAATAGATTCCAATCGTGGGAGTTTCATGGAATTATACAATTTTAGTATTTATCACATTTGGTTATACCTTAAATATAATCAGTTTTCTAAAAATGTTTATTCAAGGCGGCAGTGGCAAAAACGGCTCATCAGTTGCTGTAAGCATTGCTATCCATTTACGAAATGAAATTGTTTCGAACCAAAATTTAGTTTACTAATCGTACTAAAAGCATATTAACTTCAAACATTTATTGGATTGACTCATTAGTTTATCATTCACTTGGGCTCACGGGCACTAGGCTTTAATATTTAATGCGAATGTTATTAATGGTTTTCGAAATATTTTGTTGCATTTGATAATATTTTTGCTTGGTTTAGCCTGCATGGAGGTGTGGAACGACCGCATAAAATTCGTTTTAGCTTAAGATGGGATAACTCACAATAGTTGTTGTTTAACTGTCATATTAATATAATTTAATTTAATTTAGCATAAAATTATGTCATCTACATTAACTGTTATATATTTAACGTGATCTGAATAGCGCATTTTGGCTGTATTTTGCTCTTATAACTTAGTTGTTGAATAATGTTCATGAAATTAATCACGAAATTAATGAATTCTATTATACTAAATAGTTTTGAAATAAAAGTTCTAATTTCTTGCACCTACATTTTTTTAACTGTGCATTTTCGAACCCTTTTTTTATAAAATATCTTAGCGTTAGTTTCAATAGTATTAAGCATTTCTAGATTGATCTTAAGGGTTACTCTATATATTAATCTGGTTGTTAATAAATTTAAATTCATTGAATTGTTTCAATATTCATATTAATACATAATTTTTCTTTCGTTTCAACTTATGAAAATTTTGAAAAAAAAATGCAAAAAAAAAATGTATGAACATCATCAGATGCCGTATCTTGAATGTGAAACACGTTGTTTGCCGTTTTATATAGCCAGTGGAGTTGATTTGAGTTTAGCATTACGTTATGCAAAATCTATTTTAAACGATGGCTGTGGCAAGAATGGATCATCTGTTGCAGTAAGATTTTATTTATTTGAATAAAAGTACAGCACAACACAGAGAAGCCTGATCACTAGACAATTAGATGACTTACCTATAGGAATATGTAGTAGCTGTCGAATTTTTTATCAAAGTTGTTCGAGTACTTTCTATACCCTTGCAGGGAGTGATAAGCATTAATGTTGATACAAATTTATCCGACTCCAGTCGATATATCTATTTGTATGAATTTGTCTTATAGCCAGTTCACAGCTATCTTAGGGAGCGATTTGATAAATTCGTCTACAAGGGTATATAATCATCGGTAATCCGAAGATATCTGTTCTTCCTTTGCTTAGTATATGTAACAACTATTTGTATCTACTAACTGTTTTATGTATATGTGTTGCTCTTACTGTTTTTCATTTTAAAGTCCCAAAAACCGCTTCTTATTCATTTGTGTTCTATTATTGCCTTGCTTCTACAATACGCGACCCGCTCTTGTAATTACAAACAAACACTTATCCACACCTACAAATTTGTTATAAAAAAAATCACTATTATTACAAATAGCCAAAAAAAAATTGTTGTTTTTGGTCAACGTTGCTGTTTGTGAAATTGCAAGAAGTACTTTTGTAAAATTTTATAACACTATTTGCAATTTTGCAATGGGAACGAATCAGCAAAGTCAAATGAATAATCTTTAATTTTCCTTTCACCTAAACAAAGGGAACCAGTGTGTTATCACCTAGCATACCACTGACTCTAGTAGTGCTGCCAGCGCTGATGATAGCGCAAAAGTCACCGGATAATATTTTCACTGAGCATGCTTCTGTTTTTATTCTGGCTTTTGGAATGGTAGCTGCCAAAATTACGAATAAGCTGGTGGTAAGTGTTTCTATGGTATATATACTTTATAATTTTGGCAGAATCATAATAATTATTTGACGTCATGAAGTATATGAGCATCAATACCGATAAAAGCCTAAATCAATTAATATTAGTAATGTTTCTCTTTTGTGACGCAGATAGCTCATATGACTAAGGCGGAAATGGAGTACCTGGACTGGTCGCTACTGGGTCCCGGATTATTGTTCCTAAATCAGTACTTTAATTGTATTGTACCAGAGATTTGGCTGCTCTGGTTTACGCTAGCCTGGGGCACACAGGATCTATTGCGTTACTGTGCGCAGGTTTGCCTAGAGATTTGTCACCATCTGCGCATCGAACTATTTAGAATTCCGTATAGCCCTAAGGTCTCGAACACTATTTCGGTGGGTAGCCAGAGCAACTTAGGAGCCGACAAAAATGGTGGCACTTCACACCGAAAGTCTAAGAGCAAAGCTCACTAGAGCAATAAGTCGCACCTATTTAATACACTGATTTCATTTTTTCATATATTTACGGCGTTTAGCCCAAGTTTAACAAATTTTGAACTCAACCCAACAAAATTTACCGTCGAAAAGTTGCTACGAAACAAATTATAGCATAATTAATTTATAAATGTTGTTGTAACAAAAAAAAAAAAAAATGGAGGCATACCGATATCAATTTTATGCTTATATATTATATTAGATATATAAATATATTTTATATATTTGTGTAAATTGTAAAAAATACGAATAGCCTGCAGTATTTTATTTTGTGCTAAATGTTTAGTGCAAAAAAGGAGACAAATCACATGCCAAAAAAACAACATTCAAATTGTTGGCTTGCTTCAAGCTCAATTTATGGCCAAGCCCAAGTGAAACACAGACAGCGTATTTGGGATTTTCTTTATTTCATTATTTATTTTATATTGTGCGTGCGAATGAATTTTTACCATCTATTTCTGTTATTCCATTATAAGTGTGTTATAGTTGATGTTGAAAAATTAGTGCGTAATTTCTTACTCACTGAGAATATAAAACACAAAATATATGTTTGCAAGAATTTATACTGCCGCTGATCACCAATTTTGAAAATGCACACTGCTTATTATTGAACAACTAACCGTTGACTTAAAACTATTTCAAAGTTTACACATATTGAAAATATATAGATTATGTCTTTTGATTTAATACAAGGATGTCAAAATGCCAAAGAAAATGGCAGCAAAGAAAGACACGAAGGTTTTACGTTTTTAAAACATCGAGTTTATCCCAATGAACAGCTGTTCTAAATCAGATCACAGCAAAACAAAGCTGTTGGCCAAAGAAATACTGCTTTTGTTTTAAATATATAGGGTAATAATACATTTATTCAGTCACATAGGAGATAGGTCGCCCGGACGATGATCGAATAACGTGCGTCTGCACTAAAATAATATATGCATACTTTAATATATGTAGTATGTAAGGAACAAATATTAGATGCATATATAAATTTAAATATAAACTATTTCAAAGATTTCCGTACGTTTTGCAGAAATATGCTACCAGTGCCATGTCGCGAACCTCTAAAGTTACGCGGCTGCGATACTGGGTTAGCAAGTAAGCATCTTGAAAGCGTTGGGTTAGATACATTTCTGTTGCGGTCTGTATGGCCTCCAATGCACTTCTAGTAATACAGAAAGGCTTCCTTGTGTGATCCATCATTATTTCGCGCACCACTCGCGAAAATGGTAATCTCGGTATCATGAAGTGTTCGCTTTGCTGCAAACGAACAATCTCACGGTGTAGTCTGTGCAGACGATTCTCTGGTTTAAGTTGTTTGCGTCTTGGAAGGTTCATTATACGAGCTTCGGATGGCTGGCGAGACACGTTTTTTGATGTTAGTCGCAAAGACGTGGTTGCGTGTGGCTGGTTCTCCGCATTATCTCTGTCTTGGAATGAATTCATATCACGATGACGGCCGCTTTCCGGAACTCTTCGGAGCGTAGAGCATTGAGATGTATTTAGCTCAGCCAATCGGCTTGTGGTATAATCTAAGCCGTAGTCGGTGTCTTCGTCTAGCTCCGGCGTTTGAAATTCATTGTCGTCATCAGAAGTCTCAACATCTTTTGCATTTCGTTTTGATTTTCCCTTCTTTTTAGCAGGGCTTTTTCTTGTACGCGGTGGCATTATTGTTTCAAGATAAATGTAAGCTACACATTGAATGTTCAGAAAAATTAAGGCAATAGAAGATGCAGCGTCCACAAATCTAGTTCGCGCCTTTTTTGTTCCGTTGTTCTAGTGTTGCATAACGCAAGAATTTTACATTTCAGAGACAACACTGGGTATGGTATTTTTTTTCCACTTCTGGAAGAACATTTAACTCGGTTTAAGTAAACATATTTTAAAATACTTTCCACATATCTGTTGTAAATTAAATGCAATATATTAGTATTTTTTTCTCTGTGGTCTCACCACTTAAACCTATAAATGTGTAAGGTTGAGGCAGAGTTAATAATTCTACCAAAATTTGATAATAATTAAGTAACTCTTTTCTGAATTTTAAACTCATTTTGAACCATATGTGTTTCTGGATTCAAGTGTTTTTAAATACTTATCAAAATTGATAACAGCATTATAAAACTGTAATTGACAGATATGCGTGAGATTCTGCTATTTTTGTTATCGATGGAAAATATCTTCAGTGTCTGCACTCATTTTCTGGTGTTTGTTTTTAAGTGTGCAGAGCTGCGAAAATACTTTTAATGTGTGATTAGTAATGTTGCTGGTTTTTCGCTGGTCGATGCAGAGCACAGGCTGTAAAAGCTGATGATTGATTGCTTGACTATCGACTGAAACATTCAGGAGGGACAGCAGCCGGAGCAGAAGGCCGAAAATGCTTGTGTTGGCCAGCATAGAGGAGCTAGAGACGCGAATCTGTGATACCCATCAATATGATGCAAGATGAGCTTGGAATTCCATAACAGTTTTTAGAATCCTGCATATTCTTATAAACTATGTCGTCATTCTCACCATGGCCTTATATAGTATTATCATATTATCCTGTTAACTGTATTAGTTAATGGAAGAACTTTGATCGAAAACCTCTTCGCTAGTTGCAACTCTTTCAATTTCGTAGTCTAGTAAATGTGAAACATTGTTGCCTTAGATACTGTTAATTTAAGATACCTGAAAATAAATATATTAATCCTGAAAATAATTAATTTTATTTACCTTAATTGTCGGCCATTTTTAAATTGTTCAAATTCTTTGCACTGGGTATATTTATTTTTTCGCAGTGAATGCCAAATATTTTTAGTGGTGGACCAAAAAATACTGAATGCAATAAAATGATTTAGGAACATCCGCTACTGATGCGTAAAAAATCTGAATTAAACTTAGATACAGTGCTTTATTTATTTTATCACATATATATAATAATTGAAGCAAGTACTGCATTTATAAAACAATTTCCTGAAAAAATCGATATATATATATATATATATATATATATATCGATACAATCGATGCTTCGATAAATGTGTTTATTAATCCAAATAGAATATAATTATTTTGAGATATTGAGAGTTAAATTTGTGAATGGGCATTGTTTTTAGTAAAAATGGAAGTTGAATACGATGATTCTGGTTGGCAGGGCCGTGCAAAACAACAGTCAAATGCTGAGGTAAACAACCATTTACGATTAAGACAACGAGTATCCATCAAAACAATTTAAATGTCTTCTAAACAAATCACAGGAACTGCACGAGGACAATCCGCAAAAGACAATTAAGGAATGTCTGGAAAAGTTTCTAACGCCCGATTACATAATGGAGCCAGGCATCTTCACACAGCTGAAGCGCTACTTTCAATCTGGTGGCTCACCAGAAGAAGTGATTTCTATGTTATCTGAAAACTATAAGGCGGTAGCCCAGATGGCAAATCTTCTTGCCGAGTGGCTAATTTTAGCTGGGGTAAAGGTGACTGAGGTCCAGGCCATGGTAGAGAATCATTTAAAGGAAATGATTCTCAAGTCGTTTGACCCGAAAAAAGCGGATACGATATTTACCGAGGAGGGCGAGACGCCAGACTGGCTAACAGAAATGATCGATCATTATACGTGGCGATCGTTAATATACCGGTTAGCTGAAGAATATCCGGACTGCCTAATGCTGAATTTTACCATTAAGTTGATATCGGATGCTGGATTCCAAAGTGAAATTACATCAATCTCAACGGCCGCCCAGCAAATTGAAGTTTTTTCCCGCGTTCTCAAAACATCAATAGTGAAATTTCTAAATAATCCCGATGACGTTCACGCCGCCATTCAGGAGTGTGCCCGAATGGTGTGTCATGGCCAGCACACGTATGTATACTCGCAGGTGCTGATCCAAGTGCTCAGTCAGGAGCAGAAAGGTGGCTTCAATATGAAGCGGCTATCCCAGGAAATCATCAAATACGCTTTGCAAAAGTATACAAAATTCAATCACATTTGATTTCAATTACACTCAATTATTCTATTTCTGTAATTACTTTTAGCAATCAAAATGTTACGCCCATCACAATGGCTCTTAATGGTTCAGCGGTATATCCGCAGGCCTGTCAGGCTCTAACATCAATGTTAACGCGCAATACCTTGAATCCGGCAGATATAACCGTACTGTTTCGCAATTATTCGGGCTCAGATCCGCCACCAATAGATCTGATACGTAATCCTCAGTTTTTGGAACTGTTGGTCGACGCTCTTTTTCGAGCTGGTGTCAAA
Source organism: Drosophila mimica (assembly GCA_037043585.1). Classification (NCBI taxonomy): domain Eukaryota; kingdom Metazoa; phylum Arthropoda; class Insecta; order Diptera; family Drosophilidae; genus Drosophila; species Drosophila mimica. The sequence goes on from JBAMBE010001197.1 coordinate 53,768, forward strand.
ATTAATCCGGAGCACAAGCCCAAGTATGTTTTTCTGTTGGCGTATGCCTCGTCTGTTATTGATCAGCCAGCAAAGAAGCGGCCCCTGACCGAGAGAATGCTAAACAAAGACGAACTGAAGAGCACCATTCAGGCAATTGAAAAGGCCCATGCCATCTGCAATGTGGACCAGGGCTCCACAGAACTTATTGCCGAGCTGCAGACACTATACAACTGCATAAAGTAAGCATGTTAACTTAGAGAAAGCCAATCATACTAAAGGTATATATTTGTTGCTTTAAGGTTTCCAGTTGTGGGAGTTGGTGTTATCCGTTGGGTTGAAAATGTTGTTATGGAACCATCTTACTTTAAACTATCTACTGACAGTTGCCCCACACATTTAGCAGTGCTTGATGAAGTTGCCGGAGTACATCCCACATTACAGCAGCAAATACTTTTTCTACTTATACGTTTATTCGAATCAAAGCAGGATGAATTGGAGATACTTGTGCAGCTTGAGATGAAAAAGATGATTCTGGATCGCATGGTAAATCTGCTGACACGCGGATGTGTTGTTCCCGTGCTGCGATACATCAAACAATGCTGTGCAATTGAAGATACGGATGTCTCCCTAATTCGCTATTTCGTTACCGAAGTGCTTGAAACTATCACCCATCCCTATTCCGCGGAGTTTGTGCAGCTCTTTTTGCCGATGGTCGAAAACGAAGAAATCACTGGCACAATGCGCGGTGAAGGTGACAACGATCCAGTCTCGGAATTCATTGGTATGTCCTTTATGATATATAAGCTGATTACCTCAACTGAAAAAGTTTTCTCTGATTTGCAGTTCACTGTAAGGCGCATTATACCACTGTATGACAACCAATTATTTAGCAATTTATGTACGAAATGTTAATTTTAAGTCCAAATATATGTACATGTAAATCACTAAAGTGCAGTGTTATTTTGTTGTCTGTTTGGTAGTAGAAAATGCTATCTTTCTAACGCTGTCAAAATTAACCAAAAGATTGGCTCTCAACAGTTCCCTTTAGGGAGCTACCAATCAAGCGCTAGTAATAAAATTATATTCTCTATATGGCGTACTCAGTAGAAATTTTAGCTTATTTGTGGTTATGAGTCAGTGTGGTTATGCACACATTAGGTAGGCAGGTTTTACGGTTGTCGACCGAAGGTCGACACACGTAGTCCATATTTGGCCCGTGATGCCGTGTGGATTGAGATTTAGACAGAAAGGACAAAGGCAGAACGGACTATATTACTGGACTAGATATACAACAAACAACGATGCCTCCAGCGGGATTCGAACCCGCGACTGATTGATGAAAGCGATGTAATGAGCTTTACCACACAGAATGCAAAGACTCAACGTTTACGACCACCAAGCCGGCTTATGCACACAATACGAACAATGACAAAATCGTATTGATAGTTCAATCTTATTACTTGTGCAGCATTAAAATGAAATCTGCAATATGCAATGAGAAATGCTTGATATGTAGTATTAGTGGATAGGTAAGAGAACACATTTGTTCATAAAGCTTAATGACAATAGTGTCATAACCGCAAGCCAAGTCCAAGCTCAGCAATCAGTCGGTTTTCGTACGCTCGGCTATGTCGTCGACATCGCTGTCACAAATTTATGTGTTTATTTATTATGTGTGGTTTCGTCTTTGGCTGTCGTGAGTTGAACTAAGGAAAAGTGCTATTATGTGCTAAATGTTAAGGAAGACTAAGCCTAATATGATATGTATGTACCATTTTGAGTTGCAGTAGATAGTGCGCCTAAAATTTAATTACTTTTGTGAATTTAACATGTATATAGATTGTGTAACGAGGGCAGATAAGCAACATAAATTCTTAGTCATCAAGATCTTTTCGCATCGTCTTCTAATCAAAATGAATTAACAAACTTAACCAGAAAACACTTACTAATTGAAAGATAACCCCAATGGCTCCTGCCTGTACCTGGCCTGGCCGACCGAAGCGGTCTGAGCTGCTATTGTTGTAGTCGTCGCTGTTCGCGTTTGTCGTTGACCCCATGCAATGCGATGAACACAGTTTCGGATTTGGAACTCTCAGCTTATCAGTTTACGTGTGTGTGTGTGTCGGCGGGGGGACTGATTAGGGTCACATTCAGTGCATTAAGAGCTCCCGACTGTCTAACCGTCGTGACTTATGTGGTTAGGTGTGTGTGAGGTAGTGTTGTGCATGAACTCCTTGTTTGCCATACGCTTAAGCCCAGCCAAGCACTACCGGTAAATACTGAATCGAGTGAACCACTAAATAGCCCAGAAATGCCCTGCTTAAAGACACATCCGCCCTACGTTTCGATGGATTCGAGTTCTCCGTTTGATTGACTTTTATAGAAGCCGTAAGAAACGGCATGCATGATGGGTAATGGCCTCGGCCACTGCTTTGGTTATTTGTTAATGCTGGTCTTACCCAGCTAGCTGTATGTTCACTGATGGGTTCGAAAGCGATGGCACTCGACCACTAATTGAAATTCAGTTCGCATTGACCAATCACACATTGCAGTTCACTAGAACAATGCATTTGAAGATACGCCTAACGTGTCGGAAACTTGAAATCTGGGGTAAGTTGTTGGTATGAAATTGACTTACAGCCCTAAAAAACATATGTAAATGCATTAGCTGCGCCTCGCTTTTTATAACATACATATGCAAATGCAATTGGATGTGCCTTGCATTTTAAGTGATTGCTCCACTTGCGACTCTTTGGTCTTTAAAATGGAGCTGCCTTTGGCGCAGCGACTCCAGTAAACAGGCTGCAGTTGCAGCTCAATATTCACCAATTCAGAGAAATGTGTAAGTGAAAACCACAAGTGAATACGACAATCAAAATTAATTTCAATAACTTACAAGAAAAACAAGTATATTTATATGCATAAAGAAAATGTTAGCGACTGCTGATAGAAATGAGATCAATATGAGAATAGATTTTCGGCTATAAATTGTTTATTTCTTATCCGATTTTGATTAAATTTGGGCAGTTGATAATAGTAATATGCGTATGCATATTATGCATTAATTCGAAGATATATCGATATTCGATTGATTGACTGTTTTATTTAGATATTTTCAAATAGCTGTTATCAAATGTCCAGTCCGCCGATAATTGCTTTCTTCATTTACGTTTTTGTGCTTTTATGTTTGACATTTGTTATCAGAAGATAAATATATAGAAACGCAGCACTAACAACTAAAACTTATCAAATGACGGCATCAGTGTGCTCTTTGCTGGCGAGCGAGAGGGCAGCAGAATAGCTCTCATATCACCACGTCATCATAAATACCATATTATGGGCTTAAGAAGTATTTTTAAATGTTGGTTTTACAATTTATGTTGTCCTTAGTGATTGTAACTTCGCACGTGATTAATAATCTAAATACAATTTTGATTTATCTAGTGTACGAATGCAAACATCAGCAAAATATTTTCTCCGTGTGTGACTAAGAGATAGAGAGAGTGAAAGAGCTTCTGTGCGTGAGTGCGTGTGTGTATGTGTGTAGGAGAGTGTGAGCACGTTCAAAAACAGCTGTTTATGTCAGCACACCTCTTGAAACGTTACAAGCTTGCTACTCATATATTTGATTTGCATTGTTTCTGGCTTCGTGCTAAGCTTTTTATGGGCCAATTCAAAAGCGCACTTTAAATTATATGCTACTTCAGCTGTAACGGACGAAAAGAGCGCTAATGTTTTTAATCGCATTGTTGTAAGATTAAACAATTAATATTGGATACCATTTCATTTCCGTTTCGCACACTGATTTTCAACATAACAAATGCAAATGTGAGTACATACATATTAGACGGTAAGACAAAAATGGGCAGACAATGCGATGTATTCTTTTTCGAACTTAGACATGTAATATGCACTGACATTGGCACTAGTATTAATTTGCGTAAACAAAATATAGCACGTTTCGTTATTTTTATAAAACTTTCGGTAAAAATGTAACCATGGTGTCATAGTCTGGACTCCGCATTTTAGCTATCATCAAAAAAGTTGTGACTAATACTCGGTTAAGACGTAACAAAGAGATTTGAGTTGTAACTCATATGTCATGGATGGGGATTCCCAATAATATATTTGAAGACATAGAAGTAGACTCAGACTTATAAATTATAAAATGTATGTAATCAATTTCTATACAATTTTCGAAATTGTTTGTTTTATGTTTACAATTACATTTATAACTTTCATACCCATAAGCTGATTAAGCTAATAAGAAAGAAAAACTCTACCATGGCAGATATTAATTAAGGCTTTTTGTTTATTCCGAAATTTTATATATGGGACAGTAAGAACAACTAAAGGATCAAAGCGCTATTTGTTATGGGTTACTTATGTCTCTTATCAGAAGTCATGATTCAGATAGTATTTTTTGTCGTTTGTCACTTTGTTGCGGTGACAACGGTATATGATTTACGATACATTTAATATGCTTTTTCTTTCTCTTACAGCACTTTCACTCACCTCTCTGGTCTTTGGCTTTTATATTCTGAACTTAACTTTAGCGCTTATCATACTCAACAAAGACGTACAAACTTCACGTGGCATGCTGTATCCACGCGAGTCAGAGACGCGAGAGGTACGTACCCTGGACGGGATCTGGAATTTTGTGCGCTCGGACGAGTCGAACCCAACGCAGGGTATACGTGATGGCTGGTTCAAGGATGACTTGAGCAAGAACAGGCCAACCATTCCAATGCCAGTGCCAGCGTCTTACAATGATATCACAACGGAGCAGACGTTGCGGGATCATGTGGGCACAGTTTGGTACGATCGCAAATTTTTCGTACCTCGATCGTGGGCTCAGGAACAGCGAGTGTGGTTGCGTTTTGGCAGTGTTCATTATGAGGCATTTGTGGTAAGCCGTTGGCGATAAAATAAGAGGCTCAATACCTATGTTTTTTTTTGCTCGTTTGATTTTTAAAGTGGATCAACGGTCAGTCGGCCGTAAAGCACGAAATAGGCCACTTACCCTTTGAGACGGAGGTCACTCATTTGCTGCAATACGGTGTCGAAAATCGTATCACGGTTATGTGCGACAATGCATTGATACAGACAACTGTACCGCAGGGTAAAATATCGGAAATGGCCAACGATGGCGGCGTTACCATAATTCAAAGCTATACATTTGATTTCTTTAACTATGCGGGTATTCATCGTTCTGTGCATTTGTACACTACACCGAAAACGTTTATCGAGCAGGTCGACATCAAAACGAATCTGACCAATAACAACAGCGGTAAGATTCAAATTCAACGCACAGTGGAACTGAAGTAACCGTATATATCTTTTTTAGTGGGCCATGTTGATTACAGTATTATCGTAAATGGCTCCGCTACTAATGAGGCGGACAACACTTTATATGCACGACTGCAGCTGTATAACCGGGAGGGTAATCTTGTTTCCAATGCTCGTTCAGACATCAAGCTCTTTGGCTCATTGCAATTCGAGAATGTTAACCCCTGGTGGCCGTATCTTATGCATTCTGATCCAGGATATCTGTATGAGCTAGAGATCAAACTGTATGCAGCCAATGAGCAGCTATTGGACGTCTATCGTTTAAATGTTGGCCTACGAACCCTAAGCTGGAGTAACACAACATTCCTCATTAATGGTAAGCCGATATACTTTCGTGGCTTTGGACGACACGAGGACGCCGATGTTCGCGGAAAGGGCTTGGACAATGCCTTAATGACACGTGACTTTAATTTGCTTAAGTGGATTGGCGCCAATGCATACCGCACATCGCATTATCCTTACTCAGAAGAGTCGATGCAGTTTGCCGATCGACATGGAATTATGATCATCGACGAATGCCCAAGCGTTGATACTGAGTATGGTTTTGAGCAGTTCCAATAAGCTTAAATCTCAATCTAACGTTTTGGCAATTGCAGAAACTTCAATCAGGTATTGTTGGGCAAACACAAATCCTCTCTGGAGCAGCTCGTGCACCGAGATCGTAATCATCCAAGCGTGGTTATGTGGTCCATTGCCAATGAACCGCGCTCGGGGCAGTTAAATGCTGACACCTACTTCCAGTGAGTTACTCAACTATTATTATATGCTCTTAACTTTATATAATAAGTTATTGTGCGAATACTCTTACAGATTTGTGGCTAACTATACGCGCTCCTTGGATAGTACAAGGCCAATTACAGCGGCTATCGCAGTGCCTTCAACTGATGACAAGGCGGTAAGTAGCTTATCAAAGTATGATTCACATGCTTAGCTAGTTCAATTATAGGGACGATACCTGGACATAATCAGCTTTAATCGCTACAACGCCTGGTATAGCAACGCTGGTCGTTTGGATATGGTAACGAAGCGTGTAGTTGAGGAAGCCACCGCCTGGAACAAAAAGTATAACAAGCCCGTTATAATGGCAGAGTATGGCGCCGATACGCTAGAAGGTCTTCACTTTGTAAGATTAATAATAGCGATTAACGCAATAGCAACTTTAATATAGATCCCATTTCTTGTAAAGCAACCAGCCTTTGTATGGTCTGAGGAGTTCCAAACCGCGGTATTCTCACGTCACTTTAAGGCCTTTGATGCCTTGCGGCGCAAAAAGTGGTTTATAGGTGAATTTGTGTGGAACTTTGCCGACTTTAAGACGGCTCAATGTGCGTACAATTATATAGGACTTATTTTAAAGGCATTCTTAATGTTTCTCGGTTTTCATTGCTCTTCCTTTTTACCAGCTTACACGAGAGTCGGCGGAAATAAAAAGGGCGTCTTTACACGTGCTCGGCAGCCTAAAGCAGCGGCACATCTCCTCCGTCAGCGATATTTTGCTCTGGGCCGCGAGGTGGATCAGTGCAACTTGCCAAGTGACTTGTTTACCTACATTGCTGATGTGGGTGACAGTAACAAGCACGATTCCAGTGACCTATGAAGCTGATGAGACATCTGCGGAACACTTACGCTGACAGCAGGAAGAAAGTACAATCTTATATACATAAGTACATGCGAAAGAAAAGTATTGTAGATATTTATACTGTTTTTATAACCAATGTTAAACTTTGAACTGACCACAAATGCATTTCAGTGGCAAAGCCTATTTTAAATAAAATGTACTTCGCTTTTAAAGTCGAAGAAAAGGAATTATCCTATAATCTTATAACTGTTATACCTGTGGGAACTTTATTTTTATTCTGAATTTGCCTGATTAAATTTACATGCTAATGTGCTTTGTGCATGAGCTTTACACCATTAAATCGTGCTAGTCTTTTATGGTATACAAGAAAAGAAAACTTTACTTAGTACTTCTCCACAATTTTTCAAAGTTGGCAAAAATCAAGTTTATCGAATAGCATACTTATAAAGGAGCAATTACCGCAAAAGTTTATGTATTATAATCTGCTTATAGGACAATCACTAATAGATAACTCTTGCTTAGGGTAGAATTCTAAATTTTAAGTTTATAAATTTAAATGCAATTTTAAAAATAAAAAAAAATAATTTCATAGATAACAAAAATAAATAAATGTTTTAAAACAAATAAGAAATAACACTTATAAATACAAACATCTGTCCGAAATAATCGTCCCCATCGACGAACCACCACAACAGCTGCTTAACAGTTGTTAGGCCTAGTATCTCAAAAATGAGACGCACAATCGTCATTTCACCAGCTTATGAAGAGAGCGAGAGAATTACTTTAATCTGCACCTAGTTGAAAGTTTGCTATCGCAGTAAGCATTCCATTAGCGTATGTATGTGTATTGAATATAATATGAATAATACCACAGAGAACTTCAGCTATACGGGCATTGATACACATTTCGGGCATTGATAAACATTACACAGTTAATGTTATAGAAACTTTACCTTTACTTTGATAAACATAATCCTGTCGACATAATGCTTAATTCGACATGCATTTGGATTACTTTGCTTAGTATTTTTCTCTTCAATGGATACGCGGCTTGGAGAAAGGAAACTTATGACTTCGCCTATCTGCAGGAATTTGAGGCAGAGTTTGAGCACGAACAACATCAAGAACAGCAAACACTTAATGAAATCAACTATAACTATTCAAATATTAAGCCACCAGCAACAGTGGGATTGCTGTATCCGCGCGAGTCTGAGACACGGGAGGTGCGCTCTTTGGATGGCATATGGTTGCTGTTACGGAGCAATGCCAGCGATCCGTTGCAGGGCATACGCGAAAAATGGTACAACCAAAGCCTTAGAGCGACGAACCATGAAACAATTTTAATGCCAGTGCCAGCCTCCTACAACGACGTGACCGTGGACCAGCAATTGCGCGATCATGTGGGCACAGTTTGGTATGAACGACATTTTTTTGTGCCTACACGTTGGCGTACGGATAGGCTACGCACCTGGCTACGTTTTGGTAGCGTTCATTACCAAGCTGTTGTTTGGATCAATGGCCAGGCTGCTTTACGTCATAGCTTTGGTCATCTGCCATTTGAAGCGGAGATTGACAGCTTTGTGAAGTACGGCAGCGAGAACCGCATTACGGTTATGGTCGACAATCGGCTCAACAATCGCACCATACCCCAAGGCAAAGTGCTCAAGCAGGATAACGATGATGGTGTCGCCTATGTGCAGACATATACATTTGATTTCTTCAACTATGCCGGCATTCATCGATCTGTGCACCTTTACACAACGCCGCAAATCCATATTAGCGACGTGGAGTTGAGGACACTGATCTCCATCAATCAAATTGGCCGCATTGATTATCGTTTGTGGTTTGGAAACGAGGGCTCATTGGCAAGGAACGCAAACTATGTGCTAGTGCAGTTGCGTGACAAAAGTGGCAGTGTGGTCGCTCATCAAATAAATCGGGACCTTAACAACGGCACTCTGTTCATAGCGAATGTTAAGCCCTGGTGGCCGTATCTTATGGATCCCGTGCCTGGCTATATGTACAGCCTGGAGTTCCTGTTGTTCTCAACAGATGAGAGCGACGCAGAGGCGAAGAGTGAATTAATAGATGCTTATCGGATGCCCATAGGAATTCGAAGCCTCAGCTGGAACAACGATGGCTTGTACCTCAACGGCAAATCGCTCTATTTACGTGGTTTCGGCAAGCACGAGGACTCCGATGTAATTTCCATACAACATATTAAAGGCATATGATTTATAATAAATTCTTGCTTGTTGCCAGATAAGGGGCAAAGGCCTGGATAATGCGATGATCATGCGAGATGTGAATCTGCTGAAGTGGATCGGTGCGAATGCGTATCGCACCTCCCATTATCCCTACTCCGAGGAATCCATGCAATTCGCAGACGAACACGGTATAATGATCATCGATGAGTGCCCCAGTGTTAATACGGATTTATTCGAACCACAACTTCTGCTTAACCACATGTCCGCCTTAGAGCAGCTCATACATCGCGATCGCAACCACGCCTCCGTGATTGCCTGGTCAATAGCCAACGAGCCGCGTACTCAGAAGAAAGCGGCGGAAGCCTATTTCAGGTAAAATATAAAGCTTGTGAAGCTAAAATGTATAGTGTGATCTTTTCTCTGACAGCGCTTTGACCAACTATACGCGGAGCATTGCACAGGGAAGACCATTAACGGCTGCCAGTAACGTAGACTTGCCTTCCAAGTGCATGATGTCACAGTTTTTGGACATTATTGGCTTCAATCGCTACAACTCCTGGTATCACAATGCGGGACGCACAGACATGATTGTGAATCCGATGTATAACGAGGCAAACCATTGGCGAGATATCTACCAAAAACCGATCATTGTGTTTGAATATGGCGGTGATACTCTGGAAGGATATCACACAGTAAGACCAGTAACTTATATAATCAGATTTCGCACTAATAGCATTCTACATATAAATATATAGCTGCCCGCCTTTATCTGGTCGGAGGAATATCAGACAACGTTATTCTCAAAACACTTCCAAGCATTTGATAAATTGCGTCAGCTCAAATGGTTCATCGGTGAATTTGTGTGGAACTTTGCCGACTTTAAAACAGAGCAGAGTGAGTAAACACAACTGATCATTTGACATATTATTAGCGTATCTTCAAAATATTCTGTGCAGCATTCATGCGCGTGGGCGGTAATAAAAAAGGAGTTTTCACGAGGAATCGACAACCCAAAGCTGTGGCTCATCTCTTGCGAAAGCGATACCATGCACTTGCAACGAAACTGGACAATGCCAGCTTGCCGGTAGATCTCTTTTACTATATTATCGACTGGAACTAAGATATACAGTTAGCGAAATGGATGGCCAGGCGCACTTTAAGCTATCCCCATAATTATGTATATACATTTGTTATCTGATAACTGCACTGTGTTATATATCTGTACTCTTTAAATATAATTAATTAAACCATCACAACAAATCTTTTTTATGTATATCTTTTATTGTTTTTAAAGTATATTCCTGGAAATGTAGCTTTACTCAAAAAGTTAAAAAAATGCAGGACTGATCAAATTGCAGGACAAGGCCAGTAATGAATTGTTATAAAAGCTCTTTCCAGAAAGAATGAAAACACAAGTAGTCAATGTATATGGGAAGAAGTCTTAAGAAAAGTTAAATATTTGGCGTATTTGGATTCATAGCCTCTTGGCACTATGGAGTAAATTTTCCTTTAGTGTATCGAAGTACACAATGTCCATTGTTGTTTCAATAATCACCAAATTTCCGACACCGGCTGCCGAGATAGATGCCCATACCATGACACTTTCTCCGCCATGTTGCTGCTATTTTTGCACGCATTTAGGGGTCGAGCGATCCGGTAGCAATATACCTGCTATTTCGCACGATATTTAATTCTCGATCAGCTGCTGTTGTAAACAAGATAGAACGTTGCAGTCGGACGTAACCGACAGCGAAATACTATTATACCATAATTTGTGTGCAGTCAAGAAATACTGTCCAAATTTGCCTTTTTAATTCTCTACTAATTAATATGTATATGATTTGCATATAAGTGAGCGTGGCTTTTAAGGACGGTGAGCAGAATTACACGGGGAGAGCAGATACAAAAAATTGTATAAGCTAATTTCAATCTTAAATTCCGGAGATATGGGCTTTTTAAAACTTTAGGGGCGGGAGAAGGCGTTGCCCAAAAAAATTATAGAGAAGTTTCCGAATAATCTTCCTAACCAGTTTGGTAAGTAACTAACTTGAATTGCGGGGGACATGGGCGTTTATCGATTTTGGAGGCTGGAGTGGGCGTGGCCCAAAAAATTTTGGAGTTCGATCTTAGTAATATACCTTCTAAGTTTAGTAACTGTAGGTCTTAAATTGCGGGAGATACAGGCATTTATCGTTTTTTGTGGGCGAGAGTGGGCGTGGTCCAAAATTTTTTTTCCACATTTATGAAGGGTGTTACTAGCAATATACCTTTAAAATTTGGTGACTTAAGTTTTCAAGTTGCGTGATATATATGAGCTTATCGATTTACACCAACAGGTGTATCGGTTTAGGTAGGTGGAGTGGGCGTGGCCATCCAATTTTTTTTTATCAATCCTTGGAGGAGTTACCAGTAACATACCTTCAAAATTTTGCGACTCTAGCTTGCAAATTACGGCAGATATGCGCAATTTAAATTTATAGGGACGAAGTTACTGGGGGCGGCGGTTGTGGGCGTGGTCCAAAAATGTACATGACAATCCTTGGAAGAGGTTACCAGCAAATTACGTTCCAAGTTTGGTTACTCTATCTTTAAAATTTTCGGAGATATACGGAGTTATCGATTTACAATCGGAATTGTCGATTATAGGCGCAGGTGTGGGCGTGGCACCACAAATTTGTTATCGGTTGTTAAATGCGGCTACCAGTAATATACCTATCAAATTTGACGTTCCCTACTCAAACTCTGCGGAAGATATAGCCATTTGAAAATTTTAGGGGCGGGGGTGATGGGGGCGTCGGAGGTGGGCGTGGCACATGCCGATCTTTCAAGGACCACGCCAACAACCTACCAACCAAAATTGGTGACTTTATCCATTAAATTGTAAGAGATATGTGGATTTATCGATTTGCTAAAATCGATTTTCGCGGTTTTCTAGCTCCCTAGTGGACGTAGGACCAAACCCAAGACACTTTAATTTTTGAGGGTACTTTCCAGAATACGTTCCAAGTTTCAAGTCTCTATCTCTAAGGGTGTCGGAGGAACGCGCGTTCATACAGACGGACAGACGGACGGACAGCATGACGGACATGCACAAAACCAATATACTATTATACCTTTTTGGTATAATAGTATAAAAAAGTAAAACTCGGATGGTGCGTTTGTAGCAGGCTGAATACACATAATGTTTAATGCAGTCAACACACTGCCTGAGATGCAATTGATCAAACTTCTGCCCTCGACGTTTTATTTTTTGACGAAACAACAACGCAAATTGAGCAGCATTGCTCTCTAGAAACAAACGCTAAACAAAGGGAAAGGTATTTTGCATCCTAGTGGTCTGCTAAATCTCTATGCTGTTCTCAATAACAAAATCTCTGAAAACTGTTGATATCTCAAATCGGAGTATCTATAATAATTTTCTATCATTATTATATTATATATATACACTAGTGTGTACTCACAAACGGCTTAATTATTCACAGCAAATACAGCAGCGCATTGTTAATCTAAACAGGCCCTTTGTTTAAAAAACTGTTCGCCTGCCTAGCCGACTGCTACACTTGTTCAGAAATGTGCAACAATGCCTCATTGTGATGCTGTTGCAGCTGCGCCCGAACTACAGCAATTCATTGCAGTTGGCTGTGTTTAAGTTGCGCCCGGCTTTAACTCAAGGCTCTTGGTCCGCATTTATAAACTGATCTACTAATTTCATAAAAATAGTTTTTTTAAGCAATCATTTGCGTTTGAGTTAAGATGTGTGTATGTTAACTTCATCTAAAGAGAAAGGAAAAACATGTAAAACTAATTTTTATTTCTTTAAATTCCTTAAAAAACTGTTTTTTGGACGCGGATTATCAGCAACCTGATGTAGCCGTGATCGTCTAGTGGTTAGGACCCCACGTTGTGGCCGTGGTAACCCAGGTTCGAATCCTGGTCACGGCAATGTTCTCGAGAGAGGCATTGTCACGGAGTCGGGTTGGGTGGGACATAACATTTTTTTCTTACGTTTTTAAACAAATTTACAAGTTAATTTAACGAAAAGGGTTCATTTTAATTTGTATTGAATTGTTTGTACGGCAATTGTTCACAAACAGAAAGTTAAATTTAATAGTTTTCAATCACATCCATTATTAATGTTATTTCAGCATCTATTTAAACCGATTTTTCGCTAATATTACTAATACTGGTTCTTTTTTTTACAAACTTTTTAAGCGCCATCTATTTTGTCAATTGTTATATTGTATATGAAACAATGTATTAGCGCCACCTGTCCTTCAATTATAATTTCTTAACTACACCAAAGTGTGAAATACTTGTAAAAACCGAAATTTGGACGAAGCCCAAACAATACCGGTGTAGCCGTGATCGTCTAGTGGTTAGGACCCCACGTTGTGGCCGTGGTAACCCAGGTTCGAATCCTGGTCACGGCAATGTTTAAACGCATTGTCACGGAATCCGGTTGGTTTTTTTAGTTTCTTTTTTAATTTTGATACCGATAAGAAATATTAAACGTTTATTACATGTACAAGATTTATGAAAAAAATTCTATCGCAGAGCCTTAACAATAACTTGAATTTAAAAGTGGATCAATTTGGTATGACTCAATTACTGATTAAACACCGCATTTAGAATTGAAAAAAGTCTTGATTGGGATGCAACACCAAATTAATATTTAATTTGGATTATGCACATTTTAGTTGAATGTTAATCAAAAGTAATAAGAATTAAAGAAAAAAAATGTAAAGGTAAACTTTTGCTAATTAATGTCGATTTTTCTGTTTTGTCGCTCTGCTAATGCTTAGAGCTTTGAATATCAAACTTCATAGCCCCGGCGTAGCCGTGATCGTCTAGTGGTTAGGACCCCACGTTGTGGCCGTGGTAACCCAGGTTCGAATCCTGGTCACGGCAATGTTACCAAGGTGGTGTGGCGTTGTTCACGGAGTTTTGGTTGGATTTTGTTTTGTTTGAAAGTTGAATATATTTTATATAAAGCACATGAGCTAGAGAATCCGAGGCAATTTTCCATTCAGAAATTGCTCTATTTTGCATATGCAATATTTATTGTACATTTTACGATTAAGATTTTGATTATTTACAATTGCCGTCTTGAATAACATACATACATATGATATATTCATATGAATAGCATTCTAAATATTGTAATTGAAACTATCTTCCGTTAATAAAACAGTGGTATAAAGCTTTTTCGTTTTGCAAATACCCATCGGATTGGTTCGATTAATTACAGAAACTTTTTACTATTACTCACCACATTTTAAAAACACGGGCGCTCTTGTGGAATGCGTTTATCCAAAGAAATTTATACTAAAAAGGGTATTCAAAATAGCAAGTTTTGGTTGACCAGGAAATCATGAAAATAAAATAAGCGTTTTCCTATCTTATTAAAGAAGCAAAGGCTATCATCATGTTCGATGCCTACGGCTGCCCATAGAGCAGCTCAGAGCCGGGCGGTATGGTGCTAGGATCGACATTGGCATTAAAATAGCTAGCTGGCGTGGCTACAGCTGGAAAGAGCATGTCAGTCGACGACTGTTGCGGTAGTGCTTGATCCTGCTGCAATGTTATGTTGTAGGGATTCTGCACATATTCCTGATAGATTTCAGCTGCATTGACTGTCTGTACCGCCGATGGAGCTTCATAGACGGGCACATAGCTGTGTATAATGGATGCGTTCGGTATCTTGGTCAGCGATGGATATACATTACTCGTCAACAGATGACTGAGTGGCAGATCACTTTGTGTTGGCGTTGGCGGATGTGTCTGCGTCGTCTGCTGCGCCTGATGCTGGTAATGTTGATATTGGTATTGCTGATACATCTGCATCTGCTGGTGCTCCTCTAAATTTGGAGGCGTGGCTGACAGATCAATGGCGTAGCTATTAGTGGTGGCCATGAGTGCTGGTGCGCAAATTGGAGCTTCCACTTGCCGAGGACTGTGAACGGGTGTTGTGAACGTGGTAGTGGTATGGACAACAGCAACTGCGGTTGCTTCATTGATCAAATCGGGTAACAATGCGTTATTGTTATTGGGTGTCTGCTGTTCTATGGATTGTTGGGGAGGCACCTGTATGGGCTGTGGGGTGTTATACAAATACAAATTAGTTAAGAAAGCAAACAAATTAAGAAAGACAAGCTAACCTGAGCAAATGTAAAGCTTGGCGCTTGCTGCAGTGCTTCCGTCATAGGCGGCTGCAGAATAATGCTGCGCCGGGGTGATTCTACTGGTGACACCAAGGAGGGTGTGGCAGCATCACTAGCTAGATCCCTTTTGTCAGCAGCAGTAAAACCAGCTCTGTTAATCAACTCCGTGTGCTGTTGTTGTGCTTGACTGGGCATAATGGCCACAGACGGCATTATCTGATGAACGTTTGCAGCGGCTGCAGCGTTTGTTAACATTTGGGCTCGCTTGCCTGTAAATGGTGCAGTACGAAATTTGAATTAAATATAGGAATTTAAATGCTAACCAAAAAATAAAAATTAACAACGACGAATACAGTCTTGTAAAGCAGCAAAGTTATGGTATCATCTCTTCTCTTCTTGCTCAGACTATTTAGCAAATTGAACTTGACACGGAAATAAGTCCATGGTTTCTTCTGTGCCTTAACTTAAAACGTATCTCTTATAGGTGGTGGCCATCGACAAAGTGGCCAAGTCAAAGCTGTGTATTCGCAACGCACCTGTCACGAAATACTCATCAACTATGTCTTTCATGTCCAGCAAAATGGCTAGCGAACGCAAAGCTGCAGGCGAAACGTGTTATCCCCTTAAAGCTATGCTTTACATTTGACTCTAAACATCACACACGCACCTTCATCGTGGAAAAGTTCCGTTTTGAGGTTTGGCAGAAAGTCGCCAATGCGCCGCCATGTTAGCTCCCATAAAGCCTGCTGGAGTGTTCCGTCCTGATTGTGAAACACTCTCACCGAGTGCATGACGAGTAGCATGTTCTTAAGTATTTCCTGCATCTGTTCTGAGAGCGTGTCCGAGCCCACCTTCATAAATCGCTCAATGTAGTCCAATATTTCTAGCCACAGCTCGTTAAAGATGGCCCCTAGTTCAATCAGCGTCGTCAAGTGCTGCAAGAACATCTTTGACATAATGGTGGCCGTACGTATGCGCGACTCTTCCAACAGAGAGGCGTCCAGCTGACTGGCTGCGACGTTCTCTGGCAATAGCTCGTTCAGCAGCGGGAAGAGGACATGCTGGAAACAGGAACACCACTCAGCTCCAGACAAGGTCTGCAAATCGTGCACAAGTAGGGCACGTTGCTGCAGGCAGGATATAGCATGAGTGCGCACCTCTCGCCGCCGATCCATTGCAAGCCGGGCAATACCCTGCAGCAGCGGACACCAACCTGGCGTCCACAGTGCACCCGTTTGCGGCACCGTGCAACCTTCCTCCGCCCACCAGCGAAAGATCTGTGCCGTTCGCGTGTACAAGGTATACATAAGGTCTAGCAATTGAATGGATAATTGCTCGTAACGCTGTGCCAATTCCTCCTGCTCTGCGGCATTCGGTGGATGATTTTCTCCATCGCTCACCAGCGACGAAGTCAAATTACCGTTTGCCTTGGACAGGTCAACGCCTGGTTCACGTGTGTTCTCCTGGCGGTTTTTCAAGTTACGCTTTTTGACAGATACTTCAAATTTTTGTCGCTGGCGTATGCCACCATCCCGGCACGCTTCCACAAATATCCGAATGCAACGCACGCACGCCTCAAAGTTATACGGTGTAATATGAGCCACACTGCGCACGATAAAGGCAAGCGAATCCCAGCACTTGAACAGTGCGAAAGGCGCATGGTCCAGCAGCTGGCAGTTGAACACCAGTGAGCTCACACTGGGCGTGCTGAAGCTGGGCGGCGACTGAGGCCTAGAATAGTGGTAGTTGTGATAAGATATTACATATAGCTAGTTTAGTATAAACATAAATATTAAAACGTACCTAGATGCTGTGGTCAACTCGCTATCCTTGTTAACTAGTATCCAGTTCTCAGCGCTAGGACTAGAAGTAGGCGGAGCAATCCCTGACCTGCCCAGTTCCGAGTCAGATGTGTAGCCGCGCTCAAGAGAAGTAGCTACATCATCTTCACTACTCGGGATGCCATCGGATGAGCCACGGCCATTAGGTGTTGCGAGCTGCAGTCCATCTTTGAAGTTGGGCGGAGCTGCGCCAGCGCCAACGCACTCGAGCAGGTTGAATATTATCTGCCAATCCTGCTCAGAGTGAATGTTCTGTGCCGAGGTCTTAAGCAGTTCGTAGATGCCAATCGAAACTTGCTTCGAAATGCGCAACAAGAGCGACGGCTTCAGTGCTAGCAGCTTCTTGAGTGACTGCAGCACAACGGGACACAATTCCTCGTTGCGCATCAGATATATGGCTAGCTTGAGCACAGCAATAATGCAACGGTTAAGCAAATAATCATAGCCATTTTCTGCACTGCCATGCAGCAGCTGAAACATTTGATCGCGCACAGCTGGCCACAATGGGATCATGCGATCTCGGTTATGGACGACAATCTTCACGAGAAACTCCATCCAGAAGACAGTTATATCTTCGGCATAGGTCTGGCCGCCAGTAGACTTGGGTGTGTCTGGCGCCTTCAACAGGAACAGTACGGATTTAAGTAGCTCCTGCAATGACTCTAGCTGGATAAACTTAGACTCTTGCAGCATTTGTTCCAGCTGACACTCCTTGATGCATTTACGACCATGTTTGATAAAGTCCTGCTCCTCGAAAGTAGGCTCACGCTGGCCGTCAGAGCTGATGAACGAGTAGAGGCTGGAGAAGAGGCCCGACTCTTGCTTCTCGCGTGGTTTCTCCAATATTAGCGTGGCCTTGCCATTGGGCTCGCAAAAGTCTTCCACCTCGATGAGTGTTTTGGGCAGCAGCTTAAGACGGAACAGCTGCAGAAAGAGATCCAAAATGTGCTTCCAGCTATCACGCGGACTATCACCATAGCCGTGAACTAACAGAAATACCGTTCGCATGGCCGCCTGCGCCTTAGCATTCAGTCCAAAGTTGACAGCCTGCTGAATCTCATTGTTCGCAGGCACCGGCTCATGTTGTTCGACGCTGGTCAACAGCGTTGTGAACTTGCACAGGGTCAATATAAGCGCATCGAAGTCCGCGTTCAGATTATAATGTGCTGATATGGCTGCCGATTTACTGAATCCTGCAAATTGTAGATTGTACGCTTAAGTGCTGAACTAAAACAATAGTTGTCTAGTGCAGTAGTAGTTCGCTTACCTGCTAAAGTGCGCTGGTAGCCTGTCTCGGTGCTCTTGTCAAACATAAAGCTTAGAGCACTGAGTGAGGCGCCCCACACAATGTTAAAGATCTGCACATCGTAGGCGGCATCGTTGACGTAGTGGAAGTGACCATCGTGGGTGGCGCCACGCCTCAGCAACACTTTCCACAAATAGTTTTCACGTACGAGACCCGTCTGCTCGGCGGGCATCACAATCTCTTCGTTTCTGTAAGCATATACACACATGTAAGTAAATTCGTCTGTAGCTTAACCGGAACTGCAACTCACTTGATGCCATTGAAGATCTGAGCCAGCATTTCCAGATCAAAATCTTGTCCTCCATTCAACCCTCTTAAATTCTTTGTAAAATCATCCTGCGTCATGGGCACATTAAGACGCTTGGCATTCGAATTGTGCTGATCCATGTTTAGCATGATAATGGCATATGCCAAGCGGAAAGCGGCATCAACGTTGGCAAATGGCTCTTTGTTTTGAATCTGAAAGTTAAGAAACCGTTCTTAAAACTTGTTGGATAACTTAAATATTTGTCTCACGAAGTTTCCAGCATTCGTATGTTTTTAACTTACATGCCAATGATCCGAAAAGTGTTCCAAAACGAGGAATATCAAAGGCGCCTCGCCCGGTAAGCGGAAGGTCTCCAGGTAGAGGCGCAGTGCTTGATCAACGCGTAGCCCCGTGAAGTCGAACGAGTCCACAAAATTGATGAGGATTTTCGAATCGACGTTCTTCTTTTTGGATATATATTCACCAATCATTTTCTTATCTAGGCCTGGATTTTCGCGCAGGAAAAGCGCCACCTGCATAGGATCAAGCTGAGCATGTAGAATGCCGTGCTCCTGCAGGTACTGAATGCCCTTGTCGGGTCGCTGATTGAACCACTCTGTGCCCTTAGACAGCAGTCGCTTCTTCTCCTTAACGGTCGCCAGCTGTTCACTGGTGATGGTGCCACCCTCGCCTCCTGACTGCAGGCGCAAACGCTGTGAGCTATTGTTGATAAAGCTCGCAATGTTCTCCACAGGTTCCTCGCAATTATCAATCACAATGCCTTCAAGCCCGCTATTGTGACGCGAATGACGGCTGCCACCAACGGATGTCGGAGATGACTGCGCAAGAGCGTTGTTACAAGATCTGTTGTTGCTCTTGGCAGCTGCACAATTCTGTTCTATGCAATCTATCACACTAATCAGCGTGTCCATGGCTATGATATGCGTACTGTATACAGCATTTGTGGCGGAGAGCGTGTATTTGCTAAGCAAATTGGTAAGACTCTCAAACATATCCGTGCAGTATAGATCACAGTCGTAATTGATATACAACTCAGTGACAAAGCCAGGAATACGCCACATCTGCAGTAGATTATCCAGCGCCAGTTCGCGCATTTCATAGGGAGTTTTCGGATTATCGCTAGCGATGATTTCGCTTAGTTTCTTTAGATAGCACTCCAGCTGAAATTTCAGATGGCCGCGCAGTGATTCGAAGAGCAAAAAACAAAGTTGCAAATCAGCGGCAAAGATGCTGAGGCGCTCCGAACTCAGCAACTATTGAAAAGAATATAATTTCAATATTAAAGCAATTCATTTTCGGATGTTGCCTTTTCAACCCATCATTAAAATACGTTTGACTTACAGATATTAAGCTCCGACACAAATCATCTTTTACTAGCTCCAGAAGCGACTCATATTTGCCAATGTTGTCGGCGGCCACCTCAAAGGCGACAGTGAGCAGACCCAAACCAGTGTGCATCATACTGTCTGAATTCTGCTTATCCAGCGGATTGCATAGTATAATAAGAAATCGGAACAGTTCCTGGATAAATGGCAGCCCATACGGTGTCAGTGAGGTTGACAAGGCAGCCGTATCTTGTGAAGATGACTGCTGGGTGAAACGCACTCCCACAGAGTTGATATATTCACTGCTGTTGGCCTCGGTCAGCGAAGTTGCCGACAGTGTTGTTTGCTCCTCTTCCGCATCAGCGGCAATCAGCTCACATTTAGCGTTCTCCACCTGAATGTTTGGCACATCAAGTGAAGTATTGCCGACAATTGCTGTGGTGGGTGTTTGTGTGATCTTGCCCTGCATATCAAGAATGTTGCCTGCGGGAGAAGCAGGCGTTGTGGCAAGTATGGGAGCCTTCAAATACGTGGGCGCCATTGGCGTGCTGTGTGGAGTCTGAGGCGGCTCATCGGATGTGGATGACTTGCGTTGCACAGCCAAAACGGTCTGTGATTTGCGCCTATGCTTTTCTGTGGGTGCACCAGCAGCGGCTTCGCAAATGGTAAAGCGCTTCTGCAGCACAGTGTCGCTGCGGTCCTCCGTAAACTGGGGCAGACGCATAAAGAACAATAGCACCATGTCTTTGAGTGATTGTTCGGCGGAACGACGAAGCAACTCGCTAAGGCGCGGCTCAAAGCAGATCTTAAAGCAGCTGAGCATCACTTCGCACATGGACTCATTGCTAACAGCGGCACCCTCCGGACTGCGGATGAGAGTGTGCAACACTTCGATAACACGCATAAATGTAACACTATCCGAGGACTGATCCGTTCCCATAAAGCGTGCATGCGTCACAGCATCCGCTATCATCTCGACAATCACAGCCAGATTTGGAGTCGTGGGATCTGAATGTTAAAAATACGTTTACGATTTTAGCAGTATAAAATACATGTACACACGATTCTTTTGCAAAGAAAATATAAAATCTAATGAAAATCATATCTTATTAGATGCTCATCTACTGATGTATATAGTTATAAATGCCATACGCGTTCATGTACATGTATTTCTTACCAATCAGGCCATATGACAAGAATTTGTTCACCGAGGCTAGAGCGAGACTAGTTAATGGGCCTGTGGTGTCCGCGGTGCGAATCACCTCCAAAAAGGGCGCTAGAAACACATTCGGTTCAATTAAATGCAAGTCCTCAATACAGTTTAGCACTTGCTTCAGATCGATGAAAAGTTTCAGCAAGGCGTCCTTTTCATCATCCTGCATTTTAATGAATGAATATACATATATAATATATGTATTTAATATATTATATATACATTGTATATTAGACATTTACCACGTAGGCTGTTGCATTCCAGCGCGTACCACGTCGCATGGCCGTCACTAGCGTGGCCATTTCACCGCGCACCACATAAATGCCATTGCCTGGGAGTGACATTGCGTCCAGCTTGTCGAGCTGTGTTCTTTAATTGCACCTAATTGGCTTCCACCTTTAAGAATTTGGCACGCAACAAACAATTGTTGAAAACCCGCTGCTGCTTTTCTTTTCTTACATATGTGCATATGTTTTTACTACCACTTGGACACAGCAAAGGTATGCTACATATACACTCTCAGACACACATACACGCACCAAATGTGTACGGAACGATACGTTTAATTAAACATTTTATTTATACGAAATTTGTCAATTATTTGTTTTTGCCCGTTTTTGGTGACGTTTACGAAGTGTATGTTCTGTTGTAGTTTATTCAAAAGCAACTCTGTCAAATTTGTTAATATGATTTCGATATATTTGTATTAAGGGTATTTATTAATTTTTCGATATGTAATCGAATCAATCGAAATTTTCTAATGCATTTAAATGCCTTAATGAATTTGAATAAAATGCTATGTCAACTTATTCATATACATGTATGTATATAATGCAAATTAAATCAGATTTATGTCAACTTATTCATATACATGTACATAATGGAAATTAAATCAGTTTTCTTTCGACTCACCACTCGGCTAAAGTAAATTGTTTTTAAGATAATTCATTAAATTAAATAACATTCAAGATATGCTCTGTTCTTAAGCGATAGGTCAGGTGCTTATTGATATTAAAAAAAAAATTTAAACAAATTCGGACAAAGAGTTGTTGTTAGTCGAAGATAAGTATTGTCGTATCTATCGGTTCGAATTTACTACCGATTACATCTATCCCCTTTGATTAAATGAACTAACTCACCGAAGCTACTGTTAATACGACACACACTGTTATGTTAATCAAAAAATAGTTTGCCGCACATTCTTTTACTTTAATCAGAAGGAGATGGTTCTGCTAGCTTTTTTTCTACGGTATAATTTAAGACGAATATTTTATGCTGTCCAATGCACGCTCGTTTGTTTAATAACTAGAACTTTCGAGTGCTATTTTTTATGGACAAAGAATAAATTAGCAATCTTACCAAAGTGCTGCACTAATTTTGGGTGCATCATTTTTTTTTAAATTGACTAACAAATTGAAATGTACGTAGATGATATTGTTTATTAAATATAATTGCATTGTGCGTTCAACAGTAAATTTTCGCTGATTTTGTAGATAGGTGAAAATTATGCAAGGCAACGCTAGACCAATTTGACGACATTTAATAATGCACTGGCCGATAATCTCACAGCCCTAGCATTTTGAGGTGTCGCCACATGTTTCGAAATAGGGTTATGTGCTGCATGTAAGCAAGTTTGGTTTATTTAAAGTAAAACTACAAACTATGTGTATATTCATTATTTGAATTACAGTCAATTGACGCAGTTGCACTTCTATTTTAATGTCTGCGAAGCTCCAAGCAAACGCTTCAAACTCTCATCCTGCGATATAGCACTCTTCACGGCCATAAATAGCTGTGAGTGAATGGCCTGGCTGTGTTGCTGGACCAGCGGCAATCGGCTGATACGTTTGGCCAACTCGGCTATCTTGGGCTGCTGCTGCAGGAATTCATCCAGCACCTCAGGTGATAAACTGGCCATCTGGGCAAGCTGCTGAACATGCGGCGCCACTCGTTGATGGGCTGCTGATGACGTCGTCGACGGCTCTTTGGGTGTGTTCAGGTGGGTCTCCACCGGCCCCTTTGTTGGTCGATTTGGATTTACTGTGCTGCTGTGGACTATGATTTGTCTTGGCGTGGGCTGTGCGGCTTGCGGCCGCAGTATAGGTCGCAATGGAATCGGATAGTGATAAGGCAATGGATGCTGTACGAGCACGGGACCTAATGCCGACACAGTACCCTGATGATGGGCTGCCTGGCTGTTTGCCACCAGCACGAGCTTGCCCAGTATGGATTTTGGAGATGTGCTGCTTTCTGACCAACGAGCCAAACCGTATTGTTTCACAAAATTATTAGCACTCTGCATTAAACTGCCCTCTTCCGCCCAATCAAAGTTTGGTGTTTTAATTGTTTTCTTTGTTGTTGTTGGTTCATCTAGCTTGACGGTCGTATCATAGTAGTCGGTATCCATATCTGAATTATGTGTGATATTGTCGTCATCGTTATCTTTCTGCTCAGGTGTAGCATTAGGAGTGGCTTCCAAGTAGGTCTTCATCAGAGCTATGCCCTGGGCACTCGAAGTCAGTGCGCGAACGTATTTAATGGTTTTAATGGAGTTACCTGTGCCCAGCATCTTGCCCAGGTCACCGATGCTGGGCAACTGGTCCAAGCGCTTTACTCCCAACTTATTGCGTGCAATGTAGAGTAAATCACTGGGATATTCATCGACAAGGCTTGGTGCTGGCGTAGTTAAGGTTGCAGTCGTTGGACTTATCAGTTTGTAAACGGGTATATTGTAATAGAGCGCATTCTGCAACTTTGAATTCGGCTTTTCAGTATTCTCAATTATTGCACTGTGCTGACCGTAGTAGAATTTGGGGACCGGCGACAATCGTCCGTTAATGCACTGTATGAGAGCCAACTGCAGCAAGAGGAAATTCAGTAATCGAGCCGACATTGTGCTCAATTCGAGGTTGAGAAATCAACTGAAGGAAGAATTGAAACCGGGCCTAGGTATAGCCTAATGTAATTTCCACTCTTTGTTTCCACGAATTTTCCAATATACTTGTGAGTCAATTTTCTACCTGAGAACTACAGAAAATCTCATTTCCATTGAATTTTCACCAAGTACCTGTGTTATTATGCTTTCCCAGGGGTTTCGTGTTTCGAGTTTTTATTAGGACGAAGAACTTTATTGTTATTTGTATTCTTCTCTCTCTCTCTCTTCTCTCGCAAGGAAAAAGACAACCAAAAAAATTTTTTGCCTCTATAGTCTGCTAGTAGAAGAAAATTTGTAAGATTAAAGATGAATAACGATACATTTTTAACTGTAAATGTTATATTCATCTATATACCAAATTTGGTATTAGTTTTAAAAATCGATCGAATACAAATGCATTTTCTGGATAGAACTTTTGCTTGAATTTTTACCAATGAGGAATCTTTTTTCTAAATTAAAATGCAATGTTAAACTGAATAAACTATTTACAATCC
This sequence comes from Drosophila mimica, assembly GCA_037043585.1. Lineage (NCBI taxonomy): Eukaryota > Metazoa > Arthropoda > Insecta > Diptera > Drosophilidae > Drosophila > Drosophila mimica. The sequence continues at coordinate 78,428 of JBAMBE010001197.1, forward strand.
ATTGCTTCTGAACATTAGATTAGTTTTCACATAGTGCATCGAAAAATATTTAACCTTACCCTTAAATGCGAATTTTCACTGATAATTGTCAATTTAAATGTAGAATTATTAAAATAGTTAGGAATTATAACAATTTATCAAAAAAAAAAAAATCAAGCACATCGCATTTAAAAAACCAACTAATTAGTTTATTAAAGCAAAAGTCCAAACCTTCTGAACGGACCATAGAGCACTTAAAATCTAAGGAAACGTCATACTTTAAACCCTAGTGAAGTCTAATTTCGCCAACGACTACTGTCTGTATATTGGCAAACTTATATTTACATAGTAACGTACATTAATATTGCATAAGAGAAATTTGCAAACAATGAGGCAATGGCTATGTAAACGAAGCTTTCAGCAAGTAAACAAATATGATTTCGAGGGGATATAACGACAAGATTGCTATCAGCATTTGGACACTCCCACAAGGGCTGGGCGTATGCATCGCTCGTGCAGCTTATAGCCGAGCTTGGTTACCTCCACAACAGTATTGGCCTCAACCGTAATGTCCTCCTTCTGGAACAATGCCTCGTGCATATTGGGATCAAATTTCGTATTGATTGGATCGACAGGCTCCAGGCCATTACGCTTGAAAACCTGCAGCAGGGATGCCCGTGTCATAGAGAGTCCCTCGTAAAGGTTCTTTAGATCTGCATTGCAGTCGAGCTAAGTGCGCGAAGAAAAAAAAGAATTTCATGCAGTTAGGAACAATCTGGATAACACAATATGTAAGGGCATACTTTATCCTTGGGTACTGCTTGTGTTGCGTGGCCTAGTGTATCGGCCACCTCAAGCAAATCCTTGCAGAAACTTTGTATTCCAAAAATTTTCGCGTCGCTTATCTGTTTGTTGAGCCGTGTGCGCATATTCTCGCTATCGGCCAATGCACGCTTGTATTTGTCGAGCAGCTCACGATTTTGCTCTTTAGCCGTGCTCAACTCTTGCGACAGTCGATCAATTTCTAGCGATAGTGCCGACTTCTCCTCCGTCGCCTCATTACCCGTTGGCTGCTGCTTCTCTGTGGTATAGCCGCGTGAAAATTGTGTCTTGGAATTGCAAATCAAGCTGTTGGGATTTGTTAAATGGAAAACAAAATAACGTGCGTTCAATTGGATGTAATTACGTCACAGAAAGAGACGCGGGATGGCGAGCACCGTTGCTTACCTTAGATTTTGTAGGCTAGTCACGGTCTTAATGTGGCCGAAATGATTTACCAGCATTTTTAGGGGCAGATAAGGCTTTGGTGCCATTGCAATTTTCGTTTTTGTTTAAATATCTAAGCAACTAACAATTTGCTTTGAATAAAAAATTACCAGAGATAAATTTTGCCGCAGTGCTTACTAATTAATCGAAGGTTGTAATCGATCAAAATAGGTTTTCTTCAGAACTCAGGACGTAACCGATACACAAAATACTGAACTGAAACTGGTATTTCGAACGCGCAGCACTGAGCTTTTTGTTGTTGTCAAGTGCGGTGATTCAAATTCGAGGCCAATGGTCTATTGTCTACCCATGCGTCTAACAGGCAACGGGGCATAAATTATTAAATGAACAAATTTTGAATAGAACAAACCGTAGAACTTAAAAAACGGAATTTAAAAAAAAAAAACAAAGTTAGCTATGACATAAAATAAGTAAAGTTGAAGGCCTACTTTTCATTATATATGCGATAAATATGTCTTAATTGATTACAGTCATTGTTTTCTATTAACTTGATATGATCTTATTTGCCGTCAGGAGAAACTAGTATAGTATACTTGTATGTGGGTAGGATTAGATGTGGGGTACATCCGAGTCGGGCATTCTTGAGCAGGGTATTTTTACTTGATTTGTATGGGCGTTGTATAATTGCTTGGAGAATAATCTGAAGAAATTCAAAGTACGAGTATGTGTGCTCATTCAATACAGTATCTTATTCAATATATGTGCGCGTGTATGCGAATAGTCGCTTATCCATGAGTGCATGTATGTATGTATTTATGTATATATGTATATGTCACATATGTATATGCATATGTAAGTAAATCGAATCTGTATGTTTTAGAAGTAAAGGCATAGGCAAGTATTTAGTTGAATTTGAACACTGTGACGGTGCGGTTCAGAACCAATATAGAATCTTGCACATCTTAATTAAAAACCAATCATAGGCATCCTGTAACAATGAGAGACGAGGATATGCAACTAGCTCTAAAAATGGTTGCCAATTCGATATCTGTAGAGGGTGAAGACGATAATGGCGGGTCTATAGCTTCGCCTGAGAATTCTCCAAAGCCGTTGAGAAAAGCTCGAGTTTTGGATTTAAATGAGAGACGTAAACAATTTCGGTAAGCAAGCAGAGAAATAGTTTGAAAAAATCTAAAAATACCTTAAGATATACACAATCTCCACATGTACACATAAATGCATACAGTTCACCACACTGACTACTAAAAATGCAAACATATGTATAGTAAAATTTGAATTCATTTGACTAAGTATGTAAATATGTATGTGTGCGGTATTTTTAGGTAATCGTATGTAATTCAAAAATATCGTTTGAATTTTGTCGGGTATTTGGTTAACACTTTCTATTTATTAATCTAATCATTTTTTATTTTGTGCGGTTTTAAAATCCATATTTCAGTCATTGCGTAGTATCACTTTTATTTTGCAATACAAAATTAGTTTTGAGCTGATAGAATGCAAAAATACATTTCTGTTATATATCATTGATAACGAAAGGGCAATTACTGCAATTACTACAACTGTAGAAAAGTATGCAGTATCAAAAAAACGGTATTCCAAGTTTTATGGTGTTAGGTATTTTATTTGTTGGGAAAGATACTGATTTGCGTTTATCAGTATTTTGTTCGTCTCAGTATACGGTCACACTAGCGTGCTTAATAAAACCTTTGACTGAAAGACCAGATGCATTGCTGAAAAGTCCCTGGAGGTCTCTGACTCTGTGTCCGTCCGCCGTTTACGGGTACTCTCAAAATGTCCAAGTTGTCAGAATTCCCTAACAACCACAAATCATCAGCGACACAAGCACAGCCGAGCCACTGGAAGAAGAACGACAGAATCGACAAATTATGTTGCATTTGACACGCATGCGCAACATTTATTTATTGATGTCGCCAAAACTGAGGCTCTGAATTCAAAATGAACACCTTCAGCTGTATTCTAATTTGTTTTCAATCTTTTCTTGATAAATGTATCGGAAACAATATTTATAAGAAAGATGTTGCATCCAAACCATAGACACTAATTAATGATTAGTGATTTGAGCTTAGTGATTAGTAATGATGAACTTAAGGCAAATATTATTTATAATTGGAATTACTTATGTCCAATAGATAAAAAGACTTGGATAGTTAGACCAGTGTTCATTCTGAGAATACAATTTATATTTAAGTAAAATGTGCAACTTGCAATGGATTTTAATTACTGCCTACTTATTTGTAGGCGCACTCGCAGCTTAAACGCACCATCGCCATTTCAGCAGTTTGGGCCATGCGGCCGCATCATGAAAAACTCGGCGATGGTTATGCAAATTCAGGATCCTGCCAGTCAACGTCTAACATGGTACAAACCCCCGCTTACTGTACTGGTCATCAAGAAAGTCAGCGATGTTTCCGTGCTGGCGCCATTTGTGCAACTGGTCAGTTGGCTACTGCAGGAGAAGAATATGGTTGTTTGGGTTGAGTCTGCAGTGCTCGACGACGCACTCCTTAACGAGGACATACAGTTTCAAGGCATTCGCGACAAGTTGGTGACTTTCAAGTGAGTGTCAGGCTTAATATTACATTATATCTGCTCTAATCGTCGACATTTCTTGTCCCTTAGAGATGGTCGCGATGATCTCACTGATCGTATTGACTTTATTGTCTGCCTTGGAGGCGATGGGACCCTTTTGTATGCCTCGCTTCTGTTCCAGCAATCGGTGCCGCCGGTGATGGCCTTCCATTTAGGCTCATTGGGCTTTCTGACACCCTTCCGCTTCGACAATTTCCAAGAACAGCTCACCAACGTACTGGAGGGTCATGCAGCGCTCACATTGCGCAGCCGTCTACGCTGTGTGATGCATCGTAAGAGCGAGAAGCGGTATGAGGTCAAACATGCTGTCGATTTAAATGCGCATGCGTCTTCCACATCTAATAGCATTCTGGTGGTGAACGAGGTGGTGATTGATCGAGGTCCATCGCCTTATCTGAGCAATATTGATCTGTTCTTGGATGGAAAGTATATTACATCCGTGCAGGGCGATGGCTTGATTGTATCCACACCGACGGGCAGCACAGCATATGCCGTTGCCGCTGGTGCGTCCATGATACACCCCTCCGTGCCGGCTATAATGGTGACGCCTATCTGTCCACATTCGCTGAGCTTCAGACCCATCGTTGTGCCCGCAGGTGTCGAACTGAAGGTTATTAGTAATCACAAAACAATTTTTTTCGACATAGCTAACTTACTGTTGGTGATCCATAGATTTCCGTTTCACCTGATAGTCGTAATACTTCCTGGGTGAGCTTTGATGGTCGGAATCGTCAGGAGATTTTCCATGGTGACAGCCTACGCGTGACAACGTCAATTTATCCAGTGCCCAGCATTTGCGCCCAAGACCAAATATCCGATTGGTTTGCCTCGCTGGCCGATGGACTGCATTGGAATGTGCGCAAACGTCAGAAATGTCTTGATGAGTTGTCGGATCTTACAGCATCCGGATCCGAGGACACATTTGATGAGATTGAAAATATAAAATGATATGACATTTAGTGCGTAAGTCAAAGAAAGGGCGTAACCCATTTGTGATGCATGTGTGAGTGTACCCAGTCAAATTAAGTAGTTGCTGCCTACACATGTACATATGTATGTTTTATTATAATTTAACATCCTGCAATGTTATCATATGGTGTTATTTTCAACAACTCGAATATTTTTATTTCCTTAGCTGATAGTTTGTATAATCATTGTTGCGCACTGTAAATTAAAATAGTTGGTAGTTTCTATACCATAACACACAATAATCAAATTGTAGCTCATAACAGATCATGTTCAGCAGCAGAAATTAGCTTTTGTGATTATGTGATAATTATAAAATAAATGTATTTATACATATGTACATACTCGTACATATATACGCAACATATATCAATCAGAATTACAGTATAAGTTTTTGCTGCTCGTTGGTTGGTTACATGTTGTTCAAGTTGTTTACCTCGATTTTTTCTGATAGCGCTTCGGTGATACGCACTTGGGCTTATCGAGCATCGTTAGAAGGCTATTTGAGTAGAAACGAAACGAACGAAATTGAAAGTGACGACGAGCCACGTTGCTAGTAGAAAATGTTGCCCTCAGGCCGTACATGAGATGCATGACGAGTTACACGCTTCAGATTTCATGCCATTGTTTCATGTTTCATGTTTTTATTTTATTTTACTATTTTGTATATTGCTTTTGCCTTTTTCGTTAACAAATTCAAGGTGTGCAAATCAATATCAAAATGCGCATGCGTGTGTGTTTGTGTGTGCATCGTGACAGGTGTGCGTGCTTATCTAGTCATATGAAGTGCATAAAATCTCGGATTATAGGCGTGTGCAATAGTTGACTCTGAACGTTGCCAGCGCACGGTTGTGCGGTGTTTGTGTGCGATTTAAATATTAATTATGTGCACATAGTTGTATATAGTTAAATTTATGTTTAATTAATATAATAAGCACGCATCAAAATGAATGTACGAGATATAGAGCGAGCAAGGCAACTTGTAAAAAACGAAGCGGCGACTTGGTGGTGCCGCCCAAAGGAGCCTATAAAGAAGACTCTAGTAGGTAGTCTGCTGGACAAGCGAAATCAATTTCGGTAAGCTTAAAATATCGTGATTGTAATAGTTTGCAACAATTGAACGGCCTTGAACAAGAACAGATAAACACGTTTAAACTTGAAAATAACTGAAATTTGAGTGTTATAGCAGCCAAGTTGTGTCACTCTGCATGCGTTGAATTCATGATATTGGGTATCGATATATTGAATAAAGTTAAATTTCCCAAACAGAATATTTTAGCTCAACTGCTAAATTGCATTGTCATGTAATTATTTTAATTTATGATTTTTTTCTGTGTGTAAATTGAACCACAAAATTCAAAATTAATATATTCTATGTTCACTAACAGCGCCATCATGTTCCGCTTCTGTTCCCAATATATTCATTTGTTACTTACGTCAACTTAGTATAATATTTTACTTATAATACAATGTTTAGGAGTAGGTAATTTATTATTGTCCTTTTGCAAAACTACAAGCAAATTACAGGCATAGCAACAGAGTTACTCTGTTAATAAAGTTCGAAATGTTACTATTAAATTGTGTCAATATAACGAATCAAATGAACAGTGCTCGGAACAATGGAATTAGTATTTTTTCGTTTAGTTCACTGAGGCAGTTAATCGAACTTATTCCAACCGATTCAATCATCTTCTAATATACAATAAACTCGGTGCGTAAATAAATTATTGTGCGCACGTCTGTAACACGTTTAAGCGCGATAACAAATTATCCCAAAGTAACATGTTTGGGAGATAATTGCTAGCAAAAATTTTGTGTGTCATACCAAGGGTATTAAATATCGTATGCGCGCATCCGAGATTGTTAAGCATGTCCTTCCCACACGACATTACCAAGTCAACACCTGCCCAGTCTGTGCCAGGTGCAAGCACAGCAGAGGCGACAGCAGGGGCATCCTACCATAGCAGCTATTACGATGAGCAAGAGAATCACTTGCTAAATGTGAACAACGCACGTCAAAAGCATGCCAGCAATGGATCCGCATCCTCTGCGCCTGGTCCTGGACTGCTCACGAATGGCACTGCTAACGATATAGAAATGCGTTGGTGGTAAGTAAATCCATTAACAGTGCTCATACATGTACAGTGTCTACAAGCGAGTTTGAAGCAGCATCAAGCAAAAAACTTAAACCTATTATTCATGGAAGATACCAGTTTCCAGGTAGTTTCTTGCTCCACTCTTCCAGCAGAACGTTTTTGAGATTTTGTTTGCTGGATATGTTCTGATTCCGGGTGGTATTTTCCACCAGAGCCCAAAAATTTTCAAAAACATTAACATTCCGACACCGGCTGCCGAGATAGATGCCCATACCAAAACACTTCTTCCGCCTTGCTTGACTGTTGCCTTTAAGTGTTTTGGATTCAGCTTAGTATTGGACTGTCGCCACACACAATTCCGTCCGTCCGGGTCAAAAATGTTGAATTTGTACTCATATTCAAATATGACTGTGTTCCAGAACTCCAAATCCTTGCCCAAGTGGTCTTGGTGAACGTCATCCTAGACCCTCTATTTGATGCTCTTATAAATTTCTTTTTCCGTGGTCTTCGGTCCTAGTTGCCATAGTTGCGCAAAACCTTGAGCACAGTTTCCACACTGAACTTTTTCCTTATTTCATCCTTCACATATTGAGTCAGTTTTTGAGCCGATAGCTTAAGATTTACCCTTATTTTCTTAATGATCCTCGGCTCGTCCTACTCGGTGAAAATCTTGTTTGGTGCCATTCCGCCCTCGCCCTCCATCCAATTTTTGTCGACGAAACTCCAAATGATGTAGAATACAGTTCAGGTGTTTAGATTGATCATTTTAGCTATTGGGCGATGTGAATATACGATTTTTAAGTGTTCCAGGATGATTTTCCGTTGATCAATGGTAGTACGTTTGTCCATAGTCCTTGTTGGCTTGTTGCACCCGAGATGCAGGATATAACTAAAATGACTACGAAGGATTGGTCTCTTTATACCGAATATATTCAACTTTTCGCAAAAAACCAGTGTTTTTCAAAAGAGTTTGAACCATAAACTTAGGTACTTTTTTACAAAACACGACCTAACGGGTGTGGAAGTCCCAGTTTATTAGGGTCATATATTCATTTCGGTGGTTCATATATGTATCTGCCATCGCTGCTTCAAACTCGCTTGTAGACACTGTATGTACAGTGTATGCCAAGTCATGTTCAATTAATATAAGTGCTTGCTGGTAGCAGTGTACATCAGCTGATTTAAAATTAATGTGAGTTACATTTAAGCTCGACAAGAAGCAGTTAGCAATTACAGAGAAGTTTGCGTAACATGCTTACAGCTCTTTTACATTCCAGTTAGCACCTGTTCACTTTGGTCACTCTTTCGCTATCCATTGATTATGCGACGCGTGTCGAACTCTGCTGTGCTTGGCTGTTGTTTACAACCTGATCGCTGGCATGCGCTCTGTGACAACTGACAACGATCATAAACTTTAATTTTCAAATCGTACAAATATTTACAATTTAATTACCTTTTTGGTGTGTCAGTTCAGTTCAGTTCAGTTCAGTTATCGCTTGTTCACCGAACAGTGCGGTCGTGTTTGGTTAAATCTGTGTGCACGCGCTCTCTCCCTCTCTCTTGCTATATTTCTCTCTGTACCTATCTTTTTCTCTCTCCTTGTACGTTTACTCTCTCGTTGAGTTTTTTTTTTTTTTTTAATTTTTTTTGCTCTGTCGGTCGTTGGCTTTGTTTGAAGCTCGGGCTCAATGTTTCGTGTGCTCAAATCGCAGTCTTATATAACATGTAATTAGAGGACTCTCATTTGAAACTTTTTATTAACTCACAAAGACTTGTCATTTTGTCAAGTGTCAGAAAGTTTGTCTGAGAATCAGCCTGGATTCACATGGCCTGAGCGATCACGGCAATAATAGTCACTTAAGTATTTAGTTAGTATAGATAATTGTCTTGAGATTTGTTACTTGTTTTTTATATGTAGCTTTTCTTTGTTCAATTAATCATCATTGTGAATTTCACATTAAATTCTCGTTTGTCTATTGTCCCAGGCAGTTAAGATTTCTTTGTTTACAACACACTGCCACAATCACATACTACAAATATTTATTTAATTATTAATTTTCTTAAAATTTTTCAATAATTCATGCTGTGCTGGATTACACTTTTTGTGGCTTCAGGCACAGTTGAAACTACATACTCATTATTCCCCTTTTATACTTTTAATTATCTGAAAGACCTGATAATTAAACTGTCCTCCATAGCATTTTTTTTTTTTTTTCTAAGACTCAACATATAGTAAAATTGCGTATTCACAACTTTCATACTAAAATATTATATTTGCATATATTTGAACATTTTATTTCATATATCAACGGATTTTAATTAATTGCAAATTGACTTCATGTAGTTTTCCTCTCCGCCCCGGCCATTGATTTCTGTTGACAAATGAAACCTTAAGCCTAGGAAGCAGGTTTTTATCTTGGTCTTTTCACTCGCTCTCTCACTCTCCCTCTCTCCTACTATGTGTTGTTTTGGAGGAATTTCTATGCAAATTAGTGGACGACAGAGCCGGAACTAACAGCAGGTCGGGGACGCAGATTTGTACGCAAGCGGGAACCACAAATTCAACGTTAAGGTTTTCGTTAATGTTGTTCTAAAAACCTGTTCGATATTATCAAGACAATTTATTGTATACAAATTTGATTTAATATTTAGAAAATATTTAATTGTAAACCCTTTTTTGATTCATAGTATATGTTTAGCTTTTTTTGGGTTATTAAATTTGAATGGTTTGCATGCTGCCTGAAAAAATGAGAGTTCAAAGTGTAGCAAGCGAACATATTTTGTGGCATCATATTTCGAATTTTTAACACCTTTCAAAAAAAGAGAGCAAGGTTAAGTATGTTTACCCTTTTAATCAATAAAACAGCAACCTCTCAGGGCCGTTTCAAACCATTGCGCTAATTGCTCGCAATGCCAAGTAATTGTTGAGCTAATTAAATTCTAGCTAAAATAACTGCTCAAATTTGCAAAAAATATATAAACATTTTGCACAAAGAAATACCGAGAAATAATTTGCGATTTGTGATTTGTGATCGTCACCTGTAAAGTGCGAATCATATTCGAATTTTTGAGCCATGGCCTGCCGATCAGATATTGACTTGGCCACTCTTCATCAGCATCGGCTAGAAGAGCGCTGGAACTATGGACTCGCCTGGTGCGGTGCCCAAGGAAGCAGTCAGCAGCAACAGCTCACCCATTATAACGAGCTGCTCACGCGCCAGAGCGCCAGTCGGCAACGTCAACAGCTTTTGGCTAAAAGCGGCAGATATTGCGATATAGGAATACAAGCCAGCAGCAGCAGCTCAAGTGAGATTATCGGTAGCAGCAAGGTTAAGGAAAACATTGTCAAAAATAGTCATAATATAATGCAGCAGGGATTGGATGAGTATGATAGCTACTTTACAAGCACGACGCGCCGCAGGCGATCCGGCACTTGGCCGTAAGTAATGCTAGTCCATAATACCCCAATTAAAAAATAATTGAATTTGTATTTCACGCAATATTTATATAATTTTGACAGCTAAATTACATATACTGTTTTTTCACTCACTCAACTAAAGATGCTTTTTCAATCATTTATTGTTAGTTAAAACTGGATTCTCTCGCTGCTTGAAGCTTGAGTGTTTACATTTTTATTTACTTAATATAAGTGAATTATTTACCAGTGTATAGTTATTATTGGAAAATTATCAGTTGTTATCAAACTTTCGTGTCATTTTAAAACTAATACTTTGATACTTTAATACTGATTAAACAACCTATGTAGATAAGAAATTCTTAGTTAACATTTACATGTCGAAATCCCTTTCCCAGAGTGCCTGTAGTAAAAATACGTTTATATTGACCATATCAAGTCGGCTAGTCATGCTGAAGTAGAATATAATATGCCTTAATTATTACACCCTCTGCAATATAATAAAATTAACAACCAGTCATCACAAGGTCTTAAATGTTTTTAAAATTAAAAAACACTTAGGAGGCTTAATTTCATGCTATTACAAATATTAGCTTTGCTTTTTTGCAGAATATATGATTTTTCAAAAACACTTCTCTTTAATAATACTGAGCAAAACAAAACATAAATGAGCTGGGCCAAATCTCAGAATTGGAGGTCATATGCAGTATTATAGATCAGGGTACCTTTAAGTATACGTATACGTAGATCAGCCAGTAAGAACGGCTATTATCAGCACGTTACATTTCACATACCCTTCTAGAAGTCAACTTGCCGATACAACATTATAAATTAAATAAACGTTTAAGATTTTGCCATCCCAAGACATAATATATATATATATATATATATATATATATATATATATATTTATAATATATTTATTAGGTTTATTTTTTTGTGAAACAAATAAGAAGTCTTGCTTGAATCGCAATATACAACATTTCTGTAATTAAAGTGTATCAGTAGGTGTCAAACTATGCACGGAATGTAGCAAATCTTGAATCTAGAAATACAACTGAGGGACTAGTTGATCAATAATACATATAAGGGGCTTCTATGTCTTCTATAATACTCTCTGAAACGTTATAAAAATAATTATTGGGTGTATTTGAATTTGATATTTATGACATAGCCATAACTCCTTGACCCTTTTGGACATGTATATATATATTTTTATAAATATTTAACACCTTTACGCAGACACTTCAAAACTAGTTTTAACACCTAATGCCTCGAATGACACTACATACACATGCTATGATGCCGCCGAGCGTTTACCAAAGCCGATTGGTATTAAGCACCCAAACCACTTTTTGATCTGCATTCGGGCTTAAAAGTTTTTGTTTTGTCTGCATTCTACTCCATGTGAGACAATAGCAATTTATTTAATCATTCATACATAAAACTCATTATCGCGGTTTCATATTAGTGGGCAACGAAAAAAGTAACAAAAAAAAAATGGTGACAGGTTCCAAAGGTGTTGTAGGTCAGAAAACTTAACCTCTAATTTGCATTTGTCTATACATTTTCAGTCTTTTCACCAAAAGACAGCAAGACGGCACTTAATTAATACCGTAGGAAAATGCGTAGAATACGTTATAAAGTTAATAAAGCATGACTTTTGGTCTATTTCGGCGACGTTTGTGGACTGTGAGCCTCAGCCTGAAATGCATTTCAACAGAAAATGGAAGGTTTATAATCATAATTTTAATTATTTCTTAAAAGTTCAACGTTTATATTCATTCAATTAAAAGTACTGCACTATCTGTATCAGGCCTGCACTTTCTTTGTTTTTAATTGGTCTGCTAATGAGAGAAGAAAAGAGCTTGATTAAAGGTCAATCCCCAGAAACCATAGAATTCGAAATAGAACTGGAGCTAATAAATCCAAGGGTTTACAAAAATAACAAGTCATTTATTAATATGGAATATTGTTTTCCTATACATTGCAGGCGAACGCGTAGCCTGAACGCGCCTTCACCGGTTCAGCAGTTTGGACCATGCGGTCGAATTATGAAGAACTCTGCAATGGTAATGCAAATACAAGATCCCGCAAGTCAGCGACTCACCTGGTATAAGCCACCACTCACTGTCCTCGTAATTAAGAAGAAGGATTCCCAGGTGCTGCTGCCGTTTGTGCAACTAGTCGAATGGCTAGTGCAAGAGAAGAATATGGTAGTTTGGGTCGAGTCCGCTGTGCTCGAGGACAAGTTGTTGCGCGACGATGTAAATCTGGATCATGAGAGCGCCAAATTTAGACAGGTTCATGAATATTACAGTGGAGTGCGTTCACGTTTTCTGGGATTGCGCGAAAAGTTAGTTACTTTCAAGTAAGTCGGAAAATTCTTATTTAATTTAATTACAGATTCAGATTTAATTACATGGCCATGCTAATAACTGTAATAATTTTTCTTTCGTCGTCAGAGATGGACGCGATGATCTCACTGATCGCATTGACTTTATTGTCTGCCTTGGAGGCGATGGCACGCTGTTGTATGCTTCACAGTTATTTCAGCAATCAGTTCCACCAGTTATGGCCTTTTATCTCGGTTCGCTTGGCTTTTTGACACCCTTTCAGTGTGATAATTTTCAGGAGCAAGTCACCAATGTTCTGGAAGGTCACGCAGCTCTGACGCTCCGAAGTCGTTTGCGCTGTTCAATCCATCGCAAAAGCGGGCGCCGCAAGGAGTCACTGCAACGACAGTTCAATCACTTGGAATTCACTGACCCAATGCAGTACTGCAGTAATGCTGTGCTACAGCCGTATGGTCAGAACAGCATTCTAGTGTTAAACGAGGTGGTCATTAATCGGGGACCTTCGCCTTATCTGAGCAATATTGATATATTCTTAGATGGAAAGTACATTACATCTGTGCAGGGTGATGGATTAATTGTGTCTACACCCACGGGCAGTACTGCATATGCAGCTGCCGCTGGTGCCTCTATGATACATCCGTCTGTGCCGGCTATACTGGTTACGCCCATTTGCCCACATTCGCTAAGTTTTAGGCCTATTGTGGTCCCTGCAGGCGTTGAGTTGAAGGTAAGACAATATTTTTCTTGTCTTACTTGAGTCTGTATTGTCGTTTTGTTTAGATATCAATATCGCCAGACAGTAGGAATACGTCTCGTGTATCTTTTGATGGTCGGAACGATCAGGAGTTGAATCACGGTGACAGCTTGCGCGTAACAACCTCAATTTATCCGGTACCCAGCATTTGTGCACAGGATCAGATATCCGACTGGTTTGACTCACTGGCTGAGGGTCTGCATTGGAATGTACGTAAGCGCCAAAAGTGTCTCGACGAGCTTTCAGATTTGACGGCATCTGGATCCGAGGACACACTCGATGAGTTTGACAATCTAAACATGTTTGATTCTTAGTGCCTGCAGTTGCTAAAGTGGCCGATTGTAGCTATAACTTAGATTAAAGCGCTTACTCACCGTATGCAATTTTTAAAACATGTGTATGTAGTATTTAAGTAGGAAAATACTTTACTCTGTTGTAAAGACATCTACATATATTGTACAAATAGGAATACCACTAAATGTCATTTAATTGAGAAAATTTGGTGTATTTGCTTGAGATCAAACTAATTTAAGCACAGATCCATAGGTTTAATGCAGGTGCATGCTAAGATGTTATGATTTTGTGTAAACTTTTTAATAGTAATAAATTTCGTTATTTACTAAAACGCTGCAATATTTCGTTTAATTTCTGCAAAACGTACGCCTTTATTGCCATGTAATGATTCTTCAATTTAATTACAAAAGTATGCAAGGCATTTAGCATTAAAGCCATGGTTTTCAACCTGCGCAAAAGTATGCAATTACAATTTAATTAGTACTTGCTGATTCTGCAGTATTAAATATGTTCGCATGGTACTTATTGCCATATAACAACACTTTTTTGGCTTTCATCGACAAAGCAAATAAAATGCTGCAGGATAAGCTTACATAAAAATGTAAATGGTGAGTAGACAGGCCGCAGTAAAATAATGAATAAGTAAAATACTCTTGGGACATACAGTTTGCCCGAAATGTGTTCTTACATAGGGAAAAAATAATATTTTCTAAATTCTTTTGCAAAAAAAAAGTATGTTATTATTGACTTTTGATTATTTTCTTATTTTTCTACTATTAAATGGATATTTCTAAACTACTTAACATTAAAATTAATAATATTCATATATTTAATTTATTGTGAAATTTTAAAAACTAAAATTATCCACTTTTGTGGACTGTCAAGAATTGTTTTGACTATGGAGATTTCGTATGGGATTTTGCACATTTTAGCCACCAGATTGGGGAGAATTGCATATTATTAAGCATAGTGAAAGGGAATGAATCACATATAATGAACCATTTGCTCTATTGACATATGGGGTGTCAAGGAAATATACAAATTTTCAATAATTAGTACTGAAAAGCGGCTTTTGTTTGGCAAAATGCATGTACCCAAATGCATGTACTCATAATTGGCTAGGTGGCTCATTTAATGTGATTTCATTGATACCGTTATGTTCCTTGATGTTATGTTCCTAATAGATCTGCTCTAAATTTTGGGGATTACCTTTCAGTATCTTTAATAATGCCCCTTAATCTCTGTCTACCTATTTCCGAACACATCTACTTAATGTGTCTGCCCCCAAGGTTTTCAAGTTAGCTAATGGGAAGTGACTCCCTTATAGCTGGGGACACTCCCCAAGCAGTCCAGACATTCATCCATTTGAAAATAGATCGGTTTCTCAATTTGAGGGCTATAATATAACATCGCGAATTTCAATAGCTTATGTTTTATATAGCTTATATAGATTTTTTGTATTCAACAATTATCTTGCACAGACAAATTTCAACAGAATATATTTACTAAGGTCATAGACACAATGGACGACCAAAAAAAAAACGTTAATTTCTAACGGGATGGGCCAAAAAAGGAATTTCAAAGTTGTAAACGGGCATTGTTAAAACATTTTGAGGACAATGAGAAAAATGAATTTTTGTATATTAAATTTCACCAGTAGTTAAATAAATAAATCTTGTTAATTTTAATGTTAAGTAGTTAAGATAAATACATTTAATAGTAGAAAAATAAAAAAAAGTTAAAAGTAAATAATAAAAACACATTCCGGACAAACTGTATGTATTCTAGATGGGCCAAAAAAAGTATTTTCTTTTATAAATATATAATTTTTCTACTACAGAAGAATGCTTTGTTTTTATTTAAGTAAGTTTCATGTCATACAATAGGCGTATAAATGTATCTAACATTTCATATAATGCCATAAATTTTTATGTCACATTATTTATATAGGTAATATATATTATATACAATTATTGTTAATATCGAAAATTTATGAACATCAACTTGTATTGAATTATTTAATGTCACTAAATGGAATATACATACGCATTATAAATTAAAAAATTGATCACCCTTAAGCCAATACAGCTAACAACTTTTTAAAGCAAATCCAGCTTTATTGAATAGTTGAATGTTTTAATGTTTTTATATTACCACAGACACTGCCAATTCAATTGGACAATGTCGTTGCTAAACAAACAAGTACGAACTTAAGGATTTATGTATAAACATGCATCAAAGAACCTCTAGTCTATTTAATATTTTTTTTAATACATTGAATGGGGCATTCACAATAATATGAGCCCAAGGCATAATCTTCTCTAAAAAGATTGCGGAATGGTTAACGCCAGATAAGTATGGCTACCTCGTGCCGCTAAGGAAACAGATATGAAGTTTTTTGTATTTTGAAATTTTTATAGTATTGCCATTTTACTTACTTAATTCTTTTCGATCTTAGAAGAACTTAGCAGAACGCTGTCAACATTTTGTTCAGTGCTTATTGTTTCTAGTGTATCAGTACCTATAGACGATCGCTGATCCTGCAAGTCGTCACTGTCACTAGTTGGAGCTGAAGGTATCGGCGTGGGTGTCGGTGTGAGGGATGTATTGGAAATAGCGTCAATATCATCTTCAAATTCTGCCTCAGCTGCTTGCAGAATAGTCAGGATATCGGTTGGAGTTTCCTTGATTGTTAAAAAAAGAAAAACAAAACAAAAACAATGAGTAGACAAGACTCGGTACAAGAAGCATTTTTCTCCAACTTCAGGATAATAATACGAACATTTATATGATTCATATATGAGTAATAAATATACGTAATACCATGCACCTATATTCATTTCTGATACAACTTTAAAGATCAAGCTACCTTTGTTGCATCAACTCGCTGACGGTCATGCATTGCACTCAAAAGTTCACGCAAGTGTTGGTTTTCTTTGCGCAAACGCTCGCGCTCCATATCGCGTTCATTGATTTTGGGCTACGGGTACAAATGCGATTTATGATTTCATCTTTATTATGTGAAGATAACGGTATACTTACCAAAAGAAGCGAAATTTGCTCATTCAAAACACTTACAATGCTACTCAGAGCATGACAGGGAACGCTCGGCTCTAAAGAATAGGCGTGCTGTATACGATTGAGTCCACATGATTTCCCTGATCCGAAATTGGATGCTGAGCTTACAACTTCTTCCTTTGCGGTGATGATCAGTGGCTGTGCCATTTTTGTGGAGTTGTCAATCATAGATAATGTTGTGTGCGCTTTATTAAGTGCAGCCTGTTAAACATAAAAAACAAAATTTAAATTAAAAAAAAAAAAAATTTTCCACACTATTCTGGATTTAAGTACTGACCAAATTATCATATACATCATTGATTTCAATGTGATCACATTTATCTACAGATTCTACTACACTTTGTGGAAAATCGACGGTAAGGTAGTCTTTTTCAACTTTTTCTTTTTTATCGGTGGATTCAGATATCTCTGTGTGATCTATTTTAGTTTCTTGTTTGACGCTCACATCTTCAATTGGTATTGGTACAATCTCTGATTTATTTACGCTAGAACCTGAGCTCTTAAGCTGCTCATGGATGGGTTTCTCAAAAATGCTTTCGACGTTAACGTTGCTCTGTTGCTTAGCTATATCTGTGTTATTGTTGTCTCCCTGAACCGTTGTCAAATTATTTTCTGTGTCTAGCACACTTGAAAATTTAAACGGCGCCAAAGGTGTAGAAGCTGGTGACTTTGCTAGAATTGCAGGCAAACGCAACTCATCGATTTCACAATATCCATCATCATCTTCGTGTATAGCGACTTCCTCAACATTATGTGCTTTCAGCGTTGATATTCTCTTCAATTGTGGTGTTTGCTGTTGAGCCTGTGCTTGTTGCTTGTTTGGTGGTGGCAACGGCGGCGGAGATTTTATCGCGGCTTTTTTAAGTTTCTCCTTCTCATGACAATGGTCACACACAGCCGTTGATACGGCCGAAATCTCCCTTTCCGGTGATACATGCATGTAATCATTTAAGATTTTTGTTAACATCTGCACTTGATCATAGGCAGCTAACGCAATATCAGCGCTGTC
The DNA here is from genome assembly GCA_037043585.1 of Drosophila mimica. Lineage (NCBI taxonomy): Eukaryota > Metazoa > Arthropoda > Insecta > Diptera > Drosophilidae > Drosophila > Drosophila mimica. The sequence goes on from JBAMBE010001197.1 coordinate 96,234, forward strand.
TTTGGGTGCTTCGGGCATCATAGCAATGTCAACAATCTCGTTAAAATGCTCCACAGGCATGCGAAATATATCACAAATAATTCTCTGCTTCTCCAGTAATCCGTCGCGAATAGACGCATCTAGGCGACGCAATCGCTCCCCTGACGTCAGCACTGGCTCAGCGGTGTGCGCTGGGTTAATGCTTATTTGAATTGCTGTTGGCTCAACAAGTGGTGACTGCATGAGTAATGTACGCGTATTGTTCGAATTGTTAGAGCAGACGATGCTCGCACTGTCACGCTTTGACTGTCCACCTATTAATCCGTAGTTCATTGCACGATCCTCGCTGTTTGGTTCACGTGCGGATTGTGTGTGACGCAGCGCTACAGCATTTAAGTCCTGTCCAAGTCCGGTCGGATAATTGTTATTGGACTCGCCGCAACTGCGCGTGGACATGGTGCGACTTATAGATGTGCCTGTATCGTTTTGGCTGAGCCGTCGCTTAGCCAATACATTATAATAGCCAGCATTGTCACTGTTTGTAATTTCCCGATGGCAATTATCATTGTCATAGTTCTGGTTTGCAGTTGGTGCTGGTGTGACTGTAGCTATCGGGAGCAGTGGCGCCAGAGGTGTTGTGGAAACGGTTGCAGTGGCGCTTGTTGGATGCGAGCGGTCCGGTGTTTGCTCCACTGACTCCCTGTGGGTTTGTGGTGCTGTGACAACCGTTTCATCGCCAGGCACATCTTGACTGTTGGAACTTTTAGATCTCGGCTTATGCTGTTGCGCAGCAGCGTCAGATATGTGTTTAAACCATCTGCAAATATAATGATTTCAAATTAAATATTGTAAAATACAAGATTTTTTCATCTTAATTTTTTTTTTTTTTTTGTATATTTGTATATACATAAAAATTAAAATATTGCTCTGTGGTTTCACCTGGATAGTAATGAAGAGCGCCGAGTGTTGGTTTTGGGAATTACACTGTGTTCATTGCATTTTATATTACTTATGACCTCACTTAAACTGCTTCGCCGTACCTCTTTATTGGATTTACTTGTGTCTGCCGTTTTTGTCAATAAGCCTATGCCGCCACTGCACAGACTTTTACGACGCGAACCCGTAAACATGTTGACAGAAAGCTCATGGCAACTCACTGCAAGTTTACAATATTTTCTTGTTCAAATAAGTAGTATTATTTCTTGGTTCTTTCCAATAATTACTGTTTTTTATGATAAATAAATTATTTTCACGTAGAAATGTGATATACAGAGCTATTGTAGTTAAACAAATCGTCACAATGGATGGGGATGCTGCAAATGAATTCCATTGTCATTCTCCCCTTTTTTGTGTTCATACATGAATGTACATATATATAAACATATCTATATCGCATCTGTATACCCTAAACCCCCCATAACCCTAGTTGTGACGCAACTGCCTTAGGACAGTTCTGATCTGGGCACAGAGTATCTTTCGGTTTGGCACTCTAGCTTTATTTGTTTAATTGGCCTTTTTCAATATAAAATTTATTCGAAACTTGAGATGTTTATTGTGAGACTGGACACATTGCAAATGGTTAATTCTAAGCACGATCTTTGATACCTTGTTATTCCATTGCTATCGTCGGTAATATTTCGGGGCCATTTTAATAAATGGAAGAGCGTAGCTTGTATAAAAAACAATTATATATAAGCCAATGGATTATACATGGTTCTTTTTTTTCTTTTTTTTTTTGATTTATACATTAAACAATATAGGAATTGACATTGACATAGACATCACAATTGTGATTTGAATCATTAATACTACTACTAGGAAGATGCACTATATATTGACAAAAAATAAAAACATTTTTCGAATTATTTATATTGCAATTTAGATAAATTCGCATGAAGCTAAAAACAAAAAATAAACTAGACACAAAATTTGAACATTCTAAGTTCTAAATGTTATAAAATATCAGAGGACAAGTAACATGCTTAATTTATCTTATGCTAAGGATGTAACTTTAATACTGAATTTACAACCCTATTTTGTTATGACAGAGTAACATGCACACGCGTCAGATATTATATGGAAACTGAGACAACAAAGTAAGTTGAACACAACACCACCAACAACCAACCACCTAATCGTGGCCGATGTGAAACGTTCGGAAAAGTGTTCGTGACCGTAACAATTGTGATATGATATGTAAAAATAAATAACTTACGTTTTGCACTCCGAGCTGCTGGGAGCACGCAGTTCAAGCATTTGTGAAGTCTTTGTCTTGATTAGAAAGAACGAGTTCTTGTCAGCTGCTTCCTGACGCACTAAAGTCTCCGAATCAATATTCATAATCGGACTAACAGGCTTATTGCTGACTGCTAGGGGTGTATGAAGGTTCTTTAGCAAATATTTATCGTCCTGCAAAACAATTAAAACAAGAAATTAGATGGCCAGAAGCTAGTGAGCTTTGTTTTTCTCTCAGAAAAATATATATATATATATATATATATATATATAAAATATATAAAAAAAAAATATTGATCGATTTTTCTTACCTGTTTTGTTAGCAACACTATCATATTTTCAAAGAGTAATCCATGAAGCTGTATACTAGGATTCTTCTTCATTGTTAAGTTGCCGTCATGCACAAGACGATGTTGCGTAAGATCTAGTTTTTTAAACTCGTCCTTATCATATGAAGATTTGTCCAACTTGCGCTGAATGTTTTGCAGCCTATAAAAGTTATCAAAAAATATTATATGTATGTGTTTAACATTGAACCAGCCATTGCTTACTTGTGAGCGTCCTCGGCTGTTTTCACAGCCTTATTTACTTCGACGAGAATCTTTTTCGATGACTCCACGGCGCGCTGAATGGAGTCAGCTTCAGTAGTATTTTCGGGTAGCACTCGAACAGTGACCTTATAAAGATTCTCGAACAACAGAGGATATTTAGTCAGCCGCTGTAATACCGTGGGCAATAAATCCTTAAGTTCTAGTCGACGACAAGCCTTATGTGACTCAGATTTTCTAAGCAGTTTCTGCAACTGCTCGTCCTTATGTCGCTTTTCTTTCAATGCCTCAAGTGCTATTTGCTGACGAGCGCAAAACTGAGCAGCATGTTCGCATAGCACCTCACCTGATTGACCATCAAACATATCCGTCAGCAAATCACCAATGTGTTTTACAACGTGATTATGTTCCACTCGACGTTGCTTTAACTTTTGTTCGAAAGCTCCATGAAGCTCTCGCAAGGATAGCAGTGCGGGTGGGAATAATAACAGTAAGTGGTCTTGGGAAAGCAAAGCACTGTCGTACAGCGGCAAAAAGAACAAACGATCCAACAATCTCAGGGTGCGAACATGGTTACGTTCTGTTTGAAAAATTTCTGTGCATGAAGGTAAAAGAAAAAAAAATTAGTTGCTGATCGTCTCGGATGTTTGGCAAATGTTTTTTTTTTTAATTTACCATTAATTATTTCCTGCCGCTTCTTCTCAGCATCTGATAGCGCTGAAAGCATTTCGACCGCAACAAGTGAACTCCAATCGGCTTCGTTGAAATCGTCCTCATCATCGCTATCGATATTCCATTGGCGCTGTAAAGGCTGGTGGGCATTCCAGAAGCTTGTGTTGCTAGCACTGCTGCCACTTCCCACGCTACCTTGAAATGAATCCTGGTGACTGTGCTGATTTGCATGCTGCTGTATTAGTAGATGTGGATGCTGATGAAAATTAGATGCACTGGATATGGCATTGATACCAGCGGTTGCACCGGCAATACCACTGGCAACCTGTTCCATTGAGGTGCTTGGACTATCAGAGCCACCTCCTGAAGAGAGACTAGAATTTGATCCTCCCGTGTACTTGGGAGTTGAGATGCCCACGTCTGGTTGGTCGTCACTATAAATAGGAAAGTTTTTTTCGCATTACTTTAAAATAAATTAACGAAATGAATGTAATAAATTTTCAAGAATATTTATATTTCATTGGTTCGGAGATGCCTAATAATGCATGTTACATATTATTTCCCTTATGTAAATTTGTACTTAACAGGAAAACACTTACCTTTCATAAATTAGGCCAACCATCTCTTTAAAACTTTTACTACGAATACATTGAATTTTGCTTTTCATTATTAATTGCCAGGTATCATGTAATTTTAAAAGATTTCTGAAATTTTCCTCGCATTTTTTGTATATTCAACGTAATGTATTCAGCTTCGCTGCTGCACCGTTCTAGTTGAGTTAAGTGCAAATACTAACGCTTCACATACATATATGAACGAAAGAGGTGCAGCCTCTCGTACTTAATAATTCTAATTTGCAATGTTGACTGAAAACCGAGGAAGGATTGCCGGTAAAAAAATATTGGGACCCTTGCCCGGCCAATAAGCGAGACAGTTTAATAAAAGAGACGGAAACGAAGAGGATGTAGTAGTAGGACATAGAACACATACATTATAATACACGACCCACTGCCACTACCACTGCCATCAGCTAATAAAGTTGATGTCACTGCTAGGGGTTGGCTGTTAAATTGATTTCCCTGTTAATGGTGTCGGAGATGCTTACTCCTGCCTGTAACTTACATTTACACAACTACATGTTACCCTACTTTCGCCTATTTGATGTATGTCGTAAATATATCTATTGAATTTACTATATTTTTGGGCTACTCTCATTCCAATATTTTACACTTTTCAAAACTCGCATCGCGAATTCCATCGAAATTTTTACCGACTCTATTAATTACGTATCAACATAAGTTCAATTCAGATAAATTCTAATGCCATATTTCGCATACGTCATGTAATATAATTTAACTTACGTAGCACGCGACGATAAGCTGGGGTCCGAAGTTTTTCGACGGCTATTACGGCTTCGCTTGCTTGATAAGCGTTCCTTATACGACTCGGATCGGTTAACAGAAACTGGTGCACTTTTGTGTTGTGGGTGAAAGCTGATAAGAGTTGGAGTTCAATTTTTTGGTCAACTATTATAGGTTTGCTTAACAACTTACGATTCTCTCCTGGCATCCTTACTGTCTGTTGATTCCGATGCATTTAAATCGCTTGTAGAAGTCATACCGATGCCACCTGTCAAGCTATTAGATAAGGTCGCTGATCCTGAACTCGTTGTAAGATCCGCAACACCTACGAAATTACCACTGACAGAAGCGCTTTCGTTGGCATTGCTGACAGCGTGGAAAGAAGTCTGCAAATCACTATTATTAAGCACAGAGGTGTTAATGGATGTATTCCCATTGGATCGGAAGGATATGTTAGCATCCAGCCTGCGGTCTGACGGTTGTCGAACTATTGGCGATGATTGCACCCGATCTACGAGAAAAATTAAGAACGTTAGAACATTAGCTAAATAGCTTAATTAGATCAATTCGATAGGCAACAACATAAGGGCATGTATTGACAATAACCTATTTTGTCCAATGATCTGCTGCCCTTCAAGTTTTACATATCGTATGTGCATGGAATATACTTAATAAAAGAATACGTGTATACACCTTGTACGTGAATAACTATCGGCTACTACTTTTACATCCAGATGTAGATATATTCGTTAAATAACTTTCGCGAAAAAAATATAGAATTTACGCTTTGATAAATACAAAAACAACAACCAGACTCATAAATCTATTTTTAAAACTTGGCAAATGCTTTGTTTATTGAATAAATAGTAGGCTGTATGAAAATGCACATGTACAAGAATTTCATTGAAGAGTTTGACATTTATTCAGCTTCATGAAATTATTTAGTTTGTTCTTGAACGTTTTGAGTCAAGCGTGTAAGTAAAAAAAAAAACCACAACACATTATCACAATGCATTAACGATGTACACAAAGTCGAAGCTTTGGAATGTATTAATAATGTATAAAAGTAATATTTAAAATTAAATATGGCTTTTCTGAGTCGTCAAAATTATATTCTGCATGTGAATTCCTCTACATTATATTTTATTTATGTTTTCACTAGTGCTGTTCTAAGACACTATTAAATATTTTCTTACGTTTATTCTTATTTAGTTTATATAAAAACTTTTTAAATTTAAAAAAACATTATTTAATCACTTTTACTAAAAATGGTTTGATAACAATTTAATAATATATTTCAGATTGACCGCAATTCAATAACATTGACTACACTCATAGAAAATTATACAATTGAACTAATAATCGTGTATCAGCAAAACAACGAAAGTACAACGAAACTGCTAACAATTAAAATAAAAAGCTCTTTTTGTAAAAAAAATAAAATCCAAAAATTCCTGAAAAGCTTACAGCGTTCATTTGAAAACTTGATGGTTTGAGACTAAATGTTTTGGTAATATATATAAGAGCTTTTTAATCGGCTAAATCACAAAAATTTTCTCTTGACCCTTTTTCTATTTTACTCAATTCCCCAAATCGTTTCGTTTTCACTAATGCGTTTTCTTATCACTCACCTTGAGTAGCCCACGAAAACTTCAAAAGCCGTTTAAGGCTGGCATTACGTCGCACAGGTGAGACTGTTATAACAGGGTTGCTGCTATCCATTTCGTTTGATACACGAAAACACTTGCGTGAATTTTTCGTATTTTACTTTAACGCAGTTTTACTCAGCCAATCATTAAAACTAAAAATTAAATTATCTTAAACCTGGTTAGCAGTTTATGTAATTTAATCTCGTAAATACATTGACATTTTACAATTTCTTGAAATAAGTTAAATTGAAAATATTAAGCAAACCTAGATATGTACGTATACTTTGTAATTCCAGATAATACATATATTCCAGAAGATAGATATCGAGCAAAATGTGTCTAAGATTGTTTTTTACTCAGTTCTTCTGCTCTTTCTTTGATTTTTATATTTTCTCCTATAAGCTTGTTTACATCTGGAACATATGGTACACATACAATTACAGATGTGTTTTTGTGTCTATTGTTCACGAAAGGTAAACAAAAAATTTTAATTTAAACAAGTTGAAGTACTCTGCCCGAAAAGTTCGCCAATAGAGATACCCTGTACTAGGTATTTACATTTCATAACAATTTATATTTTCATATTCACAGACTCAAAACAAAACTTTGAAAAACAATTTGAAAATAAAGAAATAAATTGTGCAATATGAAAAATGAGCAAGCAATATACAGATTTATGCATACACACATACAGCAAATGGGGTTGCTCAATATTCAATAGATTATTTAAATTAAATTCGCTGATTATTATTTCTGCAGGCGATCAACTTTGCTAGTATATTCCTACATAGTTGCATGGCAGTAGCATTTAAAAAATTGTATCTCTGATGGAAATTTAATTTCTTATAGATTATAGCGAACTGATTGGGGTTATCGAAAAGATTAGGTAAACTTGATCTTCGTGCAGCATACGATAGCCTTCATTCCAAATTTAAAATATCTCGCTTTTATAGATACATATTTGCGTGCTTATATAGATATATGTATATATAGGCAGAGGAATACAGAGACGGACTTGATTGACTCGTCTAGTGATGCTGATCAAATTTATATATTTTATATTATATTATATAAATGCCTTTATATATATATATTTGTTGGGTTGAAGATGCCTTCTGTTACATACAATTTCACAACTACAAATTGTTTCCAATTCATTTCGGCTATAAACCAATTTATATATACATATATATATATATATATATACATACTATATATACATACTATATATACATAATATATATACATTCTATATATACATACTATATATACATACTATTTAAGCACATAAGTTTTGCTATGTTAATATTTCTAAACAACCAAAATAATTATCCGAAACCAACTACTTCGACTTTCTTTGGCTGAACCCACTCATTCCCTTCAGTGGGTTCTTGTTATATTCAGTGTTATTATTCGTATGTTATTAATTTATATGCACTTGTAATGCCTATCGCGTAATTAAAATTATACTGCTAAAATGCGTTTCAGTCCCGACTGCTCATAGCAAGAAATAAAACACTAATGAGAGATAATAGCACAAAAAACAGTTTTTCGAAAACGAGAGAACATTTGCTTTCAGCGCTCTGATCAGTTGCTATTTTTGAGTCTCGTAATTTTTTATGAGTTTTTTGTAATTAATAAAGTACTTTTTGTTCTATGCTGATATATATTTTGCATATATTATATATGCGCACACTTGTTTATTAAAAACTAAAAAGTAATGCGTAAATAGCCCAGTCGCTCATGGAGCATATCGGATACCTCGCGTCCTCCGATATTATTTAGCCTTACCAGCAAATTCAAATGTATCTTTGAAATAAAAATAAACCTAAAGAGTTTCGGCACTCGACAAAAGCCGGAAGGGAGTAATCCTTAACCCGCAGCGTAGGCAGTGACTTCAAAGCCTGGCCAAAACTATCTCCAGGCCAAAGTGGTTAAAAACGTGTTGGCCTAGCCAGTGGCGCTGGTGTAGTTGGTGGGGACCATGCCTTACTTGCCTCCAAGGCAGAGAAGCCGAGCACTCTAACCACAGGAATATTGAGTTTGATCTTTCTCTAAGCCCCCAAAACCGGTATACTTCTTCAATCAAAGGAATGCAAGCTGGGATACTTGCAAAAAAAAAAACTAGATCGAATTGTGTCGGAACATTTGCTGATAGTCACAGACTCTGTAAAACATCAGTTTTTACTCACAGATTCCTTCTCCAAGGCGTGCTTAAGTTACCAGTCCTACGCCTAATAAGGAGCCCTCATGGTGGACACCACAGCTTGGCGCTGTTCGCCAAAGTTGTTGGTCCCTCTTCAAAGCTGCAAAATTGCAGAACGACGACCTTCACTAGCCTCTTGGAATATTAAAAAGCCACAAGATAGGCTCAGAGGTCATGGTGAGACTTCTGCACGGAAATAAAAACTACCAATGAAGCCGCGAGGCTGAGGCAATTTCTATCCGAAACCATAGACCACACTAGGTTATCTCAAAAGAGATGATAACTCCTGTCTTGTCACCCCTCTTATGGACAATAGCGGTCAAAAGATTGCTGCGGGACATGGAGAGAGGCTTCTGTTAGTTTGTCGTGCATGCGGATGACGTAGCGGTTATCTTTAGAGAAAACTAAACCCCAAACTCTATGTGACTTAATGGCAAGTAAACTAAAAATACTGTCATCCAGTGAAAATAATTGCAGGCTAAGTGTAAACCAAAACAAAATTAATTTACTTCTTTTCTGAAGGAAGTATAAAATTCTCATTATCGTTGGACAGACTAAACAACACATGTGTATATCCACAATATGGATTACTCAGAAGATGGTCCATGACTCTATCCAAGTGGGGAATACAATGATTCCCACAAAAACGGAGAACTGTGTGCAGTAGTCCAACTCAATACTCTCTTAGCACATACTTCCCCCTAAAGGAGGAAAGGGCTCAAGGAACGCCCGGACCACCGGCAACCGTATCTTTCTACATAGGCTCAAAGCTCGATAAACGCGGTGAATCGGGAATCAGAATATATAAGGATATCCTCTCGGATAAGAAAGGTATATGTATGTACCTAACTGTAAGCTTAAGACCAGAGAAAAGAATAGACACAGGTCAAATGACAATTGGCTAGTTGCAATCTGTGGTCGAATTGCATATAAGTCGAAATTAAAGTTAAACGCTTGCAGTTTTCAACTTTTTTTATGTCGAGATTTTTTGAGAACATTTAATGAGCATTGTATCCTGCGAAACTTGTGAGCCTCATTAAAAATATATTGAAAATCAAAAGGCCCAAATTTTCGTGATAACTGATATCAGTCAAAAATCCGAATTTTTAATTTTTTTTTAGAAAAGAAGGGTTAATCAAATAATCTATTTTAAACTATGCATGTAAAAAAAATCCATAAAACATATTGTCTTCATATAAAAACACAAAACAAGAATGCCGTATCGTGAGACTTCGGCACTTACCGTTGATCATCTCTGTTTCCATTTCCTCATCCTGGCGAGCGCGCTTTTCATCTAACAAAAAAAAAACGCATTAGCTATTTTAAAATTTTTTTTATCGCATTTTAACTCACTTGCTATAAAATCGCTCGTCCTGGGTCTTATTTTACCCATCAATTTACTAATTTTATTGTCGTTGTGTGGGTGTCGTTTTGCTTGAGGAAGTGGTCCTGGGCAGCTTTCGTCCAAGACTTTCGAGCACGGACGATGAATGTTTAATTTGCAATCTAAAATTAAATGAGAATAAACCACAACAATTGAAATTGGTATGACTCTCAAGAGAGTGGCGCAACTTTATGACTTTACCTGTGCAATGATAACCTTGAGGGCTCACACCCCATATAATCGTTTGACAATGATTACAATGCGTTACTTCGTAGTATTGTCGTAATACTAATGGATGACCACGTACAATCATCTAGTTAAAATATATGGACGCAATTTACATTAAAAGAAAAACAAAACGTTATTTTCGAAGTTCTGATGATGAATTGCGCCTCCAAATTTCAATAAAACTACAGTAGCAAGTATATAGTGAGACTCTTACACTGCTTGCAAATAAACAAGTGGACAACTTTACTTTTATAAAAAAAATATCATGTCTTTTGAGTGGATCGTATAAAATTATACAGACTTATTAAAACCAAGCTAAAATATTTTTGCCTCCGTGGGATAGAGTTCTTGACAAAATAAATATACTTACATTAACAAGCTGTATCTGAATAATTATACAAACCTTTCGATTTTTACCCATCAAGCGAGATTTAAAACTCTTTTCACGACTAACAAAATGATGAACACGATCCACAATACTGTTTGGATGCGATCGAGTAGTAAATATACGGTGTATCACCGTTGAAAGTGCAGAACATAAGGCTAGTTTACGAGCATCTTCCTGCGGCAAATCCTTTTCAACCTCTTCACTGTAGAAATAAGTAAAGTTAAACACCACTGAAAAAACACGATGGCAATGGGTACTTACATCAACAATTGCAGGTTGGGCATTAGATATTTGTCAATGATTTGCTCTCTTTGTTTGTCAGCCTTAGCCTCAGCGAGCTTGTCGTCGGTAGGGCCATATATGGTACCCAGGCCGGCAGTCCGTTTCTGCTGAAATTCCCGTAACTGCTCACTGATAAGATCCTTGGCGCGTTTGCGACTGCGTAAGAATACAGTTCGCAAAATTTCAACTTTGTCAAACTCTAGCTGTAACACATTGTCCACCTCCCTCGCTAAAGACTCATCTTGCCGATACCAAGACAGAGGGGCACGCGGCACTAGGAAAGTTGAGTGTATTTCATAGGCCCATTTCCGCATGTCCTTGGAGGTACCTTCTTTGTATAATTCAGTTATTAGATAAAAAAGAAGTGGAGCTGGTTCTGAGTTTGATAAAACGTAATTAAGGAAAACAGCTAGAAAAACAACATTTTCGGACTCAAGCAAGCGTGTTAAATTGTTGAATGGTCCATTTTCATCAATAAATGGTTCTTCTTGATCTGAGGAGTTCTCATCTTCCATTGAAATAATTTCCTTTTGAGTGTCAGTAGCTTGAGCCGCCTGTATACGGCTGGAATGTAACGGCTGCTGCGATGGTGACGTTGCAGAGGCCATAGGCGTAAAGTGATGTGATTCTATAAAGATTCCCGCGCCGCCACTGCAGTTCTCATTAGGATCTTCAGGTACGGGCATGTGCGAGCTTGTTAAATAAGGCGGCGGCGGAGTACCTGGTGGTGTCACTTCCGTATCTTTCTCAACAATCTCCCAAGAGCCGGAGGTGGTTTTCACTAATCTATCTGTAGGGTGTTGTGAAAATATTGAATTAGTTTCTTTTTTTTTAGTAGTATTTTTCATATGCTAATGCAATAACATAACAAATAAATAGATGGAAAGTTTACCCGGGTGTCTTGGATGCATGTTGTCCGGGGAAGATCCAACGCGTCGATGTTTCATTTGATTTAATTGGGGTGTTTGACCAAGGACCTATCAAACATTAAAGAAAATGTGAATTTCTAATAAGAAAGTTTATAGACATAGATATAATCTTATCCGCAGATCTTAAGTAGAAACCAGAAAAATAATAATAATTTTGTATGTGCATATTCACATGTACAATATGTATGAGAATTTGTTGTATGAGAATTTTCCAAAATAAATATGTAAAAAACTATTTTGTCTTAAATTATTGTACAACCATAACTAGTTCTTCATTGTGTATAATGTATAAAAAAGTATCTTAGGCGCAGTTTTTAGAAAGTAATATTATGGTTATAAATTTTAAACAGACTTTCAGATACTGCAAACAACGGCAAAGTTTAGTTGTTACATATTCGTTAGCATTTTAAAATAATTAAAAAAGCATATTCCGTATACAACGAAGCTTTATATGAACTTGCATGGCTACACAACTCGTGAAAAGTGCATAAAATCAAAGTAGACAAGAATGAACTATTTAGTTTTGTAATACCAAAAACATGTATATACTTAATTAATAACATACACATGCACGCACACATGTACATACATAATAATATTATTAAAATGGCTAAAAACAAAAATATATATGTATAAAGTAATATATATGTATTATCCTGATTAGCGTTAATGGCATTTAGGATTGCGGTATATACTCACAGTATTTATTTCAGCATTTTTGTCTTTTGCCATTTTAATAACATTATATATATATATACATATAAATAGTAACATATTTTAATTATAGACTCAATTTGCAGTAATAAATATCACGTGTAGTTTTGATTGTTTGATTGAACAGGGAAAAAAAGTTTTGCGTGGTGTTTTTAATGAAAATGTGTAACAAAGATGAAAATTTAACTTAATAATAGCATGTTTATCAGCTGTTTGTTAATGAATGCAGAATACAAAAATTAGTCAGGACCAAATTATAAATATTTTAGAAAATAAGAGTAAGTTCCATCGAATGTACGGAAAACAATTTAACTCACAAAATAGCATGATTTAATAATGAAAAAAAAACAAAAAATATATTAATATTTTTGTAAAAAAAAGAGTAAGTTTAATTTAGATGTAGGTAAAACAATTTAAGCAATGATCGGAAGTATAATTATGAACAGGGGGTGAGAGATCTTTGATTACTTACTGCAGTGGACACACCGCTGAGTGGCTGGTGTTGTTGGTGCTGCTGCAATTGTTTAACTATGTTAGGGCGTTGCGATAATGGAAATGCAGCTTTAATATTTTCGCTTTGAACTGCCGTACATGTCGAGACAAGTGGGTAATTATAAACGGTACATAGAGAATTTGGTTGTGCACGTCCATTATTAAGGTTCTGGCAGCTTCCACGGTTTACTTCCTCCGACAGCATGCCAGGCTGCCGTGGTGGCAGTGGCGGTGGAACACAATCCACATCGATGCTGCCCATGTCTTCAGTTGCAACGGACCTACAAGTGGTTTCCATTTGCAAAAACATTTGCGTGGTCATTTTTGGATCCGATAGAGCTTTAGTCTTGACTTTTGATCTCTTAGTCTTGGCATTGCCATTACTATTGTTATTGTTGTTAAATGGAGAGCCACTGCTGTTGCTAGCATTTGCCATTGACTGCGGGGAATTGCGCTGTGGACTGCCTGCACGATCCAAGTCGGAAACCGGAGAAAACAGATGAATACTGTTTGCATTGCCCAAATCTAAGGCTAGTTGCCGTGCTGGATTTCTTTGTGGTAGGGGTGGCGGTATGTCTTCTTCGATCAAACTCTTTGATATTGTGAACTTATTTTTACCTTTTGTTGCCGACGTCGATTTCAAAGTTTCCTTAAAGCGCTGCTGCTGCTGGTACACATATTGCTGTTGTAAACTACGCTGCGAATTTTGTTGCATGTTTGACATGTTCGCATGAATTTGATGATATAGGGACTGCGACATTGGATTAAAAGCATCTGGTGTTCGCTGATGTGGTACGATGTCCGTGGTATTATGTAGTGTCGAGGTTAGCAAATCTTTGTCAATCTTATTCTTTCGAGTGCCCAGCGAAAGAGACGAAAGTGAACGTGGCAGTAGCGAAAGGAATGCGGGTGATGAGTTTTGTGCTGATTGCGACTGTGGTGTGCTAGCCTGTTGCCGATGATGATTGTTGTTGTTGTTGGAAATATGGTGTTGCTGATTGTGATGAGGAGTGGTGACGGCAGACAAATTTTGAATTTGATTGTGCATTAGTAACTCAGTATTTTTGTCGCTTGCAGCTGCTTGACATTTAATTGTTGGCGTATCCTGCATATTCAATTTATTTAAGTTGATCAAATTTAAGAATTCACACATATTGAGAAATAGTTCCTAACAAATGAACATATGTATATACAGATAAATACAAGTACATAAATATACACATGTATAACTGTGCCAGTGGACCTGCATATGTGTTGATCAACGCCCAACATAAACATGCTTAGATTAATTTTATAACTTTCCTAAATATTTTCTTTAGTAATTTTAGTTTTAGTTAATTAGTTTTTTAATTTGTCAAATGTTTTAATTTAGCGCGAATAAAATAATGGTTAGAATTCGTCCACAACATCAACTGCGCCCTGGTCATTAATATAGACTTTTTGAGGTTTTTTAAACAAACATAATATCATGTAAGCACTGATCATTTTGGTAATATCACTATTAATTTCGCGGGATGTTTTGAAATATGCAAACATATAAATGCGTAACAGCTTGAACGACACATATGTGTACTAAATATTCAATGCATAACTAAGGATACGCAAGAATATCCACCGGCACAAGATTATTAATGAAGAGATGGTGTGCACAATTTAACTAACACAGCAGACGGGAAACAATATATATATGTATGGATGTATTCATATATATAGATATATTCATTTACATAGATATATTCATATATATAGATATACACATAACTTTATAGAATATACACACATATCTTTTATAAATCTATGTACAGTTACATTAAAGTAATGCAACAATGCAACAATAGGTACTCACTTCAGCTCCAACCTGCCTTAATTGATCGCGAAGCTTTCTAATGTTTGCCTCCGAAAGTTTATAGCTGGGATTATTTGTATCACCTTTAAGACGCTCCAAATTCAATTTTTCTTGCTCTAGCATTTTTTGTAAGGTTTGTATCTTGTACGATTCCATCTCCCGTCGTTTGATACTCTGCAATTTGAAAATAAGTAGTTGCATATGTTGAAAACAATTTTTGTATTGGTAAAATTACATACGTCAACAGGCTGAGGACCAGTAATTGATGCTGTGCGATCGCGTCCCGAGAGTACGGGTGTCGTCGGAACAATGCCAACCGAGGTGGGCCTTGCCATCTTCTGGCTGCGCTTAACAGCCAGCTCAACAATTGTGGACGCTTTAAAAAAAAAAAATATATAAAAATGGGGATATATAGGCGTTACTAAAATAGTTAAAAAATTAAATTTTTAATTTAAAATTATTATTTCCCAACTATTTTGGAAATTTGTGTTAAGATGCATGGAATAGTACTATTAGGACATCTCAAAGTCTCCCTAATCTCTGGAGACGCTTAGCTCAGAATATCCAAGAAATCATCCGGCAGTTTTTTAAGTTATGAAAAGTAGGCGACAGAAATAATCCCATTAAAATAAATTATAGTTTATATCAAAATTAAACATTTTTTAAACATTTGACTAATGTTTTGCGCCGCGGAAGATTGCTGGTAATCAGATCAATGGCTGTTGTGGTGATTATTAAATTAGGTATTTTAGTTGGCACAGTTTGGCTGACTAAAGAACTGGGTGTTTGGGATAGCCCTGATGCAGCAGAGTCAATATACAATGATATTAGATTGAAATCAAAGAGCTATGTACAGGACCTACAGAAGAAATACTGCTTTAAGTCTATTGGGACCAACAACGACAACACGACGCCATGGTGGAACACATTTGTCGACGCTTGGAATGATAGCGTAAAAGAAGGCTTTCTAACAGTCAACCAATTACCTATATACTGCCATAATTTTAAAGATGATGTACAGAATACTATCGATCGGCTTCTTAATTGTGATTAAACGCAGTAGTCGAAGTCCTTATGGAAAATCGAAAATAAAATTTTCTTTCATGGTCTTATCAAAATACATGAGCCGCAAGAGCCGCTTAAAAATAAATTTATTTCATTTCGATTTGCTTACAGGAGTACATCCACAGGAGTACCACACACATGGGTGTTTGAGCCGAGCCTGATGTAGCCAGCAATGTAAAATATTAATAATAATACATATATACATATATATATATATATATATATATATATATATATATATATATATATAATCATAGTGCCCAAACTCCAAGTTTAAGTTTAAAAGGAACAAACGCCAAAGTTATACACACTAAAGAACCTTTCACTCATGGATCGCAGCATATTTGCAAGGTATATGCAAGGGCAAGGACGGCAAAAGAAACTAATGCTACCTTAGGTGGCTGGTAATATAACATTTCAACTTTCAAAATTTAAAATTTTAATATATATATACATATATAGATAGGGGCAAATTTTTTTGACTTTTTTTTTCAAAATTGAAATTATTTTGCATAAAAATGATATTAGATATTGTTTTGCGCACAGGAGCCGTATTTTGTGTAATAATGGCCACAAAGTATTATGGTGTATGGGGCTCAGCAGACGATGCTCAAGATTTTTATCACACCACAATAATACGTGTCTGTCCCTATGCCACGCGAACGTGTGAATACCTAAATATTAGAATACCAGCAATTCCTCCCCAGAGAGAAAAATCTTTTTTTTGTATTTACTGTTACAATCAAGCAGTAATGACGGTTGGGGACATACTAATCATATGTCCCACCTATATACAATATATTTTGGAAAAGATACCAGGCATCATGGGTGAATATGCACAGCGCGCACGCGAAAAGTACGAGAATTATCAAAAACAAAAGGCAGAGAAGAAGGAACGCAAAAGATGCATTGATGATAAGTTGCTGGTGCTCCCAATTGAACCACATCCTGATCCTAGCTGCAACTGTAGACGGAACTATACATACAAAAGGTGAAATGTCCCTCAGTGAAGCAGAGGCTAATAAGTCCAATTATACAAATCGCCGTTTAAGGTCAACATATCTAATCCTGTATAACAATCGGTCCAAAGATACATTAAACCATTAGTTCAATAAAGTAAAACTTAAGCACGCATGAAAAAACTATCGTGCGGTATTTGAAAAGCTGTCTGACCGCATGAAAAATAGGGATATGATTTCATTTTTACCAACCTTTGATCAAACTCACTACAGTCGGATGCTTTTCCAGCCGCACTTCTTGTCCATTTACCTAAAAAAAAAAAATTAATCAGACAGATAACAAAAATTAAAAAAAAATATATATATATATTATGCAACAAACCTTTAAAATCATATCTCCAGCCACTAATCCAGCAATTTGTGCTGCTCCGCCTGGTTTAACGCTTTCCACAAAAACCGGATTGTCCCCAGAGACCTAAGAACAGTAAATAAATATTTTCCAAAATTCATTAATGATATAATGTTTTATGTTTTTAAAATTTACCTTCATGCCATAGCCATTTTCATCCTTACGAACCGTTAATGTTAAATACTGAAAATTTTTTGGTGATGCTGGGTTTGGAGTTGATGGTTTTATCGCTTGGACGATTGGAGTTATTTGTATCTGAGGACGGGTTGATCCAGATGAACAGGGGCTTCCCTCCAAGTTAATGCCACTATCGCCGCCATCAGTGGTGAACACTTGACTTAATTGGACACAACTTCCCATTCCTATATTGCTGTCGCCAGTGCTTTTGCAATCTTGCAATGCATTATTTGATTGTACGGGTGTGACGGGTGCAGCCACTGGCGTAGCACTTGCACCGCCATTTTTTTCCGCACCATTCATAAGTTTCGCCTTATTTTTATTCTGCTGTTGATAACTGGTTGGCAACGGGGGCGTTTGTGGTGGAACGTTATTATTGTTATTATTATTGCTGTGACTGCCACTAAAGCTGCTGGCCAAACTGCTCAGGCTGCTTGCCAGAGATGGTGATCGGGGTATTTTTGATTTATTGGCAGCCGTTTTCTGCTTTTGTTTGTTCTTCGAATTCTTTAGAGATTTCTGCTTAGGAGGTGGCAACTCTGGCGGCAAGTCTTCGGCTGTTGTGCTGCCAACGTCAGAAATGTGGCTTGATGCAGTGGCAGTATTGTCTCCAATGTTGATACTATTTTGTAACGTTGATGTTGACTGCAATACCTGACTTGATTTTGATTCCTCAGGCAGCTCTTCGACCTCATCGTACTCATGGTCGTTACCAAAATCGATCAATCTTAAAAATTAATGATATATATACAGATATACATAAATCGGAAAAAATGTAACAAACATATAATATATGTATGTGAATGTATGCAAAATAAATGTGATTTACTGCTGCGAAAGCTCTTCTTTCCCTAAAATACATGACAATGGCCGCTGTGCACTTTTTCGATGTCATAATGCAAAAATATAATTGTTGCTCTCCACTTTCTCTTAAATGGGGTGTGGGTGGGGGTGTGTGTGTCGGTAAGGTTTGTAGTTTTAGTTTTTATTTACCACAATACCTCGTAATCAAATAAATCATGTCTGTAACAAGTGCCACGGCCAAAGCCGCGAGATCAACTCACCAAAACAAAATGACCACTGTTTGACCTTTTTTAATTGAGCACAAATTAAATTAGCCATAAAATAGATACAATTTAATTCCTGTACGTTGTTTGTTGCAAACATTGACTATACTACATCTGAATTTAAATATACATACAAACATTCATCTAAACATTTAATCTAGATAGAAAAGATACAATGACACAATCGATAATATTAAATGTGTTTTTCTCAAGCCCCACAGTCCATATCACTTACTAGTTTGAATATACAATTTAAATTTTCACAAGCAGGAATAATATATGAACAGACCTGGCCTAATAGAGACAAATACAGTTTTATTATATGTAATCGTTAGAAATGTGCAGATATATCGGGTAAGCAGATCACTATATTTTAGATAGAAAGACAAATATTTCAATTTGCGCACTTTAAGAGTTGTTGTCGTGTTCCTGAACAGATCTTCTGTACTGATATATATATGCTAGAATTACTTTTGTTACTTATTGTACTGCATGTTGCATGCACAATTGTGAAATATTTATAATATTCAGTCAACCACTTCGATATGTATACATTGGTATTTAGAGAATTATACCAGTTTCTATTAGCTTTTATTATTATTACCGACCAAATTTTACAAACAATTCACAAAAGCTGTTCTATAGTGCGGAGCTATGGGAAGCAGCGACGTTGCCACTTTCTAATGCCCACAGATTGCGTCGATCGTCCATGTATTTTTATACCATTTTAATGGGTGCAGTCGATATATGCGTTCACTAGAGGTACACATCTTAATTTTTGAATAGTTTCTTTGGGCTGTAAGAGCCAGAGACAACGAACTTAGCATCCTCTTATACTAAAATTAAGATTATTTAATTCAACATCACAATTTTGCATAGGCTTATACGTTTGATAGTTTGCGAAGAATTACAATTTGGTCACCTTTTACTCCTTTCCGCTTCTTAAATATCTTGTTGTATATTTATGTGAATATAAAAAATTTAAGAAGATATTTAAATTTTGCGGATTAATTTATTAAAAAAAAAAAACATTTCTATATACATAGCCCTGATTCATGCTTACACATGAACAAGAACTTACCGTTTTTTGATTGATGGGTCATCCATAGAGAATTTCGCAATGACCTTTAAAATAAAATATCCAAATTTGTCAGAGAATCGCAGAAGATAGTTGCAATAGCCGAATTAGTTCGTATTTACATAAGTGTAAAAAGCTTTTTCTAATATCCAAGTAACATCAAAAGTGGATCCGGATATTTAAAGGCACTGTACTTATCTGAAACACAATCAACATGTTATAGGCAATTAAAAAACGTTGCGAAACATATCCCATTTTCTTTTGCCAGGAAACTATTTATAACTATGCATGCGATGAGGTTTACTTTTAATTGGTTTTTTTTTTACATATTTTATAGAGCAGTAAAAATTTGCACTAGTACATTAAACGAGCGATTTAAAATATAATTTACAAAAATAAAAGCTGTTTCCACTAGATGCATAGTAAATGTAAGCCAATGCGCCCTATTTTTGAAGCTCTTAAAAAATTTAAAAATCTGAGCTCAATTCGCGCTAGTTTTGTTGTTGAATTTGAATTAGTTTTGGCTTACCCTACAAAAAAAAATACTGTAAGTGGAGGTGTGTAGCTCCAGGAACTGGTTTTAACCGAAAAAAGGGCTGCACCCAAAGAATTAAAAAAAGAAAAGAAATATATATATATTTGACGAAACAAATATATATTTACAAATGTACAAATACTTTCAGACACACATATAAAATATATATATACAAGAGTTATTGCACTGTTTTAATACGCTTAATACGTTGAGTGAAGGACTCAATGCATTTTGGGACGCAAATTTTTAATTGAAAGCGATTGCACACACGACCGTGGGTGTTCGTTCACACATACATACATATACAGATGTGTGTGTATGTGCAAATATATTAACAAATATAAATTCTATATATTTGTTTCACGCAGCATCCAAAACAATTAGTGTTGCAGCAAGAGAACTATTTAATTTACATAGTTAATACGTTATAACATCCAACAAGTGGCGGCGGCAGCCATATTGTTTTGCTCTGTGTTGCTGCTGGATCTAGAGGTGCGGGCATGACGAATATTTTGACACAATAACACAATACAACACAAGTTAGAACACATATTATTTTTCGGTTTATTTATTTTATATTATGCCAATATAGCGAATTAATTAATTAATTAATACAAATTTGTGCGATCAATTAATTTGAGTTGGAGATATGCATTGGATGAGCACATACAAATTTACATACACTAATATTGTGTCACGAATACAAAAAACAGCACGACACGAACACACCTCTGGATGGATCATCACACTCACCACGTAAATATGCATACATATGTATATATATGTTTATTCATATGCTAGTGTATATACACTCACACTCGCGCACTTGACTGTTGCCTTTTTCTTTTATGGGCTCGATTTAATAGCTAGCGCACTGCGCATCATTTCCTTTTCCGCGTTGTAAAGCTGGCACAACTCCCAAATGTATTCTTATGTGCGGAAATATATATATATATTTATCAAGTGATTAACATTAATTTATAAATTTTTAATATTAAAACTTTTTATTTTTATTTATCACACAGCCGAACGCAATATATGTTAAATTAACACTGTTATACTCAAAATGGACACTGTTATTAGAGATGAGCAACATATCGAAGAATGAGAGTATATCGATCTTATATCGATGTATCAAGCCGAACGGAATAAATGTTAAATTGACATGTTATTCTCAAAGGGGGTACTGTTATTAGAGATGAGCGACATATCGAAGAATAAAAAATAGCAATGTTGTCACAAATATTCCAATTAAAAGGAATGTGGAAAAATTGTACATGGGCACACCGATCGGCTTGATAACCATTCTTTTTAAGAATGCCATTAATGCATTTTTAATTTAATTATTTTCAATATTTATATATTGTAAACTTATACTATATGTAAAACAACAGCACCATAAGCATCGAATATCTCTGAACTCAGTGCCCATTTTGACGTTATATCAAAGCTAAAAAATGTAGATTTAATTGCTATTTACTATGTTCTTTAAATAATTAAACACCAAATACTTCGCTGTAAGCCAATCTGTGTAATTAAATAAATAATATATCCATATATATACGAAACTTTTTACCTTGTTATAACGTGAGAAAATAATAAACTTTAAGTTATTAATAAACTTTATTAAAAAAAATAAATTGTCTTAAACGTATTCACACTAAGCAGACAATACATTGTATGTGGTATTAGTTAAAGCTTATGCATGTACAAATATTAATTAGAAGTCTTAACATTCTTCTCTTTGCTTGATATGGGTCATACTAACTACATATAATAATACTTATACATACATATAATAAATACGAATAATTGCACTCAGTTTTTATCACTCTATTTGTTTTCTATTTTGAGATAACAGGATTATCATTTAAATTGAGCGTATGAAAAAAGATACTCATGTGTTTATGTGCAAGTTGAACCAACCAAATACTTGCATCACTGGATAGCATAGTAACAATCCTATAAATACGGCTTGGAAAAATCGATAACCGTTTTCTGTGCTCCACCAAAATGTGGCGCAAGTTTGGCGTCACCTCCGATTCAATTGATCATATAAATTACTTGCAGATGACAAAGAAACTGAATGGGCATTGCCAGCTACATCGATACCATCATTATCTCTATTCACATTACTGACAAATGACCCAAGTGTTTCTGGGTGACGTGGACTCGTAATCGCAATTGCAATCGACTCTTGATAGCTTTCACTTAAATATTCCTCCAGTACCTTTAGGTCATAGAAAACTCCATCGTCGTCTATCACATGAAATTGGCTAAACTCCGCATTTGTATAGAAATTACGAGCTTTGTTGCCAACAAATTTTATAGACGCCAGCAACTCGGGCAACGTAGCGTTACCTCGTTTATCCCTCCAAAAATGTGCTGTATTTTTTTCAATCCTCGCCGATTGCTTAACATATTTCTGTTCAACGGATATGTCTGAACAAGGTGACGCATCGACCTCCTCGCAACCCTTTTGGTGGATCTGCGGCCGACTCTGATTATTAAGCATATGTCTCACGTTCCAAAAACACAATTGGTCTCCACAGCTAACAAGAATCTGTAGGCAGGGCGAGAAACGCAGTTTCATATCATGACCGGGCTCATGTCCATGTTTTATGGTGTAAATATGGCTTAGGCGACGAACTTTGAATGAGTAAAGCTATAAGGAAAAATGTAGTTAATTATCTCTTGAGCATGTATCAACATATGTAACAGATTTACCTTAATTTGGCCATTCGAAAAGCCAAGGAAAAGCATTTTACCATTATTGGAAACCGTCAGATATTTAATAATAGATTGACTTTTTATATTTTCACTGCAGAGTCGCTTCATGTTCAGTTCATCGCCCGTTTTGTCGAATTTAGAAATCTACAATCATTTATAATTATTTAACAAAAATTAATTGATACTTTTAAAGCTAAAGGAAACTGTAATTATCTAGGGCTCACCGTAATAGTGCCGTCTCTTAAGCCTAAAAAAATATGTTTATTCTTAAGATCAAATCCCACCAGATCTTCCTCAGGTTCTGCAATAATTTGTAGTTTAGAATTAGGAGAATCTAAATGCTATCAATTGATTAATAAGAAAGAGAACAAATTATGATAAATTTTTTGTTTTAGATTAAATGATTTAAGCAACTCACATAAACAGAGAGAGCCTTCTCGGAAAACAGCAGCAAGAAATTATCGTCGAAAAGCCGTGCATACATTGTGTACTCGTTCCACCAAATTGGTTTTATTGTTTTGTTACCTTCTACACGTGGCATTAAATATATTAAAGTTTTACGCCCATTGCGAGTAGACGCAACCAATGTCCTTAAATTTATCACTTTCAAATAGTCGATTTGCTCAGTTATATAGCTCTGAGATATCCTTTTGTCGTCACTGATATTATAAATTATGCCATTATTGTAGCCGGCATAAATTACTTTATCATTAAAAGGGTATAAAGCAGTTATGTGGGTCTCGAATCCCAGCAGAGGTGTTGGAATCGTTGACCAGTAGGCGGCACTGTGCCTTCGGCCAATCGCTTCTCCGACTGAAGTTTGTATTTGGTGAATACGTGATTTAGAGTCTACGCTGAATAGCGTACCATTACTAGACTTTTTCAATAAAGGTCGCAGGTGTACATTAGGTTCAAGAAGTACATGTGCATCACAGGCATTGTTCACAGACTGGGCATAATCCTCCTTAGCAGTGTGTACCCATGTAATGGCATGGTTGTCATCGCCTGCAACATTTCGCAATGTGTATACGTGTAAGAAATTTGTTCCAGCTGCACCACATAAAACAATGTATTTATCAATGGGGTGCTTCAAATCATATACGTCCAAACAGATAATTTGCTCATTGACGTTGCTTCTCAGAACATAATCGGAAAATTTGAGATCGTACACAATTAGGCCCACATCTTGAGTCCCAAGTACTAGGTAACGGCCATCTTTTGATAGTTTACCACATGTTATCGAGAGCGAGAGTCTATCCAACAAGGGCAAAGTGCTGGAGTCTGGCTTATTTATACTATAGTCATCGGCCTGTTGGAATGTGAATCGCTGAACGCTTGATTTACATATAAGCAACATTGTGCATAGGCTGCTATTAATATATGATTCCATTGCAATTGCCTCGTTATTGGGGAATTCAAGTTCCTCATCCTTTGAATGTCGATTTAAGTTCCAAACAGTAAGATTGCAGTTTGATGTGCACAGCACATAAAACCGATCTAGGATTAAAGAAAAGCAACGCACTTTCAACTGTTGTGTCCTTAAAACCGGTGTATGTGACTGCTTAAATTGCTCCCTTCTATTTTCCCAATCGCATATACAAATATCTCCATTAATATATGCCACATGAAGTTGAATGTGAGTGGTCCTTCCGTCCATACATTTCTCGTGAAGAAAAAATGATGAAATATTCTGGGTAGGGTGCGATCGTTTAATTTCGCTGTTAACCAGTTGATCGTAACCTTGCGAATTAGTTGGATGCTTTGGACGTCGGAGCATTTCTCTCAGTGACCAAAGCTTTAGACTTCCATTGCTGTGCAGTGTTAAAAGGTGCATTTGTGTGTTAAATACGCGCATCTCGATTATATCGCTGGGATCGTTTGGGTCGCTTAGTAGATAGGTCGTATCTCCCTCCAACGACACGTCGGTAAGTAATATCTGCTTTGTGTTTAGTGCCACCAAGCAAAAATCATCGTCTAAATAGACTGCACGTTGCACCTGATCGTCACCCAAATTTATGATTCGACGGTGTTGGTGAAACCAACCACTAAAAATAGAAGTACCTTCAAGACGCTATATATACATGTATAAAGGAATAGTTACCGGTATGTAAACCAAACGTAATTTGGGTATCGTTGCGCTTGACGAAACGCTTCATCAAAAACAGCACCTTTATCTGCCATCAATGCAATTTGCAATAGATATGAATATTTGGACTTTATCAGCTTTTCTTCCACATTCGGCAAAAAATCCAGAAGAGCATCAATAAGTTCCTCATCTACGTATTTTGAAGATCGTTATGCATTTGATATAAAGTCATGGGACATATGTTCTTGTCAAATTAAGTCTACTTACTATCTATATGCGCTCTGTACAACTTTAGAGTCTGGAGTGTATGTAGAACTGATCCGCGAGTATCCCACGGCGTTGCGTCATTACGAATTTTTTGATCGAGAAATCGGAAATCCAGAAAGATTTTGCGAAACAAATCGACGCTGTTGCTTAATTTGGTCAAATGATGGCCGATGTGGCTATAAAAATAGCTGTCCAGATGTGGTAAAGTCAATTCATTATATTGATCAAACTGTGGATGAATGCTAAACAGATTGATTGATTGATCGCATATTTCAATTAATGAAGAATACATTGGTCATGGTTAAAAACACTTACTTATAGAAATCTATAATTATTCTATTTAGCTCAGCTTCATTTTTCACGGGCAACTTCAACTCTGAGTATATGGCGGGCATAGTTATTGTTAGTTTACGTGAATCCTTTTTCACCAACGAGTACTTGCAGAATTTATTTACGATAATAATTGGAGCTTCAATACCCCACACGAGGCCTAATAACTGTTTACAAACATGAATTATTTAAAGAATATTCACTATATAATAATTGATTACAGTACTTACTCTGATAGGTATTTGCGCGGACTCAGGAAATATGAAGAGAGCTTCATATAATTGCCTTTCATTGATATCCAAAACACTTAAAGACGTTTCAATTATTTTAGTCAACTCCTTATACCTTATGCTGTTTAAATAGTTATAAAAATATGCATTAATTTTATTGATCTGTACATTTGTAGCTGTGATTTACTTACTGTTTGAAATTGTTTATTGTACAAATATCGTCGCGTATGTTTTTAGCGATTATACTCAGGTGGAGCGGATTTGTTTTTTGGTCTTTAGTTAGTGCTGCCTTCAATTCCTTAAGTGATTCTGGCTTTTCGGCGAGATATTTGGCACATAAGGACTCTATCTCTGATTTGGTGAGAGCGTCTTTTAAAATAACATGGGTGGTGGTTTGTGGCGACAGAAAAGAAGCCACATTCTTGTGTCGTGTGGTCAGTAGGATTTTGCATCCTAGGTTAAAGGCTTCCCATGTTTTCTTGTTCTCGACATTACGTAAGACCAACAAACAATTTTGATAAGGTTTATCCTCCAATAAATGTCGGAGCTCAGTTTTTACCATTTGGATGCGTATCAGCACGCTTTGGTCGCAATTAGAGTGCCTTTTAGATGAAATTTTGTAAAGAAACAACTGAAGCGCTTGTAGACAATTCTCAGGTGTGCAGCAGCCGCGTAAGTCTAGCAAAAATATCTTAAAATTCATTTTCGATTGAACATCAAATGAGGAACAAACATCTAAAACAAGCCACTGCTTTCCGGCCCCAAGGACGCCTTCGACTACAACGTTTTTAGCAGGTCTTAGCTCGAGTAAAGCCGATTCCAATTCCAAGTACGGTTTAATTCTCTGAACATTATACTTTGTAAATTCATGGTTGTCATTATACAGGCGATCAACTGCTGAAATATATTTTTTAGTTCGATCGGACGGATATCTGCATTCATTTTGAATGGCACACATAAGAAAGCCATAGTTTAGGCTGTCTGTGTCTTGCAGTCCTTCGACAAACTTTTCCACAATTTCCTTTCGTTGGTCGCGCAATATCCACAACAAACGGTATGTTTGCTCATTCGGTGGAGACTTGACAATATCATCGACCTCAGTTTTTTTCAATATAGATCGCAAAAACTCTTCGATATCTCTGCAATCCAAATCCTTTTTGAAGGCTTTCCGAAAAACATGTATTATATCCCGGCAGCTATGTTGTTGTGGGTCACTCGAGTTAAAGGAATTCATCTTAACCTGCAAGATCGACACAACTTTAAATTATTGCACATACATTCAATTACTTATACTAGACGAACAAAACTCTATTATCCACATTGGTGTACGACGTAACTGAATAGAGAAAGAGAGACAGAATCTAAAAAAACGCGAAAAGCACATAAAAGGAAAAGTCATTTAAGACAAGTTGATGCTGCTTGGTTTAAGCAGGCAATACTTTTACACAAGATCGCGCTTGAATGTGACACAAGGATTTCGTTATATTTGGTTTGCAATAGAGGCTTTAAGCACATGAGTCATGAGAGAAGTATTGTGAAGCATTCTTAACAAATAAGCATGTATATAAATCAAGAAAGAATGTTATAAGTTCTCTAATTAATTAACTTAAAAGTATGTTTATGTTAGCAATGGAACGTATATTTCTCAATTTTCATAAATCGAATAGAAATGATAAATTTTAAAAAGAGATTAATAGAATGAGACATTACATTAAGACAATTTTATTTGTAATAGGAAACTATAATAATAAATAAAGTTCTCAAGAAGAAAGTCATTGAGCAGTTTTTAAATTTTAATTACTAATAGTCCATGAAAAAATTAGTTCAATGAACTTTTACATTGGGTCGTATATACACGCATGTGTACTTCTCTATTAATGTACCCACATCTATCTATCGACGAATAATGCTCGATTTTCCTGAACTTACTTTGGATTCGTTTCGATTGGATATATAAAGTATTCCGAATTTGATTAAAACGTGCGAAAACCTTAATGAAAAATATATATCACTTATTTACGAACGCAGAATGCACAGCGGGCATAAGCACACAGATTGTACATGAATGTACAAATATTTTCTTTTCAATTAAGCTAACAACAATATGAACTACTTGTCATTTTCCCTGATTTCAAGATGTTTTTGAACACCCAATTTAATTCATATTTCGTTTGTAAATTACATTGTGACTTGTTTATATATTTTTAGTGTTCTGGGAGTGTGACCGAAAGTGATATTTTGAAGAAAAATACTAAAAACAAAACTAAATAAAAAATTTTGCAAATAATGAATAATCGGTATTTGGTCTTATGGGCCAATCACACAGAGTTTTATCTTGCGGAACGCATGGGAAATTTTCAAAGATGTGAAACACCGAAAACACCATCTACCGTGATTGATTATGTCTGAAATACAAACCAATGTGTTATTGAAATCATCAAAATTATTCAACTCAATTTGCTCGTTAAATTTTTCGAGCGAATTATTTTGGGAATACGTTTCATATTGTGTATTGACTAACAATGTTGGAACTAAGCGAAACGATGTTGAACTTATTCATGTGTCCAATTTCGTTCTTCTAAACGATTCGATACAACCACGCAACATATCGATACAATATTTATATCAACTCTGTGTAGATGTCGCGGTGAAAACAAGTTATTCGCAGTTTAATACAACAAAATTCAGAAAAAGTTAAACTTATACTGGTAAAAATTGTCGTCTACAAAATAATATTAATAATTGTATGCACCTCAATGCATCTGATATTAACTAGAGTATAAATTTATACTTTTTATATATATACCAGAAAAAAGGAATAGAAAGTTGAATTGACAGCCAAAGGTGACGACGCAAGCAAGACGAAGTCGAAAAAAAAGTAGCATCGACGTATACGTAAAATTTGTAAACGATAATTAAGGTAGGCTATGAAATAAATATGCCATAGATGTGACATGTAAATGTTGAGCAAAATATTAGTCCCTCGTTGCTGGTCCGAATTGGAGGCCAGTTTTCTGCAATTCGTCAAAATACAAATATTTTACAACGAGGGAAACAAAATGTCTGCTGCTGCTTTGACCGAATTGGCGACACTCGACGTAACCGCAATGGAGCGTGAATGTGATTTGCATTTTTAATTTCGTCACAAATATATATATATACGATATATATTAAAGTTGTATATTTACATGCATATTCATATACGTATTTGTTTTTAGTTTTTGAGTACGACGCCGCCACTTCCGCAATGTCATGCCGTGCACCCTTCCAACCCGAGGAACAATACGAGCAATTGCGTCGACCGAATCCCGGCTCAGGTGCTCCAATTCCGGCCGCACCACAACACTCGAGCGCAATTCCTCTTGAACAGCAGGCGCACATGTTTAACGAATTTGCCTCGGTTGGCTATGCGCCAGCCACATACGCTGCCGGTCATTCTCTAAGTTTTGCAGCTACATCTCAGCCACCGATTATGAGTGGCGATGTGGCGAGTGGTTTTGGTCAATCGAAGCTGTCTGCTAGCGCGACTGTCTTTGTACCTAACCAACCAAGTAACAGCAATATGGGTAAGCGTGGACCGCCACCACAGCAGCACCATCATCATCATCAGCAGCAATATCAACATCAATCATCTGGGCCAGCTCATTACTCACAACAACACCAACAACGTTATGCGAATGGTTATAAGCAGCAACAACAGCATCAGCACCAACAAAATTACAATCATCATCAGCAAAATCAGCAGTATAACAATGATATGCAGCAGTTGTCCAACTCGGTTCAGGCTCGCCTACGCATTGGCAAACAGCCGCCGCACAATGGTGCAATGGGAGGCAATTACTATCATCATCAGCAGCAGCAGCAGTCGCAGCAGCAGCAGCAGGTACAGACACTGCAACACCAACAGCACTCACAACAATCACAATCGAAATTTCAACGCCATGCGCATTTAAATAATTCATTCCAACAAATTGCACAACAGCCACAGCAGCAGCAACAATATTTCCAGCAGCAGCAGCAGCAGCATCACCCACAACCATCGACTTCATCGGCATCCGTATCAACTTCGTCGGCATCGTCGCATCCCGACATGGAAACGATTGCTTTAGAATATCTTGATACTGTAATACATTGCCTTAACCAGGTGAGTAATACTTTAAAAACAATGCAAAATTATTATTATATATATTAATATACAGTTTTAATTCTATTCATATTAATATTGTATTCACTTTTCATTCAGAATCCCGGACAATTTGATACAATTGCATCACGTTTCCTAACGATATTCGATGGCATGGAGAGCAATAATCATGTACTCTCAATCGCTATGGAGGATATATTTGAGAAATCGATCGAACAACCAAATTTTCGCTACATGGGAGCTAAATTGTATAATTTACTGCATATGCTGAATCTCAAGCCGGACTCTTTGTTTCACACCTTGCTCAAGCTAAAACTGGACTATCACCAGGCCGAGGTGGCCAAGTATATGCAATCGGTTGAGCACCAGCAAAAAGTGCGGGAAACTGCTCTTTTTCTAGCTGAATTGTATATGCAGTTGCGTGGCGACGATGATGCCCGCATCCAGCTCATAGCTGTGAATATTGTCTACTCACTGGTGAAGCTTTTGGCTTTCGAGAGCCCCGAAAATGTGCGATGCATTTGTCAGACATTGAAGCTGGCTGGTTATGACCTGAGTGCCGATTGCCAACAGGACATGAACTTTATTATTACGGCATTGCAAGCGATTGAAGCCAAGTCGCCGGGTAAATATGTAATGGCAGCGAATGTAATTGCCTTGCAACAGAACAATTGGGGACGCAAGGTATCGAATGCTCTCGGTGGTGATGATGATGCTGTTACCAAGCCACCAGAGCCGCCACGATTGAGCGATGAGCCAGTGTTTTACGGACCCGATGGCCGTGAACTTACGGCTGAGGAAACTGATTTCCTAGCCGAAGATGATGCCCCTGGAAGCGATGGCGACGATTTTGATGTTAGAGATAACGACTTGGAGCTCGACCCAGAAATGGATGAAGAGACTGAGCGTGCTTACAAGGACTTCTGCAAACAAGGCAAACAATCGCAGGCTAACAAAAAAACTTAAATTTTTGTATGTGTGTAAAAACTGTGGTGTTGTTTTTGGCGTGGCAGTAAGGTTATTTATTTAAGTATACTCAACATATATTTAAAAGAGAATGTCTGGAAAATTATTGTTGTGTAGTTGATATTTCAAATCATTTTTTTTATCATTCTTCCAAAAATATTTTATAATTGGTTACAAATTGTTTGTGATATATGACGTCTATGCTTAGCTTATATATATATATTGCATGTGTACATATGTAATCATTTGCGTATGTGTGTGTGTATCAGATTTTAAAAACAGCTCATTCGGAAGTAGCTATCGAGTTATTAAGCATCTTGGTTTATTGTGAAAGGTATGTTATAAAAAAAATTCTAATCGTTTGTTCAAAAACCTCTGCCACGTCGGTGCATTAAAAAAGAAGAAAACATAAACACATTTTGAAACTCGTACAAAAATAGTATTCGCATGCCTCCAACACATTCATACATATATAGATTCGTAACTGCAACACATTCAATTTGAAAATGCATTCTCTTGATCATATAAATCTAAAAACAACAGCCACGCTTAATTTTTTAATTAATTGTAATTACTGTTAAACAAAACGATTTAAATATATAAATAAACAAATGAATTGCGATTGACGTTGTTTACCCAGAGTGGATATTTTTGTGGGCCATGATGTTGGCGCTCTCAGCGATTTCGATGAAATATCGATACACATAAGCACATATATCGAATCATTTTTGCGTTTTGCAACTCTCTTTTGCGTTCTATTCGCGTTTTGTGTTCTGTTTGGGTCCCAAGAGTTACAAGTTAAAATAAATAATGTTATAAATACATTTATAATGGTAAATCAGTGACGTTGGTGAGAAAAATGTGTCAAGGTGTGGATTGACATTGCCGGAGTGTGCAACTATAGCATATAATACAGTTTTTCTCTAAAGAGCGTGATGTCATAGTGGTGCTATATACAAGCACTATGTACATATATATGTACGTACGTATGCATACTCAATACTTTTCGTATATGTACAAATATATATAAGAATGTACATACATTCTTTAATAATGTTAACGTGCTGAATATCAGTTCGTGTAATATAATAATAACAACACACTCGAATACATATACACAAGCAATAAATAAGCACTAAACATTTGTGTAGATGTTGATGTTAGTGTTTTCTTTTCTTTTTTTTTAACCTTATCTGTTAAACAAATAATAGGCAAAACACTGAAATTTAAAGGTCACAAAATGTGCATTCTTAGACACATATATGCAAATGTACATACAAATGTATGTATATTTATATTTATATGCGCTATAAAGAGAAAAAGAGTGTATTTTGTTGCGCGAGGGTTTTCGCAAATAGTGCCCATTCGTCTGGTTGTTCGATGTAGATACATACTTATGTATATTTGTATCTGCAAAGATTCATACAACAGTTCACTTGACATTGACATTTCAATTTTAAATGTGTTAGATTCGATACATAATGTATTATTAACTGATGTCTATAAAAGTTGTCACGTACGATTATGTACGAATATATTATATTAAATATGTGCGGGGTATTAATTAAGGATTCTAACTGAATGTAGTGATAATAGTGCTAATATCTCCCAATTTGTCTTCTGTTTTTGATCAGTTCATTTCTTGTCAATAAAGAAATTTTATACAAAATAAAATATGATCTTTATTCCGAGCAAAAACAGCAAACAACTTAATAAAGAAACCTCTAACAAAATCAATTAAAAATAATATAGACTCGTTAATTTGAAAAACTTAAATATTACGTATATTTCATGAATATTATTATTATTTTTTTTTTGTATAGAACCTCAGGATATCATCTGTAAAAGAAAAGACAAATATTTCTGTTAAAGGGTGTAAATTATATGATCACAATTGTATTCAATAAAATAAACAAAAGCTTGATCAAGCAGCGAATGTGGACTGAGTTCGTGCCTTAACTTAAAACCCATTTGATCTACCCTGACTTTGGATCGCAATGGGCAGCGTTTGGAAACGTTTGCAAAGAGTTAACAAGCGTGCGGCGAAATTTCAGTTCACTGCCTCCTATCATGACCTACGATTGGAAACCACTGCCAAGTGGTAAGTAAGACACTCAGTCAGAATAATCTATATATATTATAGTAGTGTATACTAAACACCACATTTATATCCATTTTTGCGTTTACTGTTAAGATGATTTCCATTTCCTGTTGACTCAAGATATACTACTGTGCTACTTCACTGTTTCCTGGCACATACAAGATTTCAATACGAAATGTGTAAATGATTATGTCAATGCATATCTGCATTATGACTCTTGTGGCTTGTGGCAGCAGCTTTAAAACGAAAATAACCCAGTGTTGTTATCAACAAGTTTGTGCAGCCGATTTTTGCCATATACATTTCTGATTTCTTTTTAAATTGCGAGACTAGCATATACAAATCATAATGTTAATTATAAATAATGTATTTAATAATAAAAAATTGGTTTCGAAATTATTTGATTCATTTCAGTGTGTACATTTAATATATATTTGCTTGCGTAATATCTAATTTTTATTTGTCTTAGGCGCCCTTCAAATCTCTCCGTAGTGTGGACGAGACGTTCGAGGCGTGTTGCCAGCTCTCCGTTGCCATGGGAACCAGACATGATGAACCCACTAGTAGGAAACATTTCGTGGCCAGTACCAGACAATCACGCTATATCGGTTACATTATTCAAGGATCCCCGCACTCACGAGCTTGAGGACAAAGATTGGACATTTGTAATCGAAGATGTAAGCATATATATACTTATAATATGATATATATGTCAATAATAAATAATATGTTAAGTTATTTTATTTGTTCTCAAAATGTGTATTAATAAAAAACACATACGCTTTATTTGATTAGGAAAACAAATAACGGTTTCCAATTTATATAATAAATTTCTTTTAAAAATGTTTCTAGATTTCACTACTGGGCAAAAAGCGTGTATTGGCAAACGCAAGCATCAATATGCGTAAATATGCTAGTATTGAGTCTACGCAGCAGAGTTTTACATTAAACCTCAAACCAGTTTCTCGGAAAATAACAGCCGCTGATTTGGAATTAACAATCAGTTGTGTCTTTTTGCGAGAAGGAAAAGCAACGTGAGCATTAATGATAAATTCTTATTCACCACCGGTACAAACAATTTTTTTTTAATTTGGAAACTTTTTCAGTGATGAGGATATGCAGAGCGTTGTTTCATTTATGTCGGTCAATAACAATTGTGATGTAGCACCCCTTGACGACTTGGAGGATATACCAGACTTGGAAATCTCTGGAGACATCTCGGATAACTTATATGATTTCACTCAACAGTTGGAGCAGATGACGACAAGCCTAAATGGTTGTATCGATGTACCAACGCCGCTGAGTGGTGAGTGTTAACATCTTTTAAGCGACTATCTATGGTAAAAATATATTTCTTATCTAAGACTAAGAATGTTAGGCATTCAAATAATTAATATAATATATATATATATATAATATAATAAGTAAATAATTATATATATGTTTGTTTTATTATCATTTTTTGATAATATCTAGTGGTACAAATTAGTATTTTATGGTAATTTATATGATAATTAAACTCCTATTAGTATATGTAGAAAAGTTTATATGTCTATTGTGCACTATAATTTACTGTAAATATTTATTTAACTAAAAAGTGATTCAAAACTCTTCTTTTTTGTTCGTAATCTGTAATCTGCTCCAATACGACACTACGCTGTTATGTCACAACAAAAATTGAAACACAACACAATATGATCATCGTATTATCGTAAATGTTGATATTTCGATGTTGTTTTGTCGCTAGTCCCATCATTATCCGAAGACCCAACTCCATTGGCCGAGTCATTTAATCATTTACGTTTTGAACTAGAAGCGGATCGTGAAAACAACCAGAAAGCCGTAGGATCAACGCCTCCGATATTGGTTGAAGCAGATGAAGCATTAAACACTCCGAGTGCATCAAATTCACATCATGTTAGTCACAGGATCCCAAACACGGGTTTAGACGATGTCCAGCCAAATGGAGAACAACCAACCTTGATATTCAGTCACAACGAAAGGTTTTATGAAGTACTCACTTCGACTCCTGTAGAAAAGGCGGAATCTGCAACAGACAAGATTAAAAAAAGCAATTCGAACAAAGCTCTTATGTTTGAAAAGCAAGATTGCAGCTCTGTAGATATGTTGAAGTCGCCGGAATCCAATTCTTATATTGATCAATCAACTGCTGTCATGGGTGTTAATAATCACACCACCACCACCACCTCCACAACCACGAAGACATCTGAATCAGCACAGTTTGTCGAGGAACAGACCAAACCACCCGAGGACTTGGCTGTAATATCCATCAGTAAGCGCCCCGAACTGCAGCCCTTGAACTTGAAGAAAAGTTATGAGACTGCACCAACCACAAATAGTTTGGCAACGATAAAGAACTCGGCTTTAAATCCAATGGAGAAAATCGTTCTGAAGGATAACACACCTGGCCAAGATTTACTAGAGTGGTGCAAAGAGGTTACCAAAAATTATCCAAATGTTAAAGTTACCAATTTGACAACCAGCTGGCGCAACGGCATGGCTTTCTGTGCAATAATTCACAATTTCATGCCGCACTTAATGTGAGTAGTAAATTAATCATATAACTTCAGACAAAAATTAAAAAATGAAAATTTGCTCACAATTGTTCATTGTAGAGATATGACGAAGCTGAGTGCCCATGATGTTGTTGGCAACTGCCGCATTGCCTTCGATGCGGCGGAAACATTGGGAATACCACGGGTTATCGAGCCACGAGACATGAATTTGCTCACAGTACCAGATAAGTTAGCAGTTATGACCTATCTGCACCAATTACGGGCACACTTCACAGGCAAACAATTACAAATAGAGCAAATTGGTAAGTTGACCATAAAAAAACAAACAAAAAAATATATATATATTTTTCACATTCTCATTACGTTGTTAGGGCCGACATCGGACGAGTCCAGTTACGTTATCGGCAACTACAAGTCAGACAACTTGTCGCAGAACCTTATCAACTTTTCACACCTGAAGACACAGCTTTTGCCATCGTTGGACGACGAAATCGTGTGCCAGCAACAACAAATATCACCCACGAGTAAAAAAGACGTCAAGAATCTTATACTAACAAGTTCAAAGAGTATTTTGGGTAAAGTCCTATCGCCAACAAAAGAAAAAAATGCTATCAATGCAACCCAGACACAGACACAGACAAGTCAAACAACAAAATCTTTACTGGGTCGCCAGTCTCCTCCGTCTATCGATGGTAACGGCGACACTACATATGAGGAAATACAAAAGCTTAACAAGGAACCAACGTCGCCTCTGTCGCTTGATACCAATGCAACAAATGTAAGTGTGGTCTCATTTTAGATTATTTAGCTGTAGTTTGTTTTTGCCGCATAGAAGGTATATTTTTTTCTATGCTTCGCAAATATTTTGAATTAACAAGGCGCGGTAATGTTGTTAATTAACATTATACTTATAATTTTGTTGGTTTGCCTTAACTATTGTTGTTCATTAATTTACATTTTATTTTGCGACTGCTTCGGCTTCTGCTTGTTTTTTTGTTTTTTTATTTGAATTTTCGTAGCGAATTTTAACGCGCCACAAAGAAATGAGCGAAAAAGCTAAGCTAATGATGGAAAAATTAAAAATTTCTAACTGTAACGAGCGCCCAGATGCCAACGATGTAAGTAGCAGCACAAAGCTAGTTACGCATAGCCTGCATGTGCCACAGTTTATTAAAATTCAAAAGCGACAGAATATATTTTAAAGATTTTGCATATATATCTTAACGCAGGAGGAGCGACAGCAGCGATTACGAGAGCAGGCACGACGTCTCATATTAGAAACGAGAAGTAAAGTGACCGGGCCAGTAAACAGCGGCGTCGACAGCCCGACAACCCCAACTAAGCTGAAGCGTTTCAACTACACACCCGAACGTACCATTTCGCCTATACACAATGGAGGCGATTCGTATGTCGACGTCAACACAAATCAAATAGCTTTCAACCGGAATAAGGCCGAGCACTACGTGAACCATGCGAGTCCTAGTCATAGATTAAGCGATGGCAACAGCACTCCTTTACAATCCTTCAACGCGGTTGTCGAAAGGATCTCACCAAAACATGAAAAGAGAGTTAGTACTGGTTTTTAATTCATATTGTTCGTGCAGAATATCGCGATTACAATCTTAATATTTTATAGTATTGTCCTCATGTTAGTCTGTATGACGACTTAAGTCATCGGAGATATGTAGTTGAACGATAGTATTTGCTTACTACTCTTTTTTAAATTCTATAAAAACATAATTGTAAGAAACAAATCTGCAAGCTCAAGCATATGTAATTTCGGCTTGCCGAAGATATTACTTATTTTTTCTTATTCAAAATTTTGTTTTGCAGAACGACAAGCTTACGTACATTGAGTCCGAACTAGAAGCACTGGAACGCGAGCAAGTGGCAATCGACCAAAAGGCTAGCAGTCTCGAGGCCAAACTGCGGGCAGTCATGGGCGGTAATCCAAGTAATAATCAAAAGGGTACAAATCCTTTTCTTAGACTAATACGAAATAGCATCGGTGGTGGAGATGTCATTCGCATTAAGCTTCTTGATTCAGATGATTCAAACTTATTTAGTAGTGATGTAAGCGGTACTGGTAGTGGTAGTAATGACGACGAAGAGACACACAGTGACACTTCCAGCACAAGCAGCCCCAAAGTGCACCGTCGACAAGATCAGGCGACCGAGATGGAGCCGATGCAGCTGTCACGACTACGACCGAGGCCAAGGCCACGCGCCAATTCTTGTTTTGTGAATGCGAATGTTAACTATACAATTATTCGACCCACATGTCAACAACAACAGCACTTACATGACCATCATTGTCATAATCATCATCAGCATGGTTCTGGCCACCGTCCGCACCACGTTCATCACGTGGGACCATGTAGTCATTTGCTTGGTAACTCCGCCTCAGTTGCGTCCTCCAGGCAATCCTCCTGTGATAACCTGCAAGTATATAGTGTAAATGATGATGCCGTGCTTGCAGCGACCTCAGCGTCTCGGCATCAACGTGATCGCCATAATGGCAGCCAGCAGAAACAGCGATGTCATCGTTCGCGTGCGCTTTGTGGTAATAAAGATGTCGAGTCTTAAAAGCCAAATATGTTGTTAACTGCTTTTGCAATAATGCGCGCAACAGCACGCCACAGCTAAACGCCTGCTCGCCCGCAAATCTTTCATCTGTGTTTATCTGTTATTGCTTTTAACCTTACCGTTCAGTCAACTCGTTGCATTTCTTTTTAACGGAGTTTAAACCATGACCTGCCTTGACCTAAATTTCTTTTTTAAATTTGAATCATAACCACAATGAAAATATCACTAATCGCAAACTAGCGCTCTACGATGGCGAGGAAATACAACCGCAAACATACTGTTTTTTATTTCCATAATACAGAATCTTTACATAATATGTATTATCTAGTTTTTCGCTTTATTTCGAGTTTGGGGAGACTCTCAACAATCTTTTAACCTTCACAGAAACTGATGAAACTGAGGAGCAATTACTTTCACAGTGGTTTACATTGGTAAACAAGAAAAATGCACTTCTGAGAAGGCAGATGCAGCTCAACATTCTGTAAGAACTAAATTAGAAGATAACTTTTTAAATCACCACTAAATCACCTTTAATTCTGCTATTAGCGAACAAGAAAAAGATCTCGAGCGGAAATTCACGATGCTTAATCAGGAGCTGCGCGCTGCACAGTCCGTTGAGGATTGGCGTAAAACGGAGGTGCAACGTGAAAAAGAGCGGCTGTTACTCGAGGAACTGGTGACTATAGTTGATAAGCGGGATCAGCTTGTGCAACATTTACACAATCAAGAAATAGCGTATGTATACACACTAGATATATTATTATTATACCTGCTAATGTTGTGATCCTTCGGCAGTATTGAGGACGACCACGAAATCGCCCGCGAACTTGAACAAGTGAACATTAGCGGGGGCAAAGAAAAGTGTGTCATTCAATAGACACAAAAACATAACAACAACAAAACACCTGATGTAATTCAACTTGACTGGAGATTATACCTATAATATAATAAGTATCTATCTACATAATTTTATTGCGATGCGTGCACATGATTTAAATGTAGGTATAAATAAACATATTTATGAAACAGATCGAAGATTTCTTCGATGATCTTGCAGACTGGAAACAAGAGTTTAAAATGGGATATACAAATTTCAAAGCAAAACGTCCGATAGCAAACTAAGCAGATTTCAAGTTTCATACAAATTTAAATCATTTAACCCAAACCAATATTGTCATATTTTAAAATTACATTTTTAATGCATAACCATAATCACAAATTATGGAAACTTTTCCTTTGTGCCATTAATCTTTTACATTTGCTTTAAATTTCCGGAAATAAAAAACAAAGACCCAATTGTAAGTTAAATAATTTGCATAGCCTACATACGTATTAAGCATTAAACGAAAACGCTTCATCCCTAAGAATATGTATATGTTTTGTACATAAACTGGTCTTATTTAGTTTTTACCTTAATCTTATTTCATTATTTAATGGTGGCTTAATTATATATGTTGCGATTGTCGTAATTGGCAAAATGTTACGCCGATGCTTCAACTTAATGATCCTTTTAAAAATACAATTTTATATGTAAAATTAAAAAAAAAAAATTGCAAATATATATGCGTTAATTAAAAATGTGTCTTTTATTTAGCTTATGGAAATATTTTGACTGGGGATTTAGATTTATCTTGGTTTATAATAAAATAAATTCTCGAAAGAATGGCGCGAAACTTGGAACTTTTGGGTTTGAACCTTTTCGATTATTTGGTGATAGTTGTGTTCCAGATTGGCTACTGCAAATCGGAATTGATAATGCTCATTTTATTTAAGGGATGATTATATTTTATTTTTAAAGCAATTAATTCAAAACTATAAGTAAGTGTATAAAAAATAAATGTTATATCCCAAATCGCTTATGTAACTTTTTCTTTAATTTTTTGTGAATATTTTTTGGATGTTGCATTAAAAGATTTATGCTCGTAATTACTTATCATCTGGACTAAGATATAACCATTAATAATGAAAAACACAGCACTCTGAATACCAACCCAATAAAATGTATGCCAAGTTTTAAACTCTAGCAAATATGCTGGCAGAAGCCAGAGTGCTTGA
Source organism: Drosophila mimica (assembly GCA_037043585.1). Taxonomy (NCBI): domain Eukaryota; kingdom Metazoa; phylum Arthropoda; class Insecta; order Diptera; family Drosophilidae; genus Drosophila; species Drosophila mimica. The sequence continues at coordinate 136,469 of JBAMBE010001197.1, forward strand.
CCACATAGCCACAAAGAAAGTAATGATCCACACCGAACCAAGGACAGATGCTGAAAGTTTTTTATGCTCAACGGCAGAACAGTCAAATACCAAATGAAGTACTGTGATGTGACCACAGAATTATAAGTGACGACAACAAAGGCCAAACAGAACACGCAAAATGCTAATGTTTGCCGATGTCGTCCAAAACACCAGCTCAAATAAAAGAGAAGTAGCAGTTGCGGAACTGCAACAATACACTTTAGAAGCAGACTGGATTCCTCAATGTCTTCTGCATTGCTCACATATTGCAACAAAAAATACAGCGAAAAATTGTGGCGCACATCCTTCCGCATAAGGTGGTAGAAGTAGGCTTCGTAAATATATTGCCATCCATACAATGCATAAAAAATCCAAGTGAATAGCACAAGTCCTGATAAAGTGCCCAGCACTAGGTATAGCTGCTGCTTGTTGGGCAGTATTGTATTTAGTTTAGGTGATTTGAGGAACGGCTCCGTTGATAAGCACAGATAGTAAGCTAAACTGAACACTATCGGGTAGATGCGTAAGTGTATCACAAATCCGTGAGAAAAACCAGCACAGAAAATTAGTAGAGACTTTGGTATTTGCTGTTCCATTCTAATAAGTAGATAGATGCTTAATAGCACAAAAAAACTTGGAATGCTATCACCATTGCCACGGGTCGATATTACCGCCGTAAGCGGATTGTAGAGCCAAAAGCAAGCAGAGATTAGTGCTAATTTTTCAGTACCCTCCTGATGCTGAAACCGTAAATCCAAGCGTACTTGGTCATAAATTAGTGTCCCAAGTAGTAGATCAAATATTACATATATTACTTTCCCGTAGGCGGGATGCAGTAAAACGTTCGGTATTTGCATGTATGCTAAAACGGGGCTGTAGCGGTAGGTATGCCGAGCAAACGGTGTTTCTCCATTTAACACCAACCGTGCACCGTCCGTTACCACTTTATAGTCTATGTCTGTGTATGGCACCAGAGATTTTGCATCGTGTATTTGGCCATACAAAATTAGAACCAATCGCAACAAAGCAGATATAAGAAGATGAGCACCGAAACTAAGATGTGACAAGTACCGGCATCCATTCTGCACCAAAGTCTTTTTTTCAAGCGCCATCGTTATCGAGTTATTTTGAATAGGATTTGACATACATTTCTTACAGCTTTGTCTTTAATTCTTTAGCTGCTTTACGTATACAGTCTAAAAACTCCTTAAACTCTGTTTCGCAAATATATTGCTGCACGTTAATATCCCGAGACACACACGCCGCATACAGAGATGCTTTCTCAGAGCACCTCGTGAGCAGTATTGGATAGTTGCGAAGTCGAGTATTGGCTTTACGCACAGATTCCATGCCTTAGCGCTTATGTGGCGGTACAGGTGGATCCCTTTGGGGTAAAGGATCTACCACAAGGGCGTCGTAAAGCGGCTTTGAAAAGAATATCAAAAGTGATGTTGTTAAAAACGTAATTTGAAACAGTCTCGGGTTACGCTGTATCCAAGAGCGTTTCGGCAGCACAGCTGTTCGCTTGCGCAAATACGTTTGTTGTCGCTTGTCCAACAAATCCTGGATATCTTTCGGCGGCTTATATGGTGGCACTGATGATTGTGTTGGCATTATTTTCGACTACTAAACGAAAAAATATTATTATTTTTGTAAGTTGAGCATATGAAAAAATATAAAACCTGCTAGATGGCTCAGGAGTGCCTTTTGATTTCGGCGTTGCTAGGCGAGGTTCTTCCAAATTAATACCGCTACAGCAAAGCGATTCCTTGTACCACTTCAAACAGCAAATCCGCATTTCCTCGAGGACCTCAGTGCATTTGTCTTCTTGGTAGTTGTTCTCTGAAAATACATTTCAAATATTACAAGCAAATTATTATTACATATTACAGAATACATGCAGATATTGCATAAGTCGAGCTATGCTATTTTCATACCTCTCAAGCAACTTTGTATACGGCAAGCGTTAAGTTTGCATGGATCCTTACTAACCTTTGGCATCTATGCAAACCACTACAGTTTTTAACAATAAATTGGAATAATATAATATATTGAATCGGCTGACACAGTGATAAATTTATTAATGTGCCTTTACGTTTAACATTCACAGGGAATTTTCAGCAAGCTGCCACACTGTCCAAATTTTTAAGCAATGAGACGACAGTGACAGATTTCTAGTAACAGGCTGCCACATTGTCGAAAAAAAAATTTTTGGATATAAATAAATAGGAATCGGAGATACAAACGTTTTGCATCATCTTTAAACTTTGGAAGATCAATTTAAATAACTAGTAGTTACGAAAAATATGTTGTGATTGTTAAACAATTATAGGCAACATTTCGAGGTGAATGCGTAATTATTTACTTCTATGTGAATTTTTGCCATTCTCAATAAAACAACTAAGGAACTATTCTTGTGTAAAAAAAAATGAAGCAAGCAAGTTTTAATTTGGACTTATTATCTTAGTTAAAGAAATATTTGATTAAAGGGATTTATTTAGAAGTGTAGATATGCCGTCGAAAAAGAAAAAATACAATGCACGCTTCCCTGCGGTAAGTTAAATATGCACTTTTTTTCTTTGCCAGAAATCTGCTTGTGTATAAATGCTGGGCGTCCATCAGCACCACCAGTTTGTATATGATACAAACGTGTATTATTTGATTCATTTGTTGTTGTTTTTTCTTTCCTTTCTTTTCAGGGTCGCATTAAAAAAATTATGCAGAGTGACGAGGAAATTGGTAAGGTTGCACAGGCGGTACCCGTTATCATTTCACGGACTTTGGAGCTATTCGTGGAATCGCTGTTAACCAAAACGATGCGCATAACAAATTCGCGCAACGCCAAAACTCTATCGCCATCCCACATGAAACAGTGTATTATGTCCGAGCAGCGATTCGATTTTTTAAAAGACCTTGTCAAAAACATACCAGATATCAGTGTGGCCGAGGAGGCGGCATTCAATTACAACGATGATGATGCACAAAGCTCGGAAGAACAATATCCAGACTCGGATACACCGTATGATTTAAGCCTGCCGTCAACATCAGTACGATCATTGCCCAATGGAAACAATGCCTCCTATGTGCGCTCTGTTAGCTTGAATGGAGCTGGACAGAAGCGAAACCATAATCCAATAACACCACAGTCAATCATAATGCAAACACAGATGCAACAGCAGCAGCAGGTGCATCTGCCCACAAAGTTGGCACGGTCAGAATCAACGCCTGCGTATAATCCCCGTGGCAGGCCACCCAACAACAATGCTGGCTACTATAGTAGTAGTAGTAATAGTAGACGAGAACCTCAAGACACTGCCATACCTGCGCCAATTTGCAGCTACGATCTGCTGAACAAGCCTGTAGTCAAAATTGATTATAGCAACGTTCAAATGACAACTAGCCCATTGTGCCCAACAAGCGTTGATGCCGGCAGCACATCTTACAATGCGGCATTAAACTTAAATATTGCGTCACCAGTTATAAACATTGATCTAACAAATATTGTGGCATCTAGCACAGTACCTACACCAACAAAGATTAGCTATGGTATATTATCGATGGATAAGACAAACTGCGTCAGTGGAAATAATAGTTCACTGGCAAAAATTGATACATCTGTCGACTACAGCGCTGGAAAGAATAAAGCTCCAATCATTCCAAAGGCCAATTTGACATCCGCGCCAATACCTGAATCGCTTTTCGATTTAGATGAAGACTACGATAACATCTAAATATAATATTGTAAATGCACTTTAAATTATTACTTTATAATATTATTATACTTTATATATAAGTAAGAAGATAATAACTTTGAAAAATAAAGACAATTTTAAACGCTGCGAATTTTCGTAAATATGTTATCTAATTAAATCGAACTACCATTAGTAGATATAAAGCATCAGAAATGTTCGTGGTGGCATTACCAATAAATTTAAAATTAGTTTCAGTCGTCCTTTGCTTAAAATAATAGCTTTGCAAATATATGTGAGAATATAAGAAACTAAGTAAGTAAAATACACCAACACTGATTGTTAGCAGGCTTACGACGGACTATGTAGGTTAATTGAGCGGATATAATAATCATCTACGACACAATTTTATACAATAATGACGCCAATAGACTTGATAGCTTATGCTGATCTCAAATATGCTTAACTTATTTGTCAAAAGAGAATACCTTGTCCTTGAATACCTTATACATTTCGTGTCCAAATTGGACATTTGAAAAGATCATTTATACTTTTTTAGTTCGCGATAAGATTTAGAAGCATAAATTTACTTAAGTAGTTATAACTTTTATATTTTATAGATTATAATTTTGTGGATCTGTTAATTATTTTTTACAATTACTTTCACTAGATTTAACGATAACTAAATAAAATTCGTAACAGTTACATGATGTATTTAAATAAATATTTATTCATTTATCTTGCCTATTATAAACCATGCATAGGAATTAAACAATAAAACACATATTACTGAGGCACTTTTTGGCGTTTATAACAATGAAGAAAATAATTAAATAAAATACATATCTTGTCCATATTGCTTTATAATAATAATTGGCTATTTACAATTATAGATCAAAATAAGTATAACAATGAACATTTTATTTGGGTACAATATATATGCGCATATCTAAATTATATTATATGTATTTACTAAGAATAAATAATCATATTTTGTGGATAATAGAAATTTTGGCACGCTGAAAAAGTTTTCTTAAAAAAAATAGGTTATTCTAATTTGTAGTATTCGCCTTAAATCTAGTTAATAATTGGTAGTTACACTAAAAGATTGCAGTCTATAGTTGACGGAACTTTATTTTATAATATAAAAATTTTGTCGGACAAATGAAAATTAACGAGATCGAAATACGTACATATTAGTGTTTAAGATTATTTGCTTAGCTATTTACACGATCCGATCCTTTAAAGTCGTTTTACTTGAAAATACATACATAAATATGTACAGTCAGTAAATGATTAGGAATATATAAAAATATTACTAAGCATTACAATGACTTATTCGGTAATGTTAAATATGCAGATTTGTGTTCCGTTATTTTATTTTACATATAAAACTCGAAATGTTACGTAAATCCGCGACTTGGCGACTGCACCGGTGAAGGTGGCGGGGGCAGCGGCGAAAAGTACGTTGAGCTCCGTGACGATGGCGATGGCGGACATGAGGACTCCGGCACAATACGAACATCGCTGTGATAATGGGAGCGAGGTGTTGGCGGCGGCGGATACGGTTCGCTATCATAGCCAAATTGCAAACAGACAGCAGCCGAGCTGGATGGCAACTTGTTGGTGGTGCCACCATTATTACTATTGTTGCTATTCGATTTGCTCGTATAGTTTGAGTCCGATTCGTCACAGATATCGGTGGAGCATGGAGTGGGCGGGGGCGGTTGATTAATGATCTTGTAGTGTCTGTATGGACGACGCGAACGCGTTGCGGGCGACGGCGGCGGATTTATCGGATATGCCACCATGCTGCTACCATTGGTCGTTGAACTGGATGCACCGGTTATATGATTGCGATCATACGAGTTCATACTGTTCCGCGAATTGAGAGTCGACATGCGCACCGCATCTGCTACGGATGCAATTTTCGAAACTCTTTGCGATTTCGTAAGTGTCGACGGTGACAGGGGATCGGATGCCTGGTCATCCTTAGGCTCTGTGCGGCTCTTGCCAATGCGGGTGCGACAGTATTGCAGCAGATACACAATCGAGAATATGATTATCATCGTAGCACCAATCAATATCATAAAGATACGCTTATCCGAGGCTGGCGCCATACGACGCTGCACACAAATATCCGCAGACTCGTCGGCGCCATCTGCGCAATTCTCCCAACCATCGCAAAGAAGCGCAGCCGAAATGCAAAGCTATTGGATTATTGGGAATTAATGTTAATATTTATGCACAAATTTCGATATAAACGTATATTCTACTCACCTTATTGATAGGACACTGAAATTCACCCGGTCTCTTGCAGCAGTCGGCCTCGTCGTGACCATTGGCACAGTTTGTTGTGCCGTCGCAAACCAAAGCTTTGTCAATACACTCACCAGATTGGCAACTGAACTGATCTGCACGGCAGGACGGACAACCGACCTCATCGGATTTGTCTGGGCAGTCTTTTTGGCCGTCACAGCGCCACGACGCCGGAATACAGTCCTTGTTCACATCACTATTACCAGCCACGGGCGCCGCACACGTAAAGTGATCCGGCCCGCAAGCAGGCAGCGCACCGCAATTCTCTCTATCCTCAAGCAACATCAGATGCTTGGGACAAGAGCAAATCTCACGTGAGTGCCCAACATCATCGCCATCTGCTATGCAAATATGCGAGCACTTCGTGCGACTATGCAAACAAGTGTGATTACGCAGCAGTTTCGCATCCGGTGTCCACACAGCACGTATGTCCGTGATCTGCAGCAATCGTTGAAGCTCGGCCGAACGACGCTCCCCCGTCACCGTGATGCGCTCCACTCCGGTTTTGTCATCCAGCCAGTAGACAAAACCACCCAGCGCCGCAATGTTGATCACCTGCGAGATGTGCATTGACACCAGCGTTTTTCTAGTTACAAGTGAAAAGTGGAAATCAATTGTAAGCAAAGCAATGCTATGGGTCATATTTGTCAACAATTTAGTTACATGTTTTTGCCATTAATGTCCATTGCATCTATCCGCTTGCCGTGTGCATAGTATATCATGTCGGACTGCTGATCCAAGGCAAGCGTCGTAACACCCTCCAGCTTATAGGCCAGTTCCATACGCTCATTGCCATCGACGCGCGCCCTAATAATGGCCTGATGGCTGCCCACATCTGACCAGAAGATCAAACGCTTGCTCGCATGTACCGCGATATTGCGCGGCTTCTCAGAGTCGCCCGTGTCAATTACACCAATTGATTCTCCAAGAAAACTACATATATAATGGTATAGTATTCATTTTTAGAATATTTTTTGTTTTTCTTCAGCAGCTTACCTGGTTACGTTGATGCTGTTCGAGTAGGAGCACGTCCAGAAGAGTAAGCGACCAATAATGTCAATGGCAATGTCGAATGGTTGGCCTGTGTTTACCAGCACACTGGTCTTGGTGCCGTTGGCCAGAGACCGTTTAATGCTATGACTGCGTCCTTCGATCTGATAAATAATATTAATATTCAATTTGTGTCAGAGATTAATCCTGCTGTCTTAGATTACATACCCAGTAAATGTGATGCGTAATCGGATCATAGTCCACAGCTCGAATATTCTTGCCCGACACTGGCAATGGCACATTGGGACAGTCTGTGGAATTGGGAAGCAAACGACCGAAACTGTTGCGCTGGCTGAAGATGATGTAGTTGCGCGGCGGTATGCAGGATACGCCATCCTTGCCCAGTTGATAGTGGGTGGGGCAGGCACAGATCATGCCTCGTCTCAAGGGCTGGGCGAGACACAAATGCGAGCAGCCGCCATTGTTCACCTTGCAGGGATTAACGCCTGTTTGTCGCTTGTCGTTGAAGACAAGCAGCGACGTTATATACGTCATGCCCGAATGGACAAGGCTGCGATTTTGCCCAGTAACTTTGTGGACACGCTCTATGTCGCCAGTGTTCCAGTCACTCCAATATATATATTCTTGATATAGCGAGACAGCATAGGGTTCATCGATGTCACTATTGACGAGAATCTGTCGCCGTTTGCCATCCCAGTCCGCACATTCAATTTTCGCCGGACGCGATTGTGTCGCCCAATACAGACGCCGTGTGTCCTGGTCAAAAGTCAAACCGGCCGCATGATTTGCACCTGCAATAATTGTTTGCAGCTCATTTCCATCCATGGTGGCCCGTCGTATCGAATCGGACGGTGATTCTGTCCAGTACATATAACCGCGTCGCGGTTCCAGGACAAGTGAACGTGGCTCCTCCACACCCTTCCATAGCAGCACCCGACGACTGCTGCCATCGAGACGGGCGACCTCAATGCGACGTGCCTCCGCATCCGACCAGTAGATGTTGTGCCCCAGCCAATCGACGGCAATGCCATCGGGTCCAATCAGACCGGAGTCAACAATGCGTTGCACATACGAGCCGTTGAGAAAGGCACGATAAATGCATTTGGTTTTCTGATCCGTCCAATATATGCGACGCTCCTCCACAGAAACGTCCAAAGCATGCGCATCGCGTACGTCTTTGAAGGGTATGCGTTCATCATTGTGGTTACCCTCATTGTATTCAATCGAGATGCGTCCAATGTGCTCCTGCCGTGAGAACAGTAAAAATGCCGCTGGCACCACACAGGTGCGTTTGTCATTCGACAGCTCGTAATCGATGGCACAACGACAGACGTAATCCCGCGGACGATTCAGGCACAGGTGAGAGCAGCCACCATTGCGGACAGCACACGCGTTCTGGCCACGCACTTCTCTGAGTCGTGTTACCTTTAGGCCCATCAAATCCGGATACTGATCGACGACAACAATTCGATTATTCCCTGTGATTTTATGCGCCCGATCAATGGAGCGCCTTTGCCAATCAGTCCAGTAAAGATAGTCATCCAGTATGCTCAAACCAAACAGATGTTTGAGATTTTCACTTATCACCACACGCCTATCGGAGCCATCCATGTTGGCCACCTCGATTTTGTCCGTTTTGCCATCACACCAATAGATTGTCTTCTGCTCAATGTCCAAGGCAATGCCATTGGGCCAACCCAGATTCTCTGAGACAAGCACAACCCGCTCGGAACCATCGAGGGATGCACGCTCCACTTTTGGCTTTCGTTCATTCCAATCACTCCAGAACATCCAGCCGAGCGACGGAGCCACCGCAATGGCACGCGGCTCCTCCAGATGTTCGTAGATGAGTACTTTCCGCGCCGTACCATCCAAGCGGCAGACCTCAATGCGATCGGTTACGGTATCCGTCCAATAAAGATTACGTGCCAGCCAATCCAAGGCTAAGCCATCCGGATGTCGCACCTCTGAGGTGACAAAATCCGTAATACTGCTGCCATCGACATGTGAACGTCGAATTGTATACGCCTCCACATCGGACCAGTAGATATGCTCATCCACCGGATCATAATCAATTGCGATAGCATATTTCACTTTACCCAGAGGCAATGGAAAGATCGTGTAATCCGGCGAATCCAGTGAAATTTTACTAATCTGCGTCCTTTGGACGATAAAGAGCATTTCCTGTGAACCATTCGCACAATTATTGACAGTCAGGAGTTTAACGCCAGTGGGACAGGCACAGCTAAATCCTTGAGCATTTGTCGCCAGTAGGCACAGGTGCGAACAGTTACCATTATTCTGGGCACATGGATTATTTTCATAAGGCTGCAGCGAAGCGGACCAGGCACGCACTGAATTTGGCGCCTTGGGCGTATCAATTAGCTCCTTTAACTCTTTGGTCTGCAAATCGAGGGCATTGAGAGAGCCACGCGACCAGTCTGTCCAGTAAAGGCGATTATCAAAGTAGGTTAAGCTAAATGGATACTTCAAATTGTTAACTATGGTGCGTCGATTACTTCCATCAAGTTTCATCACATCAATGAAACGATACTTTCCGTCTGTCCAGTAGATGAGTTCATTTTGTAGGTCAACCGCTAATCCATTAGGCCAGAACACATTATCCTTGACAAGGGTCATTCGTGTTAGGGGATCTCCATCCATTGCGGCACGCTCAATCTTCGGATACTCGCCCCAGTCCGTCCAGATGAGCAGTCGCTTTGCGGGCACCACAGCAATGGCACGCGGCTGATCCAATTCCGTCCAGAAGAGCACCTTCTGATAGCGTCCATTCATTGTGGCCACTTCAATGCGATTCTTTTCGCCATCCGTCCAGTATATCTTATCCGTATACCAATCGATAGCCAGTCCTTCCGGCTTATCGAGGCCCGTCGATATGATTGTTTGCTTGGGTGCCTTAGCCAGCGGCAGTGATGAGTTTGTCTGAGCACACTCAATGATTTCACGGCCGCAGTCTGTCCAGCATACCAGATTCTTGGAATGGTAAAAGTCAATGGCCATCGCCTCGGCAAGATCCTTGACAATCACATCGATCTGCGGCCCACCCGTTGGCTTTGTTATGTTCGCCACCTGAATGTCGTGCCGAGTGGTGAACAATAGCGTCGCTGGCGTGTTTATGAACTGTTGTTGTGCAATCGTCGATGGTGACACCATCGGGGATGAGGCCGCTGATCCGTGAACTGCAAAGGAAATCGATCAGCACAGTTTAGTTATCACAACCAAATTGTATATACAGTAAGTGCTTTTAAAGGCGGTATTGATGGTAGTAAGCGCTGAGTGTTTGCATCGCTTACATCAATCGGTCAATTTAGCCTCCTTTTCTTTCTTCTATTTAAAGTTGGTAACGTGATTTTGGGTCGGAACATAAGTCAAAATTATAGTCCGAAAATCGGCATATGGGCATAGGTCGAACCTTCAAAATGCCATAGCTTCGTCAAAACTCAACGCATTTTCAAAAGCAATGGCGTTTTAATCATAGTTTGGCCTCCAGATCAATCTTACATTTAAAGTTTGTAAGGTGACTTTGGGTCGGAACATAAAATTTGTAGTGACGTGGGGGCTGGGGGCGTCGGATATGGGCGCGGCATATGCCGATCTTTGAAGGCCAACAACCTACAAACCAAATTTGGTGACTGTATCCATAAAATTGTAGGAGATATGTGACTTTATCAAATTGCAAATATCGATGTTTATCGATTTTCTAGCTTGACATTTTTGAGGGTACTTTCAAGTATATGTTCTAAGTTTCAAGTCTCTATCTCTAAGGGTGTCGAAGAAACTTGCATTCATACAGACGGACAGACAGCATGACGGACTTTGCACCAACCCAATATACTATTAAACCTTCGGTATCATAGTATAAATATGTGCATTTATGTTCATGGATTTTAATTATTACAAGATTTCCAAGCAGAGGAGGCTCTATGGACGACAGAATTGCAGAATGAACGAGGAGCTTGATAGATTCTTGCGTTCACATTTATTTAAATATAGAAACTTATATTGCAATGAGCATGTTTTAGACTTTGAAAGTTGACATGAATAATGTTTTCACGTAGTAATATTAAGGATTGCACCCGAAACTAACGTGCGCAATACAGTTATGTATCTAATTGATTTAGTTAGCATCATAAGTTATGTTACCCTATATTATATATATATATATATATACATAGGGTAATATATACATATGAATATTCCTTGTTTTCTAGTCCGAGCGTCATTAACTCGCAGCACAGCATGCAATTTGCACGCTTACAAAGACTTGCCAAAACTCAGCTTCTCATTCACGCTTCGAGGAACAAATGGGAAAACTTCATCGTGCTACCAAACAGGAATCAACAAAAATGCTCGACTATGAGATACCCATATAGGTACATATAGACTTACATATGTAAATTTTTAAGGACATATGTCATTACAAAATATTATTTATATAATATTATATAATGTATTTCACACAGAAAATGAAATGCAAGACATGCAGAAAGGAAAGCAGGAATGAGCCCAGTATAGCTTTGCGGAGAATGCAGCAAAACCAAATGCTGCACCACTTCACATCGACAACTCAGCAGTTAGCTAGCGAAGCAAATTTACATGACTATGTATAGTGTTTCTCATGAGTGCGGCGAGCTCATAATAGAACATCTGCACCCCGCCCACACACTCGCCAACCAAGCAACCAGTCAACCAACCAGCCAACCAGCCAACCAACAACAACAACAGAAACAGAAACAGCTCGAGCTGCACGACTTGATGTAACCATGGCCAGACCAAGCCTAGGCCCCACAATTCATATTATAATAACGATGTGGGTTGGTCTGAGGAAACAGCAGCAACAGCAGCACCAGCAGTAGGAGCAACAATTCAAGGCAGCTCAGCTTTGCTTGCCATTCGCGTGCAATATATATTGTGTTAATTTTTATACACTCAATCCATTGAAAATGGGCAAAACGGTATAATGGTTTTGTACTAAAGTATGTAACAGGCACAAGGAAGCAACTCCGAGGCCATTAAGAATATACATTCTTGATCAGCAACAACAGCCCAGTAAATATAGTGATTGGCTCAAACTAGAGCTAGAGCCTTCGAATTTGGAATATGTAAGTTTTCATTTATATCAAGTAGGCTTAATTTGATCGATAACTGCCTACATTTCTCGAATATGGATACACATCGATTTCCGATAGCAATAAAGCCACAATTTTAAGAGCAGTATCTTATTCATATATATAATACACATTGCTAACTCTTGATAAACTGCCCTAATTTTAGCAAGATCGGCTAATAAATACCCAAGTTTTAGTCGAAGACGAATGCACATTTTAATCTTCTTATTTGTGAAAAAATATTTTTTATTTCTTTGTTTGCTTAAATTTGAGAGTGCAAAAATTTTTGGAAGGAAAATAATATATTCAACAGCTGGGTGCAGAGTATATCGTAGTCGAGCTCACTCTTGACTACAACATTCTTATTTGATTCTGCTGCAGCTGTTACTTATTTGTTGGGTGGTAGTTGGTATTCACTGCAAACTGCTCCATCTCTTCGGTCTGATTGCCTGGTTCAATTTACACAGTTGTTCTCATGGACAAAAGTAAAGATTGCGAGTCGTGCTCAACTCAGTCTCAACTGTTGGCCATCAGGATTGCTGATTGACTGCTGGCTGTGCATCTCACTCCTCATCAGTAGTGTTTAATGTTGCTCAATATTTCAGAAACTTTCAATTTTGTCTCAACAAAATGTTGTTTTATAGGAGAAATTATCGAAGCTATTCTGTTCGTTTGAAACAAGCAATCCTTTAAAAAAAGCACACAACAGTTTTATTGTTATCTTTCTTTTCGTTCTTTGAATCAGGTATCCCAGCAGCAGCTAACTTCAATACCGTCAAAAAGGCATAGTCAGAAATAAGAAAACAGGAATTGACACTAAATCAACAAAGCGACAGAAGCATGTTCTGAATAAAAGACACCTTGTTTTTCTTTGTTGTGCTTCGTTTACAAACATATATGTTTTTAAGTTATTTTATATAGCAGTTCATTATAGTAGTGTAGTTACCAAACTTTCATATAAGTATACAAATCATTTACAAATGTTACCTAATTATGAAGCTTACTTTTGTTTCTCAAGGCCATAAAAAACGAACTCTCGACAAATTAGTATGCAAAACAAGATTTTTAAAAAGTCCTTACAAAATCTAGAGATTTTCTGTAAAAGACGAAATTTTAGGCTCGGTTGCAAATAAAATTAAACACTTAATAGTTGAATAAATGCGCACAATTTTAATCATCCAAATAAGACAGCAGGACAATTAAGAGAGAAGAACGAAAAGTATATATAAGATTATGTTGACCAACTCAAACTTCAACTCCAAACCAAAAGTGACCGAAGACATGGTAGGCTGGGCTTAAAAGGGTCGTCGTCGTTTCTTAACGAGTTGCTTGTTTATACTTCGAAGTCGACGACGAGGTCTTCGTCTTCGTCGCCGCAGCAGGGCAGCCAAAGACAACGCGTAGAGACAACAACAACAAATTACCATGAACAACAGCAAGGGCCAAAAAATGAGTGAGCTCGACTACGATATACCTTACATACAGGTACTTATATACTACTCTGGTTTTTTTCCATTTAAGAATTGAAAGAAAACTAAACAAAGGACGGACTAAAATGAAACGAGAAACATACACACATACACAAATACGTACAGGCAATCGTAATTATCGGGGAATGTTTATACATTCCAAAAAATGAAACATATGTAAATGTATATATTATATCACATAGAAGCTACTGCTTTTAAAATTGTGTCTTTTATTGCTTTCGGAATTCGGTGTGTATCGATATTCGAGATCCGGAGAATTACCTTATGCGGTTGAAGTTGCTTGGTTTTACCTATTACATACTTTAGCACAAATTCATTATACCCTTTTTAACCAATTTCAATGTGTTCAGGGTATACAAAAAAACAGAGCGGAGCTCGTTCCAGATGCATCCATATATGTATGTATGCATGTTTATATGTAAATTGTTAGCAATGAATACATGGGTGAAGCAAAATCTTGTATTTTTATACTTAATTCATTAATTGATCAACACTAATGGATGGATAAAGGAGGATATATGTACAAAAATCTTTTTATTTTGAATATTGTTTTTATTTTCAGTTTCCTTACAATTACAGTGGACACTGAATTTTTGGCTTGAATTTTAAATAGATATTAACTATAACAAAACCTTTACATAATATTTATTTTATGTCAACTAAAGTCAGTAAAAGACACACAAAAAAAAAAAAAAAACAAAAAGCAAAACAAAAAGTATATTAAAATGAAATATATTTTGTATTACTGAGTTACCAAACATGTGTTCGCAACAGCAGCAACTTCAACTTAGATTAAGCACAACAACTTAAAGTAAGTACAATGACAAATATAGAAAAATAGCACTCACCATTTTTATACTGGAAAGCATTTGGGATGCAACAGCCAATGATAAGTAAAAGACTTATCAAATAATTGTTGGATCGATTGTTACTGCAACAGTTAATGGCACATTTTGTTCTTTTTTGTGTTCTTTGGCACAATTGTTTATGCTTAATATTAGTACGATGGCTTGTGTATGGCCCACGACGAGTCATTTTACACGCCCCGGCCCGAAAACTGGAAATGCATTTGACTTAAAAAAAAAAAAAACTAATGGCAAATAAACCTCTGATCGCTTCTAATTTTCGCAAGCACAAATATTAAATACACACTTTAAATTAAAAATGCATTTATTGTTAATTTTATTGTCAATAAACTGATTTGTACCACTGTTAGTTGTTGTGGATGAACGGGTTGAGGGGCGGATGGAGAGGGGCGTGTTCTTGCCTTTGGCTAACTGAGATATTTGGGTATATTTGGCGCAACAAGCCGGCAACTGTCGCACTCGCCTGCCGTACACTGCATTTCCGCACTAAATAGTTGCATATAAACACAATATATATAACAAAAAAAAAATTCGTTTCGTTCTATGCGTGTTTGTTGTAGGCCATCAAAATTTAGCTGCGCTGTGTACAAATTACACTTGGCATAAACTTGTTTTTTTTTACACTGCGACAAGCGACGTGCATAGCCTGGCAGGCTGCATGTACTTATATATTTCACACGCTAAACGCTACGAAATGAATTATAATTATTCAAACACGAAACCGAAAATATTAGTCTTAAGTACGCTCACTCGCAATGGTAGCCATTTTGTTGCTGTTGTTTAATTGTTAAATTTGTATTAATTTGTTAAACCTTGTGATGCTTCCACTCCTCGCTCGATACTACTCGATACTAAACGTAAGCAGACGAATGGTCAATTCAGCAGTTCAGCAGCCTTAACAGCAAACTGTTGTTGTTAACATTTCTTTTGTATATACATACATATGTTGCCTTTCATGCAAAACTGCTGCTCTTGCCCATTATTTGAATTTTATTTGAATGCGAACACGAATGACAATTTAGCAATTCATCACAACAGCTATAGCAGCGAAATTACCTTAACATTTTTTTAAACTCTTATTAACATTGCTTCTATGTGCATTTCAAGCAAAATTGCTGATGTTACACATTATTTTGCTTTTAAAATTTAACATTAAATAAATTAGTCCCAAAAATGAAAACAAAAAATACATAATGTGATTTTTCCCATTCATGCTGTTTACAAATTTGATATATTTATTTTTTATTTCGATTTAAGACTAATATTCATATTGTGTACTTAAGCAAATGTTAAGCATGATTGTCCATGAACTGTAATTCCGACCACAAGAGTAATGCATTTTGTGGCAACGGTCGGGGCTGTGGGGAAAGCAGCATAACAGATTGTCGCTCCATGTCCACCTCGGTGCTAAATGTAAACAAAATGCTAATGTTAATCTATCACATTTTATTGAATATGTGCGTCAACAAACATATTCAATCGGCTGGCAACTCACACACAACAGAATCCAGCAACGTTGGTGCCAATAACATCATCGTCCGTCGACTCTGCAAAGCTCAGCGTTAGAATGTGATGTAACAGTGCTGGTGTTGCCGTAACAGCGACAACCTTCTTTTTATTATCCTCCGCCTTCATGCCAATGGGCATGCAGGAATCAGGCAACGGTGGAGCACCAATTTTGTACAGGCGCAGATCCTGAAACTTGACCTCAAACGAGAAGGGATAGAATGGTGTACGGGCATTGCCATAGAAGTACTCCTTGATACGCTGCTCCCGCGACTCGTGGCGCAATCCCTTGCTACGTTCGACAACGCCGCCACTTTTGGGCAGCAGCACAACATGCACGTTGGCGGGTACATCGCGCAAAAGATCGTTGTACAAGCGTTCCTGGTCCAGCACGAAAATGGCACGAGCACGATACGCTCGTGCCGCGTGCAACAAATGCTTATAGCCCGATCCCTTCACCCAGCCACAGGTGTTCACAATGATGCCCGAACTTTTCGCTGTGAAATTAAGAATATATATTAATTATTATCGAAGGTAAATAAGTATATTGTCAGTGTGATAGTCTGCCTTAAAGCTAGAGCCTTGAGACTAGGAGTGTTATCCATAATCGATAATCTTAAATCAATAAGCCGCCAGGCTACAGTCACCAAAATCTGTTAGTAGGTTGTTGGCAATGTCGTCCAAATATCGGCAAGGATAGGTAACAAATCTTTTGACTACGCCCCCTCGCGCTCCCAAAAGCAATAAAGGCCAAAATCTGCGGCAATTTAAGTGGTAAAATTACTAAACTTGGAAGATAGATTACTAGAATCACCTCCAACATTTTTTATCCACTTGGTAGCAGAGTAATTTGCAGTCGGTTACTATCATTTGTGTTCTTGACTCACTTACTGCGCTTATTGGCATCCAGTGACTGGAGCGTAACTTCAGCCATTTTGGAGACGACCGCATTGTAGAGAACACTATTCCCACTGGGAGACTTGTGGCCAAAGTGATAAACGAGCGGCGCCGTCTTGGCGAATCCTTCCTCAATGCTCGCCGGCCGTTCAATGAGAATGGTGGTTACGTTGCCCGCTATGGAAATGGCACCCTGGCCCACATCAAGATCAGCATAAAGAGGCCGTCTGCCCACACGGACCGCATAGTTGAGCAGGATGCGGCACAGCGTGCTCTTGCCCACGTCCATGGGGCCTACAATGAGGACGGTCGGACCGCGTTTGTCCCGTTGCTCGGCTTCGAGACGGAACTGTTCTAGGGCAGCGTGACAATTGATGTATTGGACCATTGGTGTCTCCTTGGACATGTAGCAGACGTCCAATTGGCCAGAGACGTGGAGTAGACAGCCTTGGTAGGTGAATATGGCCACTTTGGCGCCCACACCAAACTCATATTTCTTTTTCTTTACCAATTCGGTGCCAAACAGCTCCGCAAAACCAGTCAAAAGCTATGCGAATCGATGTTGATTTAAATTAGAATACATACAAAAATATATATTAACAAATATTTACTTACAGTCACCAGAACCTTTGCATCTTTTTGCTCGATCTCGAAACGCAACTCGGAGTCGGCCTCCAGTGTGTACTCCCTTCCTTGACTGTTATCCTCGGACATGGTCAAGTTAATTTAAGTTCATTATTAAATAAATTAAAAACAATTGCATCGATTGGAATTTGTAGTTCAGTTCGCTACGAGTTCAGAGTCCGATTGAACGATTCGTGGAATTGAACAAATGAACTGATTCACACTCACAGTGCTGCCAATTTGGCAATTTTCCTGCCTTGCAATTTTTTTGGTTTTTCGCTAAATGTTAAAATACAATGTGTGAATACCAGTAGGTTTTCAAAAATCTTTATGTATGTAAATCATATTAATAACTAATATTAATTTAAAACGTTGTACACACAAAAAGGAGTCAAAAGATACAATCCGATTTGCATAAATGGGTCACTCAAATTTTGTTGATTGGAGATTAAATCGGCAATGTTTGGTTCAAATCAAAACTTTTTTTCATGACAAATGTATTTAATATACGTATATAATTTCATAACTAAACTTTCCATTGCTAAGCTATATTTATGTTGGTCACTGGTAACTGTTCCAATAGCACCTCATATACATGGGATCTCCCTAAATTTTAAACAACAATTATGCTAATCAATTACATTTACATATATTTCATTTAGAGGATATATACAAAGTCACAGAGGTTAACATACATATGTTAAAAGTCTTACAAACACTTTGGTCTTTGAACTTCGGCAAGCTGAAGCTGTAACCAACTTGTATCTAAATTCTATTGATGTATGGCAACTATAGTTTGATGACATTCACTATTTACATATAACATTTATTATTGATTTATTAAGTTTCTGCTTTAGCTCAGTGGGAAGTCACAATTAATTTATGTGAATTTATAAACTATCTATAATGTTTGTATGTGTGAAAACTTAAAATACTAATTTGTATTAATAATGTTAGATAGACAACAAAAAATCTAATGTTTTAGAGTTCTTTGTATACATTTATACATTTTTAAGTTAAGAGAATAAAAACTCTAGTTTTTAGAAATATACTTTCTGAATAATATGGTGAGTTAACCTTTTCGCTGAGTGCATTCATTTCTTTTTTATAAGGATCGGCATATAAGCGTGAGTATATAAGAGTCAGCATAAGTACGCTCGCTCGCTCGCTAGTGAATGATATGTGGTGTCTGAATCTGAGGTCGAGTCTAAGTCTCAATCCCGCGTCCGAGTCTGAGAAACTAAATGTACTTGAAGCATTTTTGTTTGTCGTGTGGAATTCGAGTCTTGAACAGAATCGAGTCGGCTCGGTATTGAGTGTTTAACAGCGGCGTATAGCCAAAGACTTGGCTAAAGAAATTGATGCACTTGTGCCGCTCCTGAAAGTGTGTGTCATCCTCGCTGAGCGACACGGGGCACGTGGGACAACGAAACGTCCAACGGGAGGTGACCTTGACAGGCGGCCGACGCGTCAAATGTGAGACGAGAAAATTCATTGCAATGTCCTCACAGTTCATATACTCGTCGACCTTGTCGCGAATGGCCTGCGGCAGCTGACTTGTGTACAGGTACATGTAGTACTTGTGGATAAAGGCGGCACCGGTGAGCACCATGCTCAGCTCGCAGCTGTAGTTGGAGTTGTAGTGCCACATATTGTTGCTGCTCAGGTCCCAGGCGTGATAGCGACCCGGGAAACCCACGACGCGGTCGCGATGTTCTCGCCACACGCGAAACCCGAACAATATCTCGTCATGCCGCAGGTGAGCATCGTCGTCCACAGATAGAACGGCTTCCGTTTCGATCACATCGAAGGGCAGAAAGCGATTGTTCAGTGAATTGCGTGGCGCTCGAACCACGGCGACTGGGACTCCGATGTCCGGCCACCGCAAATCATCCAAGGGTGGCTTGGGCGAGTTCCATACGACGACCACTTTGTGGAGATAGGGCAGGCCGTAGAGGCGTCCCAGCGAGTCCATGAGCACCTGTTCCCGTTCATAAGTCAGGATGACAATGGTGAACTGTTCGCGCGGATAATTTCCACCCAGTGCTTCACTGAATTCCTTGCCAGCGCCACCGATACCCTTGCCAATCGGCCTGAAACCGGTGTGTGAACCCATGAACTTTGCCTCCGACGGCAGAGCTGGATCCGAAGGAAGTTGTGGATACAGGTAGAATGGATCCATCCAATCGTTCCACGCTTCGCGCGAATTTATGCGGAGAACGGTGTAGTTCCGCCGGAACGATGGACTTGCATAGGGTGGCTCAATGGGGCCAAGCGATTCCTCCTGCTCGGTGTCCATGCCCACCGGAGGCTCCGATTTTAGTGGTATGAAGGTACTATTGAAGACACTCTGGGCGACAAACGATGGCACCGGACGTGGCGGTATGCCCAGTCTATCCCGTAAACTGGCAATCACAGTGTCCACCGTGGCCTGCACCGAGCTCAAATAGCGTTCCCAAATGAGGCGACCCTGGCGACGCAAGAGTAACAAATCCGCATCTTGCACGGCACGCAACAAGAAATGCAGTTCGGTTATGCGCGCCTTGGGCAGGAGGAGTGCAACACGTCGCCAGTCGATGGTCTCCGCATATGGCAGACGGAGCTCATCCGCACCCAAAATGACGGGAACGGCACCCGAGCGCAACGCTTCATAGACACGGGCCACCATAAGCGTGGAACTGACACGTTCACCCAACGGTGGCAGGATTAGCACATATGTGGAATCCTTGAGCAGCTGCTTGCGCGAGGAGTCCGAGCCGCAAAGTGTCCAGTCGCCCAAGGTGTCCGCGTCCTGTTGCTCCGTTGCGGGCACACACTGGAATTGCAACAGAAACTGATCCTGTGTGGCACTTCGCGACATATCCCGCAGGTGATCCAGTATAAAGTCGTCCAGTGGATGGGCTGATTGAGTTAGAGAAGTAGGCCGTAGCTCACCCTGAAATGTGAGCAAGTACTTGCGACGAGCTGGCACCATGCTTGCGCATTCCTGCCACACATCGCCACCGGGCGGACCCAGAATGGGCGGCACAATCAGATCATAGCCGGGACGGAACTGGCCACGCTCAAACGAGCTCTGCACGATTATCGCACGCATCGTGTTCTGCTCCAGCAGTGGATTGGTGCGTGCCGAGTTGAGATCGCGACGTGCCAAGTTAAGCAAAACATGATTGCGTCCATCGCCGCCCCAATGTGGCAATTTATACAGTTTCTCAATATCGATGGGAGATGGCGATGGATTCCCAGCATCATCGGTGGACGTCGAACGTTGCTGCTGGTGCGGCTGCTCTTGTTGTGCAGCGGCCTGTTCCTGTGCTGCATAGCGATTGTTGCGCAGCAGATCCTGCTCAAGCAGTGCCTCACCCACCAGTACGAGATAAATGCAGGCCTGTTTCGGATCACGCACAATGTGCGCATTATAACCAAGTGTTTGTTTAATGGTCGTCTTTAAGAAGCCATCGATATCGTAACCAGCACGCTGCACATTGTAAACATCCGGATCGTAGAGATAGACTGGAAAACCGGATGTAAGACTGCAACGTGAGTGATCAAAACAATTGTGAATCTGACAAGACGCGGCGACGCCAGCACTGATCGCATTCATTTTGCGTGGCAAATAACTGGGCAACAAGGTGCGTGGCAAGGCCAATTCGGGTGTGTTTCGCTGGACGGCTTCACGTTGCGCCACCTGCGCCTGCTCCACAGAGATCTTCAGACGCTCCAGTTCTGTCTGTTCGCGCAATAGTTCCTGCTTCAGTTCCTCGATCTTTTGATTGTACAAACTAATGTCCGACTGCAGCTTCTGGCGCCGCGATTCCAGTTCGCGCAGCTCCACAGAAACAGTGCTCTAAAACGAAGCACATTAAAAAGTTAATATTTGTTAGCTTGAGTAATTTTCACTTGCCTTAATGCGGAGCATTTCCTCGATGCGCATCTTTAGATCGCTGGCCCGCATCGCACTGAAGTCCTCGTAGGCATCGAGCAGTGGCCGACTGCGATGCACATCTGTCTGGGGTGCATCCTGCTCCACCTGCCATCCGTATCAAAAGAATGCATATACATTTTTTCCAACTTAATTTCATAACTTACATTCAGCAGCTTGCGATGCGCCAGCAGTGGGAGGAGCACCAACAGTAGCAGAATT
Source organism: Drosophila mimica (assembly GCA_037043585.1). NCBI lineage: Eukaryota > Metazoa > Arthropoda > Insecta > Diptera > Drosophilidae > Drosophila > Drosophila mimica. Next base: position 158,162 of record JBAMBE010001197.1, read on the forward strand.
AGCAGTGTCAACTTGTAGAGGCGGCAATGTCGCATCCAGAATCGATATCTTTGTGGATGCGACGAGGAGGATGAGTTTGTTGTAGCCACTTTATTTGTATCGTTGTCAATTTTGGCTGCCGCTAAATTGTGATATGCTGCGTTCCCGCTGGAGTTGTCCAGGTCAAAGGCCAGGGACATGTTGACCGCTATTACTGCCCGCTGCGTGCAATTTTATTCAAAATACTTTGCTTAAGCATGCAGGGGTATTCACTAGTTTTTGCATATGTACACCAAAAACGTTGACTCAGCTGTTGCGCGTCGCAGAAGGTGGCCGGTGTTCTCCAGCACCACGCATTCTTAAATTATTTTCTATATTAAGCGGCATATAAATATTCATAAATATATTCATACATTATTCGCAAACATAAATAATTATATTTTCTGAGAATTCCTAGCTTTTGGGCAAAATTAACGAATACTTGCAGTTGGCTATTTGTTAACAGTGCTGAGAAGGTTCGAAGATTTATCTGCCATATATCGATATATCGTAAATGTAATTAACGAAGCTTAACATATATATACTTTAAATAATATCACTAGACTTCATTTAATTTGCTAAATTTGACAACAAAAGTAAGCAATTGCCCACAGACTTTCAAGTAAAAGAAAATTAGATTAAAACATATACATACATATATCAGTGACGATGTTTTCCATCGATAAGGAATAGCAAAAACCCAAGCAAATCTATCGATTACAATTTTGTTCAGCGCAATGATGAATTTGAGTTAAGTTCTGAACATTTAGATGTAGTTACTATATTTAATACTCTATAAAATCTCTATGCCAATGCAGACAGAGAGGAAGGATTGTTTCTAAAATTGAGTTCAATTTTTGTTCGACCATAGTTACCATATATCAATAGAATTTAGATACAAGTTGGTTCCAGTTTCAGCTTGTCGAAGATCGATGCTCAGATAAATCAAAGTGTTTGTAAGATTTTGATTTGAATTAAGCTCTGCGACATTGTATATGAATGAAATGTGCGTAAATTTAATTGTTTATTTTTAACATATTTGTTGTATATTTTGATTTGTATAAAAATAAGGGAGGTCCCAAACAGATGAGGCGCTATTGGAACAGTGACCAGTTACTAGCATAAATATAGCTTAGCAATGCTTTCTATTTTTATTTTTGGTTTTTAAACTTTTGTAGTGTATTTAAATTTCACAAAAATTCTCTTAAAATATTGGTAATGCTGATTAGTAAATTGATATACGTAGCTTAAGATACATTTGTAAGCATATAAACAGAAATCGGAAATCAGAATGTGTTAGGAAACTTTCTCTGGTGACCGACGATTGACAATGTTTTTTCTTGTTGATCCCATAGGAATTTTGGTGATGGACTTAAGATTTAAGTATGTAAGCAAGATGCTATATACGATATGTATATGCAACTTGTAAAAAATATTTTTACGTTATTCGCGAGTTCTTCTGAGCTGAGACCTTAAAAACGTTCCTTATTCATCAAAATGGAGTTTTTAAGAAGAGGAGGAAATAGTTTTAGTTTTAGTTACATATCACAATCTAAATAAGGATGCACATCATCATTAGGAGAGCGAAACCAGCAAAAACTAATTTAAGAAATAAAAAAACAAAAAATACATTGTACAACCTAGGCATAATTTGTACATACTAGAATTAAATAAATGATGATTTCAATTTTGGTATTGACAAAAGAAAAATTTTTGCAGCCCACTTTGATTGACGCCAGACATCTAATTTTCTGACAAAAGCTGCAAAATTGATTGATTAGATTTGGTTAACTAATTGGTTCAATGGGACGCGATCGAATGGGATGGACTGGCTAGTGCTCCTGCAGGCTGAGCTTGAGCGCCTGCTCAATCATCTCCTGCTCCCGCTGCCGTTCCAGTTCATATTTCTGCTGCTCCTGTTGCGAAAGACGCATGGCCATCGCCAAATCCGAGTCTACATAGCGGAAACCACCGTCGTCATCATCCTCGGAGACGGGAGAACCACTCGCATTCCCATGAGCCCCCAAAAGCGATTCGTGTAGCACTCTGGAAGGAGAGGGAAAGACAAAGCAAAGCAAACACAAAGCTTGGGTCAAATTGCAAGATTCTAGCAGTAAGTTTTAAGTTTGGGGAAGAATGTAATCTAGTGGAGGAGAAAATGGAGAGAAACCGAAGAGGACGGAAAATGTAATCTATTTGAAAATCTTCTTCATGTGGCGAAGATCATTTTTGAACTGCGCACCCGCCGAGGCTGGCGCCAAGTGGGAGGAAGAGTTGGGCGTGGGAGAAGGCGATGGAGAATGGCGTCCATAAGGTTGACTGGGTGCGAGCATAGTGCGTTTCTTCCAAGAGGTGCGGGAACAGGAATTGCCGCTAGCACTAAATGACTCGCATGTTTAAAAAAAAAGACATCAAAATTATACTTATAGATGTCTTACCGCTGCAGCTGCTCGTCATCCTCGGGCAGGAGATCTGAGCCAACAGCATGCTGTTGACCGCGCAGCACCTCCCAGATATCCACCTTGTCGGAGTCGTTGTCCAGGCCACAAGCACCTGCACTTGCGCCGGCACCGCTCGTTTCCGCCAGACTCTGCTCGATGGCGTACTGCAGCATGTCGTCCTCGTCGAGGGGCATCTGGCGTCGGGAATCACCGCCACGGCTGGAATAGTGGCTGGGTATGTCGAAGCAGCGATCGTCCACCAAGCACGTGATGCGATCCTGCTCCTGCAGTGTAGTTACATGATCCACTGGCAACGTCATGGCGAACACATTTCCAAACGTGATGCACGCGTTGAGCACATGGAAGAGTGGTATTTCCACCTTGACCGGAAAACCGGCGGGCAGTTGCATTGTGATAAAGTCTTTCAATTTGGACACATGCGGACTGGCCATTGTGGACATCAGATCCAGTATGGGCAGCACTTGTTCCTGCAGCCGTATCGGGTGCTCCTCGGCCAGCCACAGATTTGCCTTGAAGCGCTGGACCTTGGTGCTCAAATTCTTTGGCTTGCCAATGTCCCGTCCGTGCAGATTCACCTCCGGACTAAAGTACTCCTCCGCTGTGACCAAATGTGGTGTGCTCGCACCTGAGCCACACACACTGCTTCCATTGCTCTCCGCTTGAGCAGTTGCCGGCGAAACACAATCTTCATTTTCACTACTACAGACGGGGGGAGGAGCAGCTAGGGGAGCTGCCTCGCCCAGCCGCGGCAAGGATATCTAAATAGAGATTTCAACGTAAAAGAGACTCCCCACGAGAGAGTAAAAGACTCCTACTTACGCTGGTGGCTGCCGCATCCGTTGGCGCATTGACGTACTCCTCATCAGCAATGCCCAGAAGGCTGTGCAGCGGCGTCCGTGCGGTTTTGTTCTGCAAATAGAAATGGATGAATATATATATCTCTTTATATAAAAAAAAGGGCACCTTAATCTGCTCCTCGTTGAGGTGATCCATACGCGTTTTGGTGACAAACTCCACATTGCTGGCGCCGTACACTTTGCAATTGTAGCCATTGATTATCTCGGACTTTTCGCTGCGCCAGCCCCAAATGCCCGATTTGTTGCGCTCGAAACTGATCTTCTCCATCTCAATGTTGTTGGTGATGACAGGTGCCGCGAGCCGAGCACGCACTGTGCCCAGTGGCGGTGGTATGGCCACTATATCACCAACATCGCTGCTCATCTGCTCGACCATCACCTCGTGGGTGACATGATCAATTTCAATCATTGTCGCCGTTTCCTCTAATGAAAAAGTACATCAAAATTAATTACATATAGATAGAAGTTTATACACACCTGGACATTACAACATGTGTGAAAACAATAACTATTCATTAATTATTAATTTGCAAGTATATAATCGAGCTACCGAATAATATTAAATGGGCCACTGGGGATAGAAGATGGAGCCTACATCAAGGAAAATATTAACAATTGTGTTATTTGGAACTTCTTTACACATGTCGGAAAAAAAAAACACTGAAAGTTGCGAAGGATTCAATAAAGCATTATCAGAAACAATAATATATTATCATATGGTGTTGGCCAAAAGTGATCCTTTTGAGTCATTAAAGATGACAAAAAAGTTCGAATTGGTTCGTTAGGATGGCATAGATCAGATGAAGCAAAAAAAAAAAATGTCACATTAATATCTGGAATGGAAAATTCAGATAAATCTGTTTGCCAAAGCTAGACACCCATCTAAAGAACTCCATATTAAATTAACTAGAAAAGCACACACAGTTAACTGCCCTGGTGTGCATATATAGCTTGTAGACTTACTGGCACCCTTGAAGATATAGGAGCGATTGCCACGCTGCCATGTGTTATTGTCGAAGCCGAGGAGCGTGGTATCGATGCGCACATTCGCGCCCCTTTTATAGACCTTGTACGTGTCGCTGGGACAGAGACGCGACATGAGCGGCACCCACGACGTAAACTCCCACTTCATCTCGATGTAGAAATCGGGTGCGTCCAGCAGATGTTGCAACAGTTGCGGCACATGCGTTACGCGTTGCACATGCCGCTGCAAGTCGCGCACCTCAATGATGGCAGTTAATATATCCACATCCCCGGTGCATACGGCCTCCTGCACAACTGCAACAGATATATATATATATATATATATAGTAAGGAGAGTTATATTTTAGAGGTAGATCTTGCGGACTTACTTGACCAGCCGGCGTGCTCATAGGTCGCGTTACATTTGGCGGCTAAAAGGCACTTGACGCATTCCAGATTCGCCAGACGCACCGCCATCATTAAAGGTGTCCGGCCCCGGGGATCAATTTTTTCCTTATCAATCTGCAAGTTGAACTTGGCTGAGACTATCACTAATGTTTTTTGTTGTTGCTGTTGTTATCATTGCTATTATCAGCGAGTCATTTTGGGTCACTAATTCAATTAGTAGTTTCCCCCACTCCTCTGCCCTTCACACTCCATCAGAGCGGGGTGTGGATACAGACCCACCCAATGCCAGCAGCCACCACCCACCTGGTCGGTCTGCAACTGTTGTTGCAGCTCCTCCGCGTTACCATTCCAGATCTGCCAGTGCAGCGGATATTCCAATTTTACTTCCTCCAAACTCTTCATACTCTCGCTCGCTCTCTCGCAGTCACTCACTCACACTGTCGATGCGGCGCTGCGGTTGCTAACTAGAGTTGTATCGAATTGTTCAGAATAAGTTCGATCGAACGACTTACTAAACTGTACAAATGAACTGAGTCCCTTTGCTGTTGTCGTTCAATTAGTTCGCAATGGACACTTTTACTGTTTTCTTAACATATCGCACTCGTCTTTGTTGTCATTAAAATTTTTGTTTTTTTGATAATGTAATATTTTCAAGATGCTAAAACACTGATTTTATAATAAAAAGTATGGAAAATATTTGCTTATGCAGCTCGAATTATATATATTTATTGCTTTGCTTGCTCACAATTTAACAGTGCGCTAACAGAACAAGCACACGGCTCAACTGTTTCTAACATTATTTAAATATTTAGATTTCACATTTTAGCTAAGCTTAACAAATCAACTGAGTCCACGTACTGATGTTCAATTAGTTCACTTTTGACACTGAGTTTAATATTACTGTCACAATAGTTTTAAGCGATAAGCTCATTGAAATTGGTATTTGGTAATGAAATTTTAGCAAATGTATTATAATAAAATTGGAAAATATTTGGTTATGCAGCTCAGATGGTTTGTATTTTCTGATTCGCTCGCTCACAATTTGTAACAGTGCGCTAACATAACGAACACAGAGCACAGCTGATCTTAACATTATTTAAATATTTTTGGTTCACACAGCGAGATATGAACTTACATTGCAAAAATACCGAAAGGCAGTACAAATATACTAGTGAAATGAACGAAATTAATCGTCAAGCGACAGGATGAGTTTGGCAAAGTCACGTTCATATTAATTTATAAAAGATAAACTATAAGCCAAGCATAAAATCACAATTGCAAGTGAATACATTTTGAATACACATTCATTTAATTTATAGATATCTAGTTAAATAATTAAACGTTATCTCAGATGCGATTGGAAACATAATCAGCTGTTTGGTAAATATTGTGTACACATTGGCAGCAGTTGTTCTTGCAATAGAAAAATAATCCAATAAATGACAATTACTATATAAATTATCTTCATAACCGCCAACAAGTGAAGCCAAAGAAAATAATTAATAGGTATGTAATTCGAAAGTTCGCGGTTTTTTATGAAATTCACAAAGATGCATGTTTCGTGTTTGTAATTATGCATAAATTATATAAAATATAATGAAACTACATAGTTAAAATTGTGATTTTTCGATAACCAATGCTAAAGGGCAAATGTAAATACATTTGGGTCTTGGGCAGTTTGAACTGAAAGTAACTTAAATATTTTTTCAATTTTACAGGTAGCTGTTGAAGAAGAAGAAAACAACTTAAAACACCCCATAAAATGACGGCTTAGATGAGACGGCTCTGAAAATAGTTTGATTGCAACACAGACAACTGCATTTGAATCACAACAGCAAAGACGCCGGTAAGTGTCCATTTAGCTTTAATTTAAGAATTAACCAACGAGTGCATCAATCAAACCAAATACTCATATTCAATTTAATTCAAGTCTAACTCACAACAACATAATGCTCACGATCAGCTGGCCGGCGAGTGATGGAGTGAGATAGAAAGAGACAGACAGCGAAAAAGAGAGAGAGAGAGAAATAGTGGGGTGTCGGTGGAGAGAAGAACTACGCTCTCGCTCGGCTCTTAGGTTTTTGTTTGTGCATTGCGTTGTTTTGTTTTTGGATCAGTTAGTCACTCACAAGAACCAAACGCGGCTCGCCCAAACATTCCTGTCTCTATTTCGATCTATTTCCAATAAATGCAATCTAACCATTAATCGGTTAAAAATTGCTGTTGATTTGTTGTTGATTATCTGATTGTTACACTCTCTCTTTCACTGGCTTGCTGATCGTGTTCCTTTTGTTGCTATTGTTGTTTAACATTAATTCCAAACTTTCTAACAAAATGCTTTTTTGTCTTTCTGTTACTCCAACTATTTGCAGTTATGCTCTTTACGCGTAGGCGCCGTTTTTTCAAGAGGTGAATTACAGTGTTGCTTCTTTGTGTAAATCAATGTTCTTTTCTTTTTTTTTGTCAGGCTTCTATCTTTGGGGCTCATAACATTCATTTACATATGTATACTTGAGTAATGCTTATGTATTTATGTGTGTTGTTTGTTGCTGATTACGGTTAGCGAATTAATGTTGTTATCGATTCTTTATCACAAATCATTCATTAATGTGTCACACTTAAAAAAAAAATAATAAAAAAAACTATTATCAGCAACAGAGTACAAAGTTTAATTATAAATAAACATACATAAATATGAAATATTTTTTTTTTTTGCATATGCTTGCATGCATTTTTAACGTATATTTTTGTATTGTGTATTGTACAATTATTTAATAATTAAAAAATAATCAAGTAACTTTGTTTATTCTCTTCCCATCAATCGTTCGGCTAGATGCTTAGTACGTTTGCAATAATCAGTGACTGACACACACACACACCACACACAAAAATTAAACAATTATTTTGCACAATAAAACCCTCAATTAAAAACGCTCTGCTAAAATTAACAAAAAAGGCTACATCGAAATAGATATAAAGAGAAAACATATATATATATATATATATATATATATCGTAATCAAAGGAAAGAATGTACGAATTCCACAATTGTTTGAAATTAGTTATCTATGCAACAATCATTCCCGGAACGATCCTCATTAGTTGGCTGACGGGGCTGTAAGTATTTATGCTCGATGAACCGTAAAAAAAATTTTTAAGAAAATGTTAAGAACAGAAAAATTGCCTGCCTTGATTTTGATCTAAGCACATTTGTATTTGTTGTATAATTTCTTATGAGCTATTTGTCTATTTTTCTTTAATGATTTTGTCATATATTAAATATATCTACCTGCATCGTGGCATAAATATTTAACATATCCATATTTGGCCATCCGGAGAATGACTTAAAAACAAAAACAAAAATTTTTCATTTGCACATGCGTATATTATTTATAATTTGGAGTGCTGTTTTCTATTAGTTGTATTATCCTTTGTAATAATGTAAATGATTAATAAACGATGCGATTCCTCCATAGAATTGGACTGCCATTTCTGGTGATAGCGCTGCTGTTGTTTCTCATCATCTTTGTGCTGCTCCCGTTAGTCTTCCGCTTCTCGGTGACCTTGCAGCGCGGCATACTCTTTCTCACATTCAGTAAGTACACTTTTTTTTGATGTTGCCTCTCGATTTAAGTCGGCTTCTTTTAGTCACCTATCCGAAAGGATTGGATCTCACGCAACCAGCGAGCATAGGACTTTATGCCACACGCAACTTTTATATTACCGTCAAGGATCACAATTCGGACGAGGATGGTGTACGGATTGGCGTGTGGCATGTGCTGCCAAAGAATGCCGTGCGTCGCTTCAAACGGGAATTGCACGTAGAGGCAGCCTACGAGCAGGAGGAGCAGCAGCAACAGGAGGCGGAACAGGCGCAGCAGAAGCAGTCCAAGACAACAGTTGAGCAAGCGAACAGCACCATCAACAACAAGGAGCTGGAGCAGGTGGCGCCTGCTTTGCGCAACGAATTCCCCGTCATTGTCCCGGAGAACGAGCAGATCTTCTATGAGCGTCTCTTACGCATTCCTGGCGGCACCGTCGTTCTCTACCTGCACGGGAATACGGCGACACGGGGCAGTGGACATCGCTCCGAGGTCTACAAACTTTTGCGACATCTCAACTATCATGTCTTTTCCTTCGACTATCGAGGCTATGCTGACTCGGATCCGGTGGCGCCGACGGAAGATGGCGTTGTCCGCGATGCTTTGATGGTCTTTGAGTATATTGCCAATCTGACAACGAATCCAATCTACATTTGGGGGCACTCACTGGGCACTGGCGTGGCGACGCACATGTGCGCTAAGCTGACGGCTCTTAAGGGACGTGTGCCGCGTGGCGTCATCCTCGAGAGTCCGTTCACCAATATTCGGGATGAGATTCGGCTGCATCCATTTTCGCGTCCCTTTCGTAATTTGCCCTGGTTCGATTTCACCATCTCGGAGCCGATGTATATCAATCGATTGCGCTTCGAGTCGGACAAGCATATCGACGAGTTTCCGCAGCCCATCATGATTGTCCACTCGGAGGATGATGTTGTGGTCCCCTTTCACTTGGGCTATCGACTCTATCGCATTGCGCTGGACAAGCGCAGTCATGCCTGGGGCCCAGTGGAATTTCATCGCTTTGACCGGAGACACGGCTACGGACACAAGTATTTGTGCCGTGCACCGGAGATGCCCGGATTGGTGCAACATTTTGTAGAAAGCTACCGAAATGCGATCTATTATACAAGTTAATTAGCTAAATATCATATATACATATATGAATTTGTAACGGGAGTATTTTAATTTAATTTTATACCGACGCAATGTTTCTAAAATTACGATCGCACGGTGCATACAAATTAAAATAGTAATTTCTAGGATACAAAAATGATTCTGCATTTTTTTTTTGTCATTTATTTTTGAAATGTGATGTGAATTTCGCGGCTTAGACCAGTGTGTACACACCAAATTAAACTTAACGATAACTTTTGCCCATGCATATAATATCGATTTCAGGTGTTGCACTGTTAATGTTCTACTTGACAAGTTAATTGTTTACATCATACTTTCATATATATACATGTACATTTTCAGATTCAATGAGAATTACGTCGCCAAAGCAGATTGTGCACAAAAGTAAACGATTAAATCTTGCACATATATACAATATCGATATCTGGCGTCGCACTGTTTAATAAAATCGTTATATTATTACCAGCCAGTTAGCAGCTGTTAAATACCAATTTTTTCATTTCAATTACCCTGCAAGAATAATATGCAATTTCGATAAATTTACATTCATGTTCATAAAAGACATGCAAATTTGAAATTTTCTAAAAAAAAAATCCTAAATAACGGCACCTTGAACGGTATACGATGTTATACTCAACAAATGTTATGTTAATATTGAAAATGTTATGTTAAACCAGGGCTGCTCGCGTGCATTCGTTTTTTACATCAGATCAAATATGGCGCTGGTGTGTGTTGTCGCTGCCGCAGTTCTGCCAAAAATTAATTCGCGTTAATCGCGTCGTCGTGCAACAAAAAAAAATCATACAAAAATCGCAGCCGCTCGCTAGTATTAATTTATACAACACAACAACAATTGTACAGTTTGTTTCAAAGCTGCAACTAAATCGGAAAACGGAGCACAAAACGAAGTAGCGGAAAAAAATTGTGTCTCTACTCCTTGACAAGGAGTTTGTAGTTCGTAGTGTGCGTGCGTGTGTTTGTTTGTGTGTATGAGTTCTGTGCGAGAACTGAAATAAATTCAATTACAAAATAGCGGCTTCTTTTCTGTCACAAAAACAGAGAAACAGGAAAAGCAAAGTTTAAGTGAAAATTGACGAAGAGTTGGAGAAAAACATCCCTCTCCCCTACGCCCACCACTCCACGAGATCAACTTGCAGCAAATAGATATTTACAGGCGAATAGATTTCGCTATAAATTCGCCCGCCGCCGCTCGCTTTGAGTGTGTGTGTGTGTGCAGTAGCAGAGGAAAAAGGGAGTAGCTGTTAAGCAGCAGCAGCACAAGAAAAGGCAGCAGCAACCGACAGCAGACAGCAACACCAAACGCGCCGTTTTCACTGAAATTAAGCAAAATGTCGTGGTAAGTTATTTGCTTTGCATTTATTTATTTTAATAATCTTGCAACTGCATCTGCATCTGAGAATATATTTTGTGCGCATGTTTTTGCCCACAACTTCCGCTGTTTGCTCCATTTTTAGTGTTACGGCTGCTGCGACGTCGACGTTGGCGTCTACTGCTTCATTCCTGCTCCTCTTTTTGCTTTTCATACAACACGCCCTTTTTCGCATGCGGCTGTTTTTTTTTGTGGCAGTTTGTTAGTTTATAATATATATACACATAATTTATTTAAATTAGTTTGCATTTTGCAGCAGCAAAGTTGTTATTTTGTTGCTTTCAATTTAACAGCTGTCTTTTGTCTGCTCCGTCTCTAAACCTGTTTTTGCATGCATTTATTTTTTTCGTGTGTGTGTGTTCGTGTGGCAGCAGCTGTGTCCTGCGCCAGTTATAATTGTTTTTGTTGTCGCATTGTCTTTTGAGCTGTCTGCTACAACACGCTGACTAACCGCCTTCTTAGTCTTCTTCGAGGTGCTTGTTTGTGTGTGTTGCTGGGCGCAGGCTCTCATTCTCTCTCTCAGTCGCTCCCGCTCTATCTCTCTCTCGCTCTCTCTCTTACCGTGCAACTCCTTTTTTTTCGTATGTTGCCAAACAAACAAAATCCAGCGTTGCCAATTTGGCAGTGTGTGAGTGAGAGAGAGAGTCGCGACGCGGGTGGGGCTGTTGTTTCTGCTTCTTCCTCTTCTTCGCTTTTATCTTTATCATGTTTGTTTGAACTTAAATTTATGCCTGGCAAAGTTGGCTTTGGTTTGTTTAAATGTCAATGCACTGCAAAGAGAGACACCAACCCACCCTCCCACCAACACTCCCCTCTTCTCCCTACAATCCCCCCTTCTCCCTACAATTCCCCCGCACACCCCACCGCATATAAAATGACTGGCAAGTTGCATCACTGGAGTTGCCAGATGACTCACTATTTATTTTTGCCTTCCAAATGAAGACGGCCAGAGACCCGCAGTTCTCTATCTCTCTCTCCCTAACGCACACAGATACAATAAATAGCCCAAAACCAGTTCACAAATGTATTCCGAAATCAAAGTACATCATTTGTTATTGGCGCTTGCAAATTTGAATTCGTCTCTATTTCATTTTTTTGCTTTTCAATTCGTGTGATTGTTGGCCAGTGTTGCATAGCTGCAGCTGCTCCCAAACTGTTGCCCTTTACAGTGCTTAAGCTACACACCCACAGCCCAGTTGTTCTTCCTCTTGCACACAGTTAAAACATAAGTCGCAACTGCAATTGGGTCGAAACTAGATATCTATAGATAAGATAAGAATTAAAACTAAAATATATACATACATATCATACACATAAACACACACATTGCTTACACATTTTTTTTTTGTACATATAGTTGTTTACGTTACTTTTAAATAAAAGAAATCCAAGAAATCTCTGCAATTAATTTTTCATCGTATATCCCCCCTTCCTCTCACTTTGCGGTTTACCTTCGTTTTTTGTTTTTATGTGTTTGTAGCAGCTCAGCTGACTGCTGTGAATCATAAACTTGCTACGTCAACTTTGATTCACTTACACTATACTGCGTGTCATAGCAGCCAGCTAGCTTGCTGCTGCTGCAGGTCAACATGCATTCAACTGTGGCTGTCGCAAATGTAATTAACGTTTCCGTACCAGTGTGACCCTATCTCCCTCGAACGCTGCTACGCAGCATTCAATAAAATCCACAATTTGTGTTTTTTTGCTTTATTTTATTTGTGCTGCTCTGTGCTGTGCTTTACAATTATGCGGGCAAAAGAGAAATATAATAGCCTTAGCCTACTCTATATCCATATTTTTTTTTTATTAACTAGCTCGACTATTGTGGATGAGTGGGTGGTCAGTTACTCAGTTAGTCAACAGTTACCGCTAGCTTCCTTCCTTTTGTCGATCACATTTTATGTCTAATAACTTAATAACTACTACAGCAATCTTAAGACTTTGAATATATCCATATATGTATTTAATTTTATGGTGCGCTTTAGCGTCATCACCTGCATAATTCATAGGAATTTATGAGTGTTCGTCGGATGCATGAAACGTGTTTTGATTTTCATTAGTGTGACAATCTTTTGTTTTTTATTTGTTATTTATGACTATTTTAATTATTTGCTTGGTTTTTCATTCATGAAATATATTTGCTTTGTTTCTGGAGTAGTGTCTAAATACAAAACTGCTCTTTTGATAACAGTTATCAACGTTGTCAGTTCAGACCCATATAATAATATTTCCGTTTATATTCAAGAAGTATTTTACTACACAAAAGGCGCCACGCAATGAAACATTGGGGTAGCCTTTATTTTTTACTGTAGAGGAAAGCCAGGCAGATTAAATGCACTATGCACATGAATGCCACGATGAGTCTTTGAGTCTCTCAGTCTGAATCTGAGTACATAATGTATTTATATGCGTGATAAATAAATACAGCTTATGTGGCATAAATTGTAGTTACTAGTTATACGAACTGCACAGATAAGCACAACCGACAAATGAGAACCGAAGACCGACAACGGGGATTGTAGAACGGAGAGAGAAGAATGGGGAACGGAGAGAATGAAATTCGCTTAAGTGGCAGCTTTTCAGGCGTTTCGTTCCATTGTCTTGGGTTTGGTTTTGCTTTGGCTTTGGAGGCCATAGCATTGGCTCAAGTAAAGATGGACAGACAAACAGACAACAAACGCTACACATATGATATGAAGAAAATCATAATTTACAATCCTAAGCAACACACATACATATATGTAATATGTATATAAGAAAAAGAATGAAATTTGAGTTAGGCAAAAACAGCAGCAAACTCTTTGCTGGCTGTGCAAATACACTTAGCAAAATTCGGTAGCACCTTAAATTAAGGCAAGTGTACAGATAAAAATACGCCATTTTAGCGAATGAAAACTTTGAAATAAAAAGAAGAACTTAATAGAAATAACGAACTTTTTTATTTAGTTATTAATTGTTAGCACTTTTAATGGTTACTTGAATTAGTAATCTATTTTTATTTGAAATGTATGTTTAATATTTATACTATACCTACTATATGTAAACATATGCTATGCATAATATAATATACACAGTAAGGCTTTGCTTTAAACAAATTATATGTTCAAAAGCAATTGGCGCAATGTTAAACAATTGTTTACGGCCTAGATACTTTACTTTAAAGAAAACCAAGTCAAGCTCAATCGCTACGATATACCCTGCAACAAGCTGTTAAATATATTCTGGCTCTATTGCGCCTGCTGTTAGTAATGAGATAAATATGGGAATATTCTTTCGACTATAGCATTGGGTGATTCTTATCCATCGGTAGATCGACTCGATATTTAATACAGATCAAGAATATATATAATTTATAGAGGGATGCTTCCTTCTGTCTGTTTTATCTATTTGCACAAAATCATTATGCTTATTTCCCATTTTCAATGGGCTTAGGGTATAAAAACATACCTAGACATTGCCACAAGTTGTGGCTTGTTGCATGTTGCGGCCAATGATTCTTGCCACTGAGAAAGCAAACCGCCTGCGTTCCCTGTTCGCCCTCCGAGTTTATTTCACGGTCTAACGCTCGGCGCTTGGTGCGATCACAATTTAATGCATAATTGTTTCTGCAAATTTGTTTAAGTGAAGTCTTTGTCAGAGAGTAGCTAGTAATGGTATTAAATATATAAACTTTTCAACAAGTCGCGTCTCACTAAAACTTCCATTTAATACTGCCCACCTTCTTTAAATTATTATTTTTTTAAGTATGTATTTCTGGGCATAAAATTTCCTCTTTTTTCTGTTATTGAATGGTAAATATCGAAAACGATGGAGCAAAACTGATGCTTCATTAAAGGGGGAAATAATCGCCTGAATAATCAATATAAATATGTTTTGTAATTGTGATATTTCAAAGAGTACACATTTCACCTCAACCTTCTAGCCCCACATTCTCCCCTCGCCAATCACTCAGTTAGCTGTGGAAGTGCCCCATACGCTGATTAAATAGAAATCTTCGCGAAGGGAGGCAGGAAAATATGAATTTGAATTGCTTGCCACACAGCTGACCATCTGAGCTGATATGAAGTCAATAGTTGCAGACAGTAAGTTGCAAGCTGTAAGCTGCCACTTGCCCTTCTTCTATATCTCTCTTCTTTTTTGTTTCCCTCTCAGCCTCTCAGACTATACACAAAGAGAAATTGCAGGCACTTGAAGTGCTTCCGCTCAGTCTGAAAATGGGAATGGAAATGGGACTGGGACTGGGACTGGGACTGGGACTGGGACTGAATTTGAAATTTCACAGTCAACCAGCGGAGGGTTTCTTTTTGTTTTTGTTTTGTGCTTTATTTTTTACTTACTAAAAGCTGACGGGGCCAAGTTTTCTTTTCGATTTGATTGCATGGAAATACTTTTAGCCACTCACACATACACACACATACAGAGTGAGCTCAGTTAGCAACACTTGGAGGCAGGTTGCAACTTTTGTAGAGACTTCCTCTCTCTTGCACTTGAGACACGAGCAAAGTATGCTAGAAAATGACATTTGCCAGTATATACATATTGCTATTCTCTAGGAATGCAGAGGGTATTTTAATTAGTGATAAATAATAAAGCTTAAGATCGCAGTATCCATTCAATAGCTCCCTTTTAAGGTAGTTTGAGAATTTTATAACTGCAATAATAATACTCATATTTGATAAGACAAATATTCCTTGATAATGAGAAGAGGTGCAGCTACTGCATTGAAGAATCAGATTACAGGGTATGCTACATTCTGTCAAACAGCTAATGGATGCTGTTTTTATATTTTTTTAACTATCGTCTGCCGCACGATATTTCGTAGTTGAGCTCAGTCGAGACTAGGGCATTCTTTCTTGTTAAAATTGTCAACTTTTGGTTTGTTATTGT
Organism: Drosophila mimica; assembly: GCA_037043585.1. NCBI lineage: Eukaryota > Metazoa > Arthropoda > Insecta > Diptera > Drosophilidae > Drosophila > Drosophila mimica. Next base: position 173,883 of record JBAMBE010001197.1, read on the forward strand.
TGTTTGTTATTTCGCGTTAAATTGTATGTTTGCTTATCCCCCTGTAACCCCATCTCCCCCTCCCTTCCCATCCTCATTCTATGAGCCATCTGATTATATTATGATTATGATAGTTTTATGTCAGCTTCTCACTTGAACTCTGTGCAACGCCACCGACGACGGATTCTCATTGTGGTGACGTGTGTGTAATATAATAATAAATCCCGTAGCTCTTTTGTTGCACCCCATTTCTTATAATATATTTCTAGTTAAGGAAAGGGCAGGCAGTGAAGAGTGAAGATTGCTTAATTGAGTTGTTGCAGACATTGTTTAATAATTATCCTCAGTCTTTTGGCTTCCAAAATGAAAAAAGATTTGTTGTTTCGCCTCACTAAACTGATGCAAAACAACGAGTACATAATAATAATGAATACAGACTACTGAGTTCGGCTGCGCACTACTACTATGTACTATGAAATAGAGTGTGTCCCAAGCAATGTGTAAAAACTAAACACACTTCGATGAGTTGGGGTTAAAAGCGACTAACTTAGATAACAGCAAAAAAAAATTAATTGGCAGATGAGAGAAGCCCTGTAAAAACAACTTGACGCTTGACTGAATTGGTGATTGCTGATATGCCTGGGAGTCTTTTTATACTATTATACCAAAAAGATATAATAGTATATTGGTTTTGTTCAATGTCCGTCATGCTGTCTGTCCGTCTGTCCGTCCGTATGAACGCGCGTTCCTCCGACACCCTTAGAGATAGAGACTTGAAACTTGGAACGTATATTGGAAAATACCCTCAAAAGTTAAAGTGTCTTGGGTTTGGACCTACGTCCACTAGGGAGCTAGAAAACCGCGAAATTCGATTTTAGAAAATCGATAAATCCACATATCTCTCACAATTTAATGGATACGGTCACCAATTTTGGTTGGTAGGTTGTTGGCGAGGTCCTTGAAAGATTGGCATGTGCCACGCCCACCCCCGACGCCCCCATCACCTCCGCCCCTAAAACTTTCAAATGGCTATATCTTCCGCAGTTTTTGAGTAGGGAACGTCAAATTTGGTAGGTATATTACTGGTAATCGCCTTTAAGAACCGATAACAAATTGGTGGTGCCACGCCCACACCTGCGCCTATAATCGACAATTCCGATTGTAAATCGATAACTCCGTATATCTCCGAAAATTTTAAAGATAGAGTAACCAAACTTGGAAGGTAATTTTCTGGTAACCTCCTCCAAGGATTGTCATATAAATTTTTGGACCACGCCCACATCCGCCGCCCCCAGGAACTTCGTCCCTAGAAATTTAAAATGCGCATATCTGCCGTAATTTGCAAGCTAGAGTCGCAAAATTTTATGGTATAATAGTATTTCGCTGTCGGTTACGTCCGACAGCAACGTTCTATCTAGTTTATACTATGATACCGCCGCCCCCAGGAAATTTGTCCCCAGAAATTTACAATACGCATATCTTCCATAATTTGTAATCTAGAGTGACCAAATTTTGAAAGTAACTTTCTCAGGAGATCGATAAAAAATGGGATGGCCACGCCCACTTCTACCTAAACCGATACACCTGTTGGCGAAAATCGATAACACCGTATATCTGAAGCAATTTGAAAGCTTAAGTCACCAAATTTTAAAGGTATATTACTAATAACACCCTTCAAAAATCTGGGAACAAATTTGGGACCACACAAATTATGGTATTATAGTATTTCGCTATCGGTTACGTCCGACTGCAACGTTCTCTCTTGTTTTTTTTTGTAGTTTTGATCGATTGATCGTCTTATGGATTTGGGTCAATCACAGCAGTAGCCGAGTTTAGCAAATCCATCAGCGAGTTGAACTTTAGTTTTGTACACAAGTCGAGTGAACTGCTCTCATTCACAATTCAAATAGCGTCCAAGACTCGACAGCGACTTCTGAAGTGGGCCGCAAGCCAAATTAAAGCATTATTATTTTGCGCAACCCGAGAGAGACAATGGCAAGGCAAAGTTGCCACTTGTTAAACCAGTTTTGGGTTCAGCTCACCTTGCTAGGCAGATAATACCAGAACTATGTGGATAATATTTAAACTGTGATTATTATTGTTATAACTCCCAGGGGCGAAAAGTATTGGTACTTTTGATTGCGTAAAAAGTGTTTACCACGTTGAGCTGACTCAAATTTTTGTTTTTGACGAATCCAAAAAGTCACGCAACGAAAATGGGGGAATGAATTTCCATGTGCAATTTGTTGTCGTTTTTTGTTTTTGTTTTGAGTGCCAAACATTTCCATTCACAAGAAATAAGTGGAGGAAATTGGGTATGTAACAGGGTTGAATTTGCGGGGAGACTAACTGACATCATGCCGAGCGAACGTTGGAGTCATGAAAATTCCTGGAAATGTGTTTGTCAGTTTGTCAATGACAAATACGTGCGTTACACTCAGACAAAATCCGTTCTGAAAAGTAGGAAGTGTTTCTTGTTTTTAAAAATAGTTTCTAAATAACAAAAACAAATTTAGAAAATAGAAAAACGACTCGACCATACCAAAATAATGCGGAAATGTTTTTTATTATTAAGAAATGCATTTTAAAAAAGCAGAAATATTCATGTCTATGTATTGGAAAACTTAAAATACGTAATGTTTATTAATTATATAATATAATTAAACAAAAACGTTGTATGAACATGAAAAAACACCCTTTTTCTTCTAAGCATACACAAAATGTACCATAAAATTAAGAACAAAAGAATCCCTAGTTTTTTAAATATACTCTCTGTATAATAAGGTGAGTTACGCTTGCCGCTAAAATTATGATGTGTTTCCAATATTTAGGGTGATTTCTTTCTTTCTTTCTGCTGAGTGTATGCCAGGTGCAAGGTATTCGAAGCTCGGAAGTGCTGACAATCAAGTCGTCGGTTGCTTCTCGGTTAAATGGCAAAACTGAGAGCATAGTTGAAATCGCTCTGATCGGACTGGATTACTAACTTGTTTACCCCATAGATGCACAGGTAGCACAATGCTAATCGAGAAGTGGGAGGGAGTGACAACGACTTGGTTGCTTTTTCAGGGGTTGGTTTTGGAAACCCTCATTCAATGGGATAACATTTCACTTGTGAACGTTTGAATTGCCTGCTAGCTGAGTGAGTGAAAGCATCTCTCACCTGGCAAGGGCCAATACAAATGAAGCGATACATGTGCTTCACGAGGTTTTCAATGGCTTTACGGGATTTGTTGATGTTGTGGGTTTGGTCAAGAAATGGAATTGCATTCATAGCAATTATCACGTTTGATTGTTATCCTATTACCACCACATGTCAAGACTTAGAGTTAGCCTAATTTCACTGTCGCTTACAATTTAGAACAGTTTTAGCAGTTTCATGATTTCTGTACACTGTTTTTTAAACTGCTAATGGTTGGTCACCATATTATTCTGAAAGTACCTTTCTAAAATTTCTTTTGAATATTTTCTAAACTGTTTTCCAAATAATTTTTGTAGTTGGTCCTAATTCTGCTAACAGTTGAAAGTGTCTTCACAGGGTGCTTAATCTGTTCCAGGCAAGTGGTTTGAATTAGGCTATATAAATAAGTTCTCTTCCGTTCCAAATATATAACAGTTATGTATAAATTATACTTACAGATTTCACAGGTCAGTAAATGTTCGCAATGACAACATTGTCTAAATGTATTCAGAACTTCCGACAACAAAGCGGTCGCTGGACGCAATGACGACAACGATGGGGCAGGTTTTGCAGTGGAACTATGACGCAAGCGATGCTTAAGTGGGTTGGGGGTGGGTGAGAGCAGGGAGCCAACATAAAAACTGGGTCAACCTCTTTTAAGCAGCGTGTCATATTTTGCGGCGCTTTATGTGCGGTTATTCGTTTTGTAGTCCCAGGGGCTAAGCGCTGGTCGGTCTTACCTAGGATAGAACCTTCTCCGGGGGCCATGCGCCGACCCGATTCGAGGCTATATTAGCATTTGTTATGAATTTCGTAACCTGTGCTGCTCTCCATTATTCTCGTAATCTTCTCAAGAAAGAAAGCAAAAGTAAATAGGCCAAGAAACAGAAGAAGACGCTTTGTCTGCCAATGGTTTTATTTCTGTGTATTGTTTGTCGGATTTCGCTTTGCATATTATTTATTCATTTGCTGGCTTTCACTTGCTGCCGATTTTCATCGGTTGTTTAATTAATTAGGTCTAGCTGTAGTCTCAAGGTCTGTTTTCATTTATCTAAAAGAAGAGCCAACATCAGAAGAAGTATGCTTTATATTCTAAACGAGATATCGTTTCTTTCTTTTTCTCCACTGGCAGATCTCATAATTGTTATTGAAAACAATCTACCAACGAGGAGACGAGCAGCACCTGGCTTGAAACCCGAGGGAAGCACAAGAAGCCAGCTCCTAATATTCCTCCCCACATATTTAGCTAGAAATAACGCACACGACAAAAGCAACAAAAACAAACCAGAACGAAATGACGTAAGTAAAAAAGTCTATTTTCCTTATAGTATATATTATGTAGCCGAGAAATTTTACATTGTGGAAAAGTTGCTGTAATTTATTTGTCGTTTGATTTTTCATTCGTATTTGATTAAAATGAAGGACATTTCAATTATAGTTAGATGGGGGAACTCTGACTTTGAATTGTCTCGCTGGTCGTCGTCTTTTCATAAATTGGGTACTTTACTTAATTGACGATAGGATGACAATGGTGAGGCTGCATTTTTTGGCATGGCTTAAAGTGAAGAATGTGTAGCGACCTCTTCTTTTCTTTATATATAAATAACGTCATATGTTCCACAACTATTTCCAGTTAAAGTAAAGGATCTCTCAGGGCTCGGCACCTTCGTTATATGCCCTAATGAAAGTGTTCCCCAGCAGCCTATGGAACCCAACACTCCTAAAAATCATCCTAATTTTTAGTAAATCGCCGAAATTTTTACGACATTGTTTGGTCACCACATTATTTAGAAAGAAAAAATCTACAAACTCTTGTTTTTACTTATTAAAAGCCAGGGTTTCCGTGTCAAAATTTCAGGCTGAATTGTCCACGGTGCTGGTTTTTGTGTGCATACAAAGAATAATTCTAATATTAGCTTTTTTGTTTTTTACATTTTAGAAATGTTCTACTTTTTAGAAAAGCATTTCAATCTAATAGAAATAATTTCTAAAAAATTCGTCATATATTTGGGACTGTTGATTAAAGGCAAGCCTTTGTAAATTTTAGAAATTATTTCTAAAACAAGAAAAACTTTATATATATTTTAGGGAAATTTTTTTTTTCACTGTAGTTAAAGTAGGAAATCTCCCAGTGTTCTGTTCCTATGCGCCCAAATGAAAATGTGTTTCCCAGCAGCGTGTAGAACCCAACCTTAGGGACTCCACTTTTGGTGTCTCCACTTTTTTTAATACTCGTAATTTGTTTGACTATTTGACTACGTTTTAGGCGGCCGGGGAGTGGCCCATGCGGCTGCTTCCTTCCTTTCTGCCGTAGTGAGTTGCCATGTTTGCTTAGTGAGGGATTTTGTCTGCTGTTGTTGTTATTCTTAACCGATTCATAAGCAAAAACGCAGTCAGTTTTGCGGCGCATTTAATTTGGGGTGTGTCATTTTCATTTAATGTGCGAGAAAATTCGGCACGCATTTTTGTGTGTTTTGTGGCCCAGTTTAAGTTTCTCAGCTCGATGGGCAACATTTGTTCGACAAGTGCAGGAGACGCCGTGCAACGCTTGGAGTCGTTTTTGCAGTTGCAGTTACCGTTTCAGGCGAGGTATGCCCCAAAGTAGACTATGCCAGACTTGACTAACTGAAGCGGGTGCTGCGTGAATGACCAATGAGTGTTGTTTTTCCGGCGTTGTTGTAGCAAATTCGGGACAAGTTTAATAACTTAATTGATTTAAAGTATGCTCTGAGATTTTTTAATCCAATCAAATGAAAATGAAACAAATTATAAAATCAAGTTTATATGTGGAAGCATTTACTACACTTATTGAATATTCTATTATCTAAATAATATGAAAGCAATATTTTTTTTGGGTATGGCTTGTCATCTAGCTTCAATATTGCACTTAGATTTGGAAACATGATTTTCATACCTAATATCTCATATCCATAACTTTTTCGAACGGATTTTCAAAAGCAATACCTTTTAATATTCTGAATAATGAGTCCAAACTTCACAGTCTCATAACTTTGTCAAAACTCAACTGATTTTCAAAAATAAGGTCGCTTTAGTAATAGGACGTTAAAATTAAGACTGGCAGTAAAATGTACATTGCCATATTTTAGATCATCTAGATAAAATTCATAAAAATCGGGTATGAAATATACAAATTTTAATCGACAACCATTTCTCATATTGAGCTCATTAATAATTTTCGATATACGTGATTCGTTGAGTGTATGGTATTTCGTAGTTGAGGTGCTCACACTCGACTACAGCATTATTACTTGTTAAACGAATCTGAATTTTTGTAAGTGAATTTCACCTGGGCCAAGTCAAAGTTATCTTGTTTTGTTACACGTTATACGCTGTGGCCAAAAAGTTGCCAAATCATTTAAGCCACGGCCTGATCTACAGATAATGTTTGACTTTAGTTTCGACTTCCAGCTGTAGCTCGAATTCGAGTTGGAGCTGGGGCCTCAGTCAGGTTAATACAAAGCCATTAAGCTGCACAATAATCGTAGTTCAGATCAGACAGCCTTAAAAATCAGACGCGCGCAATATAACAAGCTCTTACAGCAACAACAACAACCAAAACATTCACAATAGACAAATGCCATGTTAATTGGAAATGTACGCTTAAGAATTGTAGAATACAAAATTCAAACTGATTCAGATACTCGCACACTCAACATCAGCTTCGACTCTATGAATTTTTCATAGAACGCCGCAAGCTGTGTATCCCCCTCCCCCAACACTTTCCTCGACAAGAAAAAAAGAATTTAATAGTAGTCACTTGGGGGGAAATATAAATTATATTGAGCTCGTTTCTTAAGTAATTATTGCACAGGGGCTTGGGACAGACTGACTGATTGACTGACAAAATGACTAACTCAAACCGAAAGAGGCTGAGTCCGGGTTTAAGTAAGCTGCGAGCACGGCTTTAATTGAACTGGGTCTCTCACGAGCTGCCGACTAAACGATCTTAAGGGACGGACGCAGCTGCTATGTAGTATGTAGCACAACTCATTATTTGATTGTGTTTTTAAAGCATAATTATTTACCTTTTAGCCCAGTTCAAAGCCGCACCAACATTCTTTGTCGCCAGCCCTCGCTCACTCTCTCTGCGCTCTCTGTGTTGGGCTTGCTCTCTCTGCGATCTCTTTGCAGCTTTGACTCCTCTCTGCGAGTGGAGCCGAGCTCTGTGATTGGCTCGCCGCTCTTTCTCTCGATCTAGCTCTCTGGGCGATTTACGCGAACCTCGACTCGTTTCGTTTGGCGTGTTCAGTCTCGATTGAGGTTCGATTTCGATCAGCCGCAAGCAGCAGCAGCAGTGAAGGTTTTTTTCTTTCGTGAGAACGAAACGAAGCAAAGCAAAGACAAACATAAATTCCATTTACTTTATTAAGATATTTGTGAACTCGCCGTGTGTGTCGTGTGTGGGATATCGTCTATGCGTGTGTGTGTTTGCCGCCTCTGCAAATGTTTGCTTGCTGTTAATGGCCATGAAGAAACTCTATGCGAAAACCTCATTTACAAGCAAGAAATCCAATGGAAGCGTTGTCAACACAGCAGCTGGTCCCATTCTGGCATACCATCACCATCACCATCAACAACAGCATCCTAATATCAGCGCAATGTGCGAGAAGCAACACGAACCCGACCAGCTGCTAATGGTCAAGCGTAGCCAGAGTCTACAGTACAGTAAAGCCATGTCCAAGGTCAGGGCTGGCAGCGATTACTACAGCATTGAGGAGCTGCAGCAATTGGATCTGCTGGACTATCGCCATCCGTTATACCATCATTACCAACAGCAGCAGCAGCAGCAACAACATCATCCACATACCACCGCTTACCATGAGCATGAGCAACTGGTGCTGCAGTTGCCTATGGCCACGACGACGACGTCCCTGCCCATCTATGAGGCGCCCACTTGGACGCAGGCGCTACTCAATGATCAGTCCTTGTACGTACCACAGACTGGCGTGGATGCTGTTGCTCCATCAATGCACAGCAGCCAACACGTCGATGCTTCATTATCAACATTATCAACATCATCAACTCCATCAACATCATCATCATCTCCATCTTCATCATCATCTTTGCCTTCATCATCCACAAATAATGTCTCAAATTCGCAGCCAGTCTCTGCTTCCCCTGCCTCCTCCTCCTTCTCCTCTACATCGACTACTCTATTATCTACGCTACGCAAGTGCGTGCCTCTGCCCTTGCCCCAATCTCCGCATGCGCCCCCATCCCGATCTCATTCTCTGACCACAGCTTCCTCATCTGCCAATCGCTCCTCGGCCTTTGTCCCGTCCCAACTCGCCAGCTCCTCCTCCAAGTCGTTCTCAATTAGAACGCCAACAAAGCAGCAGCATCTCTACAGCAACATACATCATTATTTGCTGCTGCAACAACACCAACAAAAACAATACCATAAACCACAACAACAACTACAACAGCAACAGCAACGACTACAACAGCATCAACAACAACATATACAACGCATTCCCCAGCGTCGTCATAATTCGGTCAAAGATAAATTAATTGGTTGCCCTACAATGATTTTTACGTATGTTTTCTTTTTCATTTATTTTTTTAATTTTTCCCCTGCTGCTGCTGCTGCGTCCTTGTTGCCATCACAGATCTTGGCCAGAGAACGTGATTCAATCTGTTCCATCTCATGTTCGATCTTCCATTAAACATCTCATCTCATCCTCATATTCATCTTAATCTCTCACCGATCACGTATCATAAGAATAGATTACATTCCAAAATCGAATTAGAATCGCTCGATTGCGGAGGGTTTTTTTAATTTTTAATTTTTGCCTGCTCTGTTTTTTATCCACTTCTCCGTCGTCTTCATTAATGTGCTCAGTAACTGTATGTAATTTAACGCCAATTAAAAAATGTTAAAGAAAATTGGTTTCGTGCTTGTGAGTTGAGTTGAGTTTGGATGATGAATCTGCATTGAAAACTTAACGCACGAATTAATCCACAAGTCGAGCACAAAATTTCAAAACTAGCGAAAATTTCACCTATAATGAAGAGTCTTTAAGGTGAATGGGGGGAATGCAATTTGCATTAATTTCATTACTTAAACACATGCCCATTATTTGTTTAGCCAACCCAATAATTCCCTAGAGTGAAGCCAGTAAAATGTTTGTGAATGTGAATCTAAACAAATTGGCATGAGTGTTGTGTAAGTACACTCAGCAAACAAATTACCATACTTTTGGCGCCCAGGGTAACTCACCTTATTATTCAAAAAGAAGAAGAAGAACTGTCTAGTATTCAAGTCGATTCTCTTTTTGAGTGTATTTGCCAACTGTTGTGCACAGATAAACTTCACTTTCGTTCCACGGCATCGAATGCTAACTCGAACCGATCCAAGCCAAACCAAGCCAAGTCGCCACGTTTGTTATATAAGGCCGCACAGCTGTGGACTTGCCCCGCCTCCCTCTGGCTACTCACCCCTCTTACCACCAAGCTTCACTCATTGCTCGCTGTCTGAGCTCCATTTAAGTGCAAAACTAGTCAACTTTTGGCCAGGCGCAGTTGTTCGCTGCGAGAATTTTGCAGTAAGAAAAAGAAAGAAAAACACGTTTTTTTTTTCCTTTTATACCCTATTAACGAGGCCAAAGGAGGTACATTGAAGTTGTGCAATGATGCTACTTTTTTTCGGATATGTCTAAGGACAGAGACTTGAAACTCCATTAGAAGGCTATAAAATCAATAAAATCGATCAAATCACATATCATAAAATTTGTAAGCTTCAGTCACCTAATGTGCTTTATAGGTTGTTGGTTGTCCTTTAAAGCTCAGCATCACCGCGCCCAAAAATAACATGAATAAGTCTTTCACAGTGTTTGGTCACCAAAACTTGGAAGGTATATTAACAGACTTCAGAAACGCCCATTACTGCCTCGATAGTCGCCAAATCAATATATCTGAAGGTGTAAATCATATAACCGCATTCTAGAGCTAAGATTACGAAACTGAAAACCTGTTCTAAATATCTTCCTCAATTTAAGAAGAGTCAAAGTAACCAAACTTGGAATGTGGCTTACTTGGAACATACTTCAACGATTTGTAATTTATTTGTCAACTGTTTTCGGCTGGTATTACTTATTGGTATTTCAGAGTATTTCGCAGTCGCTTACTGGCCACTGCAACATTCTCACTTGATTTTGCTGCTGCGTCTGTTGCTGATGTTGGGTATGTCTGCCATAATATCTCTCTCGCCCAGTAACATAATGGGAAAAAGAATATATAGACTGACGACGGACTGCAGACAAGACCGCGGCTACTCAGCTCATCGCTCTTGTCGTCATTTTTCAACTCTTTTGCGTGTGTGTTTACTTTTCCCGGTATAATTGTCAATGCTGCTCTTGCTGCTGTTGCAAAAAGAAGAAAAGAAAAACAAAAAAATGTTAAAGGTTGTGTAAAAGTTCATTAGAATTATTTAATCGGCCTGCTAGCGTTGATGACTGCGTGTGACAGGTGCGCAATTCTCTCAGGCGATGATGATGATGAGAAGGAGGAGCAGGAGGGGGATAGGTTTCTACAATGAACGCATTGCACTTCCTGTTCAGCCCCAGGTTCAGCATCAGACTCCAGCTCCAGCTAAGAGAGATCACTGCACTCGGAGTTAGCCGTGTGAATCGCTGTGAGAAAGCCGAGACATAGATGAGTGTGCGGAGAGTGTTGAGATGTGAAACCAAGTCAAGTGTACTTTTGTATTGATCATCTAATGGTTTTCTGATTGTGATGCGATATTCGCTTTTGTTGCTTTTCTTGGAATGTCTACATCGTCTCTTCCTCCCTCCTTTAATTGCTGTCGCATACTTTACACTTAAATTCTGGTTAAATCTTTTCTTCTTTTTTTTTCTCGGTTTGCAGTGAGCAAAGCATTATTGGCGCTCGCGCCTCAGTGATGGTGTACGATGACAACCAGAAGAAGTGGGTGCCATCGGGCAGTTCGTCGGGTCTGAGCAAGGTGCAGATCTATCATCATCAGCAGAATAACACATTCCGTGTAGTGGGTCGCAAGCTGCAGGATCATGAGGTCGTCATCAATTGCTCCATACTGAAGGGTCTCAAATATAATCAGGCAACGGCCACGTTTCATCAATGGCGCGACTCCAAGTATGTTTATGGTCTTAACTTTTCCAGCCAGAGTGATGCCGAGAATTTTGCGCGCGCTATGATGCATGCCCTCGAGGTAAGTAGTCTCTCTCTTTCTCTTTCTCTTTCTATATGCTAATTCCTGAGATCTCTCCCAGGTGCTGAGCGGTCGCGTCGTCAACAATCCAGCCGGCCTGCCAACAAATGGCAATGGTTACGAGGAAGATATGGGTTATCGCACGATGACCAGCGAGGACGCGGCCATTTTGCGACAGAATAACGGCATTGGTGGTCACATAACGCCCTCGGCTCAAACGCCCACCTCGCAAACGAATCAAAATAATATACCGCAGAGTCCGCCAACGCCGCAGCAGCAGGGACATCATCGCACTAGCAGGTGGGTCATCGATTCAATTCTACTACCAGGGCATGATGCTCTCCATGTCATCATCAGATCAATCAGTCAGTGTTTTGATTTCGTTCATTTTTCTTCTCTCTCTCACTACACACACATACACACACACACATACTTCTGTTTGTTGTCATGTTCTCTAATACACACTCCCACATATACACACATACACACATTCGTTCGATCTTCACAATTTGCTCACCAAATAAAGGAATTCCCTCAGCGCACCGCCGGCGCCACAGCCACAGCAGCAGCAACAACAACAGCAGCAATTGGCGCAGCAGGCAACAGGTAATCACTACGGACCCACCGCCAACGGGCCCACGTCCAATGGTCTGCCCCAACAGCAGGTCAATCCACAAATGCAAATACCGCCAGCACCCGGCCAGACACAACAGCCACAGCAGCAGCAGCAACAATACCAACAACAGCAGCCCGTCTATGCCACACAACAGCAGCAGCAGCAACAGTTGGTGCAAGCGGGCTATGCGCCTCCACAGGTAGGTGTTGTTTTTGGTTCTCGGCCAGCTTTTGAGCTGTAGCTTATTTTGCTACTTTTTACCTCTGTTTCTGTTTTCTTCTGTTTCTGTTTCATTGCATTCTAAAAACATACGCACGTCCGCAAATTGGCTTGAATACTACCCCCAAAAATAAAATAATACCGTACCAACCCACTACCAACCACTACAACCACCTACCATCGCTACCAATCCGCCAGCAGTACCAGCAGCCCCATTATGTGCTCTCAAACTCTAATCCCAATCTCAATCTACATCAATACCCGACACAGCCACCACCGGTGCATCAAAACGGAGGCGGTGGACCCATCTATGGGGCAGCGCAACCCGCTCATATCCCGAGTTCGGCCAGCTCCAATAGTGTAGTGTACACCAGTCAGCCGCAGCTAATGCCACAGCCTCCGCCTGCACCTGGCTACGTTCAGCACAATGGCCAACAGCAACAGCAGCAGCAGGTGGAGAATCCATACAGCCAAGTGCCGCTGGCACCGCCCATGATGCAGCAGCAGCCAGTTGGTGGTGGTGTCCCAATGCCGCCGCCACTAAATCGCATGAGCAGCACAGGTGGTCCCGGGCAAGTAGGTGCTCCAGCGCCGCCGCCACCGCCACCCACATTCGGAGGTGCACCGCCGGCACCGCCTCAAATGTTTAACGGAGCACCAGCGCCGCCACAGCCGCCAGCACCACCGGCGCCACCTGCCATGGTTAGCGGCCCACCGGGTCCACCGGGGCCAGGCGGTCCAGCTGCGCCACCACCGCCGCCACCGCCACCAGGCATGGGTGCGGGCGGCGTAGCTGGTAAGAAGGATGATCCACAGGCCGATCTTATGGGCTCGCTGGCCTCGCAGCTGCAACAGTTCAAGCTCAAAAAGAACAAGGTAAGTAAAGACCCGAAAAAGTTGACATGTGTCTAACAAATCTTTCGGTTGTTTCTCGTAGTCTACCACAGTCGCTCCGGAGAACAGCGGCAGCAGCACCTCCAGCGGTGGCAGCGGCAATTACGGTACCATTGGACGCAGCTCGAACGGCATGGCCTCCATGATGGACGAAATGGCAAAGACGCTGGCCCGACGTCGCGCGCAAGCCGAGAAAAAGGAGGTGAGGATTGGAAGTGGTGCAAGAGAACTATTTATTTATACGTGGGTGTATTAGCTTAAATTGTGGAATACAGATATTGTGTGTGGTCTCCGCGATATTCGATTCAGCAAAGCAGATTGTAGTCTATGCAAAAGAACATGTTATTAATTGTTTTTTATCGTTATAAGTGGGGTGCATCAACTCCATACACAGATATGCAATGCTTGGTGTTTTGTTTAAAGTTAAATTACTAAGTACTGAAATTGATTCGCCCCTCGATCGACTTTTACTGTAGTTCCTTGCGTAAGACTTTTCGAGTACTCTATAATGATTACAATAGACTCTATTATGTAATCAATTTATTTATTTTCGTATACAAACTATATTTTTGTTGGGGTGATTGTGTTTTTTGTGTGCCCATTTTTCATTTAAATAAGCCCAGAAATTTTATAAATATTTATAAATTCACTGTAAATAATTTAATTTATTAGTTGGCATTAAATCAATAAATTAATGAATATATTTGCCTTCCGACACAATGTGCAGCCTGATCCGGAGCCCGAAGTAAAGCAGCGGCCATGGGAAAAGTCAAATACTCTGCCACACAAGTTAAGCAGTGGCAGTGGCAGCGGCGGCGGTGGCACCACATCCAATTCGCAAGGCGGCGGCGCCAACGGCAGCGGCGCTGGCAGTGGCAACAACACAACGAACAGTGGCGGAGAATCGCCGCGTCCCATGCGGAAGCGTTTCGGCAGCGCCAGTGAGGAGACCATTCTCAAGGTGAGTTGGCGAAGAGCTAATAACTAACTGTGGTACTTTAATCAAAAACTGCTTAACAGGTCAATGGCGATGGCCTGTCGCTAGCACTATCCAACAGCGATCTGGACACCCTGAAAGCGGAAATAGTACGCGAGATGCGACTGGAGATACAGAAAGTGAAAAGCGAAATTATAGACGGTAATATAATCTGATCTCATTTGATCTGTACCTCTTTTCTAATATGCATATTCTTTATTGTGTTTGCAGCTATCAAATCAGAATTCAATCGTAGATAGATCAAAATACTTAGTCTCTAAACAGCCTCTCACTGTCTGCCTGCCTGTCTGCCTGCCTGTCTGCCTGTCTCTCTACATCGAGTATAAGAAGTAACAACAACAAAAACAAAAATAGCACACTGTCTCCTAAATGTGAGCGTACACCCATCTGGGGGACGCAGAGTGGGCGTGTCTATGGCAACCGGCACACACAAATCAAGAACTGAGAAATCGCGTCAGATATATTTAAATGTGTAATTTTAAATATTTTAAACTGTGTATTTAAATTAAATATTTAAATGGCGCCCAATTGGGTATATATACAAGCATATATACATACATATACAAATTTATATATACATATATATCTACAAGCATATATATATTTAACTATATATAATCATATATATATGCTATATATTTGTATGTGTAATTTACACATATATACTAAAGTACGCAATTATGTATCAGCTTTTTACAACAACAACAACATGGAACTTAGTCAAAATAATTGTAATTCTAATCTCAATTTCTAAGTTACACGCAACAACTCTGTAAACAAAAAACAAAAAGTTGTGCGTGCAAATTGTAGTATGTATTTTTTTATAAAAACTGTATATTATTTTTACATAAGTATAAACAAAATTTAAGTGTGTACAAGAAATGAAAAAATTAATCCCTTCGCGTTGTCTTTTTTGGCCCTCATCTGCGTATCCTTGGCTCCTCATCTCTAATCACTCTCAGAGCACTGATTGCAAATGCATTTTATTTTCGCTTTTTTTAAATACCAAAAAAAAAAAAAAAAAAAAAATCCAAACACTCGTATTTAATATAACATATAAACATAAGCCAAAAATAAACCCACAAAAAAAAGAAAGAAAAAAAAGCAAAAACAAAAGAATTTTAACAGGCATCTATCTATTCTACATATACGTATACCGACAACAACACACAAGCAGACATATATGCAAACATACAAAAAAGTTAATAAGCAGTATAGTATTATATATATAACAAAAAAAAAAAAAAAAAACCTGAGTCACAATTCCACATATATATTAAATATTGTATTGCTCTCCTTACGGTCAACATTAATTAATCAAAACTATGGATTTAATCGTTGCTTTTGAGCACTCTTTGAGAACTCTTCAACAATTCCCCACATGAAATGAAAAACAAAAAAATCACTTTCCTAAGTCACGATCTCATTAAAACACAAAAAGTAGTTTCGAACGAGAAAGAGAAATATTGAGTAAACCAAACATTAAACAGAAAATTTACTCGAACAACAACAAGCAACAAACAAGTCTTCAAAACATTTCAAAGCGGAATTGAGTGTGGTGTGTTCAGCGCATTTTTGAAAGCATTATATATATATACATACTAATATACATGCATAATTATGCATATACATACATAAATACTTATGACAGATATTGATAATCTATAAAAGCTCTAAATAACGAATAAAAGGAGAAGGCACAAGTATTACCTACAGCGAAAATTCAAAAGTAAATTTAAACAAATTGACTGCTGCATGAATAAACAAATACATAAATACACACATAAATACATACATGCATAAATGAATAAATAAAGGAAAAACGAGTAGCAAGTTAAATAATAATAATAATAAACACCTCTCCATTTAGAGACCCGAATTGTTTTCCTAGTTGATTCTGAACACATATTGAGTACCAATTTCCAACTTCCATATACAATTAAGACTAAATAGTGAAATTTATACAACTTGAACTTGCAAAATGAAGCATTATTAAGCAAAAAACATACGAATATGAGAATCGTTGGAGACGAGTTTAGTTATTAAGACATACACATATAAAATATATATATATATATATATATATATATATATATATTAACGAAGTGAAATTGTTTATTAAGTGAAACATTTATTTATACAACAAAATAACGGATGGACATTAATTTTAAATATGTAATACTTTTTGATATTGATTGTGTGCAAGGTCGATTTAGAGATATATATTTAATCCTAGTTCCATATATATATATATATATATATATATATATATATATTATATTATATATATATATATATGTAAGTGTATGAACGATGTATATGAGAATGTTATGATTTTTGTATTTTTATATATGATCTTTGCATTGGCTGCAACTGCAAAAAGTTAATAATATTAACAACAGCAACAAGAAAACACAAACTATTTTAAACACGAGATGATCAACATATGGAAAAAGAAACATATAAAGAAATAAGCTTGAGCAGTGTTCAGCGCATAATTTGTATGTATTTAATTAAATATATATAAATATATATATATTATACACTTATATACAACAAATATTCAATTTACATGCATATAAAAAAAAAGAAAAAATAAGACTCGGCGTCAAAAGCAGCAGCAGCAGCATTAAAAACTTGACTTGAGATCAAAATAAAAATCAACAACGGATTCATTTTAGACGTTTAAGTGTCATTAGTTAAAAGCGGACAAACGCAACGGATGCGAACGGAATAGAAGCATATTTCAAAGAACGTAACGAGAAATAAACAACAAGCGTTTGTATGTAAAAACAAAAAAAATCCAATTTCAGTTTTACTACCTCTATATAATTAATGGGATTTTATAATATAATGGGATTTTATAATATAGTTGGATCTTATAGTATAGCCAGATTTCTTGTGATTTTTAATTGATTACTCCAATTAGAGTGAGTCTTCAATTATCGTAATAAGTAAATTGTTACTCAGCCGATAATTTTTCGAGTCTCACTAGTTCCACTCCGGCTCATCTCTAGCTCGAACTGGATCTGGCTATCGTTATCGGAGTCGAACTAAAGAGCTGTTAGTCTTATTGGACAGCTGAGCGCGAACGGGTGGTACGAGCGCAAAACTGAATATTTTGCTAAGAACACTCAAAAACGATAACTCAATTTTTAGCCATACCTAAAGTACACGAAAAAATTCAAACAAAACGAAATCAAAAAAATTAATTTGCTCGACATCTGTTATGTGTGCTGCGTAGTTTACACTGTTATTGGAACTCCGTTACACTGCGCTTGTGTCTGCATGTGTGTGTGTGTGAGAGTGTGGCTGGGGCAAAATAAAACAGCGGCAAATGTTGTTGCTAGCGCCTATTCGAAAGCAGATCGACGAAACCGAATGCAAAAAGTAAAAACAAGAACAAACAGTAACAACAACAACAACGGAATGCATATGTATCTCTGTATGAGATGTGTGTGAAATTTGGCAGCAACGACTTAAGAATATGTAGCAAGCAAAAAATATATATAAGAAAACTACAAAAATAAAGTACACTGTGTACTTGGTTTGCAAATACTTGCAAATATAAATTTCAAATGTTTTGTGTACATAAATACTGCCTGTTATTATCAAATGTAAAGCGAATAAATTAAATGTTAAATCATGTTCAAAATGTTAACACAAATTGCTTACAGGCATATCTATTTAAAAAATGTATCAATGAAGAAGCTGCTGCTGATGTTGTGGTTGTTGTGCGCTAACAGCGGTTTAAAAACATAGCTATGCATTTGTGTGCGTATGTGTGTGTGTGTGTGTGTGCTTGTATATATGTAACCCAGAAATGTGGCGACCCATGTGTGTATGTGTGTGTGTGTTGCTCAAAATGTCGATTGCAAAACCAAATTTTAATTTCGTCCGCTGTCCACCGAACTTATCAGTGCGACATTGAAAATATCAACAATAACAGCTTGCTGGCTTGTTGGAACAATGCCAGCCAAGGCAACACAAATACAAAAAAAAAGTTGTGTGCTTAACAGAAAAACAAATGTTTCTCTTTCACAGTTAATTTTACGACTTTTGTAAAGTTAATTACACATTGAATCGCCCGCCTAACTACTCTCCCGTCCGCTGCCCACGCCACGCCCCTCTCAGTCTTCGTTTGAAAAGAACTTGCTCAACAAATAATTAAAAACAATACAATTTAAATTTAAACACTAAACGGCGATATTTTTATGGATACGAAAATAGTCGGCAACGTTTTTAGTCCCAAAGTTGTGTTTGCAATTTTTGGCGTTTTTTGTATAAAAATTTGTTGCTAGCATTGTGTTAACAACATAATTTGCAAGGTACTCTCGAGAGACTCGCACCAGATTTTTGGGCACAAGTGTGAGTTGAAATTTTGGCACAATTTTGTTGAACTCTTTTTTAATGCATACATTCAATTATTGCTCACACTTTCCTAAAACTCATTCAGCTTTATTATTTTACACCCACAAAAAGTGGCGCTCAAAACTCCATTTGAAAATTGTTGGCATACTACTCAGGTGCACTCAACGCACACGTACACATATAAACACACACACACACACACACATATATATATATATATATATATATATACGCACACACACTTGCAAATATTTATTTTGTTATACAGTCACTAACCAATGCCCATTGTGTAGCTTACACACACAAACACATATGCGGTTAATAAATATAATCAGCAATTTTTCTATTTATATTTCTATTTATTTATATTTTATGCGAACCAAAAAATAAAAAAATGTCCTTGTTTTTTCTTCTATTTGCCCTGTAACAAAAACTGAAACAATTTATGGAAATAAAACAACAAATGCCAAAAATTCTACGCATCGTCTAAAAAAATTTACTAAAAATTGCAACGTATATCCTGTCAACAACAAACAACAATAAATTACGGCTTTTCATCTGTTTGGAATGGTGAGTAAATTGAGCGCAGAAAATCAACCCCCTTTAGGGGTAGTGAGAGAACTGTGTGAACTACCCTCTACCTCCGTTTTTGGTACTGCATTGGGTTGGGTATGGTTGGGTTTGGGTGTAAATTCATATGCCCTCTAAATTTATATATATATTTAAGCGGGTATTTACGTGTTTCATTGTGAAGTGTTATATGTAAGCAAAAAATTTGTTCACAAACGAAAATAAAAATAAAAATATAAATACATATAATAAATACAAAAGTATAATAAATCAGTAGTAAAAATATAAAATGGAAATATGCATATCTAAAATACAATCAACAGAATAATACTAATAATAATATCCAGTACGCCCAGATGTATGTATAAATATAAAAGTCGATTACAAACTTTAATTAACATTAAATATATATATATATATATATATATATATATATATATAAATTATTGTAAAGATTCCGCTGCGGCACCCTTAATTATTATTGTATACATTGTTTAACAACTTGAATACTCTGAAAACGAGTATGTTTTTTAATATATTAAATGACATTTTATTGCTGATCCAACCCAATCCTTGCATCAAATTTAGTTGACAGCTGGAGTTGGAAAATCCTTCAACCCCCTTGTTAAAAAATAAAAAAGTTCCCCCCTCCCATCAGCCTTCGAAGTGTGTCACTGCTTTCAAAAGGAAGCGCTTTAAGAGTGTTTTCACAGTAGCTGCCCCACCCTGTCAGTCTGTCTGTTAACCTAATAACCGAGTTGCATTCGCTTATGCCAACCCCAAAACGGAAAGAAGTTCTCTCGTTTTGCTTTCAGCTCTTACACTCTCTCTGGCAGAGAAAAGCAACATTAGTTACGTATCTTAATTTGTGTCGGATTTTTGCATCTCTAATTCAAATAATAATATTTAATAAATCAATTCAAGGTTGCCCTGACAACAGACACAAACACAACGGTCAAAACATTTGTACAGAGTTCAAATACCTTAACGCTGAGCAGACTTACTGTTAAGATCACAGTGTATATCAACAGTGGACTGAGCTGAAAGCAAATTGTCAGGCAAATAATTGTAGAGAGAGAGGGACAGGGGAGAAAGAGACGCACTCAGAGACGCGACAGCTGTTTACAAAGTAACTTTGAGCTGATGTCAGCAGCGGGCATTTAGTCTCAAAAAAAATACAAAAATCAATATCAATCAGAAAATAAAAACAAAGTCTCTGTGAGTTTGTGTGTGTGTGTGTGTGTGTATGAGTGGGGATAAGCTGTGAGGACATAGCACAATGTACAGCACTGCTGCTAATTTACATACACATTAACATTTAGTGCTTTTGCCAGACAAGATAATCGATAGCAGAGCTATAGCTGTTAGCCTCAGTTAGCATGCAAAGTCGAAAGGTCTGCTACCGTTAGAAGCTGAACTTTGTTCGCAACAAACAGCAACAGCAACAAAAGCGGCAAAAGAAGCAGCAGCAGCAACAACAATAGCAGAAATAGCTTTAAACTGGAATCACAATTTTAACAGGTGCTTAATTAAGCCTTAAATCTGGATCTCAAAACTCAGAATCTGAATCGGAATGAATGCCTAGATGAAAATTTTTTGTAAAACCAAATATTAAAACTCTTATAATTTGTCACGAAGAAAGGCCCAAACATCGTAGTGTAACATTCTTTATTGCCGAAGCTGCTCCCTGGATTTCACACCATCATTGCAGCTTACAACAAAAGTTCGATCACTCAAATAGCTTTGCAGAGCTTTAAATAACGTGGTTGGTAACAGTCTAATTAATTTGTGAAGAAGGCCCTCATGCCATACACGATCAAAAGCTACACTTATGTCAATAAACACAGCAATATTGACGATTTTCATATGCTTTTAATATAAATTGTGTAACTTGAGCTAACTGCTGCTCAGTGCTATGTTCTTTTCTGAAACCGAATTGATGAGTGGGCACAGCATTTGCAAAGTCCTCACATTCAAAGAGTCTCCGCATAAGCAGTCTTTCAAACAATTTTGATAAACCAGAAAGCAAACTAATTGGGCGATAGGATAATACTTCTTCAGTGGCTTTACCAGGTTTTAAAATCTTTGTTATAGCAGCACATTTCCACATATGTATATAGAAATTAAATTAAAATTTCAAGTCTTAGCTCTTATAGTCTCTGACATCCCTTTGCTCATAGTGACAAGGCTAGATAGACTCTTCGGTTGATGCTTATCACTAATTCCTTCTGCCTTTTACATACTTTTGTACATCTTCATTATATACATTTTACCCATTTTTATAGATTGAGGCTCGCTTATTTTGCTCAGGTTTTCTTGCATTAGTGTTGAAGAGCGTGCGTAAAATGCTATCGCCATTAATATTTGGTATACATGGCTTATGTGTAATAATGCATGATAATACGCCACGTACTCGCTTCGCTCACAAATATTATTTGCCACTTCCGCCATATAATCATATAATAATACGTAATGATGATGAGAGTCACACAAAGTGGATCGTCGTCGATCTCGAATTCGAACTTGAACTCTGACCCTCACTTGTCTGGGTCTGTGTACAACATCCAAAGGTTAGCTGCATTGATTAACTTCGAAAAAAGAAATCAAAAAGTATAACTTTGCGTGACTGTTTTCATAGTTATATTGAACTGCAACTTGTGTGATTTTTATTTCTATCGGTGCTAATGGTGAATTTTGCAGATAAGACTTTTGTGAAGAAACTTTTTAGTCTTATATTTTACCTATCTATAGAAAGAAAATAAATCCAAACTTTTTAGTCTTATATTTTACCTATCTATAGAAAGAAAATAAATCCCATATTTTGATTCCAATATTGTTTTCATATTGTATTCACTATGTATTCATTTGCATGTTTGTGAATGACATCATCAAAATGTGAATTTTGCACATGAACATTAACTGAAGCTTTTTAATTACATAAAAGTGTAAACGATGAAGGAGAAAATAACTAATTCTACTTTGCTAGACTTGCACTGATAAGAACATTTTAACTCAAAATTTAGTGAATGAGCTGAATTCAGCTGAGATTGCGAGTTAATTTTTTTTTTTTTGTCGATCAACATTAGGAGCAATTAACATTCATATCAAGTGCGAAAATTCGCATATCAATTAATCAAGTTACTGTTGCTCATTCCAGTGCCTTTCCAGCTCACTTCCAATGGCCTTCCAGCTGCTTTATGCATTTGAATTTAACAAGCAAAGGACCGTAATTCTACCGCATTCTACTTAAGTCTTCTTCTGCTGTTCTCATTATTTTTTAATTGCCGCTTATGCAACTTAGTTAACGGTAAATGGACTGCAATTAAGACGCCACCTGTTGCAAGGTCAACGGCCTATTCACAAGATTTGCAACTAATTTCACTCAAATTAAAACCTGCTCTAATTTTAAATGAACTGCAATCTAACATAAATGTTATGTTTGTTAAACATAACATACATTTAACATATGCATATATCGCTAATTATTTGGCTTGAAATCTGCGCTAGTCCTGAAAAAAATGAACATTTGTTCGATTGCTAACGCCTAACATTTTGAGGGTCTGCCAGCTGCCCCTTGGCAAGCCAAAGCTAAAGCAAAAACAGCGCAACATATTTTTATTAGTTGTTTTGCTTTTGTTCTATGTTCTATGCTTAAAAATACCCACGAATACTTGTTGCTCTCGCGTACCTACCCTCCCTCCCTCCCACCTTCCCGGCAGTGGGGGGTCAATAGACGCGCCAGTGAATACACAGGCAAAGCAGAGGTGCAAAGGGTATGACGTTGCCAGATGAGCTAACCAAGTCAAGCCAAGCCAAGTCGTTAGTCAAAGTCAAAGTCAACGGCGCAAGACTAAGCACATGTATATAAACAAATACACACACATATAAATACATACATAACTACACTAGGCAGCTGGAGCACAGTTGTGCGTGCGTTTGGCGTGCTACACATATGCATGCGTATATAAACAGGCGAAAGGGCACACAATGATGCGTGCGCTCTGTTAATAACATAGTAATATTCGCAATGTTTATTAACGAGCAAAGCTCCTAAGCACATTACGCTGCTAAATTCATAATGTTATTCCTATTGTTTTGTTGTTGTTGTTGGAAAACAAGTGGCTAATGGGCTAATGGCCAATAGCAAATGGCCAATAGCAATGCGCTCAGTTGGCAAACGAAACGTTTGCCAAATTTTAATGAAATTCAACTTTGAACGATACGATTTTTGAGCAAATGTTTAAATATTAACTGCAGCTAGTGCTAGACTGTGGAAGGTGGAGAGGAGAAGGTATTTGTATATATGTATTTATTTATTTAAGCGCAGTGTTCATAAATTTGTGAATTTCTTTAACTACTGAATTGTAAACTATAATTATACCTAAGAAATTGAATGTTTTTTTTTACAAGCAGTCTATAAAAATAAAGAACACGTTGCCCAAATAAAAAGGGCAAGCTGCCGAATACGATTCCAAATACGAATTCTGACTGCGTCTTACGTCATTTCTTTTTCTGTGTGTGTGAATGGTGTGAATTTATGTGTGTATGGCTTGTGTTTGTATAGATATTTATTTATTTACATACAATAGATATATGCTTCATTCTATGCCCTACCTAACGGTATTTCAGCTGTAATATGCAATTAGTAACAAATTGAATTTAAAATCTACAGTTTTAGTTTTTGTCGTCAATAAAAAAGGAGAAAGCAAATAAAATTAAAATAAAATGTAATGTAATGTAATATCTTTAAATTCTTTTCAAATTAAATGCCATACATTTTAAGTGTACTTTCCTTAAGAGGTCGAATCAAAAATCTATGAGTGCAAGAGTATTTCATGTATCTTTGCCGAGGCATCCAGTTTTTTCTTGTTTTGTTTTTTTTTTTGTTGTTTTTTTACTTTTATTTTTTTTGGCTTGTTCTGCGCACACGTTGCGACCTCAAAAAGTAATGACGTCAACACCGCCATCGACTCCAGCGAAACTCTCCCCTACCTCTGCCACTCCCTCTGCCATTCATCTCTCTCTCTAAATATGCCTCTCCCAGTTGGAGCATGGAACAGAATTAAAATAAATTGTGTGGCAAGCTCTGTGCGTCGGCGCATTGACGCTTCAGCTTAGTTCAACAGATGCAGCAGATAGATAGATAGAACGAATATACATATATGATGTGAGAACCGTTTCTCATTTTGGGATACACACTATCGATGGGCCTGCAAAAAATTGTGTTCAGTTTCATTTCGGTTCGGTTTTTGAGCATAGCACAATTTATCAAATGAGTTTTTCTTCTGTTTTCTTTTTTTGACGTATTTTTTTTGGGTTTTAAGCACGTTCTTAATCAATATTAATATAATATTTATTTGTATAGTTATAAAAACGATTTCTCAAATTAAATTTGGTGACTTTGTGAACAGATTTTCTTTGTGAGTGCAAAGCTTTTTTCATAATTCCCAATGAACAAATAATTTTATTTTAAATACCTATAAATAGACGTGGGATTTTTGTTGCCCGAGAGAGATCCCCGAGCCATACACAGATTTTGACTGCTCACAAACACACACACACACACACACACACACACACAGAACACACGCATGCACGCAAATGTTTGCTACATGTGTAAAACTGTTTCGATATCGATTTCGAAGTTACTCACTGGGTTTAACTGTTTCCACTTTCCACTTTCAGCGCGACACGATTATAATGATGATGTTCTAATGATGTTAAACCATGGATCTAGCAGATCAAATCGATGACTATATCTGTTCATTTGACGGACTTGGTGACTTAACAATGGACTCCCTAGCGATGTTCATATTCCTCTGGGCCGTTCTGGCCCTTTTCTCCGTATGGCTGTGCAAGCTGCTCTACAACAAGTTTCTCATCAAGGGTGCCACAGCCAATGCCAGTGGCAGCAACAGTCGGCAGACCAGTGTTGCACCCGGCGGTGGCGCCTCTTTGGTGACCAGTGGCGTGAAGTCGGAAAAACGTTCTTCCGAACCACGCGAACTGATGGCCACCAAGAGCAAAATCGATGATCTGTCCAAGCCTCTCACAGGCGGAGGTTCAGCGGGACGCGGACGTTCCACTGCATCGCCTATGGGTGGCGGAGGAGTTAGTGCTGCTGCTGGCGGACCACGTCGTCGAGTGGTGCGTCAGAGCTCGACGGGACCGGAGAATCGTAAGAAACGCTACGTGCCACCGCCTTCAAATGTGGTTGGGCCAGAAACGGTGAGTAAATTCCAGCTATCTCTTATTTATTCACCTATTTATTTACTTATCTACTATTCATAATATCTGATATCTATTGTCATACATATATTACAATTTATCCCTACCAAATGCCTGCTCTATATTACTAGTTACTTATGATTTATTTACATATCAACTACTATTTTAATTATTTAATCTACATGCTTGCTACCTATTATAATTTATTTATTTATCTACTATTTACACTATCTATCCCAAATGCCTGCTATATATTGCTATATAAACATATTTATTTATTTACCTGCTTATTGATCTATCTATCTTGTAATTTCCGTCCCAAATGTCTCATACCTATTTATTTATTTGTTTACTATTTATATTCTCTATCTTCATTCCCATTTAGAGCTCGGTTACGTGGACGAGTCAAGTGTTTCGCTGGCTGTACAGCGATCTGGTTATTGTCAACGAGCTACTCATGTCCTGGGTGATAGCCATTAACGATACCCTGCGCAAATCCGCAGAGGAGGTGAGTACATTAATGTATGACATCAGCTTTTGACATCAGCTTTGACATCATCATCATCGACCATCTACCCACTCAGGAAAAAATTGCCCTGAATTTTAGAAATTCGTCATACTTTTGGCGGCCAAGGTTGACTGTATTATTAATAAAGTATATTTCTAAAAGTTAGTTTTCACGTCTAATAGAAAATATTTCTAAGAAATAAAGAACACCATATTTTTAGGAATGCCGGTTTAGAAAAAGCCTGTCTAGTTTTTAGAAAAATGTTTTATATACAAATTTAAGTATTCATGGCGACTTAAAAAAAAAAACATCAGATCAAATTTTGTTCTGAGTGCATAAACATATAGGTGTGATGTCATTAGGATGTTCTCATACAGTGCAGTGCATTGAACTTAGCTCTCTTAGAGTGGCCTCGACTTTCAACTTGAGCGGCCTTTTACTAACATCAAGACTTAATTGGGTAGACAGTTGCTCAGCGGCCCAGCAACTCAGCAACTCAGCCATGACCGGTGTGGAAAACGCGTTTCGAGCGGCGCTTTTTACTCGCTCTCCCCGAACGTAGGCCAAGGTCAGAGTTTTATTTGTGTGAATACACTTAGAAAAAATTCGGCTAACATTTTAGAAATTCGCCAAAGTATATTTCTAAAAAAACAGGGTTTTTATTTTCTAAATAAAAATATATAATTTAAAGTGTATTTAGATAGATTCATATAATTTAAATTTTTAAATACATTTTTTAATAATAAAAAATATTTTTTATTGAGGTTGTTGATGTAGGGCAAGCGTTTTATCAACAAGAAAAGAAAGCAAGAACAATAGAATTATTCCATTTTTCAGGGCAATTTCAAAAAATTCAAGGTGATTTTTTCCCGAGTGTATTGCTGTTGCTGCTCAAATGTAGTTTGTTAGTCATTCTCGTATTTTGTCACAATTTTATGGCGTATGATGTGGAATATTCCGCATCACTACACACACAAATATGAGCAACTTCTTTATAATTGCCACTTACGTAATGCCCCCGAAAAACTTGAAACTTGCAAACAGGTTTAGCTCAAAGCTGTAACCCCAAATGTGCCGTGTCTAATGTGTATAACGTGTCTCCCTTGATTTTGTAGCATGGTGTGGCTGTGGAAGTGGTCCGTGTCCTGCCCGACAGCCCGGCACCGGGCCTCAACAACATCTTCTGCAACTGCGAAGAACACAATCCCTCCGAAATGGTGAGCACACGAATATATATACCTCATATATTAATTACCTAATTGGGGACTGAATTCCTTGCAGCTCATCACGTTCGACTGTGACGCAATGCCCGTGCTGCAGGTGAAGACGTTCCGTCAGAAGTCGGGCAAGGTGGAGACCTCGCATTATAAGGTCACCGTGTCGCGATTCCGTGCACGCATGTCCATACCTATAAACTACAATACGCTCAAGGGTGAAATGCGTGTCGATGGCTATCCGGACGTAAGTACACTGATGTCTGCACTTATGTCATATATCAGATCATAACCAGGATTTGCTGCTATTCTCCTCTTTCAACACAGGTTCGTATTGCCATGAACAGCGTGGGCGCCATCAAGGCCATGGATCAGGATGAGCAGCAGCTGCAAACAGTCATCAGTGATATACTGACGACGGCACTCCGTGAAACCATCTATCCGGTGGATTTCTCCATTTACTCCACCTGCCCCCGTGCCGAGGTGGAGCCCCTGGATTTGCCTGTAATCTATCCCGTCCATTATGAATCGCTGGCGGTGAGCGTGTGGAGCATTGAGAAGCAGTTGCTCTTCCGTTGTGTGTTGTGTTGTGTGTTGACTGTATTTCTCTGTTTCTGTTTTTCTGTCAATCACTTCTCCAACTCGGAGATTGTACAGTAGTCTGTTGGTTACCTCTCTCTCTCTCTCTCTCTGCCTCTTTCTTCTTCTGTTTCCTTCTCTATAAATTTCCATATTTCCTCCACAAAAACACACACAATTAAAAAATCGACAACACTTCTCATTGTTCTTACGACGTCACAGCCTAAAAACTCCTCTTCACTTGTTGTATTTTTTTGTTTTTTGTTGTTTCGTTTATGAAATTCGCCTTTCGTCCTTTCACAAATTGTGCAACATTTTAGCATTGCGTGTTTGAGTTAAAATGTTCTGTTTTGCGCTCTCTCTTTTCAGGGCAATCAATATTTTCAATATTATTACAATTACTAATTAAACCAATTAAATCAGACCCTTTCTCTTACCCCTGATATATTATTCCCTTCACCCCCTTGCTAAAGGCGAATTTCTTAAGCTACTCCGACTACTAGATCTAAGTGTTCTCTCCTCCTCTCTCTGAGTCTTCAGTTGGTCTTTTGATTTAATTCATTCATTTGTCATTGTCGCTCATTGCATGCTCGCTCGGTCCAACAAAAAAAAAAAAATACAGTACAACATGGATCACAGCCTGGGATCGGGCATTATGCGGGATGCCCAGCACATGGTTTCCGGTCGTCGGCTGCTTGTGAAAATCGTAAAGGGCGATGGCTTGCGCGATGCTCACGACCCGTATGTGGTCATCGAGATGGATGAACCGGCGCAGAAGAATCAGACGGGCACCCAACGCGGCAGCAAACCCTACTGGGATGAGCACTTCCTCTTGTAGGTCACCTGTGCCCCCGTTAACTGAACCCCTCTCATTAATCAATACTCCATTTTTTCAACTCCTTAGCGAACTCTCCCCGCAATCAGCTGAGATACTCTTTGAGGTCTACGACCGTTCAGTGATTGCATCCGATCCGCCCAAGTTCCTTGGACTCGGCCTCGTCGGCATCGATGAGCTGGCCGTGGGTCCCGCCTCCACGCAGCTGTTGCAGTTGCAACCGCGTCCCTACGAGACTCAACCGGTAGCAGGCGCCATTACCGTTGATTTTGTGTTCATCGAGGGTGCCGAGATACCGGCCGGTTCTCGACCAAATCGCCTGAAGGAGGCACTGCGTCTCAGCACGCCAGCCATCAACGAACACATACGCAACGGTGCCGATCTGGCCGATGCGGCTGTGCGTGCGCTTCAGGACGGTGCACTCTCGGGTGGCGCCTCCAACGGTGGCCAAACCCAGAAGAGCACCCTCATCATCCATAGTGTGCAGCGGGTAAGTGTGAGAATTGAGGAAGCTCCTCCTACGCCTCATTCCCCTCAGAGATCATTTTTCTCCTTCTTTGATTTTATAATTTTGTTATTTGCGACTTTTCCTTTTTTCTTCCTTTATCCCCGCACGCAGAACTCGAGCAATCCAAACGCATTCAAGGTAACTTGTTTAGCCATATCACAATTCCGTTTCTTCGTATTCAGTTTCTTTTAGTTGATAGTCAAGTAATTAACCCCAAAGTCACCAGTCACTATGACTAAATACAAGTCAAGCTAATCACAAAGTGTTTCTCGTTCTGTTTATTGATCGTTTATTTGCCTAACCCTGCGCTTCTCTAACCAAACAACACCACTCAACATCATCAACCTATGCCAGGTTGAGTTGAACAAAGATGGTCACATCGAGGTCATCGAATCTCCCACAGAGCTCGATCAGGCCGTTGCCCAGGCCTTCGAGCGTGCCGCCAACGAAGCGGCCAGCGCCCAAAACGAGCCACGGGCCGCCAGCCCGGCCGACAGCCCGACGGGCGACACAACAACAGGTAACGAGGAGAGCACAGCCGAGGTGAGTACACCTACACTTAGAGAAAAAATCGCACTGAATTTAAGAATCTCGTCAAGGGTAAATCACTTTAATTTTTAGTAATACATTTAAAATTTTTTTTTTTTAATTTTTGGTAGTTTTCTGTAAAATTTAAAAAAATTATATCTAATATCCATTTGTTGTAGAAGAATTCTTATAATAGCTCTTTTGCTACTTATTTTTTAAAATTTCACGTATACAAATGGTTTACATAGATTATAATAAATTTCTGAAATTCAGGTCGATTGGTTTTGCTTGGTGTAGCCGAGTTCCGCATGGTTCTATGAGTTCTATGATTTGTGCAAGCATGGCATGCAATGATTAATATTTATATATATATCCTATATATATATATGTATATAATCAATAACTAACTCCGACTCCTTGTAGTTTGGACAGCCGAATGCTGCCTCCTCGCCGAATGGCAGTGGCTACCACAACGACTATAGTTTGAATGGCAGCAGTCAACTCACCGGCCACAACTTGAACAGTTTGCAACGGAATGGTGCAATGCAACAGCAGCAGCAACAGCAACTGCTACAGCAATCTGGCCTGGAGCTGGACGATCGTGGTCGCAGTAAAAAACGTAATTTCTTTGGCACCCTCAAGAAGCGGCTCAGCCGCTCCAAGACACGTACCCTATCGGCAGATCAGCCCAATAACAACCATAAATCACAATCAGTCACCAATCCAACAACAACAGCAGGCACAGGACTCACAAGAACAGCCCAAGGAACCCTCAATGGTGAATCTTCCCGCTCATTATCTGTCGATCGTGCAACTCTGTCTAAAAGCAATTCACTTGGTAATTACCCAATCAGTCCATTCACAATCCTTCCTTTAACACCCGCTGCATTTATTTGGAACCCACTAAAACTCTTATAAGAGCTTGTACTGGATAGTTTAACACCTATTTATATCCGAGACTTAGGATAGAAAATTAGGTTAGATTAACTTATGGTGGTTGTCAGCAAGTAAAAAGTTTCCAAAGCCATATCTTAAGACCTCTCGGTTATAATTTCTCTCCTATATTAATATTACATTCAAAGTTCTCACTCTAAAATCAGGTAAAGTTATTCCCTCAAAAAAAGCTTGTAGTGACTAATCAAAACTTACCCAAGCCATAACTGTGCAAAATGTAATAAGATTTTTTAAAACCAGCGCTTTTTAGTCATGGCTTGTCCTCTAATTTAATTCAACGTTTAGTATTTTTAAAGTTTTAAACACGATTCTGGCTCGATTTCTATGTTAAAAAATATATATATATCTATAACCTCTATATATATATATCCTCCCAAAAATTGCTACCTAGTTGAGATTCAAAAGCTTCACATTCTGTTTACAAAATATATTTGTTTTACTTATGTTTTAGTTGAGGCAGCTCATTTAATTCTGTTAACTATATATCGTGTCTTATCTAAATCATATTCAATAAATATTTAGGTAAAATGGTGCATATAAATACATATATACACACAGCCATTTATACATACATAAGTCATATAGTTACTTATCGAGACCTTTTGTTTAGTCCTTATCTTTATGTTGTTGTTTGTTCTACTTTTTCTTCCTCTTTTTTGTATAACTTTTCGCCGAAACTTAACGCTAACCAAACTGTCTCCTGCACAAATACAAAATATAAATACAAACCTGTATGTACACAACTTTTCTTTAAATCTACCGTATTCTACTCTATATATAATGCTTGTACGTATTGCTTTACTTTACACTGAACGCACACCTTTTTAAATTATTTCCAAATATATTTTTGCACACTTCAATTCTAATTTATTTGGATTTTTGTTTTCTGTTTATTTATTTTCATATGTGCCATAATTTATTTTATGCAAATAACTATTTGCCACACAAATTGGTCAATTCGGGTGTTTTGGTGTGTGCCACGCCACGCTTTTTGGCTATGGATGCATACTTTACATATTATAAACAAAACACTCTTCTATGCTATTTATAACTGCATAAATAACTACTGTTTCAATGACAACAATACAACAATATCAAAAAAATTAAAATAAAATGAAGGACCCCGCATGGGCATCGGCTCGTCCATCACCGATCACCACTCACGACGCTCTTCAATTTCAGAATCCTCAGCTATCTCAGGCTTCTCCTCGGCCAGCAACAAAACCTATGTCCATGAGGCATCCACACTGGTCCTGGAGACCATCGAGAATGGCGTTAAGCGGTAAGTAATCCTCTTAAAGGCCCACGGTATTCGTCTTATACTCTGCTAACGAATGTAAAAGCCTACCTACCACCTTCCCAGATTGGTAATAACATTTTTGTTGGTATTAGTTGGTATTAGATTCTTATTCGGATATTTTGGAGTCGAAACCCACTTGATATTAAAAGCATCTATTTGTTGTAGGCATTTCATTGTGCCGCTGGCGATTGCACAGAGACCACGCTGGCGCCGCAAGGGCACCAAGTTGCACATTTACAACGATCACACGTTCATCGCCAAGCATTTGAGCGGGTAAGTCAGAGGGGCGAGGTCAAAACTGGGGATTTCCCTTGACTGACACACTCTTTCTCTGTTTCTCTCTATTTGCAAATTGCAGCAGCGGATTGCAGTGCTCGATCTGCATGAAGTCCATACCGCGGAGGCCGGGCAAGCAGGGCTACGAGTGCCGCGACTGCCAGCTGATCTGCCACAAGCAATGCCACATAAGGGCGCCGCAGTCGTGCCCCAATCCCACTGTACTCTCCATGGAATTGTAAGTTGTGCTCTCCACCATCTCTTTGTTAAGTCCTAAGTCCTCTGACTCCTGTTGTTCCTTTAATTTTAACTCGATTTGGTGGTAGATCCTTGCTATATTTGTAAGACTAATTTATTTTCATTTTTTTCAATTTCTCTCTTTTTTTAAACACACACAAAAACACTCCTGAACTCTGCCCTACTGCTCTTTGGCACCATGTAGAACCTCATTTCCGGTACTCTCAGAGCGAGATTTGAACATAGTTAACTGAAGCAAACAAAATTATATATATATATTTATATATACTCACAACTAAATATTGAATACAATACAATATTCTTGAATACTATTCTAGTCTGCTGTTGAATACTTTTTACTACATGCAATTATTTCTGTGCTAAGATCTTTGCCTCATTTTCTTTTTGCTTATCGAGCTTGCAACATTTTGCAAAAATTGGCGTCAGAATTATAAAAATTGTTTGGCATTCGTTATGGATATTAATTTCGGTTTTTTGCTATTTGAAACGCTTTTTGCTAACTAAATATATCTGTCTATATTAACAAATACACACACACATACAAATATAAACATAAAAACCTTCATGATTTCTAACATTTATTGATGTTTTTTCTATTTCACACAACTCATACAAAAACAAACTTTAACATATATACTCAAAACATGGACACAGGATGCCTAGTGATCAGTAAAATAAAAGTTTTCAAGAAAGTTGAACAAAGGTAACAACAACAGATTAAGTGAACTTAGTTTAAGCCAAGATGTAATTTTGACGCCATGTAAAAAGTGTGCTAAGAATAGAAGAATATTCAGAAAACAGAGTTTTAGGTTCAAATCCTAATGAAGGCTTAATTTGACTTGAGTATTGTTTGTCGAATTTAGGATAATGGGTAAGCCTTACATCTGCATGGAGTTCTAGTTAAGTTTTATTTGTCACCTTAGCCAAATTAACACATAATTCTCTGCGCAGGTTTTCCTAACAATTTTAAAATGCTCACTTTATTTGGATCGAATTCGATTTCTCGTGATTCATTTATGCCGCCTGTTCTACATTTTGTTTTATGTGTGTTGCTTTATAGGTTAATCTTTTTGTACTTTAAATGTATTTTGATAATTCTCCAACTTTTCTTAATATATCTCATTTTTCTTTCACAGAACGAAACTTAACTCAGTTGCGGCGGATCGTAGCATTAGAAAATTGTAAAAATCTACAATCTACATTAATTAATACGAATCGAAATAATTATTTTACATAGTTTGCATAATTAACACTAAAAACCATCAAGAAATGAAGGCGGGAAGAAAATGAAAACCGTAAACTCACAAAACCAGAAACATGTCAATGCTATCTATAATTATGTTATTTATTTATACACAAGTGCAATATTTTGTTTTTTTTCTTAAGAAATTATAAAGCGTCAACAAACCGAAATTTTTTTACCATCACGAATAATAGTAATTGTACAAAAGAAAACAAACATTTCTAAATAAAATTTACTGGTGAAGTAATGTGTTATTGTAATTTGAATTTTGGCGCACTGTTGGCAACACTCGGCTTGCCTGTAAGTGGCAACGCTGTCTAAACAGAATGAACACCATCGTTATCGATAGGTGCAAAATATACCACACAAGCCAACATATTTACCAAAACTAAACACCAACAGCTGTTTGTGTACCCTATAATATTGTCACGAAGTGCTTAACCTATGTAAGGCAAATTGATTTGAATAAATCTATCTTTATATCCATGCAAATTTATTAGGGAATTTACAGATTGTAATAGATTTGATTTTGCCTGCAATTGCTGTTATACCTTAAGGGTATTCAAGCTTCGGCTAAGCATACATTTATATGAGTTCTTCTTCTTCGATTTGCTGCCGGTTTTGTAATCAGATCATTTTTTTTTCGTTGGTGGGTCGTTCGGTTTTTTTGATATTGAGCAATTAGAATGTCGCTATTATTGCAACGTGTGGCAAAGCTAATTACGCGCAATTCAGTAGCAGCAGCAAGCAGATGCCAATATGCAACCGATGCGTTTTTGGGCGATGGCAATGAGGTGCTTGTGGAGCGACTCGATGGAAAACAGGCCGGCATAACAGTGCTGGGACTGAATAGGCCGTCGGCAAAGAACGCATTCAGTCGTGGTCTGGTCAACACGTTCAGCGACATACTCGAGGAGATCAAGCGCGACAACGATTCGCGTGTGGTCGTGTTGCGCAGTCTGACGCCGGGCATCTTTTGTGCTGGCGCCGATTTGAAGGAGCGTAAAGGTATACGGGGGATGTAGCTCAGTGGTAGAGCGTTCGCTTTGCATGTGAAAGGCCCCGGGTTCAATCCCCGGCATCTCCAGCAGGCTTACTTTTTGTTATTCTTATTTTTTCTATATATTTATTTAAATTGTTATTTTTTTAGGCATGACCACCGAGGAGACCAAGGAATTTGTGAACAAGCTGCGTGGGCTGCTCGTCTGCATTGAGCAGCTGCCAATGCCAGTGATTGCAGCTCTGGATGGCGCCGCTTTGGGTGGCGGCTTGGAAATGGCACTCGCCTGCGATATACGCACAGCGGCAGCGAATGCGAAAATGGGTCTTGTGGAGACACGTCTGGCCATAATACCCGGCGCCGGTGGCACTCAACGCCTGCCTCGCATACTCTCACCAGCCCTGGCCAAGGAGTTGATTTTTACAGCACGTGTGTTGAATGGAACAGAAGCTAAGGACTTGGGCCTCGTTAATCATGTGGTGCCGCAGAATGACACGAAAGATGCTGCCTATCAGCAGGCCGTAAAGCTAGCCGAGGAAATTCTACCTAACGGACCAGTGGGCGTGAGAATGGCTAAACTGGCCATAGACAAGGGCATACAGGTGGATCTTAGCACGGGCTACTCAATCGAGGAGGTCTGCTATGACCAGGTTATACCCACAAAGGATCGACTGGAGGGTTTGGCAGCCTTCGCAGAGAAGCGCAAACCGATCTACAAGGGTGAATAACAAGGGACTGGGGAATTCTAATAATAATCCAAAGTGCATTTATTAGTTATTGTTACCAAAATACAATTTTGAAATGCAATTAAATATGTAACAACTAATTCAATTGTCAATCTATCCGTTAAGTTTGTAAGAGTAATAGTTGAGTCATGTTAATGCTAATTTCTGTAATTAAATCAATATATATAATTTATGTTCCCACAACAAAAGCATGCAAAAATCCACCTCCAAACAAATGCGGAAGTTCCAAACGATATTCTATAGAAGTTCTGATGAGAATTTGTTTAGAAAGCGACTACAGATAACATTCCTTAATAACAAAATCTACACATATTGGATCAGGCATATATATATGTATATATGCATGTACATAAGTCATAAGTTTATATCAGCGCATTAGCAATTTAGTTGCTTTCATTTTTAGAGTGGCACTGCCAACAAAGAGCTTTTGTTTTGAGCGTTAAGTAAACACGCTTTATTATAAAATGTATTCAATAATAATCATAAAAAAGGCGTTAACTCGATGTTCAAACAAAATTGCGATGCGGGTGCGTTTTGCGAGTTTTCTGTTTTTTTTTTTCTTTTGCGGCACTCGTCGGCAAATGACTCTCAAGGAGGCGACTAGCAAAAAAATCAGTTGTGTTTCTTCTCCCAACACAGCTGCTGACCCGCTTGCAAAATGTGTGTCACGCCCTTGTATGCATTGAAGCCGCCCCCGCCCCCGCCCTATTCCCGAAAAAATATATATATCTTAAATATCAATGTATACAGACATCATACGCCCATTCAATTAACATGGTGTTTGACTGACACCAGGCAAGGTCGGATTTGATCGGAGCGGAGTGTGTGGTGTGTTTTTTCGATTTGACATCGCAAATCGATTGCTTGACTCACGCAGCAATTCGGATGCGACAATCTGAAAAGGCGACTACGACGACGACGACTAATGTCACAGCGCACTTTGCATACTAATCAATTAACTAATTAATTACCAACTAGACTCAACTCTCAAAACTGGACTGAAATCCGAGCCCGAAAAAGTGAGAATGTTTTACTCAAGAGTAAGCTCGACTACTATATACCCACAGCACAGCTGTCAAATATGTTTTATTTATTTTTTGCACACTCAAATGTAAGCAGTTGTGGAAGTGCTCTTAAATATTTTGGGGAATTCTATAGTATGCGAATATACGTTCTTTACTATAACTTGGACATTTTCCGATCTTGATGAAATTTGGACAGTTGATCAAGAATGTCAATGTTTATTATACATATATCAAATGAGCAGCCACTGTCTTAAAAAATGCTATTAAAAATGCAAATTTTATTGCTATCGGGAACGATACTTATCGCCAGGGAAGACAGTTATCAATATAATGAAACAAACAGGGTCTGCGCCGGGTATTGTCTCTGAGATACGCTTGTACAGAGAGAAGAGCGGAGATGGCTGTTTATTCTGATCAAGAATATATGTACCTTAGTGGATCGGAAATACCCAAGCACACAGCTATTATACCCTCCTTAAGCATATTTAATGGTTTCAGGGTATATTGCACAATGCGGAAACACAGTGCGGAAGCACATCGATTATTATTTATAAAACAATAAGGCACAGAAAAAAAACAAATTACGTGCTAAACGAGTTTCATGCATTTTAAATGATCTTAGCTCAACAACGAATATTATGTTTGGATCTCGCGATTTGCATTGCAATGAGGGTGGCAACACTGGAGAGTGGGCGAATGTGTGAGGGGGGAGTACATACCCTGTATAACAATTGACAATGATACAACACATTTTCCAGGTATTTTGTGAGACATGTTTCAAACTGCAAACACGTAAGTAATATAAAAAATTACAAATAACCTTAGATGTGTATAAATGACTTTAGATTATATATACATATATATATATATATATATATATATATATATATACTCGTATATCCAGATCTTTGCCAACATATACTTGACCTTTGAATTATCTTGAGCTGATAAAGCATTGCTTTGTACATGAATGACTTCATGTATTTATTATCTATGTCTCAGCCTTCGTCACATGTTGCGTATACGCCATGTCTTACGCATATCTAACGGGTATCTATATGTACTATAGATATATAGGTTGTTGTACAAATTAAAGATATACCAGCCAACAAATTAACAAGCAATCAATTTAGACAATTGACTTAAAAATCCAGTTCGAGCGAAATAAAGCCTATATTTCACAACACGAAATTTTAAATTATAAAATTTTCCATCAATCAATAAACTGACTACTAATCTATTCAACAGTGTTCATTAATTAAGTTTCAAACTGAACTCGAAACTAATTTAAAAAAGGCGCAGCACGTGAAAAAGTTGCATTCACAATTTGTGCGTTCAAAAATTTTCCACTGCCCCACTGAATGGAACAAACACACAAACAACAATATCAGCAAAAACAATCGAGCTTTTCATATTTTATGGACAGACAACAAAATCGAGTGCAGCAACAAAAAAAAAAAAAAAACAAAGACAATGGTCACTTGAAACAAGTTAATCACAAAACTCCATGATTTGACTTAAAGAGACGCCTCAAGGGGACAACAAATATACTAACAACACTGGCACTAAGTAATTGCCATGTTTTACAGTATTCTTAACCCCCTGCGCCCACTCCAGCTCCCTCTAGTGCACTTTGAGGCACCTCAACAAATACTTAAGTTTTAAATATTGAATGCCCTCTAACAGTTGTACCTTCTTTTGATGCTGATCATTAATATACATATATATTTTTTTTCTAAAATCAAAGGAATCTTTGCCTACTTATACAAATCTTATTAAATTAAGTCCAGAGAAAATAAAAATAGCTAAAAACGTTAAGCGCTCAATAGTAAGACAAATACAAATATTTAATTTCAATGTGAACACAACTTCTTGACCCCGCTTAATAACTTGTTTTATACGCTTTATCATGTATGATCTACAAGAAATGCAACATTAATTCAGTCATTAGTTATTTATTGTCAAGTTTATTGTTCGTTTTTTTTTTATTATTTTAGTGCGTGTTGCAGCGGGTGCATCAAACGCATTGGCACCCTTCGAGACACAGACTCGACTTGCCTCGCCCCACAATGCCCAAAAACCGAATTTAACAAAGAAAGCACAAAGAGAGTGTAAGAGAAAGAGAGCGAGATGGAAAAAGAGGCCAATCTCGATTCACCTGCGTCACGGAGTCGTTTTTATTGTCCATTTGCGCTAATTGCTGCCCCCCATCAGACGACAATTGTAAGTGTGATGTGAGTGTATGTGTGTTGCTTGCAGCGCTGCTCTGTCGTCGGCAGCAGCAGTAACAAATTCAAGCACAAACATTGGCTTAGTATCAGTCACTAACCGATCGCCAGAGTGTTAACAACTCGACAACAGTTTGCAAACAACGCGGCAAAGCGCGCGCGCGTCTTTTTAAAAACCAAAAAAAAGTGACTAATTTTAAATAAATAGTTTTTTATGTGTCCATAACAAAGGCATCTAAACAACCGATTGTTGTGTAAATTAAAATTAGCTTTCGGCTAATTACCGCTAACAAAAACTCATTCTCAAGAGATCTGTTCGCGATTTCGTCCTAGCGATTTGAGAGCGTTATTTAACGCAAGCAAAAGTTGAGCACAGTGTAAAAATAAAAATAATAAGTGGTGTTAATGTTGAGGACAAACAACTTGTTATAGTCAGAAGCTATTTGCTTGTAGAGAGTATTGTGTCAAATTCAATATTAAATATTAATAAACACAGATTATTTACAAAAGGTAATTGTATATGTATTTGGCATATGTGAAACATTTAACATTGTAATTAAATCAGGACATTAAAGAGTTCTTTTTATTTATTTTGTTTTAAATACTATAGCTCATTTTAAATGAACTCATTACTTATGATTTATGTGTCGTTCAAAATTTAAATAACAAATTAAACTCAGTCGAATTTTAGTTTTTTTTTTGTATATTAAATTAAACTGAAAATTTGAGCCAAATTGTGCTTTACATTGCTTGATTTTCAATGATAGCAATTTTATAGATATCGATTTGCGATCTCTAGATAAGACAACAATAATGTTAATTATTATCACTAAGCAGCCAATACATTGTATTATTATTAGAGGTATTATGTTCTAGTAAGTGGACTTTCAAATAAATTCCAATATCTGCACAAATTCTTAACACTTTAAAATCAATGACTTAAAAATCGGATGTGCGGATTTCGTCATGCAAGTTCAAGTAATTATTATTGGTTACGTTGGCTGCTTCACTAATTCAAATGCGATGAATGTTTTTGCATAACGAAAATTAAGTGCCCGTCGGGGGTCTCGGGGTGTGTTAGATCACTTGTGACACTTAGAGTTCAGGCTCAAGTGCGAGTTGTGATAAATTAAAAATCCAAAGAGTTTCGGCTACCGACAACAATAAGTGAGCTCGACTATGATATACCCTGAGCACAGCTGTTAAATATTGGCCAATTTCCCTTTAAAATATTCGCACTCTCAAATGTAAGCAGCTGTGGAAATGCTCTCATTTCTAATGGGAGAAAACATTTTCAACTATGTATCGATATTTGCGAAGTAGAGGAAGTTGCCGAAATTATATTCCACATTTGATTTCTATAGCCCTTATAGAGTCTGTCTGCGTACATATATGGCTATATGGGCTCGGCTGTTGATCCTGATCATAGGCATATACCCTCTTGCCCATATTCAGTGGGTTGAAGGTATTAAAAACAACAACACATCCAAAGCACGTGAATGGAATCAAAACAAAAAGCGAAGGTAAAAAGAAAAAACGAAAAAACAACGGCGAAACAAGAAATGAGAAACTCGCAAAAAAAGCAGCAAATCAAAAAAAGCGGCTTTTGCTTAATTTGGTTTTAATGCAATGCATTGACCCAAAATCCGAAGCGCCTTCGACAGATTTTAATTGATAATGTACTCAACATATAACGTTTAACC
Source organism: Drosophila mimica (assembly GCA_037043585.1). Lineage (NCBI taxonomy): Eukaryota > Metazoa > Arthropoda > Insecta > Diptera > Drosophilidae > Drosophila > Drosophila mimica. Next base: position 214,049 of record JBAMBE010001197.1, read on the forward strand.
GTAAATCAGCACAGGGCGTTGCTCAAGTTACTCAAAAAACAGAAAAGCCTAAGGGAAGAGTTGATGAACAAACATTTTTTTGTTGTTAAATTTGCCCTTTTATGATTCCCACAATTAAGAGCTCCAGTTTCCCATAAGATTTGTTGAATAATGCTAACGGCAGGTTATCGGCAAAGTTTTTAAAGGGAGGATCTTGTGATTAATATGAAAAATGGAACCATCGAAGAATCATATAAAGACTCAAACTTAGTTGGGCTTTTCCGTGCAAGAAATTATCTTACAACTATCTTATCTTGTTAAATTAATACCTTAATATTTTGTATTTAATAATTTATGAGTGTTTTTATTTATTGATTTCTTAATACAGTTACAGATTTTATCATCTTTTTAATGAATTGATCAGTTGTTTATTTTGATAAGAGTTTCCTTAGTTTCCAATATTCATATTTATTGGTTTATTGCACTCAAATCTTCATTGATTTTATGTTGATAAGACTTAATTATATTCATTACTCACATCATTACCAAATATTCCAAATAATTGTATTTACTGCCAGACATTACTATATTTATATATTTATATATAATTTTTTTTTCTCGCTTTTATCGATCGTTTTATTTTAGTAGTTAAAATATCAGCAATATCCTGGTGCCTGACATTGACAGTTTAGCATAATCATAAATCGAGTGACGCAAATGGTTAATTAAATTATATTAAGTTAACGCTGTGATGCGATTATAATGCCAGTTTGACACCAATAAACACAAATTATAAGTCGGACAGTGATATGACATCGAAAACTAATCAAATGCCAGTTATCATTAACGATCCTGTCCGGTCCGCGTGATGTAGTAAAAATCTGACAAAATAATAAAAAATAATAATTAATAATCGACTGTCAACTGACCAGTGGGCCCAAATAAAGTACGGGTATCTGTCAAGATTTCGTTAACCGGTCATAAATATATATTTCCCATCGATTAAAAGCTTGTAACTACCCGACAGAGTTGGGTAAGCACATTGTAACTGCATAATATATATATTATATATATAAATATAAATAAATATATATATATATATATATACATATATATATATTTAATATGTGATATAGAATTTGTAAAGGATGTCAATGCCGCAAACAATTGTGATACATACATTCGATAATCTTATCAGCAGAAAATTAAATTAAATAATTGGAACAATTTGTTAATCGTATAATTTGTAAGATACACACTAATTGCAATTGTTAAAATTAATTTTTATTATTGGGAAATAGAAAATAATATATTGAAATGATAACATTTAGGTTATATTTAATTTAATACTAGGTTGTTTTCATTTTTTATAGCAGAGTAATTCTTCTTCTTTATGGGGCGTAACCATATTTTCCACTTATCGGCGTTATCAGTAATCAGTAATTGATTTTAAAGGTAGCGTTGAATATTTATGACTTGCTGCCTGATTTACTTTATTAATTACCGCTTCTTGGTATTTGCCTTTGGCTTCAACGTTAACAATGTTATCATTGGGGACTTGGTTTCCTAACACTTTTTATTTTGGAGCCGACCTCAATTTTCAGTTGCATTTGGCCGGAGGCCGAGTTCGGTTCTAACCAGTTAGTTCTTCTCGATTATAATACATAAAAATAAAAGCTAAAGCGTAAGTTTTTGTCCCGATTAAGATTCCTTCGTTTAAATATTAGATTACGCAAATTGTGAATACATACATATTAAAAAGGGGTTCGAACTTCTTTTTGAAAAGCTGATTTAAATATTGAGCAATCATCACAAAATATTAATAATAAACAAGTTTAAATCAACACATCAAGATATGTAAACAGTCCTTATAACAATGTACTTGATAAAGTGTTTAAATTCACACTGTTTTCGCCGTTAATTGCAAAACTTTTTCTAATTAATATTTTGCTCGAAACTTGGTCAAATGAAAGTGCAAAAAATATGATTTATATTATATTTTATAAAATTGTGTTTCAAGTATCTTATTTGAAACACTTTTTCTTTTTCTTAAGCTTTTCATACATAATGGAAAACATTAAAAGTTTTCAGAAAACTCAGAATGCACTAATTCTTTTTTAAAAAATCATTTAAATTAATAAATAAATATTATATCAAGTAAAATGTCTGCAGAGCAGGGCCAAAAAATTTAATGATAATTTCATTCCCATACATTTAGTAAACATAATTATTTTTCAACAAACCCTTTTTACAAAAACACTTTTGAAGTATTCACTATAAAAACTATAGTAAAGCAATTTGCTTATATTCTGTATTAAAATTCGTTAACTTCCACCACTTTTAAAGCTCAAATAAGGACAAATTATTGAAGAAAACCAAAAACACGTTGAACTTAGTCATGTTGTTGCACTTGAGAGGAGCCATAAAAAACATTTACCAGCGATTAGCTGTACTTAAGCTATTTATAACGATAAGATATGGCTGGCATGCGCTTGGACAATCTCTCAAGTGGATTAGCCATGGCAACCTGAATCAAAGCAACCAATCATATCAAGCATTTTCAATTTATAGTTTGTCGTATCATGTGACCTTTCCAGATGACAGATAATAAGGCATATACACCCGATACGGAGCCAAGCAGATTTGACTCGGCCACCAGGACGGAATCAGACCAATCCCCACCATCTTATAATGCTGCACTCTCGCTGAATGAATTCAACTCCAAGTAAGTAAATCACTACACCTAAAATGTGTGCTTTTTTTAAAATAAGTTAAAAATTGGACCTGAAATAGATCACAGATCAAGCTATGTGTGATTTCTCAATTTTGGGCAAACTAAGTTGGATTTCAAAATTTATGCGCTGAGAAAATCGACAGTACATTTTGTATTTTATTGAATTATATTAGGTAAATTTTAGATGACAATAATTAAAAAAAAATAAAAATTAATTTTTTCAAATTATATAAAAGAAAGTTTGGAAGCAAACAAATCTTAAAAAATTCCGTCAGTGTAACTGCGAAACGCACTTATTCACTAACGAATTCAAGTTACGTACAAATTTAACGACATTGCTTTTATTTCCCTTACGTATTTTTAACTGGGATCTCAACAGACTTATTAATCTTCCGTCATCTTTGTTAATCGTAGAATACTACTTAGCGTAGTTTAGTTAAGTTAATTAATGATTCCGCTTATCTTTTAGGTTGTCTTAACTTTACTATTCCTAGTAACATTTTCAATACCATATCTCCGAGAAATCTCTAAGCATACTAAAGTGTAGAAAATGCATCTTTCTCCACAGGTTCAGAAATTTATCTATCTCTGCTCAAATTTCCCTCTCACTCATAATCTCTCTCTTATAACTTTCTATTTACCTTGTTACTACTGACGTTTAGCAATTTTTTGTGTAATTGGATTTTTTCTGGGTTTGTGCAATCCTTGTCATAAATATTTGAATAAGACTCCAGTTTTTCTATATTATTTATTTTATTTATTGTTAATTTGATTTTTTTTAAAATTTTTTTTTAAAGTTTGTGGATATTTATAGTTCATATTAAAAAAAAAATAAAATAAAATAAATAGTTATATAAACTATTTGTACTTGTAGGGTTAACTTGACGGAAAAGGATCAATTGTCAATCGATGAGGCCGACTACAGTTTCTTTGAGCATCGGGATCCCAATGGTGCCAGTGCGGGCGGTGCTCTGGCCCATCTGCTCAAGAGTTCACTGGGTACTGGTATTCTGGCCATGCCGATGGCCTTTCACAATGCCGGTTTGCTATTTGGCGGTATAATGACACTGATCGTTGGCTTTCTATGCACCCACTGTGTGCATATTTTGGTAAGTAGTGCCAATCAAGCAGAAAGCTTTTTAACACCTGGCTTATTGGTTGCTTCGGTTGCTATTGACGCAATTGGAGAGATTTACCTAGTCGGTGGCTTAAGTAGCTCAAGGCCCGGACAAAGTAATCAATTGGCTCTTTCGATAAGGACGCACGAAATTGATGGTCACGCTCAAAACTGTCTGGCCACACAAATTTGAAGTTTTAATGGATAGATGACGAAAATTGTGCAATACTCCAATAATAATCATATTAATCGTACTGGTAATTTCTAGCCACTAAATCTATATAAATATACGTATATAATTATATGGAACCACTTGAGGGGCAGATTTATTGCCTAAGTTTCAATTCAGATTAATAACGAACAAAAACTGCAAATAATCATTTTTCTACAACTAACATGCATATTGAGATATCAGTTGCCTTATCTGAGTAAAGTAACTGTCGCCGATTGCTTAACCTGATGTATAATGATCGATGCCATGTTCAGTTGTACTTTATAGAGTTGTACTTATAAATAAGTTGATTTCAAGAAATGGAAACGGAAAGTACGCAATTTCCAATTGGGCAAACATTCAACCATTCCAATGGAACTTGAAAATGTATAGCTTATAGAACTGACGAAACTGATTAAGAATAATAATATATGATATAAGAACTTACTGAAAAGTAATCTTTTTATCCTTCCTTAGCCCATTCAAAACGGCTTAAACGTTATAATGAAGTTAAAATTTTCGATACTAATAAAAGAAGCATTTAACGAGATAAAGCCTTCCAATTAATATATAAAATACATTAAGATATTTTTGATAGACTGAACAAATTTAATCAAGAACGTAAACGCATTTTCTATTGGCACAAACTAATATCAGCAAATTGACAATGTATTTAACAGTATCTCCTAGGCAAGTTCTGTCTACTAGAGTATTCTTATTTGTTTTATATTTTCTATTTATATTTTCTTATTAACTTTTTAGGTAAAAACATCGCACAACATGTGTCATGATGCCAAAGTGCCCGCATTAGGTTTTGCGGAGACCGCTGAGAAGGTCTTCGAGTACGGGCCCAAAAAGTTGCGACCCTTTTCCAATTTTGCCAAGTAAGTATTTAAAGACCCAATCACTGTTTTGCTTCTATTGAACAAATAATGTTTTTTTGAAATTGACTACATAAGTGATGAGATACTTGTTAAAGCTTATATTCACATCGATATCATATTATTCAAATTAAGATAAGATAACTATGTTAAAGCAACAGAAAGAAAGGTGTTTTTTTTGGCATTTGGAGACTGAGGACTTAACAGTATGTTTATTGCAGGCAATTTGTGGACATTGGACTGATGGCAACATATTTTGCCGCCGCCTGTGTCTATATGGTGTTCATAGCGACCTCGTTTCGCGATGTCATCAACTATGATGCGGGCCTCAAATGGGATATCCGCATCTATATTGCAATGACGGTGATACCTTGTCTATTCATCGGTCAGATCAGGAGCCTCAAGTTTCTGGTGCCCTTTTCCCTGATGGCGAACATCTTCATTGTGATCACCTTTGTGATTACACTCTACTATTTGTTCGATCAGCCGCTTGTCTTCTCCAACAAACCACTGATTGCCCCCGCTGCTCACATTCCGCTCTTCTTTGCCACGGTGATCTTTGCCATGGAAGGCATTGGTGCCGTTATGCCTGTGGAGAACTCGATGAAGAAACCGCAACAGTTCTTGGGCTGCCCGGGCGTCCTTAATACGGCAATGATTACGGTCGTCTTACTCTACGCAATCATTGGATTCCTTGGATATGTAAGTACGCCTGATAATTTTAATAAGTTCTTATTATACTTTGTTGCCATAAGGAGAAGGGAGTAAAACACCCAAGTGTTTTTTTTTCGGATTGCTTTTTAACATTATTTTCAAGCCAGAATCTAGATTTAAGCTTTATATTTGCATTAATTTAGAGGCCAAAATATAATTAAAACAAAATCGAAAGTTTTAGTCTCAACCCTTCGAGCACTTTTCGAATTTCAAGCTAAAATTGCGTTTTCAACTTTAAATGCAGGTTTAATCTAGATGTCAACCAAATTTTAAAGACCTCTGATTTTTGAAAATCGTGCCACTTTGATCAAAATATTGCATTTCACAATTTTGGCTCATCTTTAAAAGTGGTTTTTGGGACTCATAATCACGTTTACAACGTTTTTTTTTAAAAACCTTGAACTTTGACCCATATCAATACTCGCTCTTAGTTAAGTCAGTTAAGTTAGATTATTAATAACGAATATTTTGTTAATTGTGAAGCTTCGTAAAATTCCGACTTGAACACTTTACCTTTATTGATTGGCGAATCTATTATTCTCTTTTAAGGTGCGCTATGGAGATGAAGTCCGTGGCAGCATTACGCTCAATTTGCCCGAGGGCCACTGGCTGGGAGACACTGCCAAACTGCTGATGGCTGTGGCCATTCTCTTCACGTACGGTCTGCAGTTCTATGTGTAAGTTTTGCAGAGCTTATATTTGAGCTAATCAAGAATTAATGGGTTCATTTGCACTGCAGTCCCAATGAGGTGTTGTGGCGCAAGATTCAGCACCACTTCCGGCCGGAGAGGCACAATATTACGCAGATTCTGTTACGCACTGGGATCATTCTAGTAAGTGGTGGGATCGCCGCTGGCATACCCAATCTGGAGCCGTTCATCAGTTTGGTGGGCGCCGTGTTCTTCTCGCTGCTAGGCATCTTTGTACCCAGCTTCATTGAGACGGTGTATCTGTGGCCCGATCGCCTCGGCTGGTGCAAATGGAAGCTGATCAAGAACATTCTTTTGGGCATCTTTTCGTTGCTGGCGCTTATTGCCGGCGCCGCAGCCAGCATTGGTGAGATGATCAATCCGAATGATGACTAAGTCGCAGTGGACACTCAAAGTAGTATTAAATGAGATACGGGTGCTCCTCCTAACCCTCCCAAGCCATGTTGAACATGACTAAAGGTAGCAGCTGCTGCTGCTGCTAAATGCTGGACTGCATTGCATAAAGATGATATTAATTCTTAAGCTTCAAACACCGATTATATATGCACGTATATGTTTGTCTTATGTGTGCCTTATAAGTACCTGTTGTATCTGTACATATACATATATATACATATACATATGTCTGTATATACACATATATCTGTAAATGTATTTGTGTTAAAAACTAAACCGCAATTCATAGAATTTATAATCATATACATTAAGGTAAAGCAACTTCTTTTATATGCGTTGAATTAATAAAGATGTTAAATCTACGTCAATATTTAAATTATTGCAATCTTAATATTTCTCAGCTGATTTTACTTATATTTTACAATGCTCACTACTATACTATTTTTCAATTACTTGACGGCATTTTCTTTCTACCTAGTCAATAATTTCAAAATTATTTACCCAGCAATCCATTTGGTTTGGAAATTAATTTGGGCTTTTAGCTATCAACTAAGTTGCATTTAATGGTAAATGCTTTTAAGCAACTCATTATTTGATTGTGGTTTTAGTTTTGCTTTTATCTCGGTTGCATCAAGAGTGGAAATTGGGGAAACTTATCTGGAAGCTGATCACCCCAATGCCAATAGACGGACAAATAGCAATTGTATTAATTCCATTTAGCAACAAGTACTCGGACAAACAGACCAAGTACCAAATAAATAGACAACGACAACAGAGACAAATGTGGTCAAATCACCTGGCGACAGTTGTGGCATCGTTTTGACTCTTGCGGCCGCTGCACACACGTCCACATACACAAATGGACCATGGCAAAAATAGTGAGAATAGAATTTATTTATTTATTTAGCGTCTTGTACAACCAACCCCTTCGCGTCTTAACTGCTGCTCCCGCCACAGTGGTGTGCCCTGGGGGAAATAATGTTCAACAAACGAGCAAAAGACTTGAGCAACGAACTGAAGTGCACCACTTTGAACCACATTCATTGACCATGTCCTTTCAGATCTTCATGGCACATGGTGCGTTAGGATAACAAGAACCAACCAATCCATCGAATCGTATTCAAGGCTATAAAAAACAAAACACATAAAACTTAATCCTGCAGGTGAACAGATATGAGTCGAAAGAACAAAAGCCGCTTTTTCACCGCAATGATTTGGATGTCGTTTGGCCAGTTGTAGCCGTGCTCAAAATATATTGATTTTCAAGGATATGTCCGAGTTAAATCCGATATTCTGTTATAAGAAATTCCTTTTTTATTTATGGTCTAGAGGACATCGCGATAGTCCTTGAAACAAATCAAATTTTCTAATTGTGTAGATTTTTAAAAAACAATTTAGTTGAATTGTGGAAATTTTATAATGCCAATTGATACTTAAGGATGCGGCCGAGTTATGTCAGAAATTTGTATTACATTTTGTCAGTTTCTAGCATTATTTTCCTTACACAAATAAATTGAAACTTAGAACGAAATACAATTAAATGGATTAGAATACAGCGGCGCTCATTTATAGGTATATTGATAGGTATATAATAAAATTAATTAATTTGTAGTCTGTGAGTGTGTGTGTATGGTTAGTGCAACTGGATGAACTAAGAACTGCAGACATACTTAAATGCATATGAATGCGATTAGCTCTCGAATCGAGGCGTGTTTTTCAATTTCAACTACAAACTAATCCTGTGCGGAGCTTTGATTATATTAGAATAATAATAATGGATATATAATATTGTTATTAACTGAATAATGATCTGATTACTGATTACTTCTTCTTCTTTTTAGCATTGGAACTGGTCGCAGCCACTTCGCTCTTGCGCTTCTGATTCGACTTCGCCTGTGGCGCCGGCGCCGGAGTGTTTGTGCTGCTGTTTCCACCTCCACTACCCGACGACTTCGGTGTCTTCTTCTTTTTCTCGGCACGCTCCTTTTCCTCGAGTTCGAGATTCTCACGCTCAATGAGCGTAATCAGCGTATTACAGCGTCGCTGTAACTCCAACGCTGTGCGCGATTTAATAAACCAATCGAAACGAAATTGAGGTGAGGCGCTGTAATATAGATATAATATAAATACAGATATGATAATCAATGAGGGATTCATTCCAACTAACCGTATGGCGGCTCGCAACTCCTCATAGACGTTCTCTTTGTCGAAGCCCAGCTTGTGCAGCATACAAACCAAAAATCTATCCTCAATTTCCGTATAATTCTTGCCCTTGTTGTTGCCATACTGCAGACGCAGCTGGTGGAATGGAGCACGATAGCGTGCCATCTATAAAAAAGGAGATTGATTTATAAATAAAGGTATATATATTTATATGTATATACAATAATAATAAAATATACGCACCTTCTGATCAAGGGCCTTTTTGATGGAGAGTCGTCGTTGGATTTTGCCCTCGCCCCGCTCAATTTGCCCCATGATTCGCTCAATGTCCTGGAGTTCAGTGCATCGTTCCCAGAACACAGCATTGTACTCGATGACCTCCTCGGGCGTTTTACCCTCAACATCCTTGGCAATGTTCTCGATGTCGTCGCGTCCATATTTCTCATTAGCCTTGATGAACTGATTGAAGTCACGCTTCGTCCACGCCGTGAATCCCTGCGAGAGCAGTGACTCCTTCTCGATCATCTCATCATCGCTGAGCGGCTCGGCCTCATCAATTTTACGCTGCTCCTCGCGCTGCACTTTGCTAGCCTCCGATCCGAGTTCGGTATTCTTGGGCACCTTGTAACCGACGGTCTTCCGGAAATAGTAAATCTCTTGATCCAACAGCTCGAAGAGGCGCGGCGGAAAGAATTGAAAGTCCTGCACAATCGGTTGCTTAGGCGGACGTGGTGCTTTGGGTGCCTTTGGCTCGGAGACACGGAGTGCCTCCCGGAAATAGGCATCGACAGCATAGTTCGCTTTACGCTCACGCTTCGGCGGCTCAATCCAATTACCCAGCGCATTGAGCTTCTGCTTTTCGCGCCAATCCTCGCCCTCGAATTGATAGACGGATGAACTGCCCGCTTCGCCGTTGGTGTCCATGGTGAAAGTGCGCAATGATGACTCGCCCATGCTGTCCAGCTGTGCCTTCTGTTCGGCCGTCTTCGCCTCGCCCCGCTCCAAAATGACATCGATGTCCTCGTCCGTGATGTCCGTCTCCTTAGAGCTGAACACCTGATTAGCTCCAAAGCGTATAATGTTAAGCATCTCGTCCTTGTTGAGCTGAGCACGATTGTCCACGAGACGACCGCCCTGAATAACCATCTTATCCAGTCGCAACTTCACCTCGGCACGTTCCACAATCTTCTCCTCGACGGTGCTCTCGGTGATTAGCCGGAAGACACGCACCTGTTTCTTCTGACCAATGCGATGGGCACGATCCATCGCCTGCAGATCCATCTGTGGATTCCAGTCCGAGTCATAAATAATGACCACATCGGCAGTGGCCAAATTGATACCCAATCCACCGGCACGCGTGGATAGCATGAACAAGAATTTGGTGCTGTTGTCCATGTTGAACTCCTGAATCTGTCGATTGCGATCCTCGTGCGGCGTCTGTCCGTCCAAGCGGCAATAATTGTAGTTGCGCCAATGACAATAATCCTCCAGGATGTCCAGCATGCGTGTCATCTGAGAGAAGATCAGGACACGTGATCCCTGCTCCTGCAGCTTGGGCAACAGTTTGTCCAAAATTGCCATCTTGCCCGAATTGTATACCAGATGGGAATCTGTCGTATATGGTGGACCCGGTTCGGCTCCATCAAATAGATAAGGATGATTGGTGCATTTGCGCAACTGCATTAGAATATTTTGGAGTCGCATCTTCTCCACTTTGCCCGCACCGTTCACAATATCAATGTCCTTGAGAAGAACTTTGGTGTACCAATCGCGCTGCATCTTGGAGAGGCCCACAAAGATCTTCATTTCCTTCTTGGGTTTCAGACGTTTCTCCACCTCCGCCTTGAGGCGACGCAATAGAAATGGTTTGAGGACCGCATGGAGACGTGTGACAAGCGCATCATCGCCCAGGCATGTGTTCGTGTTGAACCACTCATCGAAATCTTCCGACGAGTTGAAGACATCCGGCAGCAGAAAGTTGAGCAGCGCCCACAGCTCATGGAGATTATTCTGGAGTGGGGTGCCCGTGATAAGCAGGCGATTAGCTGTCTTAAATTCGCGCAAGATCTCAGATAACTTGGACTTTTCGTTCTTGATACGATGCGCCTCATCGATGACCATGTAGCGCCAGTTGAACTTCTTGAACACGGACTTCTCGCGTATGCACATCTCGTACGAGGTTACACACACATCCCATTCGCCCGGCAACAGTACGTCCCGTATGAACGTATTACGCGTATCCTGATCCCCAATCAAGCAGACGGCGTGCAACGATGGACACCACTTTTTGAACTCATTCACCCAATTCTGCAACGTTGACTTGGGCACGATGACAATATGCGGACCAGCTTGGTTTCTACAAGGGAGTTCAATTGAGTCAATGATAAGAGTTGTTGTCATCAATCTACTCACTTAAAGTGCTTTAGGTAGCCCAGAAGCGAGATGGTCTGCAATGTTTTGCCCAGACCCATTTCGTCAGCGAGGATGCCGTTGATGCCGTTCTCATAAAGTGAGATCATCCAGTTCAAGCCACGCACCTGATAATCCCGCATCTCCCCGCCCTTAATGTAAGCGGGCGAGGCGTCGAAGCGAAAGAGTTCCTTCGTTGCCGAATCCTCGGCGAGCAGTTCCTCATCCTCCTCCTGCTCCGTTTTGCGGTGTCGATGACTGCAACGCAAAAAATAATAATAATAATAATTATAATGGTAAGTAGGCATAGTTTAATAGTTACTCGGCGACATCTTTGTCCTTGTCTTTGTCTTTGTTCTTTTTGGGTCGTCCCTTTGGCTTTGTAGGGCTCTTGGCGCTGTTTGTCATGAAATGCGTGAAAATCTCAGTTTGCTTCAGCAGATAATCGAAGCGTCGGCTGCGATCTGATTCGATTTTATTGTCAAACTCGGCCTCTTTTTCGCCCGAACTGCTTGTTGCCGCCTCTGACGTGGTCTCATTCTAACATGGAAAAATTAAAATTAAACAAATGTAACAAATTTTAATTTAATTTAAGTTTTTCCGCAAACGGTATTCGGCGTCTTCTTTTCGCTCTCTTTTTCTCATTTTCTCTTTCGTGTGGCGAAAATTTCTGAAAGCGTGCTTTGTTGGGTCAAATTGCACTTACCGAGTTCTCCTCACTAGCTTCTACTGTGGCTGTCTCTGGTTTTGACATGTTTATACTGTTGCAATTTTATTTACCACGTTCGTTATTGTTAATTATTGAATTTTCGAAATTATTTTTGTTTACTGCGAGCGTTGCGCGGTTCTGCGTCTATATGAGTGAGTGGCAGCGGGAAAGTGGCATTTGACGGGGTTGCCTCGAATACGATTTATCGATGGGTTAGCCCAAAACGAGGGTTGCAGGCTCGAACACGAACCTTTACAGTACTTTGACAACATTTTGGGCGCACATTTCAAATGTCAGCATATCGTTTTAATTATTCAACGAAATCAAATACAACAATGTCCTTAATTATTATTATAATTATCGACTAAAAATTTCAAATTTAACAAAATAATTTTAATTGTTCACGAAATTAATAAATACAAATAAATTGAAACTTAAAACGAAATACAATTAAGTGGAATAGAATAAAGCGGCGCTCATTTATAAGTATATTGATAGGTATATAATAAAATTAATTAATTTGTAGTCTGTGAGTGTGTGTGTATGGTTAGTGCAACTGGATGAACTAAGAACTGCAGACATACTTAAATGCATATGAATGCGATTAGCTCTCGAATCGAATCGTGTTTTTCAATTTCAACTACAAACTAATGCTGTGCGGAGCTTTTATTATATTAGAATAATAATAATGGAGATATAATATTGTTATTAACTGAATAAAGATCTGATTACTTCTTCTTCTTTTTAGCATTGGAACTGGTCGCAGCCACTTCGCTCTTGCGCTTCTGATTCGACTTCGCCTGTGGCGCCGGCGCCGGAGTGTTTGTGCTGCTGTTTCCACCTCCACTACCCGACGACTTCGGTGTCTTCTTCTTTTTCTCGGCACGCTCCTTTTCCTCGAGTTCGAGATTCTCACGCTCAATGAGCGTAATCAGCGTATTACAGCGTCGCTGTAACTCCAACGCTGTGCGCGATTTAATAAACCAATCGAAACGAAATTGAGGTGAGGCGCTGTAATATAGATATAATATAAATACAGATATGATAATCAATGAGGGATTCATTCCAACTAACCGTATGGCGGCTCGCAACTCCTCATAGACGTTCTCTTTGTCGAAGCCCAGCTTGTGCAGCATACAAACCAAAAATCTATCCTCAATTTCCGTATAATTCTTGCCCTTGTTGTTGCCATACTGCAGACGCAGCTGGTGGAATGGAGCACGATAGCGTGCCATCTATAAAAAAGGAGATTGATTTATAAATAAAGGTATATATATTTATATGTATATACAATAATAATAAAATATACGCACCTTCTGATCAAGGGCCTTTTTGATGGAGAGTCGTCGTTGGATTTTGCCCTCGCCCCGCTCAATTTGCCCCATGATTCGCTCAATGTCCTGGAGTTCAGTGCATCGTTCCCAGAACACAGCATTGTACTCGATGACCTCCTCGGGCGTTTTACCCTCAACATCCTTGGCAATGTTCTCGATGTCGTCGCGTCCATATTTCTCATTAGCCTTGATGAACTGATTGAAGTCACGCTTCGTCCACGCCGTGAATCCCTGCGAGAGCAGTGACTCCTTCTCGATCATCTCATCATCGCTGAGCGGCTCGGCCTCATCAATTTTACGCTGCTCCTCGCGCTGCACTTTGCTAGCCTCCGATCCGAGTTCGGTATTCTTGGGCACCTTGTAACCGACGGTCTTCCGGAAATAGTAAATCTCTTGATCCAACAGCTCGAAGAGGCGCGGCGGAAAGAATTGAAAGTCCTGCACAATCGGTTGCTTAGGCGGACGTGGTGCTTTGGGTGCCTTTGGCTCGGAGACACGGAGTGCCTCCCGGAAATAGGCATCGACAGCATAGTTCGCTTTACGCTCACGCTTCGGCGGCTCAATCCAATTACCCAGCGCATTGAGCTTCTGCTTTTCGCGCCAATCCTCGCCCTCGAATTGATAGACGGATGAACTGCCCGCTTCGCCGTTGGTGTCCATGGTGAAAGTGCGCAATGATGACTCGCCCATGCTGTCCAGCTGTGCCTTCTGTTCGGCCGTCTTCGCCTCGCCCCGCTCCAAAATGACATCGATGTCCTCGTCCGTGATGTCCGTCTCCTTAGAGCTGAACACCTGATTAGCTCCAAAGCGTATAATGTTAAGCATCTCGTCCTTGTTGAGCTGAGCACGATTGTCCACGAGACGACCGCCCTGAATAACCATCTTATCCAGTCGCAACTTCACCTCGGCACGTTCCACAATCTTCTCCTCGACGGTGCTCTCGGTGATTAGCCGGAAGACACGCACCTGTTTCTTCTGACCAATGCGATGGGCACGATCCATCGCCTGCAGATCCATCTGTGGATTCCAGTCCGAGTCATAAATAATGACCACATCGGCAGTGGCCAAATTGATACCCAATCCACCGGCACGCGTGGACAGCATGAACAAGAATTTGGTGCTGTTGTCCATGTTGAACTCCTGAATCTGTCGATTGCGATCCTCGTGCGGCGTCTGTCCGTCCAAGCGGCAATAATTGTAGTTGCGCCAATGACAATAATCCTCCAGGATGTCCAGCATGCGTGTCATCTGAGAGAAGATCAGGACACGTGATCCCTGCTCCTGCAGCTTGGGCAACAGTTTGTCCAAAATTGCCATCTTGCCCGAATTGTATACCAGATGGGAATCTGTCGTATATGGTGGACCCGGTTCGGCTCCATCAAATAGATAAGGATGATTGGTGCATTTGCGCAACTGCATTAGAATATTTTGGAGTCGCATCTTCTCCACTTTGCCCGCACCGTTCACAATATCAATGTCCTTAAGAAGAACTTTGGTGTACCAATCGCGCTGCATCTTGGAGAGGCCCACAAAGATCTTCATTTCCTTCTTGGGTTTCAGACGTTTCTCCACCTCCGCCTTGAGGCGACGCAATAGAAATGGTTTGAGGACCGCATGGAGACGTGTGACAAGCGCATCATCGCCCAGGCATGTGTTCGTGTTGAACCACTCATCGAAATCTTCCGACGAGTTGAAGACATCCGGCAGCAGAAAGTTGAGCAGCGCCCACAGCTCATGGAGATTATTCTGGAGTGGGGTGCCCGTGATAAGCAGGCGATTAGCTGTCTTAAATTCGCGCAAGATCTCAGATAACTTGGACTTTTCGTTCTTGATACGATGCGCCTCATCGATGACCATGTAGCGCCAGTTGAACTTCTTGAACACGGACTTCTCGCGTATGCACATCTCGTACGAGGTTACACACACATCCCATTCGCCCGGCAACAGTACGTCCCGTATGAACGTATTACGTGTATCCTGATCCCCAATCAAGCAGACGGCGTGCAACGATGGACACCACTTTTTGAACTCATTCACCCAATTCTGCAACGTTGACTTGGGCACGATGACAATATGCGGACCAGCTTGATTTCTACAAGGGAGTTCAATTGAGTCAATGATAAGAATTGTTGTCATCAATCTACTCACTTAAAGTGCTTTAGGTAGCCCAGAAGCGAGATGGTCTGCAATGTTTTGCCCAGACCCATTTCGTCAGCGAGGATGCCGTTGATGCCGTTCTCATAAAGTGAGATCATCCAGTTCAAGCCACGCACCTGATAATCCCGCATCTCCCCGCCCTTAATGTAAGCGGGCGAGGCGTCGAAGCGAAAGAGTTCCTTCGTTGCCGAATCCTCGGCGAGCAGTTCCTCATCCTCCTCCTGCTCCGTTTTGCGGTGTCGATGACTGCAACGCAAATAATAATAATAATAATTATAATGGTAAGTAGGCATAGTTTAATAGTTACTCGGCGACATCTTTGTCCTTGTCTTTGTCTTTGTTCTTTTTGGGTCGTCCCTTTGGCTTTGTAGGGCTCTTGGCGCTGTTTGTCATGAAATGCGTGAAAATCTCAGTTTGCTTCAGCAGATAATCGAAGCGTCGGCTGCGATCTGATTCGATTTTATTGTCAAACTCGGCCTCTTTTTCGCCCGAACTGCTTGTTGCCGCCTCTGACGTGGTCTCATTCTAACATGGAAAAATTAAAAATAAAGAAATGCAACCAATTTTAATTTAAGTTTTTCCTGAAGCGGCATGCGGCGTCTTCTTTTCGCTCTCTTTTTCTCATTTTCTCTTTTGTGTGGCGAAAATTTCTGCAAGCGTGTTTTGTTGCACTTACCGAGTTCTCCTCACTAGCTTCTACTGTGGCTGTCTCTGGTTTTGACATGTTTATACTGTTGCAATTTTATTTACCACGTTCGTTATTGTTAATTATTGAATTTTCGAAATTATTTTTGTTTACTGCGAGCGTTGCGCGGTTCTGCGTCTATATGAGTGAGTGGCAGCGGGAAAGTGGCATTTGACGGGGTTGCCTCGAATATGACTTATCGATGAGTTAGCCAAAAACGAGGGTTGCAACCTCGAACACGAACTTTTACAGTACTTTGACAAACACTTTGGGCGTAAATTTCAAATATCAGCATTTTATTTTATTTTATTTTTAAAATCAAAGACAACAATGTGATTTATATTCTTTGATACTAAAGGTACTGGTAACTCCCCTAAGACCAAATTAAACAATGCGATTTATATTCTTTGATACTAAAGGTACTGGTAACTCCCCTAAGACCAAATTATTTCGCTTGGTTACAATACCCTCACCTTATCATCGAGTCAAACTAAGACCTACAAATTCAAAACGAGGCTCAACCATTTAAAACATAATTTTTCTAAAAAACTTGTTTTCTACTAATCATTCATTCTTATTATTACTTAATATTATTCAACAATACGAATTTATGTTCTCTAAACGAAATCTTAGTAACTTCATTTACGTTTGTCTGGCAACTCCGTGTAATATTCGCAATCGAATAAGAAAAGTTTGTCTGTTTGTTGGGCTTACTCATTTGAAAAGCATCTGCATGTATATGTACTCATACCCAGGTATGTTATATAGTATCTAGTGTGGGATCTTAAAATCTGACCCTGAGAAGAGCTCTTGCTAGGCTGCATAAATGAAATGTGTGAACGCACCAGCGCTCAGACACCCATGTGCGTATACAAAATTAATTAGGATAATTACTGTCGTTCTTCTTTTTAACCTTTTTCTTGCTGAAGCTAATGATTCGCTGGATTATTCGCAGCTGATTAGGCGATCAGCTGTTGTGGCAGTTCGCATGCCAGCGTTTGTTTAGTTTATATCGCCAGGTTAGGCATGGGAAGGGGATGCAATGGACTCACCTTGATTGTCCACCTTTTAAACCAATTATCTCTCAGAGATTATTAGAATCGTTTGGAGCTGATTGGCCCAACTTATGCCGTGACCCCTCAACTACAACTTGACAGTTACGTGGCGTTGAATGCTCCACTCTTCCCACCGAAAGGTGGCGCTAATATATCTAATCCACCTGTTAGAAGACCATTGCCTTGAGATTTTAGTCGATTCTCAGCATTTGTTCTTATTTAACCTACTTATTTATTTTCTAAAAATTATGTATGTACAGTATTATATTACAAAAAAGACCGCATTCTTACAAAAAATTACTATTTTCCCGCGGCGATGTTACCATTAAGATCAAAGTTGTTTGATGTAAGAGTGTTGATGTGTATGATGAGCATTCTCCTTCTGCGTCGTTTACACACACTCGGAATGAAATGCAGCAAATAGTTCAGTATGTTTTGTTTGGAATACATGTATGCATACATATACATGTGTGTGTTATATGTATATGCTACTGCGTTAGTCGACTCTCGTTTCGTCATCTTGTGCCGATTCCGCGGTTCCAGTTGCGCCGTTTCAATATCAGTTACGCACCGAAAACAATTGGGCAATTTTGCTCGCATGACTTTTACAGAACTCGTAGCCAACTTTGGCAGATCTTTTGAGCGCATCCGATTTGCTGCTGCTGCTTTGATTGGTTGTTGTTGCCAAGGCCACATCAGCTGTGCTTTGTTGTGGATTTACCGTTGCAGCTGCTGCCTTAAGCTGATGCTGGGGAAACATGCGACGCAGAACATAATTGAAGCCACTCGATGCCTTGTTGCCGTTCAATTTGAAGCGCTCAATGCCAAAAGCGCGTATCGCACGCGAGAAGCCAAACACCTGCGAACTGATAAAAGCACGACGCACGGCCAAGGTGCGACCATCTTTCTGCTCGCTATAAACAACAATTTCGTCCACTTTCTGCAAGCGGCAATCAATAATATTTACTTGTATCACCCTGTGCGGGGGGCCAAAGTTCAAACTCACCATGATCTTTTTCATGCCCAGGTTGCGGGTGAATGTTGTGAATGTTCTCTTTACCGGATCCAACACAGAATCCTCAACAATCTTGACCGGCACATTGTTGTAAAAACGTGCACCCCACTTAGGCACTGGATTCGTTTTCGAGAGCAGCCGACGCGAATACAATTTACCATCGCGAACTTCGCGTCTAATTGTGTCCTCGGTAAGCACATGAGAACTGCAGCAGCACATGAAATATAATGTTAATCGACAGACCTGTGAAATGAAAGCGGAGGTGTTCGCACCTGGATGGATTGGGATATCTGTTCCAATAGGCAGAGACTACATGCTTCCAGCTATAGTCGAAAACCGTCTCCGTACGACAAGTGGACGCAGTGAGGACCATGATGACAGCAACAATTTGACAACTGAGCGAAAGTGAACGGATTCTAGAGGGCGATATCACGCAACGAAAGCGAAAATTTCGTCCGTGAACTGAACTGAAGAAGAATTTAACGAAGAAGAAATCGATAAGCGGAGAGCATAAAGATACATTGTTGTTGCTGCTGTAGCTATAAATAGAGACCGGGTGGCCAGAGAAAAACTACATACCTTTCCCTTTACACTCGCACTCGCGTGAGTGGGTCGTGCTGTGTGCAATGCTTTATTTGTACTTGTGCCGCCCGAGGCCTACTCGTCCAGAGACTGATAATTTTGGGATTTCTCTGCTACGGCGTTGTGTAACTGCGTCACACACAAGCACACAGGGTGTTTCCCTCCAACCCTCTGTTTTGAAGTAGCTACCGATGGAAGAGCTATTTTGACATACCAAATACCGTTGTTGCTGTGTTGTGGTTGCAACTGCAATTTTTATGCAATTTGTGTAATAAATTGAAAACAAGATTTGATCAATTTAATTTTTACTGGGCCAATTAAACAACCGAACAGCAGAGCCAACAGGAAGCAGCTGATCAAAGCAGTAGTGTATTTTTATATCGATATTTGTTAACATCAATCGATAGTTGTGATCAAAGTATCGTTTAGGTTGCACATCTCTCGTTCTTTTGCACGCACGCTCGCTCGCAAACACACGGTACAAATTCTTTTAGACGCGGAATTAAACATAATTTTAACGCATTTAAAATGGCTTTCGGTGATGTTAAGACGCCTCAGGGCCTCAAGGAGCTGAACAACTTCCTGGCCGATAACAGCTACATCAGCGGGTAAGCGTAAGAATGAAAACTTGAAAGTTAGGTTAGGCACGGCAAACACGTCGACAAATAAATACATATATAATATATATTTAACAAATATCTTTAATTGCAGCTACACCACCAGCAAAGCCGATTTGTCCGTGTTCGATGCGCTGGGCAAGGCGCCAGCTGTGGATTATGCACATGTTGCACGCTGGTATCGCCACATTGCCTCCTTTGAGGCCGGCGAACGTGCCGCTTGGACCGGTGCTCCTCTGCCTCAATTGGCTGGTGGCAAGCCAACTGTGGCTGCCCCCGCTGCCGATGATGATGATGATGTGGATCTGTTTGGCTCCGATGACGAGGATGATGCCGAGGCTGAGCGCATCAAGGCGGAACGCGTTGCTGCCTACGCAGCGAAGAAGTCGAAGAAGCCCGCCCTCATTGCCAAGTCATCCGTGCTGCTTGATGTCAAGCCATGGGACGATGAGACCGATATGAAGCAGATGGAGCAACATGTGCGTACTATCGAAATGGATGGTCTGCTGTGGGGCGCGTCCAAATTGATGCCAGTTGGTTATGGCATCAACAAGCTGCAGATTATGTGCGTCATAGAGGACGACAAGGTGTCCATTGATCTACTCCAGGAGAAGATCGAGGAGTTCGAGGACTTTGTTCAGTCCGTCGACATCGCGGCCTTCAACAAGATCTAAACAACGATCCATTGGGCTTGGGCTATTAGTTTCTCTTTTCTTACATACATACAAAATAAAACTCGAGTATAACTACAGAAAATTTGAAGTTTTGTTTGATTTTCTGAGTAAAGGAGTAATTATCGATCCCTTAAATTATACATACATATTGCATAGTAACACACATCTGGAAAATATCGCATTTATTACAATAAGTAATAATGTTTTATTTGGGATTAATTCGTTTGTTAAATCAGATCTGGCAACATGGTGTTTCCTTTTCGACTCCGTTATACTTTCTAATATATATATTACATAGTAACTTACATCTCATAAACTAGAGAGGAACGAAGAGTCTATTAGTTTGGAAATTAAATCTGACTACGGGGTGTTTCCTCTTCGTCACCCGACTTGTTGGCATTGTGCTTTTGCCGCCTTTGCCTTGCTCGTCAAGTTCGTGCTCAAAGTTATTCGTTTGTGAGCGAGTGCCAAAAGCTTTTTTGGTGTGCACAAAAGAGCGCAGCATGTTCGAATCGCAGCTTAGTTCAACGCGCAGCTTAAAAGTGACCGGTTCAAGCTTTGCGCGCTATCAGCAAAAATCTTTGGCGTCTTTTTTCGAGCTCTCTTTACGTAATTAATTTGAGTAAATTTTCGGTGAAAAGAACAATCTGCTTTTATTATTATTATGGCTGGAAACAAATTGTGCTGCACTTTGGCAATTGGGGCCATATTGTGTTTGGGATTGTCGGTGCTTATCCAAGCACAGGGTAAGTCAAATTCAATCAGAATATTCTGAATTGGGATTCCATCAGATAGACAGAGAGATGGACAGACATGTTTGTCAATAGCAATATGGAAATACCAAATATACTTTGACACCGGATTCGTGCATTTCATTAACTCTAATTAGCATTCATAAGAATTCAAGATTCTTTGTTATTGTCGCATTATGCGTTTTTTCTTCTTTTTTCTATATAAAAAATCTAAATCATATACATATATATTTAGTTAATTTTTAGTTGTGTGCTATTGAGCTGGGCAAACCAATCATCATTAGGGGGGCATTGACAGAGAATTCCAATTATGTGGCATTGTGGCCAAGTACTTCCGATATTAATAGACTTGTTACATAAAGCGGAACTAAATTTATTGACTGCGTTTAAATGCATTTTTAATAGGTGAGCAACTAGTTGCTTAACTATAGTCTTAATAGTCAATAACTATGAAATTTTTTTTACAGTTTAATGACCAAAGAGATAGCCATAAATATGTTATATATACAAGCTATTAAGAAAACTTATATATTAAGTTGGTTGAGTTATATATGGCTATTAAACAATATACGAGTACAAATACTTACAGGATTTTCCTTAGGGATCTTCAGAATTCTTGTGCAATAACATTATAAACTCAGGTACTCTACCCTTTGAAGAAGGGTACACATTTCTGCATTCATTGTTATTGCTGAATCCGGGGGAAAACATTTCTATTCGTGATATGACATTTTGACGAAGCATTGTTAAGTTCTTGTAATTAACCTATGACGTATGTATGAGTATGTATCCCTTCGTGTGAGATAATCTTGGCAATTTGCAGTTAATATTCATATTGGTTGTATAATTTTTGTATAATTATAAAAAGTGCTCTTTCACTCATCGCACTAAATTAGGACTGAAATAAAATCAAATAAATAAAAAGATCCCAATAATAATCAAATAAAAACCAAAATTAATTTACTTTTAGTTTATTCATATTTTGACCTAGTCTCATAACTTCTTATTTTGGTTCGTTGAACCCAAAAATGGCAAATCTAGGAAGGAAAAATATATTAATTCTTTAACTCGAGTTTGCCAAATCAGACACATTAAATATATGATTTTTTCTCAATGCAGTAAAAGGGTTTCAAAATGTGACATTAATCAATTTCAAGCAAAAACAATAAAAAAAAAAAATAAAAAAAATAGTGATAAAACGAGTCGCTTCTTGCATACAAATAAATACAGAAAAAAATGTGTTCAAAATTCATTGTATAAAAATATAAATATAAAGAAAAAAAAAACACTTAACGAGAAAAACATCTGCAATACACTTCGAAGAGCTATAACCTTGTACAGCCCACAAATATGTCAGAAGCAGTGAAATATTAAAAAGAATATCATAAATTGCTTGGATCGTGCGTCGTTGATAAGCTAAATTGACTCATGCGCGCCAGCAAGTTCGATCTTTTTGCTAAAAAAAAAAAGTAAAAAAATATAAAATAAAAAAATATATACAATAAGATCTTTAAAGTGGATGCCTCAATGCCTGCCATTGAAAGTTGCAAAACTAGTTCGGCAATGTCTGAGAGCAACAGAATAATAATAATAATACAACGGAACCGTTCGGTTCATGGGCGTACATAATTTAATTATGATTCGACTGATGTATATCGTATTCCATATATATATATATATATATATATATATATATATATATATGTATATGCATACTGTAATGATTAAGTATATATTATATTAAGGCTCAGGCTCAGCATCAGCTCTTGTTACACGCTTGTTTACAATCAAATCGGAGTAAGAGAGAGAATAAATACGACGATGACATGTGCGTGCAAAAATGTGACAGATATTTCCAGTTTGTCGACTGGGGTTTGTCCCAAGTTTTTCAAAATGCTGCTCGCAATACACAATACAATATTATTTGTTTTATAGGTCATTCATATAGAAGGCACTGATAAGGCGCTTGAATAATCATAGATAGTAGTAAAGTAATCAACATAAACTTTGCACTCCTAATATTCATAGATAAGCCTGTTACTGATGTTTGTCTCGGTTGCATCTGTGAGGCGATCAGCGGTTGCAATCAGACCCAATTTTGTGGCGGCGGGGTCTGTGGCCTATTCAGGATCACCTGGGCCTATTGGGCTGATGGCGGCAAGCTGACACTAAACAATGAGAGTCCCCTGTCCGAGGAGGGTAAGTTTTTTGCTCTACTTCTTTACTTTGACATCTTCCTCACTCTCTCTTTTATTCCGCCAGCCTTTACGAACTGTGTTAATGATCCGTATTGCGCTGCGAACACCATACAGAATTACATGTCAAAGTTTGGACAGGATTGCAATGGAGATGGAGGCGTCGATTGCTACGATTATGCGGCCATACATAAACTGGGAGGATATGGCTGCAAGGGTGAGCTGAGCTACCAATATCAGAGTTCTCTCGATAAGTGCCTGGTCACGTTCTCGCCCCTTGATGTGCGCACCTCTAATTAATCGCTCCAACAGCTAATCTACTAATCTACGAGTATATATATATATATTTTAATTATTTATGTATCGAATTGGAATGTGAACTGTGCAAAAACGTTACTACAATTACACATAAAGGGAGTGTTTTTAATTTACTAAACGAAAATAAGATCTTTGATATACGGGAAATCAGCACAGATTAAGTTTGAGAGTGAAATCTAAGCATAGAAATCAGTTTTATAATCTGCTTTCAATATAAGACAGTTTTAAGTTTTAAAGAAAAATAACGGTTGTTCCCTAAGCTTTGGGCTTAAGGCTCGACTTAAAGCTTTGCGAGGGTAATTTTCCATATGATTGTCGCAAGCTTCGAATAAGCTTTTATTTGAAGCCGTTGCTCAAGTTTCACGACTATGAAATACCTTGGCAGTACAAAGCACTACACAGCATGAAGTCTATAAAAAAGCTGGATATACATATGTACATACATATATTTTTAACTCTTGGCATAAGTCCGTTAGTTTTTTGCTGCTTTCCTGTTGGTGATAATAGAAATGTAGTATTTTTAAATACTTAAAATTGAGGAGAGCTGTACTCTAACCCCTAGATTTTTTTATAAATGCATATCAGATTCGACTACAACACTTCACGCCGCCCAAAAAACCGGTATTATGACTTACTCAGTAGTAACTAGTGATTTGTCGTTGAAGCTCAGTGCATTTACGTCCCAGTTGCGGAAGTGTTAGAACGTGCTTTAAACATCTCTCCCTCTCTCCATATAGGAGGAGGTATATCTGTATGTGCATGTATATAGTTTATTTCAAAATGCAAATCTTACAACTCTTATGCTTGTTTTTTGTCTGCCTGTTATCGCCCAGTTTGGTTCGTGGACAGGGTAAGTTTTCGAAGCGGATATATATACGCATATATATGTATATTCAACTGATTAATTGCAGGTCATGTGCTGGATAAGCCAGTCACCGAACTCTGCCTCACCTGCCTCTGTGAGGCAATGTCTGGCTGCAATGCAACTGCAATTTGCACCAGCCAGGAGAAAGGCATCTGTGGCATCTTTAGGATTACGTGGGCCTATTGGGTTGACGCTGGCAAATTGACGGTAGCTGGTGAACAACCCGATTCAGAGGATGCTTTCGTTAATTGTGCAAATGATCCGCACTGTGCAGCAGACAGTGTCCAGAACTACATGAAGAAATTCAATCAGGATTGCAATGGGGATGGTGAAATGGATTGCCATGATTATGCCAGAATACATCGACTGGGCGCTTATGGCTGCACTGGAGAGATGCCCTACAAATATCAGAGCACCTTCGATGACTGCATCGAGAACTTTGAGGATCAAGGATTGGGGGATGAGTGACGAAAGGATTTCTGAATGAAATGCATAAAAGGATTAAGGGTTTTTTTTTTTTGGTTTTTTGTTAAAGTTATCAATTAACAATGTTGCCGGTAGGAAGTGAGTTGGAAGTAACTCGAAGATTTAAATGGTGAAAAAAGTTAATAAATATCTGTTACTAAAGAAGACAGCTAAAAATGTCGAATATTGAAATTAGTTGAATGACCCAAATGGAAAATGAAAAAAAAATGAGCTCCAAATTTGTCGTTATTCTTAAAACACATTTTGTAATATAAATGTAAATGATGTTTTTCTATAGGTAAAATGGATTTTTAAATGTTTTTATACTTATATAAAATAAATATTCCCTGGGCTTCCTCAAACATTCCTCGGATCAATTAACAATTACGCAATAATTATATTTTATTTTCCTCAACAATACTAAAATATATAGTTGATACTATAACCTCGACAAATAGCCATATATTTATCAGGTTTATTGTCGCCACAGCGCACAAATAAAACTGGACAACAAACCGACAAACAATATCAGTTACTCGCTAGCCGTAGAACGTATCGGAAATCGCAGAGCGTGAATAGAAAATGATGTTGGTAAAATGTGTCAGTTTGATTATTTTGTTGGCGCTACTGTGTATTGTGGGCGTGGCCCAGATTAGGGCGCAGACAGAAACGGAGACGGATCGAAAGCGACCCATTACGGAGACGTGTTTGCTTTGCATGTGTGAGGCACTTAGTGGTTGCAATGCGACGAGTATCTGTGTAAATGGGGCATGTGGCATCTTTCGCCTAACTTGGGATCAGTGGGTGGACTCGGGACGTCTAACAGTTGCAGGGGATTCTCCCCTATCGGATAACTGTTAGTATAACAAATCTTGAAATATTCGATTGAAAACATGTTAAAAATTCATTAACAAAAATTTGTATAATAAATATAAAAATATATTTGCATATTTATCATAGCATTCACAAACTGCGCTAGTGATCCACATTGTGCGGCGGATACGCTACAAAACTATATGTTCAAATACGGGCAGGATTGTAATGAGGATGAGCAGGAGGATTGCTACGACTATGCAGCCGTACACTACATGGGTCCGTTCAATTGCAAAGCCGATATGCCTTACACCTACGAGAGTATATTCAAAAAGTGTCTTAAACGAGCCCAGCGACAACAACAGCAACACTAAGCGAATAAATTAGCTTGTAACTATTTAATCTAGAAAAAGTACAGTCGATTATACATATCCATATATAAGTGGGATTTTCCAGCTAATAAAATACCCAATTGTTACCAGTGTAGAATTATATCTTCTTTTGATGTAATCGAAGCAAGCAAAGTGACTCAGTCTTGCTCGAAGCGTGGCGGCGTCAACACAGCTCAACATCTCGGACAATAATCGAGACGGGGACTGCAACTGATACGCCTTTAAAAGTTGGATTAATTGCAAAAAAATTTAAAATAAGAATATAAAAAATTAAAATAAATTAAAATAATTAAAATGTTAACCATTCGCCGTTATTTGTCGTGCATCGTGCTTATTCTGTTGATATTGCTTGGACTGTGGCATATTGGAGCAGCTGATGATGGTACAAAATTTCAGTTGAACTTAATCGTAATCGCCTTTTTCTGGTTTCTATAAAATCTTTGGTAATTTTTAATGAAAATTTAGGCACACCCAATATTTATAAACAGGGTGTGTCAAGCTGGAAGCGCAGTCGGTACCTCATTTTTTCGAATTGAAATCCAGACCCGGCATCGGAATTCTACATTATTTTAAACATTAGTTACACACAACTATTTAATTAGTTCATATAGTTTAATAACGAAAATGAAAAGCAACAAAAAGTTGGAACATATTCTAAAGCTTCACTGGAACCTGTACACTTTACGTAACGATTATTGGATTGTAAGCTATAAAACCTGGCGTAGATTAAAATGTATAAAAAATTATATTGCAAATCGGATAATATTTGCTTTATCCAGTAGTATTAGTAACTTTTTCAAAAGCATTTCATCGCCTTTTCCACCACCGTGCAGTTGCAGTGTGGGACAATTATCTGCATATAGTATATGTAGCAATTGTTCTATTATTATGGGAATACAAACCGGCTACGCTGTAATGCCAACTAACTTAGTATCGAATCGTATATTTTAAATGAGAGCTCAGTGATTTATATGCTAAGCAACTTGTACTAAGGCATTTCCTCTCCACTTAACCACTTTACTCTTTCCCTCTCTCTCTTTCGCTCTGTCTCTCTCACTCTCTCTATCTCTCGTGGAGGTTTAATTGATGAAAAACCCGTTACGGAAAACTGCCTGGAATGTTTATGCGAGGCGAAGAGCAACTGCAATGCGACAAAGATATGTGTAAATGGCGCCTGTGGCATGTTTAGGATCACATGGGGCTACTGGGCGGAGGCAGGATCGCCGACGTTGCCCAATGACACCTCATTGTCCGAGGAGGGTGAGAAACAAAAACAACAACAACCAAAACTTTTGAAACTAGTTTAACAATTGTAATTTTTAAGCGCACGAAAAGATTGAGAAAACAACCGCAAAATCTGAATCAAAACCTTTTTTAAATCAAGTTGCGCAATTTGAATTTTGAAATGCACTCCACAAAGAATGGAAAACAATCATAAATCAGATTTAGAAACTTTGATTTTTTTACGTAGTTTTTTCACTGTGTTTTTCAGCGTTTCCGAATTGTGTGAATGATCCGATTTGCGCCGCCGAAACGATCCAGAAATATATGTATAAATATGGACAGGATTGCAATAGGGATGGGCGCATCGATTGCTTAGACTTTGGGGCCATACACAAGATGGGCAATCTGAGGTGTCAGGACGAGTTACCCTACACTTTTGGCCGGATCTTCCACAAGTGCCTGAAGTCGAGGGAGCGTGATGCCAAATCAAAGGAAACATCTATAACTAAATAACTTGTCTTTATTTGTTGGGGTTTTTTGGTTTTTGGGTTTTTTTGTTTTTCGAAAACAATTAAGTTGTAATACACATTGCTTTAGGTTTGCCATTTGAACAGTTTCCAATCTATATAGAACTATAGTTATAGTATAATATATAATACATAGTATATATATATATATACATAAATATGTACGTATATATATATAGTATTAGTAAGTTTTTATTAGTATATAGTTTGTTATATGAAAACTACTTTAGAATTCTTTTTCAACTTTGTCAACGTTCACTAAATACTTTTTCTTCTTCTTCTTCATATTATTATTGACTTTAAAGAGATTCTTACATATATACTGATGATTTTTTATTTATTTTTTCTGCTTTAGCTCTGCTTCTGCATTTGGTTTGTTTTTTTTTTACGGATTTTGGTAATAAAATCTATTAGGCATAGAATTGAACTTTGAATCAAATGAATATCTTGTTTTTTTCTTGTATATCTTGAACCTTAAGTTTAAAATCTCTTGAAATTGTAAGTATTCATTATAAAACAATTGTTTCGAACAACCTTTCAACTTATGAGACAGATGAGTTTGTTAGGCTTGATTTGATAAAAGAGAGAAACAAAAGCAGGTTGAATAAAATATAGAAAATAAATAAAAATTGATTCACATCAACTTTTTCTATGCTCTGTTCGTAAGCCAGAGTCACATAAGTCGCACAAAACAATAGACAAAGAACTACGAATTAGTATAAAACATAACAAAAAATTTGTTCTTTAATATTGCTGCGCTAAAAAACAATTTTTTGTGTTTAAAGTATTTTTTTTTTGTTTCTGGTGTTTGGTAAAAAATTAAATTAAATAAATATCCTATAAATACAATCAAGCTCGTTTTATGTGGGGTGTATGTGTGATGTGTGTGTGTGTTGTTTATCAAGTCTATATTATGTCTGATATAATACAGATGCCAGTTATCGCTTGCATAACTTTCAATATTAGCTCTGCGGGATAATTAAGTTTATTTCTTATTGTTGCCATCGTTGGCCAATAGTAGCTCCTTGGCCTCCTTCTTGCCACGCTTCTTCTCCTCCTTGGCATGCAGCTTGGCTAATCGCTCCTCCTCCTTGGCTATTCTTTTCTCCTCCTTTTGCCATGAAATTAAATGCATAAATCAGTTTTAATAATACACTTTTTTTTAACACTTAGCTGCATATTGCACTACTATTGCGGTCAGTACATATTATTTGTTGGATAATATTTCAATTTCTTGTAAATTTTACGGAGTAGCTGCAAGTCCATCAGTTAATCTGACGACCTTTTTGCTTGTTTAACATGCAATAAATGGAAAGCAAAAAAAGTGCATCAGATGCTAAAAAAAAAGAGCATTATGAGCTACTTTTTTTGTTGGCAACAACAGACCCATTCCCCCTCCTTTCGTTCCCTCTCATTCAACCCTTAGCAGGGTTGTACAATTTGTGCCTGGCAGCCACAAAAGACGCGCGTTTAATGAAAAACTTTTGCAGCAAACGAGGCCAATTACAAACAATGCGGCGCCCCCTAGCGGCAAAACAATAAACTCGCATACAAAACAAGCACAATGAAAGAGAGAGAGAGAGAGAAAAGTAGAGGGAAATTCACCTTTCTGGCTTCCTTTTCAGCCTTCATCTTGAGTTTCTCCTCCTTCTTCTTGCGCTCCATGGATTCGTTCTTCTTGTTGTCTGCTTTCTCCTCTGCCAAAAAAAGTGCCCAAGCGGAACATAATTAATTTCAGGCGCCATCTATCGTCCGATCTGAACTTACTGTGATTGCTGCTGCTGCTGTTGCTGCTATTGTTGCTGTTGTTGTTCTTGTTGTTGCTGTTGTTGGAGAATAGGGGAAAAGTGTGACTGGAAGCGCTTGAAGAGTGTGGCCTACAGTTGCCCACACTCCCACCGCCTGCCGAGGACGAGGATGACGATGAGGAGGAGTTGCCCGCAGTCGTTGTGACCTTGGAGGCGGTGCCACGCCCACTTTGCCCCACCTTGCCGGCGGGCAGCCCAGCTGAGGCGGCAGCATTTGATGTTTTCTTCTCCTTGGGCATCACGTAGGCATTCTTGGGAAGCGAGTTCTTCGAGGTCACCGGACAAATCTTGGCACCGCCCGCCTTAAGGGGCGGCGGTGCCAGCGAAGCTGCAGCAGTGCAGCTCACCTGTATATTCATCGGACTGGGGCGACGTGGCGGTGGCGGCGACATCGATTCACGCAGCAGCGGCGCCAGCTCTTGGCTGCTTGACTTCGTGTATGAGGCATAGCTGGGGGGAAAGATAGAGAGAGAGAGTGAGAGAGGGGAAGTGAAAGAACGAGGGGCGATTACATAATCACCCTAAATATGTTTTTCCAAATGCTTATAAATTGAATATATATAACATATTTTTTTTATTTTGAAACTATTTTTGAAAAATTTAAGAACATTTTTTTTATTTTTTAGGAGTGATTTTTTTCGGAGTGAAAGTACGCACCGAAAACGCGGATTGCTGACATGCACCGGCGAGGGATGTGGCACTTTGGCTGGACTGCGAAACTCCTTGATGGGTGGCAGTCGATTCTGGAGATCCAACATGCGGCTCTTTACATGCCGCCGACCCGGATACGTGTGTGTCGGAGTGGGTGTCATGGCACCACTGCCACAACCGCTGCCACTGCCACTCCCACTGCTGCTGCTGGATGAGGAGGCGGAATTGCTTAGCATGTGCAGCGGCTTGCGGGGAACAGCGCCCGAGCAGCCACTGGGACAGCCGCCATGATGGGAATGATGAATGCCCGTGTCACGAGGCGACAGCGAACCAACGCTAGCCGACGAACAGGAGGAGGAGCCCGATGGCGAGATCAACTGATGATGCTGTGGATGATGCTGTTGATTTTGATGATGTTGATGATGATGATGATGATTGTGATGAGTGTTGGGTGAAGGCGGTGCCAAATGATGATGATTGGCAGCTGGCGAGCAGGGACTGCTGCTCGATATGGAAGACGTCTTGGAATAGTGCGAGTAGCCCGACAGCGTTGAGCCCACCGACCCCGTCGACGAGCTCATCGAATAGAGACTATCCGATTGCGAAACGCCGCGTCTATGGGCGCCACGGGACGACGCCGCACGGCGCAATGTCGCCTGATGGAAGGCATGATGCTGCTCACTGTGCGCGTCATTCATCGAATAAGAGCTGGCGGAGGCAATGACGCCGCCAGCGTGTACCCCAGCGCTCGACCAGCTTTTGGCACCCATCGAATAGCTGCTCGCCGACTCCTGGATGCGCCAGCTGCCCGACGACGATGTCAGCCGATTCACCCGCGCCCGACAGATCACACAGCGCAGTGGCAACAGGCGCTGGGCCACCGCACTCTGGATGGTCTTCACGAAGCATCGACGGCAGACGACGCGATGGCCACATGGAGAGGTTTGCATCGTTGCCCGCGCATTGATGCATATCACGCACTCATCCTCCTGGGAGGTGGGTGGATCCGGTTCACTCTCCTCCTCCAATTTGCTCAGCAGTTTGTCCTGTGTATCAAAAGAGAAGTTCCTTTTATTAGCATAGTTAAAAAAGGGGAGAAACTTTCAAGATCTCACATGAATATTTTCTATATCCGCCTAAAGGTATGCTACAGTTCTTAATTATTATTTTAAAGCTTAGAATCAATTCCCATTCTATTAGCAGTATTTTCTGACCTGAACCGATTTCCTATTCCAAAGCAATTTAGTCATTATTTGTAGTCTAATTTATACTGCATTTTCTTAAATTTGATATCAATTCTCTTTCTGATTACCTCGACAAAACTAAGCCGACTTCCAGTACTAATGACATTTTGTTTAAGTAACTTTTTTTTTTAAATTGAAATATACTAATTTCATAAATATTTGTAATATATTTATTAGCTGTTCGTCAAAGGTAAACAGTAAAAGTGTTTCTCTGTCGAATTTAAATTTTTCCATATTCAAATTATGCAACTATGTTTCATTTATTTGTGGTCATTAATTAACTGTAAATTATGTCAGCGACTGCTGCTAGCCAAGGACGCAGCCGTAAGCTTTTTTTGACACGCCCATAAAAGAAATCAAATAGTTGGCAATCAAATTGAAATAGTTATTGAATCTGCGCATTGACTAACTGTATTGAAATGAGATTTGTAAATTTATTAAATTGTCTTGATTTAATATGTTAACTAACTGCTCATCGAATTGGCAAATATGCAGTAAACAGTTAACAGACGATTCGGCATTTGTTTATATATATTTGTATATACATTTTTATTTTATGTAGGATTTCGACCTCACGCTGTTTATTTTTATGCATTTATAAATAGTTTATTGTATAATTTTAAGTCTGGAAGGAATTGTTAAAATTCGCATTGATAATTTGATTTTTTTTATTGTTGTTGTTGAAATGCATTTGTTGTTTGCTATCATTAATTTTGTGAGTCAGCAAGTTTTATTTTGAGGTAATTTTTTAAGCCTGTCGAGAGTAGTAAACTTAAGTGAGGAACTGCGTTGGGCATAAGTTGTATTCCTTAAGGTTTGCTTAGACTCTGCTACGATTGAATTAAATAACACATAATCAAAGAAATTTGATTAAATGGAAAACTAGAGGAAATATAATTACTAAGCTTTTAAGAACGCTTCATTTTTTGCGAACCCTTTACTAAATGCCCTTACAAATGGCCAAATAATATAAGAGGTTCTTTTAACGGGTACTCAACAAATATTGAATTGCAGTTCGGGTTTCTATATACCCATTATTACGGCTCTAAAGAGTATTATCTCTTCGGCTAACCAAAGAAAAAAGAGAATAAAAATCTTCATAATTTATTTCTCGGTCGAATTGATTGTTGCCGGTTTATGGATTTTAATGACATTATTGAATGGCTTTAGCATAGCTATTGGCTATTTTTAGCGCACTTATTGTTAGCTTACTGTAATTGTTTTCGTGCAATAAACCCCATTTAAGAGACGTCTGAGAATTCAAGGGAAGAGGAAGTTGTAAACGTATGTATTAATAAAAGGTTGTTGGACGTCTTCGGCCTGGCCAATGGACTAGAACACTAGTAAACAAGTAGAATTTGCCTTGCACTTGGCGGCGTTCACGGCTAAAAGCCAACAGTCACACATGCTGAAGGCTGACTGAATTGCAATTGCCAATTAGCAATTGAATTACGACAGCTAATACCAAACGGCGTGAAGCCTCAAAGTATTGCCATTTAGAAGTTGTTTTCGCTGTCAAAAGTCGTGCTTGAAGCTATCTATTTCTAGATGTTGAACATCATCAGTATCCGACCCTGACTACCGGTCTTCATAGTCAGATTACAATCTATGCATAAATCAAAGTCAACAAACACCCGCAACTTGGGCAAAATGAATGCGTTTGATTAATGCTCTTAATATGCAAAAGTCGGTGCCTCGCTAATTGACCCGCAACAAAAGCTGAGAAGATGTTCAAGAAGACAAAAGAAGAAGACGTAGATGAGTTGAGGTTGGTCAGAACTGGTCAGCGAAATGTGATAAGCATCATCATCATCATCAGCATCATCATGATTGTCAGCGGCGCAGTCAACTGAGAGAGCATCTCATATTGGCATATTGGAGTGGAATCCAAAAGACAGCATTCGGTCAAGGTGAGCCAGCTGGTTATATTATTAGACACTGCACAAAAAACTTATCAATTGATGTGTTTTCATAGATTTCATGGTTTTCACCTTATAGAATATACCAACAGATAGAGGTGATACTGACTAAATAAAGCTAAGAAAAAGCTGACAAGCCTCTAAGGCGAATCTACACATTTTTAAGCAGCAAACGCTAAAAAAATACTTTAAAAATGCAACCACATTTTATAAAATTTTGAATTTTTCACAGTGTATTAAAAGAATCAATCCCTATAAGCGATAGCCGAGCAACAATGACAGCATAGTTAAAGCCTATTTAACTTAACTTGGTGGCTGATCTATGACATACTGTCTAATGCCTCAACTCTAAAGTAATTAGCAGTTTTTCTTAATGTTTTTTTTGAGCTGATCTATGGCAACATAATGCCTCAATTCTTCAGTAGTTAGCAGTTTTTGTTTTTTTATTTTTGTGGCCCACCCACAAAGATGCTCCACCGATTCAACAAAAAGTTCATTTCGTATGCTGGGCGGTCTTTGCGAGGGGCGTGTGACACATCAGGAAATTAAAAAAAAAAAACAATTTAACGACTTTTCCACTCAAGCGTGTGGGTGTGTATGTGTATGTGTGTGTGTGTGTGTGTGTGTGTGTGAGAGTGAGTGTGTGTTGATTGGCATGCGCGATTAGCTAATCTAAATATTTGGCACAGAGGTTGAGGCGGAACATGTTGAAAATGGGCGACGATCAAGTTCGTTGCCTCAGTCTTTTGTTTTGGCACAGAGCCATGCGAATTGATTGAGCCGACAGATAGATAAAGCGACAGACATACAGACAGAGGGACAGACAGCTGACACCCCAATAAGCAATCAAAGCAAGCAAACCCGACATCAGCTTCTAGACAACAAAAAGGTTCCCAGTCATCGTTTTTATCGTCATCGACATCGTCGTCG
Source organism: Drosophila mimica (assembly GCA_037043585.1). Taxonomy (NCBI): domain Eukaryota; kingdom Metazoa; phylum Arthropoda; class Insecta; order Diptera; family Drosophilidae; genus Drosophila; species Drosophila mimica. The sequence continues at coordinate 248,294 of JBAMBE010001197.1, forward strand.
TCGTCGTTGTGCGTCTCAAGCAGCGTTCAGTTCGTGTACGGATCTTGGCCAGAACAGAGCGTTGTTGGCGGCTAACAAAAAACATTAAAGTTCGTATTCGTATTTTTGTTGTGTGTATGTTTTATAGACGCGCCCAAAATACACCGTGCAATAAATGCGGAAGCAGTGTCCATCCAAATACAAATAGTTCTCAAAGTGTGAAATTTGACGACAAGCCGTGTTAAATAAATATATATATATATATATATATATCGAAAAATATATATCTATATGCTGATGAGCATGTCCCAAGTTCGTTGAACGGCTCAATATCGACGATATTAAGTATATAGTTTACTAACAGTTTTTGCAATGGTTTTGCCAGCTGCGTCCACATTATGCAATGTTTTTACAATTATATTGGGTGAGTTCTGTGTTCTCAACATTTTAACACCCCCTAAAAATATAATAAATTTACAGATCTTTGGTGAAAATGTTGGCTTAAGCTTTTAGTCAGATATGTGTAAATATGTTGCTCATAAGTTCAAGGTGGTGTGCACTGTAAATACTAAAACGATGTAGGTATCGGTCTAAAAATAATATGTGAGTAGATAAGATTGAAAGTGCCAATTGTTGACATTTGATGCATGGTTACTTTGGGCCCAGCACTGGCCAGCTAGCAGCTAGCAGTTAGCTTGTTTGAGGGCTTACTCAGCTGTGAAAGAAGGCCGACTGCCTTTTATTTATTTTTTTTTGCATTTTGCCTCGGCGACCAATCGATAAAAAAACAATGGAACATCTGATCCGTGCTAACTTGTAAATAAAGTCAAGGTCTTCAGCCGATAAAGTGTAGGGGCGAGATTTAAATGTGTAATCTGGGCGGATTTATGTATATATACATATATAGTGGAAATGTGCAATTACTTGTTGCAGCTGCCAGTATTTTTAGTTAAAGCTGAGTGAGAGTGCAAACAATTTTATAATAAAGTTTTGCCAAATCCGAGCACATTAACTATATATATATTCTTAATAGAGATTAAAAATGTTAAATATATAAGTTATCGGCGTCTATAGGCAGATAAAGTTTTTTTTTATTTTATCCATTTGCGATAACAATAAAGGCACAATTTTAAAGATATAGCGTTCCGATTCTAATTTGTTTTATATGCAATCTTGATAAGATTCGGAAAATTTTCTTTTGCTGTCGGACGACTATATATAGCTCCAAAACCAAAAATCTGTTAAAAACCGAGTATTTTCATAAGAAGTATTAATAAGTCATTGAAGTTCAGTTGAATGTTAAAAGCATGCATAACAAATTACGAATAAGTACCTTTCATATTGTAAATTCCCTTTTGACTATTAAATATACAGCTATAATTAAAATATTTAACTTGGCCTATAAAACTTTATTGCTCTCCGAAAAAATGCAATATTTTTAACAAAATGATTCCACACATAAATCACAGGACAATTTTAATATATTGCCACAGAAAAAAATTACCGAAATTTTTAAATGAAAATAAACCCCCCAATTCGTTTGAGTTTTATGACATCGGGGCATCCCTTGGTCTCATTATATAAACAACGACATTTTAATGGCCAGCTCAGACTTTGTGACAGCTGAATAGAGTGACAGAGAGCTAAGAATATTGTTATATCATATCCAGAACTTAACCCAAAAGTTCACAATGTGATAATTCAATTGACAGCTAACAATGACAACTTAAGCATGAGGTTGATAATTAGCTGAGAGTCAAAGTAAATGAAAAAAGAACGTTTAAATTAACAACAGCAACAAAAAAGACATCAAATAAAATGCACGCCGTGACGCTGCTAAAATAGCCGCGAAACGTGGAAGCAAAACGAACACAAACAAAAACAAAACAAAGCGAGTTGTTAACAAAAACAAAGTGAGGCATTCAAAACTCTTCCGCTCTGCAGCAAAGAAAAAAGGTAAACTGGTAATAATTTTACATAATTATCAGATATCTAAACTACATACATAAAATTGGGCATAAAGTGTTGAACGAGAAGAGAACGCCATAAAATGCTGCTCGCTTCTATTGACCTCGTCTAAGGTCATGATTATTAGTTAGTTCTGCATTTTATCGAAACGGAATTAATTCACAAACAACGCTAAATTCCTGTAGCAAAACAAAAGCGAAACAATCCGATTGGGCGCTTGCGATACGAGGCATTGACATTGCATTGTTGACCCAGTGCCACGCCCCCACGACGACAGCGTCACCGCCACCCTATTCGATACAGGGTTTGTGATAAATTGAAACTCGATAAAAACTTGTTTTTGTGACAGCTCGTTGGATACACTGAATAATTGAAGGCATTGGCAATGTAAGCAAAATATATACAAAATAAATATAAATATAATAAGTAAGTTAATACGATTGAGTATGACAGAATTGAGAAAACACTTTATATAAAAGCACTAATATAATTTAATTGGTAAAGTCATGTAATTCCCTTATACAACAGTCTGGAAGAGAACAATATAAAAGTAGTCAAAACATAAGAAAGAGTATTCACTAGTCGCCAAGTTTCTCAGGCTATGTTTATATGCTTGTGTCACGTATACACATGTAATCGTTACGAGCACATAACATTTGTGTTTCTGCATAGACGTAATACGCGGCGTATGCGTCACGTGCTGCTGTTTGTTGTTTGTTTTTATACCCTGTACCCATTAACAATGGCTAAAAGGTATATCGAAATTGTGTCCAAGTATGCGACTGGTAGAAAGAAGCATCTCAGATCCCAAAAAATATATATATTCTTGATCGTCATGAACAGTCGAGTGCTTGCCTTCAAATTTGGAAAAAAAGAATATAGTTGGATCAAGTTTATTTCATGTTATCGATAATTTATTACTACAAACCCTGATATAGCCTCACATTATATATAATCCACAACATTTTAATTCCTAACTGTGTTAGAAAGATTGTTTAAATAAAACGTGTTTTAATATTAAATTGAATATCATCAGCAATCTAACAATGTATTTATCAGCTGATTACAGGGTATCTGGTAGTCGCACTGCCCTGACTGTAGCATTTTAAATTGTTTTGTTGCTATTGTTGTTTAGTGCTGTCAAATTGTTGTAATTGTTGTTGTTGGTTGGTTGGTTGGTTTGTTTTTATGGGTAGCTCATCACAATAGTCACAATCAGATTCAAGTTCACGGCTAACTTGAGCTGTGCCACGCTTCGCTGGCTTGCTGCTTTTTAGCCAAGTTATGTGCCTCATTGTGGTTGCTGTTGTTGTTGCTGTTGTTGGCTTGTTGTTATTAGCTGCCTAATAAATCAATTAGCTATCAGGCACCATTTTTCACATGTCAAATTAGGAATTTGTAATGGAAAATCTCTGGCTTAAAGATTAATTATGCTCTCTCTTTCTATCTCACTCTCACTCTCTCTATCTCTATTTTCTTGGCAGCTGGCTCGCCAATCTTCTACAGTGCGGCACCGCGGGGCAGCTGCAGCAGCTGCTGCGCGATACGTGAAAGCGAGGACATTAAGTTTCTGCTATACACGAGGTGAGTGGATTGGTCCTTGCTCCTTGACTCGTGCATATTGAAAGGTCATTGCTTGGCATTTTTCAGGAAAAACCACAACGCTGCCCAGCTGCTGCAATTGAGTGACGATGCTCGACTGGCACGAAGCAATTTCAATTTCAATTACCCGCTGGCCATTTATCTGCACGGCTTCTCCGAGTCGGCCACCGGCGACCAGCAGAGCAGCCAGCAAATGAAGGATGGTAAGCGAAATTATTTTTACCTCGATCTAAACACGTCAACACGGCTGCTCATCATCGCTCTGTTTTTATACACTCCAATCACTTAAGGGCAGAAAACGGTATATTGGTGGACTTCCAACTTGGAATATATTCGCATGCAATTTAAACTGTGGAAAGCTTTGAAAATTGGTTCAGTTTTGACAAACATATGCCTGAGGAAAGATTTGACCCTTTCCTATGTCCCAATCTATAGATGGAATCTTAACTTGAAGAGCATTTCTAAATTTAAATGCAATTTTAATCCAGAGGTCAAAACATAATTAAGATTCTTTTCACTTTTGACTGTGGAAAGTTTTTTTTTCACTTGAAGTGTGCAACAGAAACAAACTTGATTTGAGCTTTGCCAGTTAGATTTAGTTTTTCCACACTGGCAGCAGAGAGTATTGAGCAGTCGGCTATTCGGCCTCGAGTGCAACGTTCTCACTTCTTTTCTTTATATACCCTTCAGCATTTTTGCGTCGCGGCAACTACAACGTGGTACTGGTGGACTGGAGCGCGATGGTCTCTGTGCCCTGGTACTCGAATGCCGTAGAGAATCTGCCTGTGGCTGCGAGATATTTGGCCCGATTTCTGCGGTATTTGGTGAGCAAGGGGTATGCGGTGAAGCACATACATCTGATTGGATTCAGCTTGGGCGCTGAGGTGGCCGGCTTTGCGGGCAAGCAGCTGCAGGAGTGGGGCATTAAGCTGACAAGGATAACGGCTTTGGATCCGGCCCTGCCGCTCTTCGAGGGAAACAGCTCCAATCGTCGACTGGGTCCCACAGATGCTCGCTTTGTGGATGTGATCCACACAGATGGGGGCATTCTGGGCAATCCGACAGCGATGGGACATGCGGACTTCTATCCGAATGGCGGACGACCCTTGCAGCCGGGCTGTGCACGACAGGAAATAGCCAATAATCGCTGGCTGGGCATTATTAGTAAGTGATTGCAATTCTAGTTGAGGCTTAAGGTTCTTAATTGAGGTTGCTTTTGTTTTGTTTTGTTTGTATACCCTGTAGCAATCATCATTGAAGTTGTTTACATAGGGCCAGAATGAATAGATGATAGAAAGATAAAATAATATATTTTATATTTTGCATATTAATTAAAGTTAAAATGTATTTCTCTGTCTTGAAATAGTTTCTCACTGTTCAACCCAATCTAAAATGAGAAAAACATTGTATCTCTCAGGTCTATAAATTTAAAGATGGCGAGACCAAAAAGAGACTATGCCTTAAGTTCTGACTACAGGGTATTAATGGTAGTCGAGCACACTCAAATTAAACACTGCTTTCGTTCTTCTTACGTGTTGCAGTTGGCTGCAGTCATCAGCGCGCCTGGGAGTACTTTGTGGAGAGCATCCGGCAACCATTGGCCTTTGCCGCCGAGCGTTGCGAACCCTCGCAAAATTTTGGCATCTGTCGCAATGGCAACAAAGGCGTTGCCCACATGGGCTATGCCGCGGATCCGAGGTGAGCTAAGTCCCAAACAGAAATAACATCAACACCCCTTAATTTATATTCTTCACAGTCTGCGCGGCAAGTTCTATCTGGAGACGAATGATGCGAAGCCATTTGGGCGGCATATTCAATCCTCATCCGGCTCAATAATACCTCAGCTGCCCATCTCCTATAAGATGCCAAAGAATGCCACAAGGGAATCGGCTCAACTGAGGCTCAAGGAGCGGCAGGAGCTAGGAGATGATAACAACACGCTGAGCAACAACATCGACAACATTGCATTGACGTGACAAAATGTTGAATGTGCCCCGATTCCTCACTCGCTTTTCCTCTCCCTCTCACCCCAGATTGAGGGAGAGAGAGATTGAGATTTATGTGAGCTGCGTGATTTTGACGCAATGCAAAAGGATGTTTTGTCCTCATCCTTTGTAGTAGTAGTTGTAGCTTGTAAGTTGTCTTGTGATCTGTCTTCTAAGTATTGTTAGCACGTAAGCTGTTTTATCTATCTCAAAAGAAAACTCTACCATCCAAGTTGGATGTGAAAAGCATTTGCCATTTGGTTTTTGTATGTTGTGGCATAGAGAGAAACTGAGGCTCTAAGTGGCTCTATTGGCCATTCACTTGGGATTTTGAGTGTATTCAACTAATCTATGAAGTATATAGTCATATAAATTGCTTCAAATGAGTCCCCTCAATCTTTCGCCATATGTCTGTTTAGTTAGAATTACATAAAGTAAGATAAATGTTCCAGTTTGGATTTTAGAAATCATTTTTTATTGCAAGTAAATATTTAAAATTTTTTCCAAGTGGAAATTGTTTCTAGATTTGATGAAATTATGGCAAGTGAAATTTCAACTTTCACTTTTTGCGAGTATTATGAGTATAGAATCGCATATTCAAATCTAATATATAGTATTAGTCTTCGGGTTAACTCAAGATTACAAAATCTCATTTATGGTATTGGAAATTGTGAACAATTGAAATTTCCAACTCAAAGCAAAAACGTAATTTTCCAGCCTTTCTCGAATTCATTTGGGATGTGAAAATGCGAAAATATTTTTATTTGTTTCTTTTATCGATTCGCACGATTATTTACATCTTTCATGCAGTCGTTTTACAGCCTCGCACTTCGTGCAACCCATCAAATATAAATTCGATGCAGTAAGCAACCCAATAAATGCCCCTCCCCCACCCTCCCTTCCATGCTCCTACCTGGCCGAGTTTGACCTAGTAAAATGGTAGTCAAGGAAACTCACAAATCATTGGCCTACGAATATTTACCTAACGCATATGCAAATGCAGCAGCAGCAGCAGCAACAACAACAAAAAACACTTGCAACTAGCTAGCAACTGCTGCTAGTTGCAACCAGGTTCCTGCCGCACATGCCACCAAGTCGCTGCTAAGTGGCACTGCAGTAAAGCTGTCACGTTTGCTTCTTGCTGCTTGCCTCGTTCGATGTTTTTGCAAATCTGCAGCTAGGCAAAAAGGAAAAGTTCTCATTAATAATGCAACACACACACACCACCACACACACACACACCCCTCTTGCCACAACTTCCGCTCGTTGAGCGTTGGCCTATGAAATGAGTTGAAATCGTTCGCCGCCGCAGCTCATTGCACATTATGGCGCACATCCTGCCGGTCCTGTTCCTGTTCCTCTTCCTCTTCACCTTTGGCACACGTAGGTTGCACAGTTTTAAATGCAGCAATTTACAGTTATTAAATGTAACTAGTTGCAACCTCAAACTGTATTATTAATTACATTTTAATTATGCCGGCAATTGCTCACACTATTATTACCATTATTATTATTATTATTATTATTATTCTTACTAGTACAGTTATTATATGTGGGCGTGTTCTGCCACCCAATATTTCGCAGCTAAGTAATAATTTTGTGTGCTTTTGCCCTGGTCGATTTTATTATTTTTGCTGGCTGCCCTTGGGGCGTATACTTAATATTACTATTACTGCTTCTTCTTCTTCTGTTTATTTTTCTTCGCAGTTTTCTTAGTTGCCTGCTGTTTTCTAAGGTTTCCCGTTGCGTCATTGTCGAAACCCAAAGCACTTCGCATGTCAAATTTTGTTTGTTTTCTTTCTCTTCTTTCTGTTTTTTTTTTTTTTTTGCCTTGGTCTACCCTAACTAAAAAGGTACTCTAATATAGTTAAGAGATGTAAAATACATTGATGTTGACAGTTCAGGCGCTCTTAAAGTGAAGTAGTTTAGTTTTAGGGCTCATTTTGCAAATACAAGAGTTTGGTTATTTAAGTATGGGGGAATTATTGAGCTAGAACTGAAACTGAAATCCGATAATCCAGAACTTGAACTCGAATCGGAACATAGGTTTGATTTTTATCTGCGGTATAAAAGGCTAACAAAAGTTAAAAAAGGAGTTAAAATAATTCCACAAATTTGTTTATAACATATATTTTAATTTTGTAATTTTTTTCTTTTTTTGACAACACAAATTATTTGAACCAACTCAAATTCAATAAAAATCTCTAAGTTAGGGTATTTAGAGTTGGGCACTCAGCATTCAGCTAGGCTTTTTAGTTTTATGAGCGACTAAATTAAATTACTTAGGTTGCGTTTTCGTTTTCGCTTTTTTTTTTTGGCATGAGTCACGCCTATAACGAAAACTAAACCGAATAAAAAATGAAAACATAAAAAAATAAAAAAAATAACTTAAACGAACTGTCTGTGACGAGGGTCATCTAACGGGAATTACGGAATGTTGGATGTGGTATGTGTTATGTGGCACAGGAAATTAATGTAATGCGCGTAAAAGCACTCAATGAAAAATGCATTACAACAGTCCCGCTTGCTTGCTGAGCAAATGAAAGCCATTTGTAAGGATAATGTACGTTATTGAGAAATCAAATTAATTTACTCAACACAAACATAAACAAATACACAAATACAGAAATACAGAAATAACTAAACCCAAAGGACATAGACTGAGAGACCTTGACTTAGCATATCAATTATATGCGACAGTCGAGCAGCAGTTGTGCTTTGGGCCAATTAAGTATGAGCTGCGATTATGATTATATCGTTATAGGGTTGGTTATTATCTTTCTTTTTTTGTATAGCTGATCGGCATGGCATATATGACAATGGCCACTAAACAAGTTGCAGACACGTGCAAAATGAACGCGAGCTAAACTCGTCCAACTCCCACGCAGGAAAAACAGAAAACGACTGAGTCAGGGGCGTGTTGTCTAATGAGCTGTTTTCCTTTTGAGGTGCCACTTTACAATTGATTGATTGATTGAGTGATGTTCAAGATGTGTGTTGTTGTCGCTGCTGGTTGTTCAGCCTGTAGCCATTTAATTTATTTATAGCTCACAACTTTTATATAATTTGGGACATTCTCACAAGTGTGTCAGACATTTTGACACCACAAAGTAGGTTACTTCTCACAAACTTGAGTTTGCACGTACTCACTCAGTCACTCAATCACTCTCTCACTCAGTCACTCAATCACTCTCTCACTCAATCACCCTCTCACTCAGTCAGTTAACTTGACATCAGCTTGTTTTCATTTAGGCTGCACTTCATGAAGTTTAAACTCTCAGGTACTCGACTAAAGGGGCACCACCCCCAACCAATCGAAAAAAAAATAAAATAATTAAATCGATAAGGTTTTTGCTTTGGCAATTTTTGTTTTATTCGCCCTCGGCATGCCAGTGAAAATAGAGCTGAGGCCGCCTCTGTAGCTGATATACCCTGTTCTAGTTCCAATCTACAACCAGCCGTTAAACAAGAGTTATATCAAATAACAGTTGGTCAATATTGAAGAATGTAGAATCACAACAATGCATGGCTTATTGACAGTCGTTTCATGTTACACATAAATATGAACAGCAACAGGTCTAAATTTGACTATAATTATTTCTATCAAGGTAGTTCGATGTTGATTTGAAGAATAAGTAAATATATATATAAATAAATATATAAATTATACATATCTGACGGTCTCAGCTAGGAGACACCCTTTAGCAAAGACTTAATATATAATATACATATATACATTTTTTACTGATTACCATTACTTATATGTAATTTATTTCAGATAAATGCCTAATTGGCTTTGTAATACAAAAACATCGAGCTTCTAATAAAGTCTCAGAAATCGGCGAATGGACAGACAGACAGACACATATATATTCTTTTAGTTTTTATTTTATTGGGTAAGTTTTTTTTTTAAATATTTGGAACAGTCTTATGAAGAATTATTTATTTATATCGACTTGGCAAGTGATGCTGATCAAGAATGAATATCCCTTATGGTATATAGGCTTGTACAAGGTATATATTTAAAAATATGTCTTCAAGCCTCTAACACGAGCTGGGTATCTTTTTATAGAACACACGTACGACAGTGCGAAAGGGACAGAGAGCTCTGGAGATATCAGTCAGGTAGACGGAGAGACAAGAGGCAATTCCATTAAGTAATACAATGACAGGGCGACTCATGTGAAAGCACGTGCCACATGAAGCTACTATTCATTCTGCCAATGTATTTGTGAGTGTGTGTTTTTATTTGTTGCATACAGGCGGGTGCAACAATGTCAATGAAAATTGCATTTATATCAGCGACATTTACGTGTCAGCGAGTCACTTTATAAGTGTGTGTGGGTGTGTATGAATCTGTGTGTGTTGATATGTGTGTGTGTTTTTATTATATATATATTGTTGTTGTCGCTAAGTGAATTTATTGCATTTAATATGTCAATCACAGCGCTCGACGGCCCTCAATATTTTATACATTTTTATGGCAGGCAAACAAGCTAATTTAGCTCACAACAAGATGAGGGAGAGAGACAGAGAGAGAGAGAAAGTAAGAGAGGGAGCAAAAGCAAGAGCGAGAAGGTGATACATTTTTTGTTATCTGCGCTGGGTGTTCTAATTGTCGCACACATTAAAATCCAATTAAATACGATAAAAACCCACATGAGCCATACGAGTTTCATGAAGCCAGCCATCTGCAAAGGTCTCGAAGCCAATCAGCCTGTCTGACATTTGAGCATTGACTCTGAACCCACACAAAACACAGATGGAGAAAATAGCATTGAAAATAGCTAAAGAAATGAAATCAAATTAAAAATGTAAACAAGACTATAAGTTTAACATTATCTTTTTGAGAGCACATTTCGCACAGATACTGGATTTTTTCGCAATTATATACAAATAAATCGCTTATAGAGCTGATGTTAAATAAAACACTTAAGTTTGGAGAATAGAAATTACTGTAAGTACAAAAAAAAAGTACAATTTACATAGTAATTATTTATTAATTAGTTTTTAGACAACAAAATATATTTAGTAAACACTTGATGCAATTTGTATATTACGGCTTTTGATAAAAAATGTGCATTTTTACGTTTGGAGGGTTTGGTCGTGGTCCAAAATTTTTTTTTTTTTGGTCGGAGCATAAGTCAAAATGGTAGTCCGAAAATCGGCTTATGGGCACAGGTCGAATCTTCAAAATGCCATAACTTCGTCAAAACTCAACGCATTTTCAAAAGCAAGGGCGTTTTAATCATAGTTTGGTCTCTAGATCAATGGTACACTTAAAGTTGAAAACGTGATTTTGGGTCGGAACATAAGTCAAAATTATAGTCCGAAAATCGGCATACTGACATAGGTCGGCATAGGGGCATAGGCCGAACCTTCAAAATGCCATAACTTCGTCAAAACTCAACGGATTTTCAAAAGAAAGGGCGTTTTAATTATAGTTTGGTCTCTAGATCAATCGTACATTTAAAGTTGAAAACGTGATTTTGGGTCGGAACATAAGTCAAAATTATAGTCCGAAAATCGGCATACTGACATAGGTCGGCATAGGGGCATAGGCCGATCCTTCAAAATGCCATAATTTCGTCAAAACTCAACGGATTTTCAAAAGCGAGGGCGTTTTAATTATGGATTGATCCCTAGATCAATCGTACATTTAAAGTTGAAAACGTGATTTTGGGTCGGAACATAAGTCAAAATTATAGTCCGAAATTGGCTTATGGGCATAGGTTGAACCTTCAAAATGCCATAACTTCGTCAAAACTCAACGCATTTTCAAAAGTGAGGGCGTTTTAATTATAGTGGTCTCTAGATCAATCGTACATTTAAAGTTGAAAACGTGATTTTGGGTCGGAACATAAGTCAAAATTATAGTCCGAAAATCGGCATACGGACATAGGTCGGCATAGGGGCATAGGCCGAACCTTCAAATTGCCATAACTTCGTCAAAACTCAACGGATTTTCAAAAGAAAGGGCGTTTTAATTATAGTTTGGTCTCTAGATCAATCGTACATTTAAAGTTGAAAACGTGATTTTGGGTCGGAACATAAGTCAAAATTATAGTCCGAAAATCGGCGTATTGGCATAGGTCGGCATAGGGGCATAGGCCGATCCTTCAAAATGCCATAATTTCGTCAAAACTCAACGGATTTTCAAAAGCGAGGGCGTTTTAATTATGGTTTGATCTCTAGATCAATCGTACATTTAAAGTTGAAAGCGTGATTTTGGGTCGGAACATAAGTCAAAATTATAGTCCGAAATTGGCTTATGGGCATAGGTTGAACCTTCAAAATGCCATAACTTCGTCAAAACTCAACGCATTTTCAAAAGTGAGGGCGTGTAATAAGTTTGGTCTCTAGATCAATCGTACACTTAAAGTTGAAAACGTGATTTTGGGTCGGAACATAAGTCAAAATTATAGTCCGAAATTGGCTTATGGGCATAGGTCGAACCTTCAAAATGCCATAACTTCGTCAAAACTCAACGCATTTTCAAAAGCAAGGGCGCTTTAATCATAGTTTGGTCTCTAGATCAATCGTACACTTAAAGTTGAAAACGTGATTTTGGGTCGGAACATAAGTCACAATTATAGTCCGAAATTGGCTTATGGGCATAGGCCGAACCTTCAAAATGTCATAACTTCGTCAAAACTCAACGGATTTTCAAAAGAAAGGGCGTTTTAATTATGGTTTGGTCTCTAGATCAATCGTACATTTAAAGTTGAAAACTTGATTTTGGGTCGGAACATAAGTCACAATTATAGTCCGAAATTGGCTTATGGGCATAGGTCGAACCTTCAAAATGCCATAACTTCGTCAAAACTCAACGCATTTTCAAAAGCAAGGGCGTTTTAATCATAGTTTGGTCTCTAGATCAATCGCTTAAAGTTGAAAACGTGATTTTGGGTCGGAACATAAGTCAAAATTATAGTCCGAAATTGGCTTATGGGCATAGGTCGAACCTTCAAAATGCCATAACTTCGTCAAAACTCAACGCATTTTCAAAAGCAAGGGCGTTTTAATCATAGTTTGGTCTCTAGATCAATCGTACACTTAAAGTTGAAAACGTGATTTTGGGTCGGAACATAAGTCAAAATTATAGTCCGAAAATCGGCATACTGACATAGGTCGGCATAGGGGCATAGGCCGAACCTTCAAAATGCCATAACTTCGTCAAAACTCAATGGATTTTCAAAAGAAAGGGCGTTTTAATTATAGTTTGGTCTCTAGATCAATCGTACATTTAAAGTTGAAAACGTGATTTTGGGTCGGAACATAATAAGTCAAAATTATAGTCCGAAAATCGGCATACGGACATAGGTCGGCATAGGGGCATAGGCCGAACCTTCAAAATGCCATAACTTCGTCAAAACTCAACGGATTTTCAAAAGCGAGGGCGTTTTAATTATGGTTTGATCTGATCAATCGTACATTTAAAGTTGAAAGCGTGATTTTGGGTCGGAACATAAGTCAAAATTATAGTCCGAAATTGGCTTATGGGCATAGGTTGAACCTTCAAAATGCCATAACTTCGTCAAAACTCAACGCATTTTCAAAAGTGAGGTCGTTTTAATCATAGTTTGGTCTCTAGATCAATCGTACACTTAAAGTTGAAAACGTGATTTTGGGTCGGAACATAAGTCAAAATTATAGTCCGAAAATCGGCGTATTGGCATAGGGGCATAGGCCGAACCTTCAAAATGCCATAACTTCGTCAAAACTCAACGGATTTTCAAAAGCGAGGGCGTTTTAATTATGGTTTGATCTCTAGATCAATCGTACATTTAAAGTTGAAAACGTGATTTTGGGTCGGAACATAAGTCAAAATTATAGTCCGAAAATCGGCGTATTGGCATAGGGGCATAGGCCGAACCTTCAAAATGCCATAACTTCGTCAAAACTCAACGCATTTTCAAAAGTGAGAGCGTTGTAATCATAGTTTGGTCTCTAGATCAATCGTACACTTAAAGTTGAAAACGTGATTTTGGGTCGGAACATAAGTCAAAATTATAGTCCGAAAATCGGCGTATTGGCATAGGGGCATAGGCCGAACCTTCAAAATGCCATAACTTCGTCAAAACTCAACAGATTTTCAAAAGCAAGGGCGTTTTAATTATGGTTTGATCTCTAGATCAATCGTACACTTAAAGTTGAAAACGTGATTTTGGGTCGGAACATAAGTCAAAATTATAGTCCGAAAATCGGCGTATTGGCATAGGGGCATAGGTCGAACCTTCAAAATGCCATAACTTCGTCAAAACTCAACGGATTTTCAAAAGCAAGGGCGTTTTAATCATAGTTTGGTCTCTAGATCAATCGTACATTTAAAGTTGAAAACGTTATTTTGGGTCAAAGGGTGTCGAAGAAATGCGCGTTCATACAGACGGACAGAGGGACAGATGGACGGACGGACAGACAGCATGACGGACATTACACAAACCAAATATACTATATACCTTTGGTATCATAGTATAAAAATAATAATGATAATAATAATAATAATAATAAAAATAATCACATTAGCTCATTGTGAGTATTATAAGCATTCTAACACAACTTGCATACAACTGTTAGACAGCGTGCGTTGTTTATTGTCGCTCACTGTGGCTGTGGCTATTTATCAATAGACGCGCTGGCTAATTGCAAAACTTGAACAGGCAGATAGCAGTGGCAACAACAGCAACGACAATGGACAGCAATAACAATGAGTTGTAGCTACACAGGAGACAGGAGAAGACGATGTGCACACACACACACACACACACACACACACACACACACACACACACACACACACACACACACACACTCAGTGACTGGGTCGGAGATGGAGGGGAGAGAGGGATGCCTGTCTAAAGTGCAGCCATACAAATTGCTGACAAAAGTGTCAAATTTGCCAACTAAACAGTGCAGACACACACACAACAACACACACACACACACATACGCATATACACACATGTGCAAAGTAGAGCCTCATCAGGCGTAATTATGGCTTTTAACACACACACACAGGGGCTGAAAGTGAAAAGTTGAAATTGCCACTGCGATGCCATTTTTGGTTTATTCATTGAAAAGCAGTTGAAAGCGCGCTAAAAGAGCGAAAGAGAGAGAGTGCAGAGAGAGCTGGAGAGAGAAGAAAGTGTGAGGGGGGTGTGCAAGTGTAAATGATATACTAGTTAAGTTAGTTAGCCCTTAGTTAGCTGACAGCATGAGTCAGCCAAATGGCATATTTTAAAGTTGCTATAGGAGGCTAAGCGGGGTGGAGATGAAGGTGGGAGGATAGAGGAGGGGCAAGGGATATGTGTGTGTTTGTGTGTGTGCTGCGAGGACTTTATTTTCTACTATTTTTTTTTGTGAATGTGCAAAATGCCATGAATTAAGCGGGTAGGAGAAAATGGGAAAAGGTAATGCAGGTGGCAGCTGGGCCAGTTCGGAAAAGGGGGAGTGTATGGTGTGGTACAGAATCGACTCAATTGCAATAATGCTGCAAGTGCTGCACTTTGGTGTGACGAGTGCGCGCCACAAAATAATTTACACACTTGCACTTAACGCAAATGGCTTTTAAATGAGCTGTGAATGAAAAACAACAAAAACCATTGCCTGCTTTTCAGCGCAAACACAAATTGAAACAGGGAGTGTGGGCGGTGGGAAGCGGAGGGGACGGGGAGTGTTGGAAGAAGGGGGTGTTGAATAAAACGCTGATTTAAAACAATTGTCGCTGCTGGCAAAACTTGATTCAATGCAACTGCCAGAGATAAAAACAATAAATTTAATTGTAACGCGTCCTTGAGCAGAACCAAAGCAAAAGCAATTCTAAAAGAGAAGCAAACGCGTTCTGAATACCCTTTATTTTTGGGGACGGTATTTTAGTGTTATTATGATAAGGTACATATATATATATATATTTATACATATATACATATATGCCCAATCACAGGCGGCAGACAATTAGTCTCAGTCGAGTCGATGTCTGTTTCTTTTTGAATTTGTTGCATAACACTCAGTCAATATTTCATTATTGTCCTCAAATCAACCTATAACTGTTCTAGGAACAATCGGTTGTTTCCATTTGTTTGTATTTTATAGTGAAATTTAAATATCGTCAAGTTGATGCCAGTCTGCAAGGGTATGTTAAGTTCAGCATGTATCAAATAGCAACCCATTTCTGTTTGCTGTTTTTTTTTTTGCTATTTCAGCTAAAAGTTGTGTGCGCCCATTGTGTATGTGCGTGTGTGTGTGTGTTGATGGTGTAGATTTTGCGGGCGCTTTTCCAATTTCGCGTCTGGCATTTCCTGCGATGCGGCGGCGTACATTACAAAATTTATGACATTGTTCTTTATAGATTTCCATTTTTTTTTTGTTTTTTTTTTTTTGCGAGACAAGCTTTTAGTTTTGCATAAAGTTTTTGCTATCGTATTCAGATACCCTACAGCCGATAGTAGCCTCAAATGGGTGGCTGGACAGGCAGATTAAGAGTGAAAATATAAATTGCTAGTACCTTAAGAGGGTATCTCAACGTTGAGCTGGTTAAAATGTAAACTTTTCTGCTGGTATTGAGTTATGCGGCGATATGGTCAATGTTGCCCCATAACTGAATGCTGCAACTTTTGTGGCTTTCACTTTGAAACGCATAATGAAAAGGAACAAATGACACAAAAGAGGGAAAATAGAAAGAAGAGAAGGGGGAGAGATAAAGAGAGAGGGAGATGGTGTTTTTGTTGTGTTCATTGAGAGCTGCATCGATTTGTATGGGAAAATGATAATGAAATTGTAACTTTGTAAAACAAAAACTGCATTGTTAAAAATTGTTGTTGATAAAAGTTTATGTTCATGACAGATATTTAAAAAATAAGTTAAGTAAGCAGAAACTACTTATATAGCATTATCGATATCAACATTTTTTATAAATTTTACAGCAAGCCGAAGTTGACGATTCGTTTTCAAAATTTTAAGAGCAAAATAAAACGAATTGCTAGGCATAGCTTGAAAAAAGGGACAGAGGGATATGGTTATATCGACTCTGCTGCCGATGTTGAACAATAATATTTATACGTCGACATCTCAATTTATTTAGCCAATCTTTAAATTGAAGTATAACTGTAGCACCCCAATCTTATTATTCACACCGTGTTTGCCAGAACCAGAGCCAGAGCGTATAACAATTTATGCGCTCTCCAATGGCCAATGGTTGAAAAGGACTCCGCCAGGACTCGGTTAGCTCTGTTCCTAAACGCTTCAATCAATGCAATTAAAGTAAATGCACAACAACTACAACAACAATCTATTTATACACACATGCTACATACAGCTGCGGTCAAAATAATGTGTTTTGAAACACGTAAAAAAAATACCTAAAATATAGTGTCAAAACTATGAAAATTTGATTTGAACACTATCTATCAATACAAAAAAAATGAATGGCTTTAATTTGATAAAAAATCAGCCGGTCGAAGTAAAAGTAGTGGTTCTATATATAGATATATATATAATATATTTTTAATATTTTTTAAAATTAGATAGAAGGTGTGGATAAATATTTTAAAATAATCTGCATTTTCTTGGGCAACGCTTCTATTATTTTGACCGCAACTGTAAGTAACGTATACTATATGCGATATAATGGCGCAGACATCGCGTGAGTTGCACTAATGCATATTGCCACACCCACGCTGCACACAATCCTTTCTGCTTTTCTTTGAGTTGTGGCAGCCACGTCGAGTGCAGCACGTGAGCAAACAGAAGCAGCTGAAGCAAACACCTGATATTCTTGTAAAATCAAAAACCTTGGCAACAACAACAATGACTTGAACTCAATGCGTAAACTCTAAGGTTTAATGCACTCTAATTGCACGGGGCAAAGACAGCGCTTTTATGTGTCGACTCAAAGGGGCGTGAACCAGAGTCGGAGCCGGAGCCGGAGTCGGAGTTAGAGTTCGAGTCGGTAGTTGTTGCGATGACAAAGCAACTGTTAATAAAACTCACGCAAGGCATCATTAAAATAGTTACACTGCGAGAAAATAAGAAATAGGTATGTAGCGAGAGAGATAGAGAGACAGAGAGAGAGATTATATACTTTATGGGGTTGGAGATGCCATATACCCTTTTAGTCAATTCCATTTCAATGAATAGGGACACTGAGTGCTCAAGAATGTATGATCTATCATATATATTATATATAAATAAATTTCACTTGATCCAATCACTTTCTAAATTACATAAAATGGCCACGACATTTCGCACCGTGTAGCAGAATTTAAATAAAGCCAAGTGCAGCTGCGAGCATGTTGCGTGTGAGTTGACTTTAGCTGCCGCTGTTGCTGAGGCGAGGGACACAAAAGTTCAACCACTTGACGCTTGACTGTGGCAACAAAGCAACAAAGAACAATGGTCGCCATGCGGATATCCGGTTAAGTTACACACACGTGCGTGCGTGTGTGTATGTGTATGTGTGTGTGTACGTGTTTAACGGTCATCAAGTTGATTAATGTTTGATTTTAATGATTTATTTAGTCGCGTCTGCCGAGGCTGCCAACAGCAGCAGCCCTCAAAAAACTCGAATAAACCAGGTATAAACTAGAATGTGAACGCCAAAGTGCTGTATCAAAAAACCATTTATAATGTTGGACGACACTTAAAGGGGGAAAGGCGAATGGGGGGTGTCCTTTTGGAACACTAAAAACGAAATTATTTTCAAACGCTTTATGTGATTTATTTGGTGGGCTGTCTGTGACCACAAAAACGTAACAGAAAATGAAGCCAAGCCAAGGCTCTGTTTCTGTTGCAGGCCAAGTTCTGACCATGTTCTGGCATTGGCTAGTTTTTGGATGACTAAGCTGGTTTCCTTTTTTTTCTGCTGCTCAACTTGCCAAGTCAAATTGTGTGGTCAGTAGTAGTACCATATATATATTTATATATATGTATATATGTACATATATATATATAAAGAGCATCTGCAATTGTTTGGCCAAGCTGCAAATTGCATAGGACGACAAATGTTGCAACGGCCAGCTAATAATAATCGGCAGCAGGCAGCAGGACTTTCAATTCATATGGTTTCGAAGGTAAAGACCATTCATTTGCAGGCCGCATTTCAATGTCAGGTCCTTGCGCCGTTTGCTCGACTTCCGCTCAACTAAATTATAAATTATTGCAGCCTGGCAAAAATATTCGTGAAGCGTGTTTTCCTATTTTTTGGTCATACTCTTGCTATTGCATATAGAGGAGTGTATTGGTGTAAAACTTGGCACGTGTATTGGTAGGTCTAGAAAATCGATAACATTGATAATTGCTGATCGATAAGAGCGCTCACAATTTATAGCTAGAGTCATCAAATGTTGCACGTAGTTGCCTGGTAATTTATTTCCGTTAGAGACACATCAATTTTGCTGGCCACGCCCATACTCGCCACCCCCTGAAATGGCTAAATACACTAACTCGCATAACTTTTTAACTGAAGTTGCCAAATTTGGTAGATAGTTTAATATGGGAACGTTTATTGAACAGAGATCGGTTATGCTTATATTTCCCTTAATTTTAGAGGTAGAGTTCAGATTTGCAAGAAAGCCTCCTAGGCACCAGTTTGTATATCTATAATAACCTTCTTCTATATATGTACATTTATATACTTTACCAAATCGCCAATAACTTTAGATATAAAGTCAACCAATACAAAATCCTCCTATATCTATACACCTTGATTCTTGAATGCCAATTGAGAAGGTTACTAGAAATCACTCAGCATATCTGTAATATACTTTTTCTATATCCATTATATCTGAGTATTAATGGTTCTTGAATAATCGCTCCACCCATAAACAGTTTGTTTTTCATTATCTGTTTTCCAGTGTATTCCTCAGTCGTTGCAAATATCTCTCTCTACGTTTCTATTACTTTTTTAGTTATACTTTTATTTCCTCAATTCGGCTTTATCTTTTTGTGTCTTTATGTTGGTTTGTCACGTGAGTTGTGAGCATAAAATTCGGTATTTTGGCTTCTTGTTAAACATTTGACAGTGTTTCGCTTTTAAGTAGGACTCAAAATGGGGCAAACAATTCTCATTCACCATCCCCCTCCTCCCCCACTTCGTTCCATATTTTCCATTCACTAATCAACATTTAATGGGCTGGGACGCCTAGGCCTATGCGTCATATTTGATGCCCGTTTACATGAATAACAGAATATCGCGCGTACGCCACACATGCCACAGAACATATATCTATTATACATATATATGTGTGTGTTTGTGTATATCAGCTATAAACATCAACATAATTAGACGCCATCAACGCTGGCAATCAGCTGTGGCTAATTCTCCGCCCAGCTGCCGGCATTTGGGAAATGTGTGACAGACTGACAGAGACGCGAGAGGCGCCTCACGCATTGCTTGCCACACATTTCGTAGGCGCAACGTGAGGCAATTTGTCGCCACTCCCACACTTGTGGGGATTAGCAGCGAATTTACAGAGACAACACCTCAGCTCTGCCAGCTCTGGACTTGTTTAGACTTTTCAAAGAAATTACTTTTCGAAATTTGTGCAGATAAATGTACAGTTAGCAAACAGGAAGTGAAAATTATTCACTCTTTACTTTACTCAACGAGTAATTTAGCCTGATAATGATAATGATACATCATCCCATTCTAAAACTATGGACAAAGAAGTTTGGTAGGTTTTATATTTTGATTGAATGAGTTGTCTCTACATATTTGCACAAGGAGTTGGAGTCTACTCCAAAGCATATGAACTTAAATTATCCTCGATCATTGATTGTTTTTTTTGCCTTACTTCATTTCAGACTGCTCAAAATTAGTCATATGAAGTTGTCGCAGAAGTAACTTGTTCTTATAGCCTCTGAGATCGGCTTGTGAACATGGATATTGCTGCTGATGTTGCAGATGCCTTTAACTTCACAATACCATTTTGACCAAAAGTGACTCGTTGGGACTGGGATCTATGGGTTCTAACAAAAGATAATTGAGATATATCTCTATATAATAAATAAAATATATACCTCAATAATAATATTTGAGTTTAGTTTTGACTGTTTACCATACACATTTCACCCGACTGCTCGAAAAGCACGACAATTTTTCGGATATCGCACGACAAATATCTCTATAATGAGCTCATTGCGAGGCGCTCCCAAGCACCCCCTCGTCCCCTCATCCTTTCATCTATCGCTCCCACGTCGCTCTTTCCGTTCCCCATTAGTTTTGTCAGCTAATTTAAATGCCAGTTGGCTGTTGAACAAAACTGTTTTCAGATAGCAGCCTAAGTTTTACTCGACTCTACACTCCACTCTCCACTCTCCACTCTACACTCTCCACTCTACACTCTCCACTCTACACTCTCCACTCTCCAACTCGTTCCACCTCCTTACCAAACCGTCCCTTTCAATTACTGCCTCATTTGTGTTAGGCTTTTTTTTTGGTTCATTCATTTCTAGAGGTTTTCCATGGCACATGGCTTTTGGCATTAGCCTAATTGTTGTTAGTGCCATACACACAAACACACACACACACGCACACACTCGAACACAGTCGCACACACAGGTAAAAGTCACATTTTAGTTTTTTTTTTGGCATTTTGCTGCCTATTTAATTGTAAAAGCATTTTACGCAGCTTTTTTCTCGCTTCTGCTAATGTTGCATTTAAGCTTTTGTGTGTATGGGTGTGTTGTGTGTGTGTGTATGAGTGCCGTTCTTTTCAAGGTCGCGTGCAGAAATTACAGTCACGCGTCAGATTTTTATGCAAAGCAGGCAAAATTCAGAGCTCAGCCACTTTTTCAAAAGTACTTTTTTTTCTTCTCTCTTTTTTTTTGCATTTGCAGATGTTATTGTTGTTGTTGTCATATGTAAATTGTAACATATGTAAATATCCAAGTGTGTGTGTGTGTGTGTGTGTGCTTTTGCCTGACTTTGGCCTGCCTTTTGAGCTGGTCATAAATTTCAAGCAACTCTCGTTAAATCTCAAGAGAGCTTAGCCTTTTTTCATCACAGTGTTGCATTTTGTTCATTTTCAGCTAAAGTTGTTTGTTGTTTGTTGTTGTTGTTTTTGTTGCTTTGTAAATGCAAATAAGCAGAGAGAAATGCTTGTTTTATTTGACAGGCCAGTCCGCAAATTCCTTGATAACAAGTGAAGACTTGAGAGCTTTAACCAGTTGGGAATTCAAGGAATTTGGTCTGGAATCATTCAGTTTAGTTTGGAAAAAATCTAATTTATAAAATGCAATGCCTTGAAAGTTGAATACCATTTACAATGAAAATATGTAATATATAATGATAATGAATTATTCTTGATCAGCATCAACACTCGTCTTATATAGCCATATCCATCTGTAAGAACAAGTCAATCTCAGCGACTATAATTTCTTTTTACCATACGCAAATTCAGTTTGCTTCAATTTATCAATAACTTACTCTGTTTGGTGGAAATATCGATACAAAGCGATAACCATAAAATCCACAATTTTCTTTATAAGACTTTCTTATTCGAAGTAAATAATAAGGGAAGAGTAAACTAACATAAGAAAAACATTTTTAAGCGATTTTTTACTATTTATAAATTAAATATGTTTTTTGTGGCTAAAGGCAAATTATCATTATTATTTTACGTACAAAAATAGAAAAAAGCACTTGAGATGGAGAAAACCTTATTTAAATTATAAAAAGACTCTCTCAAGTAGTAAACTGCTATTTCTATTTTATTTTTAGTATGTAATTAAACTAATATACATTGTATATATAATTATATTAAACACACAACTATATCTATTTCTATTTAATCATCTCTATTTAAAACTCTATTAAAAACCCAAGTAACCTATATGCTATTCTTTAAGCACAAAAAAACACTTTTTGTATTCCCCAAAGTTCACAGCCCATTTAATTTCAGTGTTTAATGTTAATGTTCCCCATAGAGGTGAGCCCTTTTTTTGGAATTTATACCCAAAAATGCAAATAGTTTCACGCCTATACACAACACACACAGACACATGAAAATATGTGTACATATATGAAATGTCACACAAATTTACGATACGTTTTATGGACGAAATTTTCTTGGGTTGACTTGATAAAAAAAAAAAAATGTGGAAAAAAGCTTAGGCAAATTTCACCTTTGACGATTTATGCTCGCCATTTTCAAAAACTATTTGCCAAAGTTGAATGCGAGACGAAAGCAAACAAAAATAGAGAGAGAGAGTGAGAAATAACAAGCAGAGGGAGAACAGGAAGCACTTTAAAATGTCAAAGGGATGTCAAAAGCAGCAGAAGTAGCAAAACAGACAAGCAGCGCAGTCGTTGCGCAGCTGCTGCGCTGTCAACGTTCGCATTTTGTTTTTTCAGGCACTTCAAGCCTTTTTTGCTTGTTGTTGTTGTTGATGTTGTAGCTGAGAGGCTAATGATGCCTGCAGCTTTGATAAAAGCAGCCGACAACAATTTTATTGCATGTGTTTTATGTGCGCGGAGCACGATTAAAGCCAACTCTACACTGTAACCAAAATGTTACTCGAATATGTAATGTGTAATCTCCTCGACCGAAAAGTGGCAGGGGGAAATGACCAAAAAGTGGTGACGAGGCAGAGACAGATAGAGAGAGAGAGAAGCTTGGGCATTTGTTTAGTTTGTAAACTGTTTTGAGGAGATATAAAATAAGGTAGAGGGAAATAGAGAGAGTAAATTGAGATAAATATAACCATAAATAGAGAGAGAGAGAAGAGAGATCGATCGGATGTCAAGACTTTGACCGTTTATCGATATGAAAGTTATCAATGGTGTTCTGAAGAGTTTGCTCAATAATCATAAACCAGCACATGGAGAAGTCATTGAAACTTATTCGCAAGATTCGAGTATTTGGTTAGATTAGTTTTTGGCCAATAAATTCAACTGAACTGGCGCGATTGCCACACACTCGATGGAAGGATGAGTTCAGAAGGGACTCATGAACTTATATTTGCATATAAAATATGCTCCGTGTATTTAGCAAAGAGTTTTTTGTATTTATGGATAAGAGTTGAACTTACTATTTTGTGATGGAGGGCGGAAAGTTCGCGTTCGGTGACCCGTCGACTGGCCGCCTCGCGTCTTCGCTGCCTGAACTGACTGTATTTGTAGGCTAGCATTACGCCGGGCAAGGCGAGCGCCTCCAAGGGAGACTTTCTTCCAAAAGGCATCTCTGCTCAATCCTTGTTCTTGGAGTCTTTTACGGGCGAGTGTAGAATTATTGCTTTTGGTGTTTTAATATATTCACAATTTGAGTTGAGAGGAGTTGCCTCGGCTAGTGTCTCATTATTATTGGTATTAATGGTTTTATTATTACTATCAATTTGGTGTAAGCGCAACACGAATTAAACATTGTGTAGTTGCCTGGGCAGTTTGCTTAAGCGACTCAGCACACAATTTTCCATAGATGTTTTTTCATTGGTTTTTCCATTTTCTTCGCATGCTGAAAATTCACATTTTTGCTTTCATCAACGATTCATCTGTAGGTAGTGTGTTTGTGTATGTGTGTGTGTTGGGAAAACAATTTCTAATGAGCCACTTTCACTCACTCTCTGTGATGTGCATCCACTTTCATTTCAAGAGAGTTGTAAGTGATTTTTTTTAAGGAGGGAAAGTGTATTTGTATATTTTACTTACACAGTCACACACACACTAGTACACACTTGAGCCATAAGTTGTGTGTATACATAAACATAAGATACTTTATATTATTTTTTATTAATGCCATTAATTTAAATTTTTAATAAGCTCCATAATTTCTTTGATTTAACAGAAAGTCAAAACTTAAGTAAAGACGAATTTGAATATATTTAAAATGGGCAACAACTTTATTGTTTTTCAATAGTTAAAATTATTTAATCCCTATTCGCTGAGCATCTACTTTATGGAAAACGTTATTTACAAGTGAGGAAAGCGCAAGTCTAAGAACCTTACTGTTCAAAAAAACTATGAAAATACTTGCAAGACTATTTTACACATTTTAGAAAGAGAAACCAAATGCAAATAAACGAACAAAATATAATTTATAATCACGCAGATTACAGTAAAAAAAAAAATTAAAATTTCTGACCACAAATTCTTTAAATTTGTGTAGTTATATTTGATTTATATTTGGAATAAGTAAATTGCATAAATTAATAATTATAAAAAACAAACATTTTGCTTATGTAGGTACTTAAATAACACACGAAACCTTCTACAATTTAGTCTCAGAAAATCAGTAATTTTAAAAAATAATTGTATGGTTTCATAATTGAAATTTGATAGCCTTGCAGCAGCAGTTGCCATACAAATATGCCGCTGGCCAATTACAAATTTCCATTTTTTATGGAGGCTTGGCAAATAAATTGATGTTGTAGGAGGGGAAACGGGTGGGAGAGGTTTGGGTGGAGACGGCTCTTATCATTATTTGTCAGAAACGTGAGCATTAAAAATGCTAAGAAATTTATGCTTTGACTTTTGGCCCTGCTATCAAATTACAAGGCGAAAGACGAACATTAATTTCAATTAGAAATCACACACACAAACAAACATAAAGACACACACATACAGCTGCGCATAACTGTAAATCACAAGTGAAGGCGGAGTTCGGAGTAGAGGGTGGTGGAGTGGGTGTGTGGGGATAACGAAACTGTCGCTGATTACACGCTGCGTTTAGTTTGACTTTTATTTGTATTCAAGTTAAGCCACACACACACATATACACAAAGAGACACGAACGCGCATAGCGTAAGAGAGATGGAGAGCGTGCGAGAGAGTGGGTGAGGTGAGTTTGGAGGTGAAGGTGAATTCGCTGCATGCACGTTTTGCTTATTCTTTTTGTTATGCGGTGACACGTGCGTCGGCGGCCAACGCAGAACGTCGAATGTCGCAGCAGCGGCTTTGCAAAATTCCCACGCAAAGTCAACGTTGGAAGCTGCGTATCTGTCTGTCTGTGTTTTGTGTGTGAGTCCGACGCACTTCCAGTGCTGGAGGTGGAGTCGTCGTCGCCTCAGTTTCCAATGCAGGTTGTTTATTCGCACGCGGCTTGCTTTTTTATTTGTTTTGCTTCCTCTTCCTCTTCATATTAATTTTTTTACTTGAAAAAACACGCAATTTTTCCATTTTGTTTTTTTTACACTAATTGAGGCGCCACGAATATTTTGTTGCTGCTTGCTGCACGGCGTACGTTGCACGAGCGTCGCGTTACGTATTCGCCGTGTACGCACTTATTTTGTAGGCAACCTGCAGCGTGGCGCCTTCGGAAGCGACTGTTGTAAAAGGGACTTACGCTTGCTTCCAGCAGCTGGCAGCTGACAGGCCAACAACAGCTGCCAACTGCGCAGACGCTGCAAATTTACAGTTAGCCGGCTATATTGAGTATAACAGTTTTAGTGTGCTCTTTTGCCAAATTTTTGGTGTCCCGTAAACAAAACGTCATCACATTTACTGTGTGTATGTGTATGTAAGAGTGTGTAAACAAATCACAAACAGTGTGCAACATTTACGTTTACAGTTGGCGCAGCCATTGCACATTTCTGTTATTGATTTCACCTCAGAATCAACAGAGTATTGGAGCGAAAGAGATTTTGTATAGGAATTTGGGGAACACAAGAGACTTGGAAAGGAATTGTGTGAAACTGTTTCGTGGAGTGTGCCAAAGCGCAGCATTTTAATTTATGCCGTTTTAATTGTTGTTGGCAAATTTAAATAATTTGTACAATTCAATTTAACGAGTTTCTAATTAACGAACATTTGGCATTGCTTGTTGCCGCTAATTGTTGCGGATTTTGTGGCAAGCAACAAATTTATTTCTATGGCCAGCAATAATAATAATTATAAAAATAACAATAATAATAATCAAGGCCAGTTGGTCAAGAGTTATGAATGTGGCTAATTATAGAGTTGATTGAGCTAGAAGCTAATTTTAATAATAAACACTTTCAATTTAAGAATATTTCAGCATAAGCAGCATGTTTCTAATAATCAATTAATTAACCTTGTTCGGGAAACATGTTGCTATATTTGGCATCGTTTATAATATTTTTGTGAAATATGTTGCTATCGTTGGCATTGCATATAATATTATTGGACAACAGCTAGCTGCTAATAATCAATTTATGTTGCTATTTTTGGCAGCATGATCAAAATGTTGCTGACGCTTTGTATCTTAACTATGTTAACTACACACAACACACAATCTTTGCTACTGCTGCAGATCAATAGCTTTTAAAAGTGCAGGTCAACCAACAAGAACAACAATAAATAGCCATTTGACCGAAACAAACGTGAAAGTGAAGAGAGGCCAAAAATACAAAAATCACGCAAAGCAAAGTAACTGGAAATGCAGCAGACAACCTTGCTACTGCTTTACTGAAACTGTTCTGAGCGCAAACTAAACGAAAATGAGAGAGCGTGACAAAGAGAGTGAGTGAGTTTGGGCAGGGAGAGAAAGTGGGAGCATTGCGCGTTCTCTCTCGCATGGCCTGCTTTGCTTTAGTGCAAAAACAATTTGTGTGGCAAAATAAAAAAAGCACGAACACGAAACGAAAAAATAAACACGAACAAGGCGACGCCATGGAAATGATGACGTAAATTGAAAGCACGCCAGCAACAACAAAAACAGCTATTTGCATTGTACCGTTATATGTCCTTAGACATATCTGTCTGTCTGTCTGTCTACGCCACGCAATCTGCTCAGGTGTGTGAAGGAGCGTGGAAAGGGTGGTGGGGATCTGCTTTCGCTTGTTTGTCGCGCATTTGTCGAATTGAGAGCAACAATAAAAAGTGCACTTCTCAGAAACGGATACATTTATGAGTGAAACTAGCAGTTGCAGTTGTTGCTCTTGTTGTTGTTCTTGTTGCTGTTGTAACTCTAATGATATTTTGCATTGTTTCGCGAGCGTTTTTACGATTCGCTGACAACGCTTCCATTTCCTCTTTGAATTAGAGATGAGTTTTTTAAATAAATGCTCCTCTGTTTTTCGAAATATATAAGTGAAAAATTAAATAAATATTAATGTGATTTTTTCTTTAAATTGCTATTTACTCGTAAAAAAAAACTGACGTATAAATAATTATTGAGCTTAAATACATAATAATAGAGAAGTATTTAGAAATAAAAATATAAATAAAGTAGGTATGAAGCCTACTTATTAGATATCCTTAAAAAAAACTCATCATCCACACTTTCGATATTGATACGTGCTATAGATAATAAATAACACATGGAAGCTATATAACATGTTTCAAAGTAATAAAATCAGTTTGAAATTACACTTGAATGTTTGATGTAACAAACGTTATTTTTCATGTTATTTTATTAATTTATTTAATCTCAAAAATTCAGATATTCATTTAAGGCACGAGCCCATCACTAATCCCCTTGCTCCGCCACCATGTCACGACACGTCAGGACACGTTAGGACATGTCACGGATTTATGTTTAGCTCGACAGTTTCAGTTTCAATTTCAGTTTAAGTTTAGGTTGACTTAGCAACTGCAACAGCAGTAGCAGAAGCAGCATCAGAAGCAGCATCAGAAGCAGCATCAGAGGCTGCATGCAATCTGCAGTTTGCTTTGTTTGTTTGCCCGTTTGTTTACTGTGTGTGTCCTTCACACACACAAACAAACGCAGTTTCTCATATTTCGCTGTCCTTAAAAACTTTTGCACTTTGTGCTCAATTTGGTTTTTGTTTTTCCTTTTTTTTTTGTGTTTAGTTTTGCGTGTTTATTTCTATTTTTAGGCAGCCACAGAGCGCGTGGCACACACTCACACACACACACACACATAGACAAGCTGAGGTTAATGGTTTTTCCTTTGAGGGGTAAATAATATTAGATATCAATCATACGCCGAGTGTTTTTTTAAATATGGTTTTCGTTGTTTACGAATTTTCTCTGCTCATATTTCTCATGCTTAAAATGCATAAATTAATCATAAATAAATAAATAAACGACAATTATAGGAGAAAGTGGACAAGATGGGAGAAAGAGAGGGAGAAAGTGAAGGACCGAGAGAGAGAAAGAGAGAGCAACACCTTCAAATTATTGTCTGTGACATTGTTCAAGTTTGTTGACGTCGTCTTCGTTGCACAGCCAGACAGACAGATACAGTCCCATTGACGTCACAACATGACTGCACATTACACACACACACACACACACACACAGAGACACATACAACAGCAGCAGCTGCTGATTGCCTGTGCCTTCTCGCTCTTTCCTCGGCTTGCCGCATTGCAATGATACTACATGCCACAAGCAGCAGTTGCCAGTTACCAAATACTACATGCCACATGCCTCCCCTGACCTTTGCCAAATTGTTTACACTTATCACGCCAAATGTTTGCACAGAAACAGAAACAGAAACATTGGCCAATCATCAATTTGGACATTGTAAACAAGCTCTGAATACAAATTATTTATCTTGTAGAAATAAATAAAATAAAAAGGGAGTAAAATTTAAATAAGTTTAACATTAACAATATTTTAATTAATATTTTCCAAGTCATGATTAATAAACTATTACTTATGAAATCAATATTAACCTCAAACTTTGAATGTAATATTAATTTAGAATCAAACCAAGCTTAAAAAAACTCTTTTAAAAATTTTATGCGAAGGTGAAAAGCGAATAAAATTATTATTATACAAATCTAGCCAGAATTGCACTTTCAATTTAAATGTGCGTTTAATCAAGAGAGCAAGAGAGAAAGACAGAGGGGGGTAAGAGAGAGAAAGTGCTTGAATGGGATTATATGTGTATTCGATAGGTATTCAAGGGATCAAGGGGAAGCTCTGCAACTGCTGTGGGGCACCATCACCTGCGACTCGGACACTTGGCTGGCTTCCTCTTGTCTCTTACAGTATTTGACTATTTAACGCTGTGGGTCATTTGCTTTAGGCGCTTCAAAGCTTGCAGTTCTCAAATCGAGTCCAAGAAACGGAAAGCGGCAACAATTTAATCCCTTCTCCGTTTGGGGTAAATCCTTTTGAGCCATGGCTGCCGCAGCTGTTGCCACACCAGGCGCCACAGTGCTGCCTTCTGCTCCTGCTGCAGGACCTGCTGCGGCAACAACCGCTTCGACTCGCAAAGGTCCTGCAGGGGCAGCAGCAACAGCTGCCTCTGCGGGCAAAGGACCACAGAATCAGGTGGAAATCGCTGGGGAGGCAAACATCGTCAACTACATGAAGAACAGATTGCGCAAGGGGGCCATGAAGCGCAAGGGTCTCGAGGTGGTCAACGGACACCGATTCGTGGTGCGCTTCTTCAAGCAGCCAACCTACTGCGGCCACTGCAAGGACTTCATTTGGTAAGTTTACAATAGCCTCAGGCGAAGGAAACGCAACCACAAACAGACCACAACAACAAGCAACAACAACAATGGCAACAACAAACAGTTAAACTAGAATCTACAACCAAGACCTATTTTGAACGCAACTTATTTGATTTTTATTTTTTGCTAGTCCTTATTTGAATACCCTGTACACATTGTTTGTTACTGCCGATCTCAGAGATTATGGTAGCTAAAGCGCTTGGAGAAAATCAAATTATACATAATTATAGTGAGCTTCAATTATTATTATAATAAAGCCATTTCAAAATACAAAATATACCTAAATATAGTAGATTTTTTTTAAGAAATAAATATAAAATAATATAAAACGACTAATTATGACACATAAAAGAAGCAATGTTAGAAAAATAAAACGTAGGCCATTTAATTAAGATATTATTTTTTTAATAATTGGTTTAAGTTTGAGTTATTATCATTTTGTCGTTCTTTTATGTTTATTTACTTTAAGGTAAAAGATTAATTTTAGGTAACTTGCTTAGTATCATTTGGATAATAATTTTTTATAGTTTATTGGAGTTTTTCGATCTGAATTTGAGCATAAGGTTGGCCATGTGTTTTTTACAGGGTATCTGCCTGTCGACCTCTCACGGCCAGAACATCGCTCTTGTTGTTGTTGTTTTATCTTTTTGCGTTGCCTAATTTAATTAGTGCTCTGTTATTTGACACGTATTATTCTTGTTGTTGTTGTCTCTGCATCACTCTTTCTCTCTCCCTCTCTCTCTCTCTCTCCCTCTTTCTTTTGCATTGTTGCATTGAATAATTCAGGGGCTTTGGCAAACAAGGTTTTCAGTGCGAGGGTAGGTTGAAGACTTTAGCTCAAACGTGGACAAGAACTAATTTCACCTCATTTCACAAATCAGAATGTCGCTTTAATATACACCAGAAGTGCTGCAAGTTTGTGGTCTTCAAGTGTCCTGGCAAGGACACTGATTTCGATGCCGACTGTGCGAAGGTGAAGCATGCCTGGATCTCGACCACCTACACCACGCCCACCTTCTGCGACGAGTGCGGCATGCTGTTGCACGGCGTTGCCCATCAAGGCCTCAAGTGCGAAAGTGAGTGTTTCATGAAAAAAAGGTTTTCTTGCTGTTAATTGTTAATTGTTAATTTGTTAATTGTTTGTAGAATTCAGAAAAGCTAAGTAACCGTTAATGTTTAGATATGCAAAGCCATAAAATTCAGTAAAATATTTTGAATACTCTGAATAATTGTATGTCTATCCATTCTGTGCAGATTGCAATCTGAATGTGCATCCCAAGTGCCAGGAGTGTGTGCCACCGATGTGTGGCGCCGACATCAGCGAGGTGCGTGGCAAGCTTCTTCTCTTCGTGGAACTCAAGGGCAACAACTTAAAAGTGGAGAGTGAGTAAAACTTCAAATGGAGTACTCTGATTAATGATTACAAAATATATTATTGTATTATCAATTCAGAGTCAATTCGTCAGAGATCTTATAAATATATTTATAAATATTTATTGTTTAATTTTTTTTCTTACTTTTTGTATAAATATATTAAATGAATAAACATTTAATACTACGACCCTTTAGTTAAGGAGGCAGCCAATCTGATACCCATGGATACCAATGGCTTCAGTGATCCCTATATAGCCGTCCAAATGCATCCCGATCGCTCGGGGCGCACCAAGAAGAAGACCAAAACCATACAGAAGAATCTAAATCCGGCCTTCAATGAGACTTTTACTTTGTAAGTGACTTTATTTGAATTTAATTTTACTTGTTTTGATCAAACTTTGAACCTGAACCCATTCAAAAATGTTTAAAAGTGACTAATGACGTATTTTGAAGAAGGAAGCTACTTCGAACCTATAAGGAATATATATATTCATGATCACCATCAACAGTTGAGCCTGTCTATCTATATGATCAAGTAGCTATCTGGGATAATACGAGCTAGAGACTAGAGTTTTCCTATAATTTTCGTTATTAGTTGATCTGTTATCCCAAAAATCGATTTCCCCTCACAGCGAGCTGCAGCCACAGGATAAGGATAAGCGTCTGTTGATTGAGGTCTGGGATTGGGATCGCACCTCACGCAACGATTTCATGGGCTCGTTCTCCTTCAGTTTGGAGGAGCTGCAAAAGGAGCCCATCGATGGCTGGTACAAGTTTCTATCGCAAGTCGAGGGTGAACACTACAACATACCCTGTGTGGATGTCATCAATGATATGGCCCGACTGCGCGACGAGGTGCAAGTGAGTAAGCCCAGCCACCATTTATCCCAAATCCCTAATCGAAAATCTGTAATCTCAGCACGAGCGTCGTCCCAACGAGAAGCGACGCATGGACAACAAGGATATGCCGCATAATATGAACAAAAGAGACATGATTCGCGCAGCTGACTTTAATTTTGTGAAGACCATTGGCAAGGGATCGTTTGGCAAGGTCCTTTTGGCCGAGCGCCGTGGCACCGACGAGCTGTATGCGGTGAAGGTGTTGCGCAAGGATGTCATCATCCAAACGGACGACATGGAGCTGCCCATGAACGAGAAACGCATCCTGGCGTTGTCGGGTCGTCCGCCCTTTCTCGTCGCGATGCACTCCTGTTTCCAGACCATGGATCGCCTCTTCTTCGTCATGGAGTATTGCAAGGGCGGTGATCTCATGTATCACATGCAGCAATACGGACGCTTCAAGGAATCGGTCGCTGTGTGAGTAAATTTTGTAAAGGGTTTTATTTATATATCTTGCATATCTATTTTGTTTACGCTCTCAGTTTTTATGCCGTTGAAATTGCAATTGCCTTGTTTTTTCTGCACGATCATGACATCATCTACCGCGATCTGAAACTGGACAATGTTCTGCTGGATGGTGAAGGACATGTCAAGCTTGTGGACTTTGGCCTGAGCAAGGAGGGTGTCTCCGATCGGCTGACAACGCGCACCTTCTGCGGCACACCCAACTATATGGCCCCGGAGGTGAGATCATGAGAATATATATATATATATATCTATATATATACTCCCATGGGAGTTATAAAGAGGTCTGCTTTGAGATATAGATATAGATAGAGAAAATGAGTAGCAATCTATTGATTAGGATTATGTATATATATTCCTAGAGAGACTTATTTAAAACCGACTGGCCCAACATTCTCCACTACCTTCTGCAGCAGAATATAGTTTTTAGGACATGTACATATACATATGTATTGAGGGTCTTACTGCATTTTCGAAAATGGAATATTCCAAGTCTAAGTGCAAGTTGAAGCTTACGTAAGATTTTCAACTCGGATTGACTAGAGCTTCTTGGTTGGCAGTTGGCCTGGGATAAAATAACTATTGATACCCTAGCAGAGAGAAAGAGAGAGAGAGTTTGAGATGTTGAATATAGAAATAGTATCTTCTTAGCATAACATAAGAAGAGAGGAAAATGTAACACTTCTTACCAATAACCAATTACCTTTGGTCAGATTGTCAGCTTGGATCCGTATTCGACTTCGGCTGATTGGTGGTCGTACGGCGTATTGCTCTACGAACTAATGGCCGGACAGGCGCCATTCGATGGGGAAGATGAGAGCAGCGTTTTCCGCAACATCAAGGACAAGAAGGCCATCTTTCCCAAGCACTTCACCCAGGAGGCCATGGATATTATAACGAGCGTAGGTAGAATATCTCTTTAGTATAATAATATTTCATTTTTTACCATCTCCATTATAGTTTCTGGCCAAGAAGCCAAACAATCGCTTAGGGGCTGGTCGCTATGCTCGCCAGGAGATCACCACGCATCCTTTCTTCAGCAATGTGGACTGGGACACAGCGGAGGCTTGTGAAATGCAGCCCCCAATCGTGCCCAGAATTGTGAGTCTCATTCCAAGCTATAATCCCAACTGGGGAATAATTTTCTTTCTCTTTTTCTTTTGCAGAAACATCGCAAGGATATCAGCAATTTTGATGAGGCGTTTACGAAGGAGAAAACGGATTTAACTCCAACGGATAAATTGTTCATGATGAATTTGGATCAAAATGATTTCATTGGTTTCTCATTTATGAATCCCGAGTTTATAACCATTATTTAAGCTTTGCTACTATTGTGACTAGTGTTAAAAGCTCAGGTTGCAGTACACAATAAAGGACGTCAATGAAAGCTTTGCAAAGCTCATTCGTATAACAGATATTTTGAGCGAAGGCTTTGTAAAAATTCTATCCAAAGTTAACAGCCAGCTTCACTCTCTTTAACATTCGACTAACAGTTCAAAGCGAGCTTTTACGCTCTCTCTTTACGGCTATTGAGAACCCAGATAGTAAATTACAACAGGCCAGGCAGTCTCTGGCTAGAGTCGAGCCCGGTTGGAGCTGTTTACCCTGTTTTTGAGGTCAGGTGAACCAAAAAAAAAAACCACTAAAGAGTGGAAGTATGTGGGGGTGGCGGCTACTTGCCCCTTTGGGCCATGAACACTGAACTTTAACCTTCAAAAGGGGAAACGCAAGCAGAACTCGCATGCGAGATTTATCAGGGGAATTGCAGACACAGAAACTCACCACGCAAAGTAAACAGATGGAAGGAGGAAGAAGTAGATTAACAAGAAGATGAAGAAAAAGAGGAGGAGGAGTAGGATGGAAGGAGCATTCGGCAGAGTTGGCTAATTGACTGACCTGCGCTTAAATGATGAAGTGGCTGACAATCTGAAAATCTGTCAAGCGACCCTGCCAAATTTCATCAGTTTTGCAGAAACTAGATGCTAACTTGTTGCTGCCTCCTGCTTGGGGCACGCTGAACGTTACACGTTCGCAGACAGAAATTAGCTGTTGAAAATTCAATTTGTTTAGCACTCTTATCGTCCTTTTTTCTGGCACTCTAAATTTGCCCGCCGAGCCTCGCGTGCGTTCAGCTGCAAAATTCTTCGCAAATTGTTTTTGGCTTACACACACAAACACACACAAACACACACGCACACAAGCAGGTCAGAGGGCAAATGCCGTTTGCTTTATTGTGGCCTGTTTTTTTTAATGAAAAGTATGGCGGCTTTTGTGTAGTTGAACTCTCAGCTGTCCTCTGTGCTCTTCGGTCATGACCGCAAAAATAGTTTCGGGCAATCCAAAAATATTTCTTGGCTCGGCTCCTTCCAGACATTTTAATACAACAAATTCCTTAGCCAATATATCACCCCCCAACACTGGACATGGACTTCGTCCTGGCTGTGAATGGCCAGTTGCAGCAAACATTTGAAATTTCTCAAAAAGGCATTCAAGGTGCTATCTTTGGTCAACGAAAACCCATTTCAGGGCCAGCCATTTGGCAGGCAGTTAGTTATCCTGCCTCAAGAGCGACTGCTTTGATTTGCTCATGAGGTTGGCCATAAGGTGAACAACTGGGCTGAGCAATTTCAATTGATTGGCAGTCGTTTCATTCAAAAAGTTCAGAGCATATATCAAAATTTCATATATTATTTATGAACATAAATGAAAATCTTAAATTGTTTTTGAGATATAACATAAGTCGACATTTTACTTACAAATTAGTTAAATGAACCGATTAAGAAGAGTATCATAACGAAACCGAAAACAAAAAACAATTTGGCACCAATTTAAAACCTTTTCCGGAAACCTTACGCCCTACTTACCGGAACCGGAGGAGAAACACGATTCGGCTTGACATCCTGTGTTGGAGTTGTAGCTAAATGAAATCGCCCAACCCGAATCCCCTTTGCAGCTTCCATGGGTGAATTTATACCTAAAATGTAAAGACGAAGCTTGTGCTATTTTCGAGATATTTATTGTTATGATTTTATTTATTTATATAATTTTTGAAAATGTATTTTATTATGAAATCTAGGTAAGATATTTTAATGAATCAATCTCAAAAATAACTTCCACCCCAAAATGTTAAGAAACTATCTTTTTTAGCCATCAGCAAACTAAGAGTATCAAAGTTTCTATTTGGAAAATAAACGGTTTTCATTTTCTTACATTTTCTAAGGCCTTAAGCCCCTGTTTGCACTCTATTAGTGGTAGCAATTTGCAGTTTTACGCGGACTTTGCTGTGGCAGCCACAAGCCACAAGCGTTGCGTTGCAATGTCCTTGCTGTTGCTGCTACCTAAACCGCAACATGTGACTCTGTCCCGAGCTGAAATGGGATGTGGCAGGAACAAAAGCAAAAACAACACTACGCATTAGGATGTACCAAAGTGCTTAACACAGTATAAATAATAGCTTCTCGCAAGTTTGTGTGTGTGTGTGTGCATGTGTGAATGGGTGGGTGTGTGTGTGTGTAAGTATACTGGGCAACTATCGTCCTGACTGCGTAATAAGAGAGCTGAGCACGCCTCACTGTAAAATCTGGGAAGGCATCCCTTGCTGGCCTCAGTTGCTAAGGCTAATGAAGCCTTGACCTGCTGGCAGATAAATGTGCAAATAAATGAAATACTCCAAGTCCAAATCCAAATCCAAATCCAAGTCAAACTCCAATTCCAATTCTATGTCGGAGATGGAGACGGAGACCACATATAAATCAGCTTAAGAAGGATTTTCGACTCAGGACACATAAACCTCAATTAGGAGCTGTGAGCTGCTGTGACAAGTGACAGTCGTAAGGCTAAAGGAGTTGAGTTTGGGAGTGAACGAACTCTTGATACTCTAGCAAAGAGAGTAAAGTGAATATAGAAACAGTAAATTCAAAGCGCTCTTTTAAGTAATGCCTTAAATAATAAGCATAAGATAATATCAATTAATATCTGGACAGATTTAAGGACAACAGATTTTCCATTTGTACAAAAACTATAAAAATCAAATAATTTATAATTGCTATGAATCAGCTATGAATCATTTACACTCAAATCTAGCCAAGTGTTGAATTGTTTTCATTTTATATTGAATATCAATCGCAAGGATCTGCCAATAAAATTAAAACTGTTTTTGCAATTGGAAGTTCTTTTCAGAGAGTATAATAAATAATATAAAATAAACAAATAAAATCAATAAAATATTCAACACTTGTCTCATTTCAAAATATAATTTTGAGCATAGCAGACAAATACTTTTCCACGGGAAAAATTTCTTAGCTCTTCGCAAACAAAAGGAAACTGAGCTGCTTCAAGGACATTAAATAAGAATGCGTGAAATGCATACTTTTTATTTGCGCATCTCCTCTTTTTTTATTATACACTTACAGAGGGTATTATAATTTTGTGATGAAGTTTTAAATGGAGTGAAAGAAGCGCCTTCGCCAGCAAAGCGTGAATATATATATTCCTGATCAGATCAATATTGGATAGTTATTATCTTACTTTGATTTTATCTTGATTTTTATTTATTTTAGATTATCGGACTACTATCGTATGGCAACCATAGAAATAATCAAGAATAAAACTCACTAGCCATGCCTTTTATAATAATCCTAACATTTAGAGAAAATCAACAACTATCAAACATATGTATATATATATATATATAGCTCCCATAGGATTAATCGGTAGATGCTTGACTCCCTTACGCAAGCGTATTTTAACTGAAAGTCTTCTCTCTTTTTTTTTTTTTGGTTATATAAGAAATAAATATGCGCATTTTTATGTGTATCCCACATATATTTAAATATATGTACATAAATATATATATATATATATATATAGGTGTATTTATCTATATATTTATTTATCTGTGCTTTTGACAGTCGCAGCGGGATATGCAAATCGCTGCGCTCCATTTGGCGGGCACTGAAGCCTGGCCGACTGCCTGACTGCCTGCTAGCCTGTCTGAGAGAACTTGGCTTAAACAAAAAGTGGTTGAAATGCTGCACTCAACAAATTGTCGAATGCAACTGCAGCTGACAACAGGCAGCTGTAGAGATGGAAGGGGGAGGAAGGCTGGCAGGCAGGCAGTCAAGTGAGCAAAAACCGTTAAAGGATGAAGGCAAACAAGGACAAACGGCAACAGTTTGTTTGTCAAAGTGTTGAAAGCGCGCAACGTGCCCCAAAGGGAGTCCTTGGCTAGGGGAGGGAGGCGCAGGAGGACGGTAGACAAATCCAGAGAGCGCCATGTTTGCATAGCGGATGAGCAACAGTCGGAGAGGGGCAACACCGTATGGGGGACTTGGGCGTGGCAGCAGTTTAAATATTTAGGCACCACTTACAATGTCAGTCCCAAAAACAACAAAAACAACAACAGCAGCAAAAAGAACAACAACGGTGAATAGCTAGAACAGCTATAGAGTGTTCGACTAGCAGATACCCAGTACTCAAGGAACACTGGTTGACAGCAGTTAGTTCAATAGGACATATGTATATGTTTTGGTTAAAGGAAGCACATTTTCAAAATAAGATTATAGGGTGTTGTTTTCTATGTGTGTCCATGGACATGGAAAAAATCGTAGATTGCCATATTTTTTGCTTTATATTATTATTAAACAACAGTGCACAACTTCACTATACCCGGTTTGCTCCTTTTTTAATGGGTGCTACGAGTTATATATGTATGTAAAAGTACGTCCGATGAAATTAATTCACTAGGATCAAGGATTGTCATTGTCACCAAGGACACATTCTACATTGAGCCACAGCTAATTCAAGGCAATATTTTGTGACTTTTGTGGGCCCACAATGCTGGACAGAAAGAGAGGGAGAAAAAGTGAAAGAGAGAGAGAGCGAGATAGTTACGCTTGTCAGGGCCAGCACATCAGAGAGGAAAAGTGAGAGGAAGTTGGGGAAAGGGAGAAGGCCACTTAACAGCCTCGTCGTGTGCTCAAGCGGAAACGGAAGTGACAGTCTATAAAAAAAAGATGGACGCAGGACTCGCAGCGCTTTCGGTTAGCCTTCAGAGTGCTGCCTGAGGCACCACATGAATAAGAAACAATTCTTATCGTTATCGTTGCCTCACACAAACTTATATGCATAAATATCTAAATAATCATATAGGGGCAGCTACACTGCAAGAAAGCCAGCTGTTTCCAGCTCAACTAAAAGTCGACAATTTTATGTTTAAACTCTGACTTGGCCGAAATTTTCTGAATTCTGCTGCTGGACAAGAACATAAAACTCTCTGACATGGTCATAAAATGTGAGAGCTACGCACTATTTTGGCACACCGACTCGTTAAAAAGCGATTTGAAATTTGTTTTTTATGTTTTCCACTTTTTCACTTGTTTGTTTTTACGATGCGGCTGCCACGTGCCCACAAAAAAAAGAAATAAAAATAGGAAAGAAAAAGAAAATATGCAAATAGAGAAAAACATTTCAAGCGAAATTATTTGTAGCCATTATTTTTATTTAGTTGTGTATTTGATTTGCAGATTTGAGATGCAGGCAAGTGATAATAAATTGCAGGGGGCGTGGCTTGTCCAGGGATACCTTTAATTTTCACACAAATACATTGTTCCGAATAGTTTCACTTAAAGTCGTTTCCTTTAAAGCAGCGCACGAGTCATCAATTCAGACACTCAACCCAGTCGTAAACGAATACTACGAATGCTGACAAGTGAATGTGAGTGTGAGTGTGAGTGTGCTTCTGGGCCAGGGGCTTAGAGAGTGTGCATGCAGGAGTGACAGAGAGGGGTTAGTTTTGTAATAATAATATTGAAAATATTTATAATAATTATTAAGGAACGACTAACTGTCAATATAAATTGAAAGAAAACGGACCGATTCTTGCTGTGAAAGATATATACATATATGATATAGTACCCCCTGTTGATGGTTTTAAGTCGAAATGTGAGAATCTATTTTTTTAAATTATTTTGTTTCATATATATTCAGATTACGCATTTTGATTCATTACCCTTCTTGATTAATTTAAACTAAGTCATTTCAAATATTTGGATATATATTTAATTTATTTATTTTATTCGATATTTCCACTATCCACTTAAATAACGCATTATTTCTCTTGTGCACTTTTCCTGCCCTATTTATTTAACTGTTTTCGGTGCGCCTCTGCCAAGTCACACACACGCACCCACACACACACACACACAGACACCCACATAGTGCTGTGTAGATTTATGTGCATATATAGTTGAATGTAACGAGCATGTCCCATCAGTCAGCTACCCTTCCACAACCCCTGGCTTATTCGCAGTCCCAATCAAACAGCGCTCATGAAATAATTATGCACACTTTACGTTACGTTACGTTTCCGTTGCGTTACGGTACATTATGTTATGTTATGCGAAAGGTAGAAAGAAGTTACGTATTTCAGTGCCAGACCCAGTTCCAGTTTCACAGTCCCCAAAGTTAGTGGGTGCTATATCAACACACACACACACAAACACAGACACACACAGAGATTTTCTGGGTTTTGCTTTCGCTTTTTCCTGGTTGTTAAAAATGTAACTCGCTAGCAACTTTAGTGCTATCTATTGCTATATATTGGTCAATATATAGTTGATATATCCTAAATATACGCTGGACAGTAATTAAAGCGACTCATGCGATTCTATGAGCAAATTTATGACACGCTTGCTTCATAAACTTATAAACTGCAATAAAAATACACTGAATCACAAGCAACAACGGAATTCAACGCAACACAACGCAGATAAAGAGAAAGAGACGGAGACGGAGAACGAGAGAGAGAAAGAGAGAAGGGAAAAATGTCGCCCGTTTTGTTTAAGAATCCGTCAATATTGAATAGACAAAGTAACTTGGCCAAGTTGTTCGGTCGTTGCGCTCGTTACGCTTCACTGCACTTTAAAAGCGCAACGAACCTCCTATTTATGTGTGTGTGTTTGTGTGTGTGTGTGTGTGTGTGTGTTTATGTGTGTGTATGTTTGTGTGTGGGTGTGTGTTTGTGGTTGTATCTGTCGTATCAAGCGACACAATGTGCGACTTGCTTGCTTGCATCAAAGTAAATGTCCTCGGAGCTATTTGGCTCACTTTCATATCATTTGATTGCCAAGCACGCGGCGGATGCGTGCTTTTTATTTATTTTTATTTTACTACGAAGAACCCTAGTTTAATAGAAGAAGAACCCTAGTTTAATAGTAGAAGGTATATTAAGTATACGACGTGGATCATGCATTTAATCAGTGAATTAAGCAAGGATGAAGCGGGAGAGCGAGACGCAGCAGGAATGAGAGAAATAAATAAATATAATAAATAATATAGTAAAAAAGGGGGAGTAAATGAAGGAGCAAATCGGAGTGAAAGTAGAGAGAACAGACGCAGAGAGAGAAGGAGATAGAGAGAAAGGGAGAGATGGAAAAACAGAGACAGAAAGATTGAGAAATCGAGACAGAAAATGGGAAACAGTGGGAAAAAAGGGATAAGCATAAATAGAGAAATTATTATATCCATAATTTTATTTACTTAATGGTTTTTACTTTACATTTTAAATTTAATTTCTCTCTTGTTGTTTGTTACTTAAATCTTAAATTTAATTTTTAAAGTGAATGACTGTTTTAAGTGTATATTAAAAAATAAAATTTAAAAGGTTCAATCTATTTTATTTTCAATCTAGAAAAAAATTGTTTGAGAGCGAAAACGAATAGTGAGAAGACAACAAACTTATCTTTTTCCTCAATACATGTTTATCTTTATTTAGCTCTAATTCCTTATTAATCATTTTATTTGTTTTATTTAGCTATTATTGTTTTATTTATTTTTTTATCAATATACAATTTCTATCTGAGTTTTTCCCTCTGTGTGCAACAGACAGTCAGTGGCTTGCTGTGGACATATTTTCATTGCGTATTCAAGCGTTGAATTTTCATGTATTTTCAATTTGTGCAACTGGTTGCCAATGCACTTGTGTGTGTGTGTGTGTATGTTAGCCTATATGTTGCCATGTTTAATTGAGTGCATATAAGAGGACTATTTTTGCTCCGCGCTCAAAAAGGACCGTTTCCTGTTCTTGTTCCAGTTCCTGTTTCAGACGATGCCCTTAAATGGAAAGTGAATTTCTTTTTCATTGCCAAGCTTCCCAAAAATTATGCACTGGGAATGTGGCAAATATTTATGGCATTACGTGTGCGTTTACATTTAAACAGCAGGAAAAGAAGAAGAAAAATATGCGGAAGCAGTAGAACCAGAAGAAGAAGAGGCAGAACGGGAAG
The DNA here is from genome assembly GCA_037043585.1 of Drosophila mimica. Lineage (NCBI taxonomy): Eukaryota > Metazoa > Arthropoda > Insecta > Diptera > Drosophilidae > Drosophila > Drosophila mimica. The sequence goes on from JBAMBE010001197.1 coordinate 290,175, forward strand.
AAGCACTCAATGGGCATTTAATAAAAATGCACATAAATTGTTTGTTGGCCAAGGCAACACAAGTAACGGGCATGGTCAGGGAAGGGGAGAGAGATGGACGGGGCAGGGGGCAGAGCCAAGCAGGTTCTGGCAACTGGCAAATAATTGGCACACCCTGTGCCGTTAACTTAAGTGCCAAATTATTGGCGTTTATTGCGGCTTTGGGTTGTTTATCTTATTGTTTTTGTTTTTTTTTTTTTTTTTTTTTGCCGCACATAAATTTCTGGATATGGAAAATGCTATTTTGAACCCATTAAAAAAGGGTAAAAATTATAGAATGCAGCTGTGTAAGCATTTCCGACCTTATAAAGTATATACATCCATGATCAGCATCAACAGGCGGGTCAATCTAGGCATTTCCATCTGTCCGTCTGTATTATCAAGCACAATTTTCAAGATATACCCTTCCCGTTGATGAGGGTGTGTCACACCTCATATTATTGTAAAAGTATTGTTGGAAAGCAGCACAACAACACAAAAAAATATCATAGGAATTCAAAAAAATTGTCTAAACATGAAGAAAGCTCTGAAAGTTAGAAAAATGATCTGTTTGGAAGAAAAAATAATTTCTAAATATTTGAAACAGATTTAGATTCTGTCTAAGGATATAAGCACCCTGGATTTAAAGTATCTCCCAGTTGAGCCGTTTAGCTTGTTGTATTTGCAATTACTGCAATATTATGCGGTTCATTCTATTGCTTACATAATTAATCCCCACAGTGCACTTGAGCCTCTCCCTCTCTCTCTATGTTTCTCTCTCTCTCTGTCTCTCTGAGTACCAATCAGCTAAGCAGCACTTCACTTAAAACGAGCTGCCAATTTGAATTTGACAAAACGACGTCTAGCAAAAGACAATTTGTATTTTTTTCTGTATTTATATATATATGTATATATTTATATATATATATATATATATATATATATATCTTTCAATTTCGCGAAAGCAGTTTTACCCAGGAGAGCAGCATCTGCTATAAAAGATGTTCCATTTAGGGGATGGGTTGTAGGGAGGGGGGAGGGTGGAGATGAGTTTAGGGATAGGAAAAAAGCGTGCATGGCCTACCAATGAGACTGAGATATTCAAGCAGCGCTGCTTTGCTGAAAGACAGACACAATACAAGATAAGACATACAACTACATTAATAAACCATAGACAGAGATAGAGAGAGAGAGAGAGAGACAGAGTATTGAATGCGAGGGTAGCTTGAAAAGTAGTTCTCTTGGATGGGAAGGAAAGCAGATGCTGACCACCACCAATATTAATCAGCCAAGGACTACCTAAAAGGCAAGTGAGAATCCTCATTGGGAAGGGGAGCTGCGGGCGATTAATAACAATGCTGAGGAGTTCTTTTTTCTTCTAAATAGTACCTACTATAACTGGGGCAAGGACAGTCGAAGAGGAGGAGCAAAACCTGCTGCCCGTCAATATCAGTATCATTATGAATAAAGCAAAGCCAAAGAAAATATTCTCATTACGAGCAATGAGAAGTGAGAAAAAGTTCCTCTTTAATTTTTCATTCGCTTTCATTTTACTCTACCATTTTATGCATTTCACTTAATACAACTCATCATACTTGAGATGCAAATAAATGATAACACCTCCCAAATGCGCATAAGTTATATACATATATCCAATATAAAAAATATATAAATATATATATATATGTACAAATATATATATACAATCTGGCGCACGTTTCACTCTATTCAATAAGCCACCTGTCATCAACTTTTGGCTTATGCCAAGCATCTACCGTTTACCACCCAAACACACATCCTCGCACACACACACACACACACACACACACACACACACACCACACACACACACACACACACACACACACAAGTAGAGAGTTCATCTTTGATTAAAAATTCATGTCGTATACGCAATTCAAGGAGTGGCAAGCATATTTTGATGCGTCTTGAAGAAGACTTGAAGACTCCAAGAAAAATAACGAATATTTTTGCCAGCTCAACCTTAAAAATGAAGCTGCTGTTGTTGTTGTTGCTGTTGTTATTGCTAATGCTAATGTTGCGTGTAAATAATGTATAATGTGTATAATAATCACAATAAAAAAGTAAAAACTAAAGTGAAAATCAAATTGAAAGTGGCAAAAAGGTCAAGTGCAATAGAGAAAAGCAAACAAAAAAAGAACAAAAACATCGGATATGAACACGAAAAAGAAAATAATCGGATTGGAAACTGCCCGGCAACGGCCAAAAAGAAATCAGAAAAATCCCTTCTTAATTTTAAAGGTAGTAAAAATAAATTTGAAGCGAAATGAATCGCATAAATAATGTTACACAAATGGAGCGATAAATGTTGCTTTGACCAGCGGTGCGTATACGCAACGTGCAAATACAAAGGAATAAAAACAACGGATAACGAATAACGAATAACGGATAACGGATAAGGGATAACGGATAATGTTAAGCGCTGATAAGCACTGATAGCAGGCATCTCGCAAGCTGCTCAACACATTGTTAAATATTGGCGCAGAGATAAATTTCATTTGTATCGATGGATTGGGTTCGTTAATTTCAAAATAGATTGGAAAAAGGCCACCAGCAAAATGTGATTAAAGTTGAGATCGAAACCTGTTAAGAGTGTCATTAAATTTCAAATTTATTGGGAGACTTTTGGCGCTACGATTATAATAAATATATATTGGTTGCATGCCATAAGCGATATGAGATTAAAGAGGTTCGATTGAAGCTAAGGAAAGCTACTGTTTTAAATGGTGCCATGAAAATTGGGCATGCGTATAAATACTTTCTTGAAATTGGAGATTTGTGCTTATCCTATGCGAGAGTGCTTTTTTCAATATAAGAAAAAATCTGTGATAATCAAAACGAAATTCTTACAGCTGTTTAATAATATGTGCAGGTATTTAATATATAATAGTTAATTACAAGTCAACTGATATCCGTAATCGATTTGTATTGAAACTCGCTAAAGGTGAGAAGTTATCGATAAAATGAAATAAACTTGACCAGCTCATGTTAAACGATAATTAAATATATTAAATTATATATAGAAATACTAATACTATAACGCCAGATAGCGACCCCTTTAAGGTGTAATTTAGAAATATGCTCTCTTAAATTACCATTGCCATTTCTTAAGTTTGCAATTGAAAAGTTGCAAGTGCAGCTTTAGCTTAATGCATTAATTCATATTTTCTGTTGTCTTCGTTGCAGCTTAAGCAAACTTCCTGTAGACGTGATCAAAGTTGAGCAAGTGTTCTATTCAACAAAATCGTCAATTTACTTAACATAATCGCTTAAGCAGCCAGTTTGAGAAAGTTGATCAACAAAATCGCCGCCTAACAACATAAATTGAAAAGCCAAGAAGGCTGAGAAACTGTGAGCAAAGTGTAAAATTAAATTGAAAACTGACGAACGTTTCCATAAGCATCATCCTTATCACCGTCATCATTTATATCACTATTATCATCATCCTAAACTAACATCATCATCAATATCTTCTCCTTGGGCTGCATCAGCTGCAGGCTTCGGGGATGAATCACAAAATATATTGTGTATAAGAGACAAACGCTCTCAAAGTTTTCCTTGTTTCCTTCTATGGTCCATTTTGTACGGCCCATTGAAAATTGTTAAAAGGGGTCTGATGAAGTTGTGGGAAATAAAAGTATGGATGGGCAGCTGGAAGCATTAATTCTCCAACGAGTACATATATATAGTCCTGATTACCGATAGCCACAAGAGCCACTATTTTGAAGTTTTGTTGTTTGTAAGAATTTCAGCAAGATCTGATAAGAAACATAGCTAAAAATCGTATATAAATATTTAACATATAAACACTTGAACACAGGGTATCTGCTAGTCGAGCTCTCGCGGCCAAACCATTCTTGTGGGTTTTTTCTTGTGCGTCTTTTCGTTATCCATTATAGCCAAAATTGCTCAATTGAAAAGGAAAACGCAGGCGGCAGGCAACGAAAGCCAGAAACTTTTCATTTTTCGGCAATAGAAAGTTTAGACTTTTTTTTCCTTTTTGCGGCGCACGTGTGTGTGTGTGTGTGTGTGTGTGTGAGTGTACAAGTGTCCCTGGCAGCCAAAAACGAGAGAGAAGCGCAACAATTGAAGTATAAAAAACGTACAGCAGACCAACAAAAATCACAGCGAAAAGTGCACAAAAAGTCAAGTTCAAATTCAAAGTGTGTTTTTTTCTCTTACCAATAAATTCAGCTTGAAATGGAGGTCTCCTTTAAAGCACAATTTCTGATATCTGACTGGAAACAGCAACAAGCACGGAAAAAATTTAGTTGTCGGGTCACATTTAATAAGTAGAAAGTGCTTGACAACTTTCAAGGCCACAGGCAAAGTTAAAATACATTTAAAACAATCGATAAATATCGATAAATATTAAATAATAACGTATGCTCAGCTAAAAAGTAGGCATATATTTTGAAAATGGGACACGAGAATTCGTGTCAAGAACTTAATGTTCAATAAATTGAAGTCTCACATGAAAAGGGTGGTTGGCAACCCCTCAAAAAAATGCGGAACACTGTAGAAAATACTGTTCGACTGTTTTACTCTCAGGGAAGCAAAAGAAGCTGAGGTTGTTGTAGTTGTAGTAGTAACAGTATAAGAAGAAGCAGAAGGAGAACAGTTGCAGGCTGCGCGCAAACGGAAACGGAAATGAGCAAAGAGAAAACTGTGTGAACAACGCTTAGCAGAGCCAGCGAAAAAAAGAAACGGAAACAAGTAAGAATGTTAAAGTAGAGAGTGCGCGACTAGCAGATACCCCTCACAGTTATCGATAAAAATAAATGAAACGAGAACTTACTCTTCAAATTTAAAGTCTCTAGCTCGTATAATCTCTGTTTTCCACTTGATTATACAGACAGATAGACGGACTAAATCGACTCGGCTGTTAATCTTGATGAAGAATATACTTATATACTATATGGGGAAGCAGAGGCTTTCTTCTGCCTGATACATACTTTTGCCCAGCTTCAGCAACTAACTTCACTCGACTATTGATCTTGATCAAGAAACTATATGTAATCTGCCTACTTAGGACCCTAGCATATTTTCTGACACAACGTCAACCCATCCCATCTCACCCATATTTTAAATGGGTTCAGGGCGTACAAAAATATGGCAGTCAGCGGAAACAGCGAGAGACACAAAACGTGAAAGAAGCAACAGTTCTGTTCAGTTCAGTTCAGCTCAGCTGTAAAACATTAAATGAAAATAGGGCAGGGGCAGGCAATGCCAATGACTGCTACTACATATAGGCAGGCGGAAAGTGGGTCTAAATGAAGGGGGGAGAGGGAAGTGACACAGTGTTGGGGGAAAACAACGGGCACAAAAGCAAACAAATCAGAGAAGTTGAGGCAGTTTTCTATCTTTGCAGCAATGCGATATGTGTGTCGCCTTCTCTCTATCTATCTCTCTCTTTCTCCTATCTCTCTCTTCCGCTCTCTCTCTCTCTCTCTCTCTCTCTCTGTAGCTATGGGCGTAAGCTAAACATGGCTAACGTTAACTGTTAACGTTAATGTTACCGTTAACTAAAAAAAAGGGAGAATGTTGCAGTCGGACGTAACCGACAGAGAAATACTATAACACCATAATTTGTGTGCAGCCCAGAAGTGGGCGTGAGCCAAAAAAAATTTTGGAGTTCGATCTTAGTTATATTGTGGGCGTGGCCAGCCAATTTTATATCAATCTCTTATGGGAGATACCAGAAACATTCTTTCAAAATTTACTGACTCTAGCTTACAAATTATGGAAGATACGCGCATTTAAGTTTTCTAAGGCCGAAGTTTAGAGAATATAAATTACTGTAAGTACCAAAAAAAAAAAAGTTAAATTTACATAGTAATTATTTATTAATTAGTTTTTAGACAACATAATATATTTAGTAAACACTTGGTGCAATTTGTATATTACGGCTTTTGATAAAACAATATGAATTTTTACGTTTGGAGGGTTTGGTCGTGGTCCAACATTTTTTTTTTTTGGTCGGAGCATAAGTCAAAATTATAGTCCGAAAATCGGCATATGGGCATATAGGCATAGGTCGAACTTTCAAAATGCCATAACTTCGTCAAAACTCAACGCATTTTCAAAAATGAGGGCGTTTTAATCATAGTTTGGTCTCTAGATCAATCGTACATTTAAAGTTGAAAACGTGATTCTGGGTCGGAACATAAGTCAAAATTATAGTCCGAAAATCGGCATATGGGCATATAGGCATAGGTCGAACCTTCAAAATGGCATAACTTCGTCAAAACTCAACGGATTTTCAAAAGCAAATGCGTTTAAATCATAGTTTGGCCTCTAGATCAATCGTACATTTAAAGTTGAAAACGTGATTTTGGGTCGAAACAAAAGTCAAAATTATAGTCCGAAAATTGGAATATGGGCATAGGTCGGCATATTGGCATAGGTCGAACCTTCAAAATGATGTAACTTCGTCAAAACTCAACGGATTTTCAAAATCAAAGGCGTTTTAATCATAGTTTGGCCTCTAGATCAATCGTACATTTAAAGTTGAAAACGTGATTTTGGGTCGCAACATAAGTCAAAATTATAGTCCGAAAATCGGCATATGGGCATATAGGCATAGGTCGAACATTCAAAATGCCATAACTTCGTCAACACTCAACGCATTTTCAAAAATGAGGGCGTTTTAATCATAGTTTGGTCCCTAGATCAATCGTACATTTAAAGTTGAAAACGTGATTTTGGGTCGGAACATAAGTCAAAATTATAGTCCGAAAATCGGCATATAGGCATAGGTCGGCATATTGGCATAGGTCGAACCTTCAAAATGCCGTAACTTCGTCAAAACTCAACGGATTTTCAAAATCAAAGGCGTTTTAATCATAGTTTGGCCTCTAGATCAATCGTACATTTAAAGTTGAAAACGTGATTTTGGGTCGAAACAAAAGTCAAAATTATAGTCCGAAAATTGGAATATGGGCATAGGTCGGCATATTGGCATAGGTCGAACCTTCAAAATGATGTAACTTCGTCAAAACTCAACGGATATTCAAAATCAAAGGCGTTTTAATCATAGTGTGGCCTCTAGATCAATCGTACATTTAAAGTTGAAAACGTGATTTTGGGTCGGAACATAAGTCAAAATTATAGTCCGAAAATCGGCATATGGGCATAGGTCGTCATATTGGCATAGGTCGAACCTTCAAAATGCCGTAACTTCGTCAAAACTCAACGGATTTTCAAAATCAAAAGCGTTTTAATCATAGTTTGGCCTCTAGATCAATCGTGCATTAAAAGTTGAATACGTGATTTTGGGTCGAAACAAAAGTCAAAATTATAGTCCAAAAATTGGAATATGGGCAGATTCCAGATTTATGAAGGGGGTTACTAGCAATATACATTTCGAATTTGGTGATTTAAGCTTTAAGCGTGAGATATATGGTCTTATCGATTTACATCAACAGGTGTATCGTTTAGGTAGGCGGAGTGGAAGATATTCGCATTTCAGATTTCTAGGGCCGAAGCTCCTGGGGGCGGCGGTTGTGGGCGTTGTTCAAAAAATAATATGCCGATCATTGGTGGAGGTTAGCAGCAATGCTGATCTTTGAAGGATATCGTCAGCAACCTACCAACCAAAATTAGTGACTGTATCCATAAAATTGTGGGAGATATGTGGCTTTATCGATTTGCGAATATCGATTTTATCGATTTTTTAGTTCTCTCGCGGACGAAGGACTCCAATCTTGACACTTTATCTATTCGGAACACTTTCAAGGATATGTTCCAAGCTTCAAGTCTCTATCTCTAAGGGTGTCGAAAAAGTTGCGTTCATCCACACGGACAGACAGCATGACGGACATTGCACACGCCCAATATACTATTATACTTTCGGTATCATAGTATAACCAGAGCCCAAAAAGAAAGAAACCCTGAAACGCTTCAAGGCTTCAAGCAACAAACGAAAGGAAGCTAAAAAAATTCAACACACACATGAGTGAAAAAAACAACACAGTGGTTAGTTTGAGCTGTCAGGGAGTAGGCGACTAAGATGTACCCTACAATCATTATCGTATAATGTTTAGAAAATCTACATGAAAGTCATTTAAATATGTTTGTATGTATGGTTAGTGCCTTAAATAGTCGTTGTTTAAACTCACTACTAAGCTCATAAAAAAATGTACGTCAGCTCCGCTTAATATTATGAAAATATAATTCTAAATTTTTGGTATATAATTTTTTGATATAAAAGAACAAATTTCTAAATAGTGGTAAATAGGTTTTTCTTATTTTATGAATTTGTTGGTATACTTATAAATTATTTCTAACAAGCCACACAAAACTTTCTAGTTTTTCTAAAATTGTATTATCTGCTCAGCACAACTTGATGCCAAGAACTATGCGATCCTGTTGACAAACACACAAAAGCAAAAAAAAATATAAAAAAACAGGGTATAGATATGAATATTGTGTGCTACACTAATACTGCGAATGCGTGTAAAACGAGAGCAGAGCTGACACAAACTGGCAAAAACTGGCAACAGGCAACACAGTTTCGCCCTTAAGTGTGGTTAAAGCCAACTGCAGCGGCACAGCAGGCGGCACAAAGCAGGCAACAAAATGCCACAAAATGCGATTGGCATTGGACATTTTATCGCAGCACGTGCAGAGAAAATGGGAACAGCAGCAGAAACAGGAACAGTGGGCACCACAATGCCAGCACTACTTGTGGTTTTTTTTTTGTGGGATACCCTGGACAGGATGTTGAATGTCCCATGTCCAGTTATCGCATTTGATGCCTGGCAGCTGCTTAAACCCAACACACACAGCAGCACGTGCTCGTTGGTGTGGTGTTGTGGTGCAGCTGTTGTCTAACGGAAGCACCGCAGGAATTTAAGTGCTTCCGCCTTAGGCATGAGGCATGCCACAAGGAGTGCACCAGATGAAATCGATAAACGAAATCATAACCAACAGCGACGGGGAGTCCTCCACTCACCGACTATCGCATGTGCGTGTGTGTGTGTGTGTGGCAGGTCAAGAAAAGCCAAGAAAACTCTGCAGCTGGCACACTCATAAAAAAGCCCTAACAGTTTCGTGCTTTTGAAATCATTTTTAAATATTAGGAAATATAATTTGTAAAATTTAGAAATAAATGAAACAATTTTCTAATTTTTTAGAAATTTTTTCTTTAACAAAGATAACATTTTTAAGGAGTTGAAATGCAACCAGTATTTTGTAGAAAAATTCGATTTTAAATTTAGAAATTGACTTTCTAGATAAGAATTCTATAATTCTTGCGGTTTTTTCTCAGTGTGGCAGGCTGTCGATATCGATATGAATCATTTGAATCATTTTTGGCTCTAACCTCCAACCGATTTCTGTCTTTCATTTTTTCTTTTCCTGATAACTGCCTCACATAATTTGGGCATAAATAAAGGAATGGAGCTGAGCAAAGTATTCAGGAGACTTGCCAAGGCACACAACGAATTTTTAGTGAGCGGCAAATGAAAATCAATATTGAATAAAATAAATAAATCAAAGAAAAGAAAGGAAAAACAGTTGTGCACATTTTGCAGGAGTTGCATGACTTTTCGGAATAATACCGATAACTGGCAAGAGGAGGCAAGAGACAAGATGGCTCTGATTTTAGCCACCCTGTCTAAAAGTGAACAAGTGACTAACTAAAGGATGATGAATTGTTCGTCCTGTTCCTTCTTTTAGCCTGCTGTGATTTGATGAATTTAATAAGCAAATTTCAAAGAATTTAAAGCAGATATCATTAATAACGTCACATTTATGATGTTGTGCAATATTTAAAGCGGAAATCGTGGAAAAAATCTTTAAAGGAATTTGCAATATTTTAAATGCAATAATTTTAACTGCTAATTCATTCTATATACAAAAATGTTCCTATCGAAAATTACGATTGTTTTGTTAAGGTTAAACAGGGATGAAATCTATGCCAGAGTTTTGGAAAATTTATATGCTTAAATGCAAATACCAAATTAGAAATGTTAATCTGCACCAAATTTAAGTGGCGAAAGTAGAAATAAGTAGAAATTTCGAGAGTAGAAATAATAGTAATAATAGTAATAGAAAGCAGAGGCAATACGCCTGCGGATGTTAAAGTATATGCTTACATGTATGCGTAGGCTGTGTGGCAAGGCGAAGCCTTTAACGATGCTCTGACATTTAAATGGCCACATTAATTACACGCCCCGTTGTGCCACAACCCCCCTAGATCCGCAACCCCCAACAACATCTGTCTAAGGGGAACTCAGCATCCATCCCCAATGGTTAAGTGTGTGCGTGTGGTGTGTGTGTGTGTGTGTGTGTGTATGCTACATTTGTTAATTACTTTTGGCATGGACTGTTTTTGTGCTGACCTCAGTGAAAGTTTTTTGTTTTTGTTTTTGTTTTTGCTTTTGCTTTTGGCATTTTACAGCAGAAAATGCTTTCTCAGAATTCAGCTGAAGTTTGACAACTTCGAGGCCCAGACGAACAGACGGACGGACACGTAAACGTACAGACGGACGGGCAACTCACGTGGGACTGCCGGAGGGGTAAGGCGAAAGTTCTCCACCTGCTACACTCAAAAAAAAAATGATCATTTATATTTTTAGGGGAAAAAAAGCATTTCTAAAAGTATAAATGCAAGATATGTTTAGATCAATTTTTTTTATAAAATTCTGAAACAGGTGATAAAATTCACTTGATCGACTTTTACTTTGGAGCTTAGGTGTCATATTCTAATTTTTTCAATTTAACTTATATGGAAATATATATTATATTTATTATATATTTTTTCAAATTATAGAAAAATCCAAATATAAGCCCTGGTTTTCAGAAAGCCACTAGCATGCATTTGAAAAATGTATTTTTTAAATGATAAGGCGCCAACGGCCAGGCGATTTACTAAAATGTAGGTCGATTGTTTTATGAGTGTATTCATAAGGCAAAAGCAGAGCAAAGTCGAGCAAAAGAGCATCAAAAGGCAATTAAAAATGCGCACTGTTAAATGAAAATTACAGATTTCTTAAGGTCCCGCTCTCTCTCTTCCCTCTCCCTGTCTTTCTTTCGCTCTCTTCGCGTCTCGGAAACGAAAAATGGTTTTCAATGAGCAAGCGCATATAAATTAATCATTAAGGATTTGCCACGAAGCTCAAAGGGGAACACGCAGCATACAAACAAAAGAGCAAAAAATAGAAAATTAATCTCACAAAGTCGACACCTAAAATACTCTACAAACATGGTCTTCAAGTTTTGCTAAATGCGCTCAAAATAAAATATTAAACGAGAGATCAAAAACAGAAAATATGAAAATAAATAAGATAGTTGTGCAATGGCAGCATTTTAATGCTCTTAAGTTTCTCTTAAAGCGCAGAAATACGAGATCACTTTCCTTCACATTACATAAATTCATCGGCCGTCTAAATTACACTTTTGTTGAGTTCTCTATCCTCTCTCTTGTGAGAGAGCAGTTATGTTTGTAGTATGTCCTCTCTCTGAAGCAAGCCCAGCATAGCCCTTAATAGCTGCGAGCGAAAGAGAGATATGTTGACAACTATTAAATTTATGATTTGCATTATTAACATTGAATTGAGGCAACGGCACATGCATGAAAACGTTAATTGATGAGAACGTGCCAATTATTGCTGCTCTGCTCTATGATCGCACACACTCACACACACAGACGCCATTGGCAATGGGTGGCGATTAATCAGGTTCCAAGGCAAATGCGGAGGAGGAAGAAGGAACTCAAAAGAGAGCTTGTAATATTTTATTACTCGTCTGCGCAGCATGCGTAATTATGTGCTATAATCAATTCTCACAGAGAGCTCACACAGACAGCTCATACACACACAAGCACACACGCGGCAATCGTAAATTTAAATCAAGCGCTGAAATAGCCAAATAAAAGTAAAACTCTGTGAAAGGCAAAAATCAAAATACACTGAGCAAAATTAAACATAAGGCGAAGAGCAGAAAAATAAAGAGAAAATTCTACATTTTAAGTAGAACAATTTGAATTTTTTAAATTGTTATGGATTTACAATATCACAGGATTCCTCATAATAATAATAATAAGTTAAGGTTTAAATTCTCTTGACTGTACAGAAGTATTTTCCAGTGTCCAAGCTCTTTCTTGACAAACTGTACATATACATATACATGTATATATTTTTATATATTCCATAAATGTTTCTGAGAATTTTGATTGCTCGGCAGCCAATTTTGCTGTACACTTTTAGTCATAATAATCATATGGAAACCTCCGCTGCAATTACGCTGTGACTATTCCTCAGAGCTGAGGGGTGGAGAGGCGTGGCAGGGGGCAGCACTTAAAGTCAGCAAAGTGTAAAAATGGGGCGCGACTGGTTTTCCCAGCTGGTTGAATGGACTTGACACAAACCGGCAATCGATAAACTTACAACTGAGGCCAGAAAGAAAGCACAATGGACAAATAGAAAATGGGAAAAGAAAATGGACAACAAAAAGAGAAACTCTGTTAGATGATTGACCTAAGGAGGAGTTTACTCATTTTGCAAATTGCCATTGAACCTACCAATTGAACTTGATATGTCATCACATTTGGATTGTAATGAATGGGGCTTATGGTGAGTGAGTATGTAAAACTCGAGGGTTCTTACCAAATGTTGTCTGACTGCATTTATCTAAGATGCATATTCGTTAAGCTGCAGTTGCAAATATCTATCTCGTTCTAAATGTAAATCTGATTAAAACATTCCAACGGAATTTACAAGTCTTGTGATATACAAATATAGTTGCAAATATATATAGTCAATGAGTCTTCACATCGTTTGCAGACATCATTTCAGTTGCAATGAGACAACGTAAACAGATGCCAAGTATCCTCGATAACCGAAGCTGTCAGTTGCAGATACTATTTTCAATCAACCAACTTTCCATCAACGGAAACTGAAAATGCGCGGGGGAAAAATATCAGACTTTATCTTCAATTTTTGATTATTATTTTTTTTTTTGACACAATACTCAGCTTAAATTCAGCTAAACTGCATATTGCGCATTCGCATCGTGCGACCAACCGAACTAGTTCTAATTGAAATTCCATGTTTTTGTGGGTCACTCGAGGCACATCGATTCGTCATTTGCAGTATCCGGTGTTGCTCAACTAGCTAACAGGTAAGTTCACATTCCCCCCCCCCACTCTCTCTCTCTCTCTTTCTCTCTCTCTCTCTTTGTTTATGTCTTTCTCTATTCAGTATTCATCTTAATCAAATATTTCGTTGATTGCTGCTCGACGAAGAGCACTTGTTAAGTTCTGCAACTGGCCTTACTGTGTTCATTATAAATGATACTCAACAAACACACACGCACGTACATACACATATGAGTGTATGTGTGTGTGTGTGGCACACTCAGGCCTCCTTAGAAAGGACCTCACTGACACTCGTGCAACACTTTCATTTATCTTATCGAATGTACTGACATCTTCTTACCTGCCTGCCACTCAAGCAAAATACACTTACCAACTAACTGTACCATGAATGATGCGTCCAGCTTGACTTAGCCAAGTCGATTTAGTCATATCCGTCTGTTTAAGGTAATTCTACAGTCTTTAAGAACCATTAACTTTAAATTAGGTAGATCAGTATTCATACGTCAGGGCAGATTTCAGCGATAACTGCGCCTGTTTCTGCGAAAATTGATAGAAATCGATATTTGACAGCAATAAAATAAAACACATTTTTAAAGATATACCCATCCAATTAATATATAATATATATATTATTGATCAATTGTATACATTTCACTAAGATTTCCTCTGATAGTGTATCCAGGAGATGTCTGTTAAGTTTGCCCCATTTGTAATTAGCAAATGGTTGCATGCTACATGAAAGAAAGCTGTCCTGCCAGTTTCCATCCCCAAACCTATTTAGCCCCTCTGCCTGCCAGTTGAATTTCTATAAGCAGTTGTGCACTTAAGATTCTTAAACAAGCGATTTGCATGTTGCATGCGTTTGCAGCACGTGTTGCACGAGTTGTTCTTGTTGCTGTTGCAGTTGCAGTTGCTGTTTAGCTTTCTTTTTCTTTTTATTGACATTTTGTTTGAGCTGTGACTGTTGTTGTACTTCAATATTTATTCAATCGTAAACCTGAACGTGAGCAAAAAACTTTGCTTTGTTGTCGTTGGCAGCATGGCAAATAGCAAAAATAAATTTGATTTATGCGGCGAGCAACTTTGCCCGGAGTAAAAACCGAGCACAAAATGCAGGCACATCAATGAAACTGAAACCGCATTCAGATCAACTTCTCCAGGTAAACTTTTCCAAATATACCATAATTTCAACTGGCAATGTGTGCGAGAGAGACAGCAAATGGCATTGCATTGATTTTCAAGCATAAAACTTGGCCAAATCACAGAGAGATAGAGAGGGGGGGGGGGGGGGGGGAGCAGTCAGCTCGCTAAACTGACTGCTTCAAGCAGATAATGCCATAAAGTAAAATTTGTATGCGAAATTATTCAACACAAATTCACAGACTGGATTTCAAATTCGTATTCGTTTGAATTTGCATTTTTGGATTTTTGTGCTCGCAGGCTTTTCATGCAACATTTGGTTATCACTGCTGCCAATTTCAGACAACAACAAGTTGCGTCTTTGTACTTCATTTTGGCCCTGTATACCCTGTAAAGCATTAGTTGGATGCGAGCGGTGTCTTTAAATTGTGTTTTTGCACAGTATTTTAGCATGATTCCTGATTAGTTTTAGTCGAATAGTTTCTTGTACTCCTCAGTATTTCAATTTAAATTGGCGTAAGATAAACAAGCAGATTGGAAGAGAAAGAGAGAAATGGCGAAATAGAAGGTAGAGAGATAAATAAGGAATAATAGAGATAGATAAAGCATAATAACAGTCAAACTAGTCGGATACTTTCTGTAACTCTTCTGTAGAAGTAGATAGATAGAGAGAGAGAGAGAGGGAGCAGAGCGAGAGAGCGAGGGAAAGAGATAGAGAGAGCATAACCAGTACAAACCCAAAAATAAAATCATTTTCGTATTTTCGGTTCTGTTCAATTCTGTCAATGTTTGCTGGATTTGAGTCCCACTCGTTGTGTTGTGTTGTGTTGTGTTGTGTGTGCACCCCTCTCTCCTTTCTCCCTCTTCTTCCGCATCTCCTCACATCTGCGCCTACCCATGTGAAATTGGCATAATAAACAATGACAATGTGCGTGCAAATGTTGTCGAGGATGCGCCCAGAAGGCAACATGGAGACAAACAGACAGGCGGACAGAATGCGAATGCCGCCTGCACGAAAAGTGAGTTAGCGAACTGAGTGATGCATGAATGCGAATGACTGGATAATGAGGTGAAGAGAGAAGAGAGCAGGAAAGAAGACGAAGAACAAGATGCAAAAGAAGAAGAACAAGTCTGTTAGCAGCATGTGAGCGGCATATGGGGAATACTTTGAAGTTACGGAATTTACGAGCTATCATAAAACTGACATTCAATCCAAGCAACTCTCTTTCCCCCTCTCTCCCTCTATCTATCTCTCTCTCTCTCTCTCTCTGTCTCTGTCTGTGTATTGCTCCCTAAAATATATATGCCTACATATCAGCAGCAATATCTACTGCAGTTAGCAGCTATTAATGGCGAAATTATCTAGGTTTGAACTAAACAAACTGAAAATGCTACAAATTTAGGAAAGAAAAATCAAAGTGTCGAAATCTTTATGGCCTAAAAGCCTTAATATAAAGCGTTAATACACTATAAGCTGAAGTCCTTAAGTTTTCAGCTTAAGAGAAACGAAAAATATAAAACAAATTGAATATATATAGAAATGCATAACAATTGCCTAAAGGGTGTAAATATATATATTTTCCAAGCGTAAAACTTTGAACTTTCTTCTTTTTGTCAATTTCTCTCAGTGTTGTTGCTGTAGTAGAATTATACTTGCAAAATTCTCGCAGTGCTGCTGCCATCAACGCATTTAATATATATCAGTCAGACAAAATGGCACGCCTAATGTTCTTATGGCTCTTACCCCTCCCCCATCCGGGCTGCCTCTTCTTCCCCATTCCGTTATCTGGATTTCACTGTAAGCTTTAGTTGCTGTTAACTCCAGTCCATTAGCCAGAGGGGAAGCTTGTTACTTGTGGTAACTGGCTCATATCTCTCAGCTGCGAACTACTTAGTTATCCCGCCTGTAATCCACACACGCACACACACTTGTCGAACACACATACACACACTATGGTCCTATGTAAGAAGGAAAGTTTGGTGATTGATTAAAGCAGATTGAGGACATAAATTAATAGCTTTAATTAAGCATAATTAGAGGCAAATCCATCAAAAGTCGCAGCTCAACTGAGGTTAGACCAATATTGATAAATATATATATATACATACATATATAATTAAATATTTGTATAACATGGAGCTTGGGAGTACTTTGCCTTGGGGATATCAAAAAGTATTGAAATGAGCACAGCAACATTTCGTGGCACAATATGTATTTTTAATGCAGTTCCATTTCTAAATTTAATTTAGGCTTTTGCCAGCTGTATGTTGGTGTGTGTTTGTGTGTGTGTGGGTGTAGGTGTGGGTGTGGGTTTTGGTGTGTGTATGAGTATTTATAAGTCATTGGTTCGATTTTGTCCTTTAACGATTCAATGAGCTCTAAAACGACTTTATTGATTTTATGTTAGCTTACACTCGATACAGAAGTCAACTGGGGCATGGAGGGTTGACACACTCACGGAGACATAGAGAGAGTGAGAGAGAGGGAGGCAGAGAGGGAGAGAGAGGGAGCGATTATAAATATTAATCGCATATACAAATGCGCAATTTGGAACAAAGCGGAATGTGATATGGGCAAACTGAAGAATACAAAGCAAACATTTGGGAGCTCAAAAATGCTGAGTTGCCAACATGAATAAATTATTGAAATGATATGTTGTTGTGCAACATGGCAGTGCCTTCTTTTCTTATTATCTATTGAGTAAGGGCCAATTGATGACGATGATAAGAAAAGCTCTCTAAAATATATCTAACACTAATAAATGAAGTGTAAGAAGTAAAGTATTTACAGGCAGTAAGTTTCGTGTGCAAACTGAAAGTGATTGTTTCAAAATAAGTCCAGTAGCTACATAAATGAGTTTGATCTGGATAAGTCGTTGTTCCTATAAGACTTGTTCAACCGATCTTGGATTATGTTGTTTTTTTTTTTAGTTCATGAAGCAATATAATACGCAAATTGGGTAAGTTTGATTCTGGTATATATATATATATCTATCTAATCCAGTTACGCCGTTTTTATTTATACTAATATTAGCAAAGGGGTGATATTATTAATAAATGTTCAGAATGTGAATCGCTAAGTTTTGGTTAAGGGAACCAGTTCTGTTATTTGGCTACCTGAACGAAACTCAAGCACTAACAATAAACTATCATTTATGTAGTTATAAATCAATAGTTGGTAAAATATTTATAAAAATTAAAATAACATAACACTCAAAGCAAGAAAGGAAGTTGAGCTGCTTTGTATTTTATTTATGTTAATTACTATGCTGGATTGTAAAGAATTTCCCAGCACTCTTCCTCTAAATGAATAAAGAACAGGTCTCCGAAAAAGACTTCGACTGTCAAAATATTGTGAGAAATGAGAAAACACTCTAAAGAAATGACTGCTTTCTCTTGGCAAGTGAAAGAAAGCTTTGTGTGTTATTTTTGGTCATGCTTCTTTGATATTGATTTGCAAGCGTGGCACGCCAAACGGTCTGTGGCACTCGAGAACAGCTGACACACACACACATACACACACAAGTAGTACACACAGGTAACGATGTGCCAAGCTCAGTCACAGTCAAAGCGGCCAAAAACACGCAAGCCAAACAAAAGTGGCCCAAACGAGAACAACACTTGGCCATTGACAGCCTGAAGTAAAAAAGCAACAGGCAGCAGCAAGCCTCTGCCATCCCCGCCCTCGTCCGCCCACCCACCTTACCCTACCAACCAAAAGAAATAAGGCATAATTACAATGAGTTCGCCCAGGTATATTATGCAAAAAAAAAATTAAATAATACAAGAAAAGAAAAGCGGCGAAGGGAAGAAAATGTTGTAATTCTCATTTTGCATATATTTCGAATTGGTTGGGCGGGATAGGTACTTAATTACTTGTTTTGTCCATTTTCGGAATTTTCATTTTTGAATTTTCCTTATTTTGGTTGCTTGGATTTTTTGTTTATCTTAAACGGCGACGCTTTGGGGCATTTTGTATTCGCTTTTTGCGCTTAATTTGCGGCGCTTAAACTTCGACCCCGGCAAGAAACAAAACGAAGCGAATGAAAGCCGGAAATGACAGCTGGAAAATTGTAAAAGGAAATCAAGACTGACAGACAAAGCGAGAGGCAGAGAGAGAAAGAGAGAGAAGCATGCAAACAAGACTTAGACTGCCACATGCCACACAGTATGGAGTGGAGTCAAGCAGCTTTTGCCCGATTCACACTCCTCGCTCGAGTGCTTTCACGAATTCGCTTTTGTCTTTTGTCTTTATCATTGTTCTCTCCTTTGTAACGCTTTTTGCATAGCCTTTAAACTGCTGCTCAGTGACACAGCGAAAAATAAGAATCTACTCCTATCAGCAAAAGAAGAATCTACTCCTATCAGCAATCTGATTTGTTAGTTGAGCTTTCGCGACTACTACATTCTTACTTATCTTCTGCACTATTTGTGTAGAATTCCATAATTCAGGCTCTCATATAAAATAATAAAACTATTTGTTTTAAGTACTTCTCACTCTGCTATGTCTGCGAACCGTCAAAATATCATGTTTTTCTGTAAGGCTTATCTTTATCACAATACTTGTCATAAGCACACACACACACACATATATATATTTATAAATATACACCCATATCATGATGGCGGATGCCGTGTGAATCTGATAAAAAAGAAAAGCCTCAAAAAGTTAAATCGCCTAGTCTAAGAACAATGAACGCCTTTTGTGATGCATACTTTTGGGCTGTTGTTTGCTTGACTTTCCTTATTTTTTACTTTTTCTTTAGCTTTTTCGTTCCAGTTCCAGTTCCGCTCCTGTTCCCATTCCCATTCCCGCTCCCGCTCCGTTGTTATTTTTATTGCGCGCTTTCGAAAAATGTTTGTATTTATTTTGATATCGCCGCCAGCAGCTGCAAAAACTTTGCCATTTTTGTTTATGGCTAGAATATCTTTCACTCCCTTTGCCAACTTGGTGACCTTTATTTTGTTGTTGTGTTCTACCTGGCATTTTTCTGGTCGCCTTTGTGTAACATTCGCAATTAAATGCCGCAAGCAATGTATTCACACACACTCACTCGAACACTCACATCTGGACAGCATAATTAACGCACATGACTAGACCAAAATATGGTCGGACATTGGCGTTGAGTCGGAAATGATTGGATTAGTGTGACCAGATGGACCAGACACTACGTTCGCACACAATTAAAGGTGTAATTAACCTGCACTCAACTTCGAATTAATGATTCTATTTGCCATCGAAATGTAAACTGCCACTTAAGCTCAATTTCTCATTACGAAACTGGCATTTTTTGCTTTGGGGTTTGTCCTGCTTCGAAATGCTTTTCTCCGCTTTTCCTTTGGCTCCCTCTTCTCTCACTTAAATTACATAACAGCTGCTGCAGCAGCAGCAGCAGCAGCAGCATCGATTGCTTCGTCTCAGACTTGCCCCAAGCTGTTGTGCTGCAACATTTCTAAAGGTATTAAGTTAACCCGTGTTTTTACTTTAATAGCTATAGTCAGCCATGCAGCGTGCAACTTAAAGCGAGTCTTAAATGGAATCAATTTATACCAAGAGTTATGAGGTGGCAGAATGAACAACAATTTGAGGCAAGTCAAAGTTGAAATATCCTTGCAGAATGGAGTCAATTTGCCGTCTCTTGAACTTTAATATAAATTTACAAAGCCGATCAATGGTTGCTATGAAAGCATGATTTTTATTGAATATTGTTCAAATAACGCGTGTAACTTAAGAGTCTTTATGCAACTTAGTCAATAAAAAGAATATTAAGCAATTCGAACGATTGAGGTCTATATGACAGACAGAGAGATAAACATGGCTATATCGTGTCTACTGCTGATAATAACATCAAGAATATTCAAATATTGTTAATTAAAGTAGTTCATAGAATTAATTAAACTCTTGTTATAAATCGACTACAATAAAAAGTAGGTAGTATTGTGGTTAAAAAGTAGTAACTGTGATACACACAAAAAGAAACCCTTAATAGTAATTTTAGTACTATTTATAAATCTACTACCATACTTGTAGTACCAATATTTTATTACCTATTGTAAACCTACTCTAATTTATATAATTTACCAAATAATAAATAAGATGTAGTATTTTTAAGTGCCATTTATATATCCACTGCAATAAATGGTAGCTACAAGTCAGATACAAATAAATACCCGACTAATAGTATTAAAAATAATTATAATAATTTACATTGTGCTTTTATTCAGCTACTACAGCATTTATACATTTAATAACGTAAATTTAAAGCCATTTTATAAAAGCTCACGAGTTTATGCTTAAGTCAATCAATTGCCTTGGAGCTCATCAGCTTAATGCCGACACTTTCAAAAGAACCACAAATAGTCATTCACGCACACACGCACACGGACACACACACACACACACACACACACAGAGACACGCACACATGCATTCATTGTATTATATGTGGCAACACCCACTTTTAATCCACATCGTAACCGTAACGCCCCCCACATTTCGCATTTCGCATTTATTTTGTGGACGTTGCAGAATCGCCCTCAATGCTTGCAACTCGCCTGCAGCTTTTTGTTTGCTTCGTAATTAAAAGCCATTGAAACTTTTTGGGCCCCAGCTTGGGGAATATTTTGCAATCGCCACTCGGAGCCCTGCAACTGAAGTGATGTGCAATTGATTTAGTCCGAGTGTGTACAACTTTTAATTAAACAAACGCAGCTGCACATAAAGCACACAAAAGAAGAAAGCAGCAACAAAACGCTGCGCGTGGCAGCTCATCTAATCTGAAGACCAATGCGGCGTATACGTGATGCCATAAGATGCGAAATGTGCCATCTATTTTGAGAGACACGCCCCCTTCTTCTGGCGCTCGTCATTCTGCATTTTGGCGCACGCCGTTTCCCATTTGGATGATTTTCAGCGTAGATACCCTGTACTTCTGGTTGTCAGCAGGGTATAGACTTTAAATTTCCTCGTGGGAAATGCAGATTGCTTTGTTTTATTTAGCTGTATTTTAGTATTTAATTTAATTTATAATTTTATAATTTTATTTCGATATTCTTTGCGATAATATGAACTCAGAATAATTGGTTCATTCTTTATTAAATTTCGCATCCGGTTTGCCATTTTAATCGGGAAAGCTGCGGTTCGAGTTCCGTTTCCAGCCTGACACTCTGTTCCAAACGATTCCCACCATTCGATTTCCGATTGCCACATTTTTCCCTAACTGCAGCAATTTCCCCCAAATTTAAATATTCAAGCCAGAAATTAATTCCATTTCCGTTCTTCAATCAGGAGAACGATTTATAACGCTTTGTATTATCGCTTCCAACAAATTGATCCTTAAGA
The DNA here is from genome assembly GCA_037043585.1 of Drosophila mimica. Taxonomy (NCBI): domain Eukaryota; kingdom Metazoa; phylum Arthropoda; class Insecta; order Diptera; family Drosophilidae; genus Drosophila; species Drosophila mimica. The sequence goes on from JBAMBE010001197.1 coordinate 311,816, forward strand.
GTAATGGTTAAATTTCGCTTCTGCTACTAAATTAAAATCTGTAAGTCTGTGTTTCTGGTTTGACATCCTGCTCCAAACGTTTCCCACAGTTCCATTTCCGCTTGAAATAAAAACCTAATGTTTTCAGATTTTTTTTTATAAAAATTGTATCTTGACATAATATAAATCAAGTGCAGCAATTTCACACAGAGGTTAATTCGATTTCCGTTCGCAACAATTCTGAGTTTTTGTTAATGTCTACAAGGAGGATAATTTAGGACAGGTTGTTGACTTGGGAACAGGGTAACACCCAATCAAGCTCTACCCCTCTCTCATTCTCTCTCTGAAAACTTAAACCTGCTTAATTGTTTTTTTATTAAATGGTTTTTGTCGTCTGCCACGTTCTCATCTCGTCCTCGTCGGCAGCGTCAGTGTTCTCCTCATCATCCTGGCACGCGTTACAATTTGCTTTTAATTACATGCCACAAGTCAGCAGCTGTTTTGCGTGTAAATTAGTTGAAGCTGCGGTTCACATCACAAAGTTGATGGTGCCACGTGTTGAATCATTCAAAAAGCAGGACACAAGGAGAAAAAAAGAAGAAGAAGAAACCCAGCCCTAAGCTCGCATTAAGTGCCCCCTGGGCATATGGACCTTACAACAACAACAACAACTCACATTTGGCCATTACAAATGTGAAATGTAAAATTTTGCAAATAATTTCACTTAATTTTTGGGGACATTTTCGTTTTTGGTCCTTTTGCCTTTTTCTCGTGTGACTTGTGACTTTTACCTTTTGGGCTGCAAATAATTCAAGTATAATGCGAACTTTGCATATAAATTGGCATTTCAGCTTGTCAAAAGAAACTGGGAGAGAGAGAGAGAGAAAGAGAGAGAGAAAGGAGGGTGTATATATGTATAGCAATTTGTTGAGCACATCACGTTTCTCCATTGCATCTAATCCGATCTGTCAACGGGCAACATATTTTCCTCACTTCTATTATAACTTAATTATTTTAACTACCATAACTACCAATATTAGTTAGTTTCTTTTATTATACTTAAGTTATGTTTTTGTTTAAAAGTATTAGTAAAGTTAATCATTTATTTTAAAGAACAGCTCTGTATTAGAATCTATGCAACAACAACTTCCATCTGGTTAAGGTAGGTGCGGCGATGGCGGGTATTGGTTCGAATCGATTTCTCTTCATCAAGGCAGCTTCTGTAGATGGGATTGACAATCTGGTTGCTCTCTCTCTCTCTCTCTCTTTCTCTGCCTCTTTATATATATTCTGAAATGAAGGACTCGCCAGCAGCAGCTCATTTGTGAGAAGTTCGCCATTAGCCGAGGCCAGCCAGCCAGCAGCTGTCACACATAAGTCAAAAGTGTCGCTCACAAAGCAGCTGCCCATAGTTCAATTGTTGTTGCCAGCAGCACCCTTTCCCTATCCACCCACTGTGTACAACCCACTTTTAATCCTAACTGAACCCGGCCCATTGTTCTTAGCCAACTCTGCAGCACTCGAGCAGCGACAAACTCTTGATCTTGCTCATTGCCAGCCCATGTCACAAAACTAACCCATCTAATCCACCCCCCCTTGGTCCTTCAATGGGTGAGTTTGTGACTGTCATGTGCAGTGTGGCGACAGCCATCACAGGATGGCTCATCCTCATCCTCATCCTCGACCTCATCTGGCTGGCATCCTGGCCAAACACGCAAACATTGAAGCCGAGACACTTGCGTCCATTGTTTGCGTAGCGGCCCAGCATTGTTAGTGCCAAAGTGGGCGTGGCCGCTCAAGTAGGCAGACGTGTAACTAATAGCAATCCCTCCCCCATCCCCTTTCCAACCATCGCCTCATAGCCATACAGCATGTGTTTAGCTGTCATTTTGTTGATTTATGCGCTTAACGCGCATTTTCACAAAATCTGTGACTATCGATTGTCGTTTTGTGTTCTCTTCAGGCTCTCCAGGCATTTTCATCTCAACTTTCAGGGCGTGTCACTTTCATGTCACATTTTCCGCAACATTTCCCGACGCAAACAAAGGCAAATGCCTAATTACAAAATGCGCCAAATTCAAATGAGGCAAAGTGGAAAACGATTCCACAACTAGATTTGCGCAACAGTTGGCCAACCGTTACCCCCCAGTACCACCCTCTCGCTCTCTCTCACTCTCTCTCTCTCTCGCCCTATCCTCGTCTTTATCTGCCCACTCTACAACAAGCTGGCAATCGCTTAATTTAATAAGGCATACGTTGCCAGAGCCAGCAGAAATGTTGCCAAACTTGCGCAAAACTTTTTTGACAAGTTGGCCAGAAAACGCGGGCGGTGGATTTTTTTTTTTTTTTGGTTATTTCTGGGTACTTCATTGAAAACAGTGTATATACATGTCGTATATACTCATTCTTATGCGAGCAGGTTTCATTACAAACTTTTTACGGACAAGTAAGGTCGATGGACGGACTGAGGGGGGGATGGGGATCTTGGCGCGTGCTGCTGTCAGTTGAGCACATTTTTCTGAAATGCGAACCCAAACTTTAAATTGTCTTTTATTTATTAATTTTTAATGTTTATCATTTTGTGTAACGGAAAACAACTTTTTACCCGCAAACTTTTCTCAAGGCGCTTTAAGCTTAAATAAGTCAAAATCCAAATTTCAATATATTAAAGTAAATAAATTCTTTAACGCTCTTGAAGAAATTTAAGTTCAGCTCCTTTGCTTCGAAATATGTTGAGTTCTCAGCAGATACACATGCTATTATTGGATTATTTTTTTTTCTACAAAAAACTAGAAGATAAAACTGAACGGAGTCAGGCAAAGCAACGCTCCTCTTCATGTCATAAACTCCTATTGAGAGCATCCTCAATCCAGTTTGAATATACGGCATCCACATCTCGGACACAAATGTCCTGAAAAATGATGTTCCTCAGGACAATCAATTAAGCTCACCTGCTCAACACAAATCGGGAAATACTTGAGGAATGTGGTGTCACTCCCAGACTTCCATCGCCAATGACTCCAACTAATTTGACAGCTCTGTGACCAACCCGAAAACAGCCTGGTCGTAAATCTAATAGACAACTGTATCGCCAGAAGAAGCCTAAGCACCTCCACTTGGGAGCTCCGATAGAACCATTAATCACTTTCAATTGAACCAGTTTAAGTCAGAAAACTTATACAATTCAATTAAATTGAATTGGTAATATATTGATATATATGTGTTTTAAAATATACCCAACTGTTTCATGTATTTCAAGTAATTTTATGACTGCATACATAATATAAGGGAACAAATAAATACATTGTTGTTGTCTTATTATTAAAAATTAGTTCAACATCTACCATAAGTTTTGAACATTTTTTCAATACTTGAAATCAGCGTAAATTGCCACACAAGTGCTGGCCACTTGCTGGGACAGCTTTTAACAATGAGCCCAAAAGTATGTAAACTTATTAACAATTCCACGGGAATTTCTTGCAACAACAATAGAAAAGCAACGAAAAACGATTGCCTGCTGATGAAATGGCTATCAATAACGTATTTTATTCGCCAAAACTGCTTATTTGCAGCTGGGAAATTCAAATGAATTGCGAAATTTTTATTCATTTTGGGAACACTAACATTCAATTTAATTTATGCGCATAAATAAATAAATAAAACGCAGCAGCAGCGGCAACAAAAACAACAATATCAATAAGAGTAGCACATGGAATCCCCGTTTCTCACACCTCCACTGCGCCAGAAATATTGTTTTTGGAGACGCACAAAAGCAAAAAAGCACACAAAATATATGGAAAACATATTCAAATGCAAAGGCCATAAAAAATGCTGAAACTCAAAGCAAACGAAAGCGACGCGTACAACAAAATTGATATCGAACAGCAACAAAAGCACAAAAGCCGAGACGAGGCAACACTTTTGAAATGGCCACCAAAGATACACAATACGACGTCACCAATCCAGATATGCTAAACAATGACCTCGACTGAGCAGACTGAGAAATGGAGAAACGGAGAAAGGGAGAAACTGAGACAATGCGAGGGCCGAATCAGCTTTGTGAGTCGGGTTTACTTTAAGATTCTGATTGAAGCAAAATAACTTAAAATAAAAACTAACTTTGGCACAACGAAGATTGCATACCTTTGTGGAATGGCAACCAATTGATGTCAAAGTAATTTGACTATAGCTTTATGTTATAGTAATGCGTTCTTAAAAAATCCATGACTTTGGCTTAAGCATGAGAATTAATTGAGGATGCAATTAAAGCACAAGGTTCTTTAGCATAACTATCCGTAGATAACTACCCACCCAAAGTTATCTATCTATATATCTGTATCTTTATAGAATTTGGTTGATTGCTTATAAATATGTGTGCAAAAATCGTTACAAGCTAAAATCGAATAAGAAGTGATAAGGTGTGAATAACCTTATCACACTTTTATATAGTACTTGTGTACATATTCGAAGGCACTCCTACAATCGTAGTCAAAGTTGCCACATTGCTGTCACTTTTTCATTAGTGAACCCCTCCCCCTACAATCGATGTATTTAAATTTCGATAACAATTTCCAATTCAATTCAACAGATGTTTAATATTTTTCACTCAATTATTTATAGAACATCTGATTTATTCACTTGTTGGCTCGATGCTCTTCGCTGATAACTCCCAAGAAGCATAAAAGCAACAACGACAACAACAACAACAAATGTGACGCGTGTGCTTTGTAAAGGAAAAAATACATGAAAAAAGGCCACTTTACGATTGGCAATCAGCCTTATAAAAAATCGCGCCTTAAATGCGTAACAACAACAACAACAACAACAGCAATGGTAATAATCAGCAGTCGGCAAACATAAGAGATAAAAAAAGACGAAAACAAACCAAAACGATTTAATTTCAATTTATTGGACTGTGCCTAGGCAATCACAGATATAACTTAAACACACACACACACATTTATATATATGAGATGACGTCTAAGCCAAACGAACAAAATTGGGATAGGTTTTGGCAACGTATACGAGAAGTGTGCATAGCATATCTACAATGGCAAAAAGCCAGCCATCAGGCGTTAGCACTGTTAATCTATCTGTTTCTGTATCTGTATCTGTATCCGTATCTGCATCTGTTTCTGTAGCTGCAAGTGGATTTGTATATGTATCTTCACTTGCATCTGTAGCTACATATTTCTCCGTGTGTATCTGCATCGATATATGCAACAGCATCTGTTAAAAAAACAGATGCCAAAAGTGTAATCGTGTTTTGGAGAGAGAGAGAGAGACAGAGAGAGCGCGAGAGCGTGCGACTGAGAGAGAGCGAGTCTGCATTCATAGTCAGAGTTGTAAAACGCCAACGCATCGCAAAGTAGCTGCATTAAAAACGTTGCAAATTGAATGCAATAAAAAGCAATAGTAAAAGCAACGACAACAGTTGCAACAGCTGTAGAAACATAGACACCGATAGCGGAAAACACTTACTAAAAAGGCCTTTGTCACTAGTTCTGCAATTCTTAAATTTATTATTCTAAAAACATAAAAAAAAAAGAAATCTATCCTTAAGTATATATTAGCATATTATAAATGTAATTTACAGAATATAGAAGTAAATTTATGTTAGTTTCACATTTCATTGCATTGGTATATAATTATACTATATATTGAATCTTATAATCAAAAAAATAAGTTCCGCAAATGAGCTAAAAATTTATTTTTCTTCAGGTCTTTAAGGTAAATGTATGTTTTAATAAATGAATAATTCCAATTCATATCTACGAGCTAAATAATTTTTCCGTTTTTAGGCAATTTCAAAATAAATGAATCGTTACGACCTTCAAAAGTAATTATTAAAATGAGCTTCGGAAGTGCAACGTTTAAAAAAAGGCAAGCAATAACTGAAACATTCGTATTTACTTGCCCGATATACATACATGCATATATACTCATAGCACTTTGAGAGTCTAAAAAGTGAGAACAAGTGAAATTAAGTTGTTACTCTCTATTATAATTTTCTTGGTCTCCGAGTAATCACTAAAATATTTGCATACTCTTCCTTGCTCTCCTTTCACTTAACAGATGCAAATAAGAAAGCGGGAGAGAGAGAGACAGACACATAGAGAGGGAGAGAGAGTGACTCGTTTAGCCAGCTTTTTCCATTTAAATACAACATATACAACACATCTCAGTTGGCACCAATCTACTCACATAGTCAAACTACCCCACGCTTATCTCGCATACCCTAACGATGCCTTGAAATTGAAAGCCGGAGCGCAATTGAACGCGTTCTGCCTGTCTGTCTGTCTGTCTGTCTGTCTGTCGGCACAGTGGGCCAATCGTCAGTCAGTTCGTCTCGAGCGTCGAACCGGTGTGGCCTGTCATAACAAATCGACAAGCGACGGCGACGGCGACGGCGACTGCGACTGCGCTGCTGGCTGCTGTGAAGATCGGCGAATGACCAGTGTTCGTTTTTTCTTTTCTTTTTTGTTGTGTGTGGCAGGCAGAGTTAAATTGTATCTGTATCTGAACGATACGCAGAGGCCAGCGGCAAAGCGATTGTGAAACGAGAGCTGCTCAGTCGCGACGAGGAGTCAAACAATTCGCAGTTGGTCGTTAAGTGATTTTATTTTATTTTATTTTTTTTTTAACGGCTGACGGCATCGATTTCCACGAGATTTTTCGCAGATCGTTGATTGATTCGTTGCGGGAACATTTGTTGCATGCCGCGCTTCTCATGCTCAATCAAATGCTGTGAAAATCACATGCTGTGTTCCCCTCTCTCTCTCTGTCTCTCCGTCTCTGTTGTTTGTGTGCACTTTTCTGGGCTTCAATTGACAAAGCGGCCAAAGCCAACAAAAGAATTCAATTAAGAAGCGACGCCGAGTCTCATTTTTTGGCGTAAATTCAATTAATTTGTAAAATAAATACAAACACAAAAAATAATAACATAAATTGAACAACAATTGTTTGCATAATATACATAAATTTCATAAAACCTAAAAACCAAGTAAAAAAAAATATTATAAGGTGAATGAAAATCGTTTTGCATATATATAAATAATGCAATGTATAAATAAATATAAATTGTTACATAATAGTATATATATATATATACATATATATATATGTATATATAAATAAAATACAAAACTAAAGAAATTGATAAAAAGTAAACAAAAAATGAAATAAATAGCTGCACAAGAATTGTTTGAAAATGATTTGTGTTTCTCTGAATGATACTGGTATGGTTGTTGTAATTGCTCTAATTGTATAAGCTGTGTGTGTTTTGGCCACGCCCACACGCCGCACGCCTTCTTCAAATACAACTGGCTTGGTGCGTGTGAGATTTTTATTAATTACTCGTTAGCTGCTGTCGTTGGCAATTTTTGCTTGTAAACATTAATTGTTGTGCTCAGTATTGTTTTTGCTGTTGTTGTTGTTATTTGTGAACTGTTATTGTTGCATTTACATTCTAAATTATTTTTATTGCCCGACGTAATTAGCAAAGTTGTTTTTATCCAGCTGCAGCAATGACGTCACAAGCACAAACCAAATACCATTTTATTGCTTCTGTTCTTTTTTGCTTTTCTTTATTATTTTGCGTAGCGCCCAAACAAACGACGAGCTTAACGAGGGGGGTGGTTGATAAGTGGGGAACATAAGTAGTATACATAATTGGGAGGTGTTAAGCATTATAAATTAAAAATAAATTAAATTAAAAATATACTTCGGCCTGAATATTTTAAATATATGGGGGTTCATTTTTTTTTTTTTTAGCAATTTACAAAGAAGATACATCTATATATAATAAATATAAATGATTTTATTTGCAGATCCAATAATAAGATTAAGCTTTGCCCATAATCTTAGCAAACTTCCCTCGAATTGATTACAAGTTTACTTGATTATCACAGTCTGCAACCGAATGTGTAAACAAATCAAGCAAAGAAACCCAAAATTATTAGAGAGTTATCACAAGAGCTGAGCCTAAGGCAAATAACGAATGATTTTCAAAATTTTTGATGGGATTTGCAAAGATTTGCGCAACACTTGAGAGCAGCAGTGAAAGTGATGACAAAGCAAATCAGCTCAATGCAATATTCTGGCTCTACTTTCATTTTAGATATCTTTGTATAAGTGTCTTTAATAGTATCTAATAATCTTGCATAATTATCATGTGCCCACAATTCAAATAAGTTATCGCGGGAGCTCTCAACGCATCCTAAATGGATTTTAATTGGCTTGCGGCATTCATTGAAATTTATTGCTGTCGGTATAGCTAAAAAAAACATATCTACTATTATTATTTTTGCGCATGCTATTTATGAATTAACAACAACAGAAACAAACAATGTTCATATTTCAAATGAATTTTCCAACAGAAAAGTACACGAAATCCAAATCCATTTTAATGTAAATCATTAGCACAATTTACATGTTGTGTCTGAGCGTGTGTGTGTGTGTTTTTGCTCTTCTTCTCGTGTTTGTAAAGCAATTTATGAGTTTTACACAAATATTTGGAATTTTTATTAGAGGCACTCAAAACGAGAACTGCTTAAAACATTTCAAGTGCTCAAAAAAGTTAGGGTGTTTTTTTTTTAATTTTGTGGTTCTGTTTGCTCTTTGTGTGCTGTATCTTAATGAAGTGGCATGCATAGGTAATTTTAGCAATAGTCGCAATAGTTAAAGCCACACAAATATATATAAATAAATAAATATATGTATATGATTGTGTGGCGAAACGTGACACTTGGCTATCAGATTTTGCACTTGAGCGCTAATAAAAAACACGCAACATCGCGAAGGTTGTTGCGGTTGGGGCACGTAGAATACAAGTAGTTCGACACACCAAAGTCATAAATTCTACTTATTGACTAACGAGACCAATAGTCAAGCAGTCGAGCAGTCGAACTGGCCAAAAGCGTTGATAACTCGATCGGTTTTTGCCAATTACATTCTCACTTATCGGGTCGGTATTTAATGCCATAATACTCGCAAAAGGAATGTCAGCTATGTTAACTAACAGACAAACACTCTGGCACAAAATAATAGTACTACTGCTACATAAAATGCTAATTCTAGTGCAATATCTATCGTATCTAATTGTTAGACAAATTTTGCTTCACTACTATTATCCCAGTATCCCATTATTCCGTCGTTTAATCAATAATTATCTTCAGTATTGATAGCTTGTCTTCACACAAATTTTTCATCATATTTTAACTATATTTTAAGTCATTTTTTATAATTTTTTCTTGTTTGTGTGCACGAATATTATTTTGCCCACAGCTGTATGTTCATATGGTCACTGCTATCTTAAAAATGAACTTATCACATTTCGAAAGTTTATCGCTAATGTGAGAATCACTCAGAGACAGAAAGAAAATTCGATAATAAAATATTGATAACATATTAACAAAAAAATGTATTAATCTTCTGTATGCTTTAAGAACCAACAAATAATTAGGTGCAGTGTTGGGAAACGTAATAAGAAAGGACAACAGATGACAAGTCATAAAACAACCCGCAATATAATATAGGTCACAAATGTTATAATGTTATACAACACAAGCTTCAAATTCTTAGAGCAGCAGTGTTGCATAACCTTATAAGCTTTGTTCAAGCCAAGCAAAGGGCATTCAAGAGTCGTTTAAAATTTCAAGCAATCTAATTGATTTTTGATGTGTGCAATGGCCAGTGTTTAGAAGTCACATGCACTTAACTTAACAACGAGGCAGCAAAAAACGAAACGAAATGAAACGAAACAAATCGCAGCTAACAACACGTTTCAGGCAATTGGCGCAGCCAGTGGCAATTAGTGTCTAAATGATGTCAACGCGATCGGCTTGTTTTGCTTTGTGTTTGCTGTTGTCTTTGTGTTTGTTCTTGTTCTCTTTCGCCACATGCAAATTGGTCGTCAGGCTGTGGGGTGTATAACGGTTAGCAAGCTTAATATCTCTAAATGTTAGTTAACAGCGACAAAGCAGCGCTCGAAAGCTTGCTATAGAATAGACAAACACAGGCTGAGCGCACAAAATGGCTGCGTTTGCCAACAGAACGCGTTTGAGACTCGAGCGAAGCGCACGTGCCGTGAAGCAGAGCAGCGTCAGCAGCAGCGAAAAGAGCGAGAAACAGATAACAAAAAAAAAATAAAAGCGGCGCCCCCTACAAAAGCTAACAAAAAATAAAAATAAAGCGGGGGCCAACAACAAGTGTGTGTAATAATATTCAAGGAGAGCAGCAGCGAAAACGCGTTCTCTCTCCCTCTTCAGCTGTGTGTGTTGGTGTTAAACTCACCACACTGTGTTAAGTTAAGGGGAAGCACTGTGTGCTGTCTGTGTGCAAAAAATATTTGCACACTGACAACATCTTGGCGAGCACGCAAAGCCAGTTGCTCCTTGAGTGCGAGTGAGCGAGCATCGCTGCGGGTGTGAGTGAGTGCGAGTGCATTAAAAAAAGTAAACAAACGTGTGAAACCACAAAACTAAAACGACGCCAAACGGCAAATACAATTTTACCACTGTCACCAAATACAAAACAAAGCAAAGCAAAACAAAAGAGCAGCAATCAATTTTTTTTGTTAATGTTGCGTGTACACCCACACAAACACACATATGTACAACCGTTATCGACTTGCATATGTTAAGATATTTATCTAGACGCCAGCAAATTCAAAACAAACTATAATAAGGGTAATCACTGTTAGCTGTCAGTTTAAGAGGGATGAGTCAAGGGACAAAAGGGGGAAACAGCTATTTACCGTCGGAAGCGACGGAACGTGTCCAAGACCGAAATTGGCAAAGCACAAATTAAAATACAAATAAAAAAAAATTAAATAATATGAATTGCAAATATAAAAAGTAGCAAACGTCGTTAAATCAGAACGTTCTTTATTTGCACGCGCCACAAAAATTACAATAAATGCAAATTATATTTGTTGTCAATCATAAGCGATAAAAAAAACAATAATAAAATCGACACAGTAGGAATATTTGATGCTGTTGCTATAGTAGCGATATTATATAGGGGTCACTCCGATGTTGATTGTTATTGTTGTAAAGAACATTAAAAACTGGTGACAAATAAATTGGGTTTTGGGTAAACAAAAAAAAGTTATTCATTGAAGATGTCATTTATCAAACAATTAATAGCATAAAAGCTATGATATATTGATTAGATCTGATGAATACACCTATTACTATTATTATCTTTATATTGAAATAATATTGCCTTAAAATAGTGTCTTCAAATTAGACAATAAATTGCAGCTATCATAAAAATCAAAATAAAATATTTAATTTGTTAATTGTGTGGAATGTGAAAAATTCGCCGAGTGGATTTTTGAAATAAATATCAATTTTTTTTTTTTTTTAAATATCAAAAACCAGTCCACAAATGTATATAATTAATGCATATTTTTATTTATGTCCCGCTTTTTTTCTTCCATTTCAACAAACTCGACCAAATAGAAATTTGCATTTTAATCAGTGAAAACAAAATAATAAAATAATATTGTATCTCCAGTTGCTGGCAGGCTATTTTTTCAAAATCAATAAAACCAAAACAACAGAAATAAAAAGACAACACAACAAAAGTCAAGAAACGAAGATAGCAAAAAGACGGCAGATAAAAGTATCAAATGAAGCAGCAACAACAACAAAAACAACTCAACAAAAAGCAACACAACAAAAAATTGAATAGCCAGTGCAGTTTGTAAAGCGCAAAAACCCAAAGAAAAACCCATAAGCAACAACACTAAATCAAAAAGACCAATAACTAAACCAACATTAACAACAGGAACAACTAAAAAATGTCGGAGAACAGCGACAACAATGGCGACCAGCAGAGCCAGGGCCAGGGGGCGGAGGGGGAGGCGCAGGGCGAGAACAAAATGAAGTCACGTCTGCGCAAAGGAGCCCTGAAGAAGAAGAACGTGTTCAACGTGAAGGATCATTGCTTCATCGCCCGTTTCTTCAAACAGCCCACATTCTGTTCCCACTGCAAGGACTTTATCTGGTAAGCAAACAACCGCAATTAGTATATTCATCTATAGTTGGAAATCCCTTGACCACATTCGATTTAATTGAGCTAATAAAATAATAAGCTGCTCTTCCAATCCATCCATCTAATCTTATAAACATGCTTGAGTAGTTGATAAGATTGCTACAGCTTGGAACTTTAACATACCAAAGTAATTTCCTTATGAGACAAAAGAAAGAAAGTTGAACTAATCAAAAAAGAAAACTACTTTTTTCTATAGCTACCCATAATATAAACATGCTCAAGTAGTTGGTAAAGATTGCTAAAGTTCAAAACTTTTACATATATACAAAATTTGTGCAATAAAAAAAAGTTACGAAAAGTTTTGTTTTAAACAGAACGATTCGCAGCACTTAATAAATTATTTAAAACTTAGTAAGTTATAGTTGACCTAACCAAATACAACGGCTTTTCCAATCAATTCAACTAATCATAAAAACATGTTTGAGTTATTCGTGAAGATTGCTTAATTAGAAAGCTTTTACATAAAAATGAAATTTTATGACAAGCCAAACGAAAGATTCGAAAATTTGTTTTACACTTTCGAAATACTATAAATTAAATGAAGCTCAAAACTCAGTTCAAAAACCGACTCCTTCCCAACTTCACGAACAAAACGATATTAATTTCTACCGAATCCCGAAATTAAATTCTAACAGAAACATCACCAAATCAAATGTTTTAAAACACAAAGAAAGATAGTTGTATATCCTCTCTATCTCTCTCTCTGTCTCCCTCTCTCTCTCTCTCTCAGGTAAATAAAAAAGATTTAAAATTTGCACTCGTCATAAAAAGACATAACAAATTCAGACAAAACTTTGAGCAGTCAAACCTGAGAAACACTTGAAAAATTAACCAAAACCCTTTCAGTTCAAACTTTAAATATTATTTTTATTAATATTATTTATCAAGCTGTAGCATAAGAAATCTAAAAGCAATTTTGAATTCGCCAATGAAGACATTTTTGTACTGACAACTATTTTTAGTTTAGCTATTTCTCTCTCTCGGTTTATTTTTCGCTTTTGGCTGTTGCATTTTTGTTGCTGTTGTTTTTGTTGTTGGTAAATTCTTGAATTTATGTTTCATGTGGCACGCGGCCTGTGGCACTTGTGGGTCTGCGCCATGACAGCAAAGTCGGGCACATAACTAAGCAGCGACGGCGCAATCGATATTTTGTCTATCGACAACAACAAAAACAACAACAGCAACAACAATAGCCACAAGCTAGAGCCAAGCTAATGACATTGCAATGGAACTTAACTTGACAAGCACAAAACGCTAGCAAAAACAACAACAACAGAAATACAAAGTAGCCCTGTGTATTCATTTAAATTTAGGCAAAGCCCGCTCCTCAAATCCAGCTTAATCCATTGTTATACTCAAGGAGGACAAACAACAATTTTTTGGCAACATTTTGAGTTCAACTTGTGGATTATAAAACAATCTCATGCGCATTAGGTAGGTGGTAGAGTTTTTTTTTTTGGTTCACCTACCATCCAACCCCCAACAAGCTAACATTTTGCCGACCTTGGCAAATATTTGCGTAGTGCGCCAGTAAAAATGACAACAACAGCATTTTGGCCAAAAACACTTTATATGAAAAAATATTGTTCTTTGTTCTTGCAGCGGCTATCAATCGGGATATGCATGGATGTAGGTATTTTTTATTTAACGACTTATGCGCTCTACATAAAAGCCAAAAGTCATTCATACACATTTTACTGCTAGTTGGGGATTGTGAATTGTGGATTGGGATATACATTTGAAGATTTCAAACCAGAATGTCTAAACTAAACTCCGTTGTAACTTTATGTCTACTCATTTGAACATCAGCAAATCAGGATGTGAAAACCGGAACCGGAATAAAATTCTCTCCATAAATTTCTCGCCTTATAAAAGAAGGAATATTTTCTTGAAAACGTTAAGGAAATGATATTACTAGCCTAAGCTGTAATACAGAAAGACCAGAAATAAATAAAAAATACTGTCTGAATTACCTTTAGAAAGATGAATAATGAAAAAGTTATTAATTGAAATTGTACATTTGATATTCATAGTTAAGCCTAAAAAGCACTAAAAAGTGCTTTGACAAGTTTGAGTTTAAGTGTCGGATTCGGTGTTGTTTGCGGTTTCCCCCATTTCCGCTAGCATTTTAATTAATTCACAATTAAACATTCAGAATGAGTGGGCGATATCTTACTCTCAAATGTCAGAAGCCTAATCATTGAGTTGACAGCTGAAAAACCTACAAAATGAAAATGACAAGAAAATTAATTGGAAAATTGTTGACTAGAGTCAAATTGCCGAGCGACATGTCAACAACAACCAGAGCACTTTGGGGCGTGACGTTAATCTTTATTATTATCTGTGCTCGCTTGGCTAATTGGTGTAAAACATTAAGGCAATAATTAAATGAATTGCTGTTTAAAATGCGACTCTAATGTTCGATCTATGACCGAAAAGGAGAATAAAGCGCGTAACTGAGCCATGTGAAGCTGAGACCCAAAAAGGCCAACAAGCTAAAAGATACATTTTGAGATACTTTGTTGTTGCTGTTCTCCTCGTTTTGCTTTTCTTCTAGCCGCATTGTGTATACGCCTAGTGTTTTTTTTTTTGGCCAGCTAATTAACAACTTGAGTAACAATTTTCAACGCGCCGCGTTTCGGCCAGTTTCGGGGGTTGTTTCGGCTTTTAATTAATAGTGTTGGCTCTTTGGCTGCACACGTCCAACCAGGCGTTGCAGGCACGTACACAGAATGTGGCAGAAGGGGCAGCAAGGCTAGTTGTCTTGTGCCTTATGCGCCCCAGGTGGCCAACTGGTTTCGTTTTTATTTATTTCTCTTTTTTGGGGGGCAAGTGAAAATTACCGGCGTGCTTATGCCACGTCATTTGCATAACAGCAGCAGCAGCAGCAGCAGCGCCCTGAGCACAAAACAAGTTGTGCTTCAAATACTTTCTCAACTACAATGAAATCAACAAAAAGTGCTGTTTTATGTTGTTCAGCATCAGCATCATCATCAGCATCAGCATCAGCATCAGATTGCACAAGTGTTTTCTCTGCGCTGCTTTCAAATTGTTATATTTGTTATAAATAGCTGGATGCAGAAATAGTTTATCTCTGATAATGCAGGCTTTTATCTCTGGCAAGCAATTGTTGTTTGGCTGAATAGGCTTATGCAAACAAAGCCAGAGCAGATATGAGAGCAAATAAAATTAAAACAGTTATTGATTGTGATCAAACAAACGACAATGACACTAGTTGAAAGTTGCAGATGAGACAGCTCGACTGGCAGCATTCTGATATTAGTTGCAGTAAAATGTAGAGATGGGATTTGCTTAATAAAGTCGGTCCTTCTTATTCGATCTTTATTATACATTTTGAATAATTCCTTTGCCTTAAAACTTATTAAGCCAGACAGTTATTTCAAAATTATATTCTATACTTTATGATTCAAATTTAATATACTCCATTTAAAATGCTAGTCACGAACTCGTATCGTATTTTATCTGCGTAACTTTTTAACTCAATCTTAAATCTCTTGCGTGCACTTTAACTTTTTTGCTTGCGTGTGAAATTAACTCGCAAAGCAAAACATATATTTTTTTTTATTTTATTTTCTATTTTTTGTAACAATTTTTGTAGCGTTCTTTCTCTCTTTTTTGTGGCTAGCGTGCTTGCTGCTGAAAAAACCGGAGCCGAAAAAATGTGCTTAATTAAAAATTGAAAAAATGCAACAAACGATAAAAACAAAAACTAGGCGAGGCAGTTGCAGATAGCAAAAAGTGTAGCACAACTGCAGGCGCGGCGAGTGGACTGTGAAGTTTAACTTCATTTGATGCGCAAACACACAAAAAGTGACGAAAAAGCCAAAAAAAAAAAAAAAAAAATCAATCGACAAACAATGCGCAAATAGCTGAAATGTAATTAAACTTAATTTTACAAATATTTAAAACGAAAAATGAACAATTCTTAGTTGAAAATCCGTGCAATTTTTATAGATATGGGTAAAACAGAAGGGTGCAGTGCAGTTTGGCTAAAGGTATGTAACAGGCAGAAGGAAGGAATTATATATTCCAATTTACCAAATTACATGTTTGGTCGAGCTTTCTAGACCAGAGCATTCGTAGTGGCTTAAACATGGGCTTTTACATTTTAGGCCATCAAATCGATTTGGATAACGACAGCTGGCCGCAGCAGGCCCTGAAAAACCACACCATAATTGCCAAATTATTAACAAAAATGCATTTAAATTCAAATTGAAAATTGTGTTTGTCGATGTTTGTGCACAAAAAATGCAAATGACGACAATATACATGAAGTATATATAATAATAATATTAACAAAATGTATATATTTAAATATTTCTATATATTTTTATACTAGAGTGATACATTAACCGTATGTTCGGTGGGGTTAGAAAGTAATACATACACAAACTCACACATGGTCGATAAGCGGCTTGTGGTCAAGGCACTTTCAGCTTATGGAATATGGCCCAAGCGAGCACTAGTTATATTTTGCCTGCTTTGCTGCTTGATAGGCACGTAAGCTCCAACACAGCCACGAACTGGGACCTAGAACGTAACGGTTAAGCTGAAAAGTAGTCAACGCACACACACACACACACACACACATGTGTGTGTGCAGGGTTTTAAAAGTCAGTGGCAACATGTCAGCCAGCCGCAAACAAATATGAAACCTTCACCTTTTGCATTGCAAATTTTTAATCAACTTTTAATCTCACAGTTTTAACAAGCTTGATTAAAAATGAATTACAAGTTGAGATACTACGCGTAACATCATTAATTCTGAAAGCCGTAAAATAACACATTTATTACTCAATATGCAAAACAACATTGGACAGTTACAAATACATATTAAATTATCTTTAAATTTCATTGAATATTCAATTTTGATTGCATATTTATTATATGAAAGCGAATAAAACTGTCTGACATGTAGCAAAAACATGTGTGTTTTTTATTTGGCAAGCATTGCAAAAAACTTGATTTTCAATCAAAACAATAAAGAATATTTATTAATACGATTGTATGTATGTATGTACATACATATGTGTTTGTGTGGGTGTGAACGTGAGTATAAGAAAATGTTTGCGCTTTCTACTGTCAATTTTAACAAATTTCAATATCTGAAAAATATTAGAATTTTCTTCTATGATTCTCAACCCCTCTTGTTGTACGTTTTTTATATAATCGATATTTATCGATAATTGTGAAGCTTTGAAAGTTATCGATAGAAAATGAAATTACCTGCTCTAGCGTTGATAGATCGGCATTTATACACATAAACAGAAGATACATATAGACAGACTTGTCTAAGACTAATATATATCCCTTTCCTTTACCTTGAATGATTGAAAATACTTTCTTCTGCCCGTTACATTACATTAAACAATTTCATTATAACCCATTTAACCAGTCTCATTGAATTCAGTGCTTATAAATATGATATTCAACATTCAAGAACTAATACCCAACTGATAAGTGGGACGCTGTTTATCTAACAAACCCAAGGAACTTAACCTTTGACCTGTGCACCCAACTATAATAATTATATTGATTGAATTTGATGGCAAATGGGAAGTAGTGAAGTGCCTGGGAAAATTAGCATATTGATTAATAAATATTTGCAGTGTTGGCAAATTAAATATTTATGCAAAGTGAATAACACCTACACACAACAACACACACACACGCGCACACAATTACACAAAATACCAATTCAATTAGTAGGAAATTAGCAGAAACCGCATTTCATGTGTAATTTAAGCTAAAACAACAATTAATTTCGCATTTGACCTTCTTGCAGGGGTTTCGGCAAACAGGGATTCCAGTGTCAAGGTATGTAAATCAGAAGGGAACCCCCAAAAAAGGACTCTCACTGAAATCAACTTAACTCATCAAATTGAATCGTTGCAGTCTGCTCATATGTGGTGCACAAGCGTTGTCATGAATACGTCACTTTTATCTGCCCCGGCAAGGATAAGGGCATTGATTCCGTAAGTGTCTTGTATGCCTTGTCTATCCAAATACTAAATATTAAATACAAGAATCCGCATACTAACGATAGCCAAGTTTAACTTAGTAAGCAACTCAATATTTAGCTTTAGCCTTAAGAACTTTTGCATAGCATTTTTATGTGTGAAAAGTGGAGACACATTCCTAAACATATATTTTTGTATTTATATATTTTATATATATACTTTTTTTGTTTTGCGTTTTTTTATTTGTTTGCACTGTCAAATTAAAGTGTCACTTTGGGATTTTTTTATGTTTGCAGCGGGGATTTCAATTTAGTTGTGAAGCTTGTCAGCTGATTTCCAAGTTATTTTAGCATATTCAGTATAAGTTCAATAATGCATCTAACATCCAGACAGAAAATCATCCCTCTTTTATAAGTAATCTATTTTTCATTTGGTTGCGTGCTAGGGTATAGAATCTTCGGCTAGCCAAAGTTAACCATTCCGTTTCTTGATTCCGCTGTGTTATTTGCGTTGGGTATAAAAATTCCCGCAATGCTGTCTCGAATGTCCTGTCTGATGCTGCTGATGTTGCTTTTGCTGCTTTTGCTACTGGTTTAACAACGTAGCCTTTTGAGTTGGTTGTGGGAGTCGTCGGCTGACTTCCCCAGCTTAAAACTTGTCCCATGTGTCCCAAAGCTTCAGCTGGGATTTCATGTCACACAGTGCACACAAAATAGCGAGATTTTAGATTAAGTCCGCGTTGAGTTCATTTACGTCATAAAGCAAGAGCAGAATATTAAATGCATTTTGTATGCGAGCAGCCAGATTAGAGCAGTTTGTAAATTATGCAAATCTTTCTTATCACTTTAGACTTAAAATTTAATTTTTAACACTTCTCTCACATAAAAATGCTGTTAGATTGCACTAAAACAAAATGACAGCTTTTAGTTAAGTTAAGCAGCTAATCAATATATGTAGTATGCAACTAAACTTAGTTTAAACAGTGGAACAAAAAAAAAAAAACAAAAAATCAGAAAAAAAACAGATTATACTAACCACAATTTAGTGTTACAGTTAGTACTGCTTATTGTGCCATTGTTCAGCAATGTTTAATTGTCATCGTGCTCTGTTTATTTACCATAAATTTGTATTTGTATTTGTATTTTCATGTACCAAAAAAAAAAAAAATTATTTGTCAAAAAATCACATCGTCCACCAAAAAAAAAAAAAACAATAAACAATAATAAAACCAAAACAATACAATAAATATATAAAACCAAAATTCCAAAACTGTGGCACCGTTACACGCATTAAACAATCAAAAAAAAAAAAAAAAACACAAAAACCAAATAAAGGACTCACCAAAAACTCAGCACCATTTCGAACCATTCACATACGCAGGACCCACGTTCTGTGATCATTGTGGTTCTCTACTCTATGGCATTTACCATCAGGGTCTCAAATGTTCAGGTAATGTCCAACAAAAACAAAAAAACACTTATCTTCTATCTGTACCCGAAACTTCCGCCAAAAACTCTGTCTCTGTCTCTATCTCTCTCTCTCTGTCGCTCATTTCCAAACTATCTGCTGCTGTCTCTATTGTCTTTTATCCTATCGCTCTAAATTCTACTCCTAAGTTAACTTGCTGTTAATGCGCTGTTAACAGACTGTTAGGCTTGCAATCGCTTTCAGCTTTCTACTTTTCTCCCTTTCCACCTCCTATGTGTGAGCGTGTGTGTGTGTGTGTGTGCGAGTGTGTATTTGTATATATTGTGCAGGGTGTTCAACTTTACCGATTCAAATTTAAATCCACAATCGAAACTCAACATTTTATTGAACACCCTAACATATTGCTATTAAATGTTAAGTCAAGTGACGTCATAAAATGACATTGTACATATCTATGCATAGCATAACCATTTGTATAATACCCAACCCAAATACCTAATGTATAAATATAATGTATATAGAATCTGTACATAGGTTATGTTTGTAGCTCCGCACCAACCATGGATTTATTTATTGTGCGATTTGTGTGTTTACATTATTTTGGTAACTGTTATCAATTTATAAAGCTTTTTTCGTGTGTGTGTGTTTTTTCTTCTTGGCACTTGTCCAGACTTTGAAAAACCTGTTCCATCGGAAGGCAACCCGTTGTTCAGGAAATTCATTTGCATAATTCTGACAGCACAGAATGTACAAGCCCTATATGTGAGAAATGTATATATGTATACATATGTATATATGTATATACAGTAATCTAATTAAAAATTTTAATGTGGGCCTGCCAGCTATGCAGAAAGATACCAAAAATTCAGATAAAAGCATTGTTAAAATATGCACAAGCGCACAGCAAACATTAGGAGTAATGGGTTTACCTCCCGGGAGGGTACCACAGCTGTGTGGGGGAGTTGAGTGGTTAGCTGCTGTATCTTTTTGTTGTTGTGCAAATATTTAATGCACTTGCAGAATGAATGCAATGTTGCAAACTTTGCCCGAGAGCTCAGCAACTATTGTCCTTTGTGGCATCTTGCATGTGTATATAGTTGTGCGTCAGTGTATGTGTGTGTGTTTGTAGGTGAGGGATGTTGCTAAGTGTGTGTGGGGCTTGCATACTTTGGCCAGAGGAATAACTAAAGTTTAATTCAAAAGAACAGATGCTAAACACTTTTCGTTTTGATATTCTTCTCTTCTCTTTTATACTCTGATGTTGGCCTTTGTGCTTCAATTTGAGTTTGAATTGAAATACTTCAATTATTCAATAGAATAAAAGGATGGCTTAATGAAGCTGATCTAACGAAAAATTTAAATATGAGTTTAGTTTGTTTCCTTCAACATTGCAATGCGTTTATGTTAATAAAAGTTTTTTTTAATATAAAACAAACAAATGTGTGAAATTGATCAGTAATATGTCCGGGTACAATTGAGTACAATTGTTGGTAATCGATTTATATCTTTATCTATACAATGAATTAAATTTGATCTGCCTTTAATCTAAAGTCTCCAGCATTCATAGTCTATGAGATAGGCTTGTTTATACAGACAGATGAATGGACATGGCCAAATCGACTCAACTGTCGCAGATGCCTCCTTCTGCCTATTACTTTCCCACATTTATAATTGACTTGTTCAAAACTTGGCTTAATTGTATCAAAATTAACGTTTAGTTCTCTAATTAAACTAAACAGTTTATGCCACTATGCAAAGCACTCAAATGGGCTGCGGTAAAGAGGCAACAAGCAGTCTGTTAGTTGGAAATTAAGCCAGCCAAAGTCAAGTTACACTGCAAGAACCTTCACAAGTGCCCTTTGTGTGTGTGTGTGTGTGTGTGTGTGAGTGTGTATGAGTGTGTGCTTTCAGCCGACTAACTCTTGAGGTTTCGCCATGTTGCACACAAAGCTCTCTGCGAAATGCTCAATTGTGAGAGAGAGGCGCGAAAATCGATGCGGCAACAAAATGTTGCGAGAAGTCATGGCAACTATTTGTAGGGGGGAAAATTGCAGGGGCAGGCATGTAAATTGTATGGCATTTCATCATAAATTTAACTAACATTTGCAACACGTGCGCCCAGCAAAAAGAAGACAGGAGAGGAGAGGCAACTATGCGGCTTCCCTCACAATGCTCACACAATGTTATCAATTATGTGTTGTCCACTCCAGAGCCCCGCCCACTGTGTAATAGAATCCAATCCAAGTGTTTAAGCATTGCCTTTGAATCGCTTCTTGGACTGCAGACAAGCGTTGCCAACTTTGTTGCTTGCCACATAAAGTTCTACTTGATGTTGTCGTTCTTGTTGTCGTTGTCCAAGTGCGAGTTTCTTTTCTATTGTCGTGGTTATTGTTGTTGTTGTTGCAAATCGGATCAAATAAATTTTGTAACCAGACAAAACACAGACAGACAGACAGACAAACAGACAGACAGGCAGACAGACAGGCGGACAGAAGGCGACAGTTTGATAAATATAGCAATCAATTTATCAATGGTCGAACGCTCAGGTTTTATATGGCTGTTACTCTTCCACCTGTTGGTCCTTTCGATTTTTACACCCTTGGGCATAGAGTGAGTGTTTACTTATTTATTTCTTCTTTTTTTTTGATTTGTCAACACGTCAGACTTATTTAAGGAGAGTCTATATGTACTATAATCGAAGAAAAGTTGTCTCTTCTTTCTAATAATTTCTTAATGGAGAGGCACAGTGAGCTTATGATGACAGATGATTTATGTTTCCTGATAAATGTTTCCTCTTTTAAGATTACTTAATTTATTCATTTCGTTTTGGGATGGATGAAATGTTAAAAGTTGTCGTTGACAACTTTGTTTAAACTCAACCAAGTTCAATTTGAGGCATTTAAACACAACAAATTTTGAGACAGCTTAATTCACCATATCCCCCAAGCAGTCTTCAGCCAGAATTGACTTTATAGAGTATTGAATATTCGGCTAAAATACAAGACAACACAACAACTTGCTGTTCATGTTTCTTGTCGAAGTTTCCCATTTCGCAATCATTTCCCAATTTAATCAAATTGAATGCAGG
This sequence comes from Drosophila mimica, assembly GCA_037043585.1. Lineage (NCBI taxonomy): Eukaryota > Metazoa > Arthropoda > Insecta > Diptera > Drosophilidae > Drosophila > Drosophila mimica. The sequence continues at coordinate 334,352 of JBAMBE010001197.1, forward strand.
TGGCCAATGTTCATGGGCTTTGAGGTAGGAAAATGTTCTGCTTATTGTTTGTCGGGCAAGTCAATTTGTGCATTTTATTGCCTACGACACACACACATACTCAACACACACATGTGTGTGGGGTATATTGTGTGTGTGTGTGTGTGTGTTAATTTGTGTCCGTTTGCCGAGCGGAAATTGAAAACGAATCTAGTTTGCAGCTGTTTGATTTGCTTGATTGGTTTTTCGCCTCAGCTGCCAGCCAAGTCCCATGTGTGGCTGTTAAAATGTGTATGTGATGGTGTGTATGTGTGTGTGTGTGTGCGAGTGTGGCATGCTGTTAACAGCGATACCGCTCCCTTATCAAGCACGCTGTCATAATAAATGACATGGCAATTTATAAATGCAATCCAAAACACTACGTTAAAAACTTGCCAGCAATTTTATCAGGACATCAGTGCTTAATATGCTTCCACTTCTGTATGTTTATATATGTGTGTGTGTGTGTGTGAGTGTGTATGTGTGTGTGTGTTGAAGTACATCGTTGAATTACTGCAAAATGAGGACACACACAATTGAAGTTGGGCAATTTTTCGGCTGGCAGGTAGAGATATAAAATGCCAGATAGCGCACAAAGCAGGACAGACATCAGGGAATGGTTGTGGCAGGGGCAGGGCAGGAGAGAGAGGGAGAGCATGCAGTGGCATGCAATAAACAGGCAGCTAAATTTGTTAAGTGACAACTGAAAATGTACAAAAATAACAAGAGAGAACGTTGCAGTGGGACGTAACCGACAGCGAAATACTCTGATACAATAATTTGTGTGCAGCCAAAAAATACTGTCCAAGGTAGATATAAGATAGTAACACTTCTTCGAAGTTTGGCAACTGTAGCTCTTAAATTACGAAATATATGAGCTTTTCGATCAATTGTCAAGTCAAAATAATACTCCGAAAATCGGCATTTGGGCATAGGTCGAACCTTCAAAATGGCATAACTTCGTCAAAACTCACCGCATTTTCAAAAGTGAGGCCGTTTTAATCATAGTTTGGCCTCTAGATCAATCGTACATTTAAAGTTGAAAACGTGATTTTGGGTCGGAACATAAGTCAAAATTATAGTCAGAAAATCGGCAACTGGTCATATAGGCATAGGTCGAACCTTCAAAATGGCATAACTTCGTCAAAACTCACCACATTTTCAAAAGTGAGGGCGTTTTAATCATAGTTTGGCCTCTAGATCAATCGTACATTTAAAGTTGAAAACGTGATTTTGGGTCGGAAAATAAGTCAAAATTATAGTCCGAAAATCGGCAAATGGGCATATAGGCATAGGTCGAACCTTCAAAATGGCATAACTTCGTCAAAACTCAGCACATTTTCAAAAGTGAGGGCGTTTTAATCATAGTTTGGCCTCTAGATCAATCGTACATTTAAAGTTGAAAACGTGATTTTGGGTCGGAACATAAGTCAAAATTATAGTCCGAAAATCGGCAAATGGGCATATAGGCATAGGTCGAACCTTCAAAATGGCATAACTTCGTCAAAACTCACCGCATTTTCAAAAGTGAGGGCGTTTTAATCATAGTTTGGCCTCTAGATCAATCGTACATTTAAAGTTGAAAACGTGATTTTGGGTCGGAACATAAGTCAAAATTATAGTCAGAAAATCGGCAACTGGTCATATAGGCATAGGTCGAACCTTCAAAATGGCATAACTTCGTCAAAACTCACCGCATTTTCAAAAGTGAGGCCGTTTTAATCATAGTTTGGCCTCTAGATCAATCGTACATTTAAAGTTGAAAACGTGATTTTGGGTCGGAACATAAGTCAAAATTATAGTCAGAAAATCGGCAACTGGTCATATAGGCATAGGTCGAACCTTCAAAATGACATAACTTCGTCAAAACTCACCGCATTTTCAAAAGTGAGGGCGCTTTAATCATAGTTTGGCCTCTAGATCAATCGTACATTTAAAGTTGAAAACGTGATTTTGGGTCGGAACATAAGTCAAAATTATAGTCAGAAAATCGGCAACTGGTCATATAGGCATAGGTCGAACCTTCAAAATGGCATAACTTCGTCAAAACTCACCACATTTTCAAAAGTGAGGGCGTTTTAATCATAGTTTGGCCTCTAGATCAATCGTACATTTAAAGTTGAAAACGTGATTTTGGGTCGGAAAATAAGTCAAAATTATAGTCAGAAAATCGGCAACTGGTCATATAGGCATAGGTCGAACCTTCAAAATGGCATAACTTCGTCAAAACTCACCGCATTTTCAAAAGTGAGGGCGTTTTAATCATAGTTTTGCCTCTAGATCAATCGTACATTTAAAGTTGAAAACGTGATTTTGGGTCGGAACATAAGTCAAAATTATAGTCAGAAAATCGGCAACTGGTCATATAGGCATAGGTCGAACCTTCAAAATGGCATAACTTCGTCAAAACTCACCGCATTTTCAAAAGTGAGGGCGCTTTAATCATAGTTTGGCCTCTAGACCAATCGTACATTTAAAGTTGAAAACGTGATTTTGGGTCGGAACATAAGTCAAAATTATAGTCCGAAAATCGGCAAATGGGCATATAGGCATAGGTCGAACCTTCAAAATGGCATAACTTCGTCAAAACTCACCACATTTTCAAAAGTGAGGGCGTTTTAATCATAGTTTGGCCTCTAGATCAATCGTACATTTAAAGTTGAAAACGTGATTTTGGGTCGGAAAATAAGTCAAAATTATAGTCCGAAAATCGGCAAATGGGCATATAGGCATAGGTCGAACCTTCAAAATGGCATAACTTCGTCAAAACTCAGCACATTTTCAAAAGTGAGGGCGTTTTAATCATAGTTTGGCCTCTAGATCAATCGTACATTTAAAGTTGAAAACGTGATTTTGGGTCGCAACATAAGTCAAAATTATAGTCCGAAAATCGGCAAATGGGCATATAGGCATAGGTCGAACCTTCAAAATGGCATAACTTCGTCAAAACTCACCACATTTTCAAAAGTGAGGGCGTTTTAATCATAGTTTGGCCTCTAGATCAATCGTACATTTAAAGTTGAAAACGTGATTTTGGGTCGGAACATAAGTCAAAATTATAGTCCGAAAATCGGCAAATGGGCATATAGGCATAGGTCGAACCTTCAAAATGGCATAACTTCGTCAAAACTCACCGCATTTTCAAAAGTGAGGGCGCTTTAATCATAGTTTGGCCTCTAGACCAATCGTACATTTAAAGTTGAAAACGTGATTTTGGGTCGGAAAATAAGTCAAAATTATAGTCAGAAAATCGGCAACTGGTCATATAGGCATAGGTCGAACCTTCAAAATGGGATAACTTCGTCAAAACTCACCGCATTTTCAAAAGTGAGGGCGTTTTAATCATAGTTTGGTCTCTAGATCAATCGTACATTTAAAGTTGAAAACGTGATTTTGGGTCGGAACATAAGTCAAAATTATAGTCCGAAAATCGGCAAATGGGCATATAGGCATAGGTCGAACCTTCAAAATGGCATAACTTCGTCAAAACTCACCGCATTTTCAAAAGTGAGGGCGTTTTAATCATAGTTTGGCCTCTAGATCAATCGTACATTTAAAGTTGAAAAAGTGATTTTGGGTCGGAATATAAGTCAAAATTATAGTCCAAAATCGGGCGCTGCCAACAACATACCAACAATGGTTGACTGTATCCAAACAATTATCGATATTACCGATTTTCTAGCTCCCTAGTGGGCGTAGAACTCCAACCTTGGCTGTTTAACTTTTGAGTTATATGTACTTTCAAGTATATGTTCCAAGTTTTAGTCTTTATCTCTAAGGGTGTCGATCAGACGGACGGACGGGCAGACAGCATGACGGACATTGCACAAACCCAATATACTATATACCTTCGATACTATACTATGATATAAAAAGAAACTCGTGATAAATTGTTCAAATATTTTGTGCTCAAAATTGTTGTGCATGGCACGTGGCAAACGAGGCAGCCACAATGTGCGCCCCTCCCCCCTTTCTTCCCTTCTCCACCCACCATCCCCCGTGCACCGAGCCACCCTTAATGTTATCTAATACAATTGTGCTTAATATTTTGCAAAAACTGACACAGCAAATATGACAGATTGTTGTGGCTCTACATGTGTGTGTGTGTGTGTGTGGTTTTTGTGAGGTGTACATGACGCAAGTGGTAACTGACCTGTGCCACATGCGATAAATAAATAAATTGCTACATTCCCCATTATGCAGCATGCTGTTTGCTGGTTTTTTAGATTATGTCGTTTAGTAATTTATTAAGAAGAAGACCCCCTAAAATATATATATATTCCTGATCACCTAGCTGATATCAGAGACTATAAGAGCTAGTGAGTTCTCGATTTGAAGCTTTCAGTTTGGAGTACAAGTTCTCGTTTATAGGCAGCTCAAATTGAATTCCTTTATCGATTAATTCGCAAATATCGATACAATTCGATTTCTGATAGCAATAAAAGATACTCTATCTGGGCGAGTTAAAGAGTTGGACAATGTGAAACGTGCAGAGATGTTGCATCAGAACTGTTCCCATTTTTGCTGCAAGGTTAAGTTACCTTCCACGCTTACTTCTCTATTCCAGCCAACAACTTTCGAGCACTTGCAATGTTTTTGGGATCCAGCGCAGCTTGTCGAAACTTGCCCCAAAAAATATAAAAATTCACTTAACACCACCTGTCGCTTTTTTGGAGAAAGTTGTGCTGCAAGTTTATAGCCAGGGTTGCACAGCAGCTGCAATTGGCAATTCAATTTCACCTTCAAGCAAGTTGCATACAACTGCATTTAATGCAAACACAAATACAGTTACACTTATGGCCACACACACACACACACACATGAAGATGAAGGCAGCCTTGGGTGCCCGCCAAAGTATGCAACACTTTTTGTGTGTCAGCCGCAACAAGGTCGTAAACAATCCGTGCCCAGCCCCTCTGCACCCCTTGTGGTTAAGTGATGGTGTGTGTGTGTGTGTGTTTGTGCTTTGAGCTTTGCACTTGAATCGGCTCCATTTTGTTTGTCCTGCGAGTGAAAGCTGCTTGCTGCAAGCTGTTGAGCCTTGCAACAATAGCAGCAACAACATCCACATTAAAATGGCCCAAAATGCGCGTCTTGTTTTGAAGCTGATGCTCATGTATGCGCATAATAATATCATATATGTCCTTGCCCATTTTTAAGAAGACAACTTGAAAAACAACTACAAAAAAAAAAACAACTAAACACAACAAGCCACAACACGTGTGTGTGTGTGTGTGGTTTTGGCGTTGATGAGTTCATGGCTCTGAGATTGCTCTGAGCTCAAAATAATAAGATGCTAGATTGCCAACTGCAGATTAATAGATAGATGAATACCCTGTACTACATAAGCGAAATCCCCAATAGCATAAAGTTTTGCCACATCTAAGATACCCTGTAGTTAGTACTCCATGAATTAGTAATCATTTTTCGAATAAATACCCTGTGCGTGCTCAGCCAAGGAACTTTATAAACAAGATCCTTAACAAATTAAATATATATTCCTTATGAGTCAAATTTAACTTTTCTGAATGCCACCTATTAAATACCCTGTAGCTCTGAACGAGCCAACAAACGTAAGAAGTGAATGGAAAAGTTCAGCATAATCTCTTTGTTATCGGACTTAAAGTTTGAGGAGCTAGTTAAATACCCTGTTATAGTTTTTGGAAAAGTTTTGAGAAAAATAATAAAGTTTGCAAAATATAGAATATGTGAACATAGTAAGAATACCCTGTAGATAGATAGATAGCACAGCTGCTGAGAATCAGATCATTGCAGTTGGTTATTTAAAAGAAGCTTTAGACAGTTCTAAGAGTTCAGGTTAAGGATTGCCAAGTTGACTCAAAAAAGCAATATACCCACTAATCTAACAACTAACACAGGCAATAAGCAGGCTTTGCCCCATCGTCATTGTCTTTGCCAGGACCAATTTCAATGCCAGTGTGTGTGTGTGTGTGTGCGTAGGTGTAGTGTGTATTTTTTCCTGAGCGTCCTTTTTTATGTGGCAGCTTGTTCTTGGAACGGATTAGGCAACAATTGTCTGCCATTTGAGGATTTCAGCAGAATTCGTTCGACTGCAAAAGCAAAAAAACAAAAAAGTACCAAGCACAAAAATATTAAATTGTTTTTCATGGATGTTTTTCCAACCAATCGAGTGGAAAAGGAAATGTTATTAAGGCGTTTTATTTCAGCCTTCGATGAACACAATGGAAAAACAGTCTGCTCATTGTTGGGCTAAACTTTCAGGCATTGCCAAAAGAACTTTAAATTTGAGTTCGTAAAGAAGCACTTTGGCTCAGTTCCAAAAGCACTGAACCCCGAACCCCAAGAACCAAGTATCCATATATAATCCATAAATAATCCATGTATAATCCATAACCATCCGCACAACTCTCCACAACTATCCACCTAATCCATCTTTGTCTTAATTATTGTCGCATTTTCATTTCTATTCCTCATCCAAATGTATTTTTTACTAAGTTTTGGCTGTAAGTTTTGTTTGTTTGCGTGTTGGTTGTTGGTTGTTGATTGTTATTTATGCAAATGCTTTTTAGTGTTAAATGTTGAACGTTGCGTTTATAGCGAAAAACCTGCGTTAATTTTCCATTAGCTCTCTCCAACTGTTCCAATTCTCAGGCACACCATATGCCACACAAATGGCACAACGTTGCCTTCCTCTCGCCGATGTTTTGCGATCATTGCGGCTCGCTGCTGCACGGCATCACCCACAAGGGTCTCAAGTGTCGAGGTAATGTCCAACTGAATGCCTAGAAAGACAGAGGGCCAGGGAGAAAGAGAGACAGAGAGAGATGAGCTGACTTGCCCCTTTTCATTTCCATCTCTCTCTCTCTCTCTCCGATTCCCGGTCAGTTTTTGTGTGTGTCTTGTCTTTTAGGGATGTGCGTCTGTCATGCTTACTTATTTGTATACCCTGAACCACTTTAAAAGTCACTAATGCAATTGCTTGAAAAGTCTGTATCAGGCAGAATCAAGCATTTGCGGTTCCATAAAGTGTATATATATTCTTAATCGACTCGATTTAGCCATGTCCGTCTGAACAAGTGACAAATGCTCGCGTTTCTGCGAATAACGATAAAAATCGATTTCCGATATCACTGAAAGACTCAATTGTAAAGTTATAAATTTAACCCAATATTTTATGAAAATGATTTTGTTAACCAAAAGTTCAGGGTATCTGCTAGTCGAGCTCTCGCGACTAGAACACTTAAACTTGCTAACGTTGTTTTGTTACTTTTCGTGTTTTTTTTGTCGTGTCACGCACACATCTCTATAGCATCTAAGTAAAGAACTTTCGGGTCTGCAGCTGATGCTGGCTGAGTTCCCATTTTTTTGATTGTTGCAATTTACAATTAGGAGCGCTTTGTTGCGACTCAAGTGCGCACTTGCCACACACTCTCTATATATGTACATGCGTGTGTGTGTTGTGCTTGTGTGTGTGTGTGTGTGTGTGTTGTGCTTGTGTGTGTGTCTGTGACGCACTTGAGTTGCTGTTGATGTTATTGTTATTGTCCACATTGCGCTTGTTGTTGTTGTTCTTGCTGCCAAGTTTACGTTTGCCACGCCCTCACTTACGCCCACACCGGCGCTATATGCCATATGTTACGTACCGTTTGTTTGCCTGCACTTAACAGCCAGTTAAGCACTGTTGTTCCCACAATTTGCAGCTGCATGTGAAAATTAGCATTGCGATAATTCCTGTGGCAACTTTTTAGCGCCGGAGTGCGAAATGCATTTTGAATATTAATCACCATTCTTGTTCTTGTTAGGCCTTTTATAGGTTGCCCCAAAAAAAATAAATAAATATATAAATGAGAAGACAACTGCGTAGAAATTTTCCAAGTCATTTGTTGGACGGCGCAAATTGCTGCCTTCATATCCGGCATGGCCCCTTGGCAAACAAATAATTTACTTACGCCTCATTGCCCCGTTCCGGGCAAACAACAGCCAAAAAACAACAACAACAACATTTAGCAACAATAGATAAACTGGCCATTCTACACACACAACGACACGCAAACACACACAGATGTAGTGAGAACAGGCCCAAACCAGCAGATTGCGAATGAGAATGGAAATGTAAATGTGGCAATAGTTAAATCCTCGACAACAATAAGCCGCAGCCATCGCCGGAAATGCGTGTGTGTGTTGGTGTGTGTGTGAGTGTGTGTGCGTAAACATGTGATTGTCATTATCGAGCGCCAATTGTCTGGGTGTGTTATGTGTGTGTTATTTCAACAGTTCAATAACGTTTGTGACTCTATTGCAATAGTGTGTTTTGTGATTTTAGTTTTTGCATGATTTGTTCGTCGTTTGCATCACTGAGTATTTTTCCAACATTTACAACACTGAATACTCAAAAAATGATGCTTACCAATAATGTAAATCAAACAAGCAAATTTATATCTAATATTATTCTTAAGGTAAAACCATCATAAAAACAAAGATGTTGTTCTGAAAAATCGGTTGAGTTTTGATAAGGCACTGAACAATTTAAACCATTCTTAAAGACATATTTGTGTTAGCATAAATTTAATAAAAACTGCTAAAGATGCATTATTAATCCACCGGTTAAACCATAATGTAAAAGGTATTACTTATTTAATTTGAAACCGTTGCCAATTTGTTGTCTGAGCTTGGGAATGGCTTAGGCCTGTTTGTTTTGGCCATATGTTTAAAAGAAGGCTTCTTCGTAAATATATTATGATTATTTACATCAACCTACCACAAGCTTCTTTGCATATTCAGCCTATCCCTTTGGACCCATAGGGCATATTAAGTATACATATATCCATATATATAGAGACCATTATATAAGCCTGCATATGTAGCTACAAAATAAATAAATAATTTTACGCAAAAAAGCAGCACACACAAAACTGGGGCACATTATGAACACACTCACACACGCACACTTGTAGCTAGTACTATTGTTGTTGTTGTTGATGTTTTTTTTGTGGCACGAAAAAGGGAAAACCATTTTTTGTTGTTTCTGTGTTATTTGCTCAGTTATTTGGATGCCTTTTTTCCGGATTGTTTTTGTTTTTGTGTTGTGTGCTGCGAAACAAAAAACTCTTTCATATTTTCATTAAACACTGCCCAACTGACCAGCCGTCTGCCACGCCCACAGCCCACAGCCTACAGTCAACAGCCCACGCAGCACATTGCCATCAAAAAATGATTACTTTCCATGGGGCCCGAGCAACAAGCGAAAGTTTCCAAAAGGGAGCAGAAAGAGAAGAAAAAATAATATGGGAAAAGCAAAGAAGAAGAAGAGAAAAAAAATACAAATATGCCACGTGCGCCTCACGCGTCAAATGACGTTGATGCAGGCGCCCAATGGCGCATACTTTTCGCAGCGACTGTAAGCGGATGAAATGTCCAAAGTAATTTTACACATGACCAAAGCGGCAAAAGGAAAAGGAAACGAAAAAAGTAAACATCGACCACAACAACAACAACAACAACCAATGAAAAATAAAAGAGACCAGCAGCCAATGATGCAGCGCCCCAAGGACCAAAAAGGATGACAATCATAAGGATATAAGTTTTTATATGCTGATAAACATGCTTATCATAATGACCAGTAGCTGTACTGTTATCCTTATTAAAAAATATAAAGGATAAATGAATAACTAAAGAATACTAAAGAATAACCCAAGACATGAGAAAATGTTGTTGGAATATTGTCAAAATATGGCAAGAATACTTAAAGAACTAACGAAGATTCCGAATTGAATAAGGCGATTTTACTGAAATATTTAAAATATATTTAAAAATATAGAACAAAAAAAAACTAACGAATTCAGTTAATAAAAAATATAATCCAAATGTTGTTTGAATGTGTTCAAAACATTTAAACAAGAACTAAAGAATTAATAACGACATTTTAGTAGACCGTCTAAAAGATATTCAAAATATATTGAAGAAGCATATAGAAATGAAACTATCCAAAATGAAACTTGCCTCATCTGCACAGCCCCATATTTGCAGGGTATTTATAATCACATTTACAAATTGACAACATGCATTGACGGGTTGAGTTTTGCAACCAAAATGAATTACAAATCCATTTGCAATTATTTCCAATTGAATGCTATTCGAGTACTGTGCACAACCCAGCACAACTCGGGTGCTGATTCTGGTTCCGGCTTTGGCTCTGGCATCCTCTGCCATCCTCTGGCATCCTCTTCAGGCTCTTCACAACACTCCAAATCCTTGCAGCTTGAACGACATGTGCGCGCCACAAACTATGCAACAGTTTTTTCTTCCATCATTTTCCGTTGCTGTTTGCCAAATTGATTGCAATTGCAGTCGACCTCAGAAGTTGGCGTTGATTTTGGATCTGCTGCGCGTGTGGGCTTATGGGCGTGGCATGGTGGATGAGTTTTCTTTTTTATTGGATTTTCCCGCTGATTGATAGCTGGGCGCAGCTACTTTGCCTACGGGACCATTATTTTTTTGCTTGTTAGTTTTCTCCCTCAATTTGCCATTTATTTGCACATGGAGTCTTTGGGGTAAGTACTTGAGCCCATATCAAAACTCTCTTTGTGTGTGTGTCCTGTCTGCTTGTGTGTGCGTGTGCGTGCGTGAGTGCGTGTGTGTGTGTTCTTGCCTCCTGTTGCTATATATTCCTGTGCCACAAACCTGCAATAGAAACAAAAAAAGTAAAACGAAATCACTTTCAATCTATTCTGAAACTTTCTCCTGACTGAGCTGACCATCTATTTCAATATGTTTTGCCAAGTGGCCACTAACAAGCGACTTATCTTTATTCCACTACGTGACCTATGACCTATGACCCCCCACCATGCTGGATGTGTATTCTATTGGTTTAGCATGCGACATGAACGTTCATGCCCGCTGCAAGGAGAACGTGCCCAGTTTGTGCGGCTGCGATCACACGGAGCGACGTGGACGCATCTATCTCGAGATAAATGTCAAAGAGAATCTGCTCACCGTTCACAGTAAGTAGACGCCTCCGATTGGCCCACAACTTGTTGCCAACAACTTACAGATTGTAAAGCGCTTATGCTTTTAACCAATTATGGATCCCAGCCAAGTTTACCATAAGCCTGCCAAGTTTACTAACGCCCAGATAAAAACAAAAATGTAATAAAAAAAATTATATTATGGAAAGCAGCTGGGAAAGTTTCTGTTTTTTTTTTTAAGTGGTTGCTCTGTCAACAAGATGTTCAACGTGTTTAGATTTTTAAGATTCATCTCCTTCCCAAAAATGGGCAAAATTATATTTTGGCTCTGGCATAGCTTAGAGATTTCTAGTCAAGATACACTTATTTTTATTTTTATGACTTCTGTATTTTCTAATAACAATCTAAATATTAGCTCTGACTTGGCTTAGAAACATTAAGCCTTTTATAGTCTCAAATTATTATTATTATTATTATTATTGTTGGGTGACCTCTGTTTTTGTTAGTTATACTTCGAATCCAGTCGGAATTCATCCACAAAAGTTATACTTTATACATTTTCAATGTTGGTATTCTTCAAAACTTATTTCTGAAAAATGTTGCATACTTTAAATTCTATAAATGCCATAAATTCCCAGAAATAATTTAAAATTCAAGCATTGTCGTTGCCTTGGGGCAGCAGCTTCTGTCCGTGCCCCACAGTCGAGGGATGCTGGCAAATTGCTTATGATTTGCATTAATTCATTATGAAGCCAAGTCGCCACACAATATGCCACATAATGAATACTAAAGATGCAGTTTGCTAAACAATAGCCTGATAAAGATATGCAAGCCCAGCAGGGAAGCAGAAGGGGAGGAAGAAGCACGAGGAGGAATGCCAAAGAGAAAATGCTGACAAACAATGGCTAGAATAATGGCTTGGCTTATTTAACACAATTTCTGCACACTTTTAAACATTCTTAATGGCAGTCAAAGAGGGTCGCAATTTAATCCCCATGGATCCCAATGGCTTGAGCGATCCGTATGTGAAGGTCAAACTGATACCCGATGACAAGGATCAGTCCAAGAAGAAGACGCGCACCATTAAGGCGTGCCTGAATCCCATGTGGAACGAGACACTTAGCTAGTGAGTTTTAATATTCAACTTACTTTTCAAATATATATTTATTAGTATTAATATATATTTATGCAGCGATCTGAAGCCGGAGGATAAGGATCGACGCATATTGATTGAGGTTTGGGATTGGGATCGCACTTCGCGGAATGATTTCATGGGCGCTTTATCGTTTGGCATCTCGGAGATTATCAAGAATCCGACAAATGGTTGGTTCAAGCTGCTCACCCAGGACGAGGGCGAATATTACAATGTGCCGTGTGCGGATGACCAGCAGGATTTGCTCAAACTAAAGCAGAAGCCATCGCAAAAGAAGCAGCCAATGATGCGCTGCGACACTCACACACATTCACAGTCCAAAAAGGACATGATTCGAGCCACAGACTTCAATTTCATCAAAGTGCTGGGCAAGGGCTCCTTTGGCAAGGTAAACCAAATCACACAATTGATGAAGGATTGCAATTGTATCTTAAACGTTATCCGGAACAGGTGCTGTTGGCGGAGCGCAAGGGCAGCGAGGAGCTGTATGCGATTAAGATACTCAAGAAGGATGTGATTATACAGGACGATGATGTCGAGTGCACCATGATTGAGAAGCGTGTCCTGGCGCTGGGCGAGAAACCGCCGTTCCTTGTCCAGCTGCACTCCTGTTTCCAAACATTGGTCCGTATACTTTACGCTTTAATTATTAATTATAATTATTAATGTACATCCCGCATTTGACCCACACAGGACCGTCTGTTCTTTGTCATGGAGTACGTGAACGGCGGCGATTTAATGTTTCAAATACAGCAATTTGGCAAGTTCAAGGAGCCAGTCGCCGTGTAAGTTAAACAATATTAGACTAAAGTTAGCCCTCTCACTCTCTCTCTCTCTTACACTCCCTTTCTCTCTCTCTCTGGTCCTTGCCGGGCTCAGCTTCTACGCTGCCGAAATAGCCGCCGGTCTGTTCTTTCTGCACACCAAGGGCATTTTGTATCGCGATTTGAAGCTGGACAATGTCCTGCTGGATGCCGATGGACATGTGAAAATCGCTGATTTTGGCATGTGCAAGGAGAACATTGTGGGCGAGAAGACGACCAAAACATTCTGTGGCACACCCGACTACATAGCGCCAGAGGTGAGTACCCAAACTTTAAGAGTCTTAACCAGTCCCAAAAAGGACTTATTCAGAGTATAATTTAAACCTCAAACATAAACGTTAAGGGAAGCTTAAGTCAAGAGGCCAAACAAAGTTGAAAAGGCCTTGTTTTTTTAGCTGAGGCAATACAACTGACTTTAAACTTGTACAAATATTTAGATAATACTCTATCAGCCGTATGGCAAGTCTGTGGACTGGTGGGCCTATGGAGTGCTGCTCTACGAGATGCTGGTGGGTCAGCCGCCGTTCGATGGCGAGGATGAGGAGGAGCTGTTTGCGGCGATAACCGATCACAATGTATCCTACCCCAAGAGTCTCAGCAAGGAAGCCAAAGAGGCGTGCAAGGGCGTAAGTTAGGGGCAAGGGGGAGATCTGGTATAGGGCTTTGAATAAACATATTCTGTTAAATTGCTGCAGTTTTTGACCAAGCAGCCCAGCAAACGTTTGGGTTGTGGCAACACTGGCGAGGAGGATGTGCGTCTGCATCCATTTTTCCGACGCATCGACTGGGAGAAAATTGAGAATCGCGAGGTGCAACCGCCATTCAAGCCGAAAATTGTAAGTAAATCAAAGCAAAACCAAGTCTAAAGCATTACTTACCACAATATCAAAATGAATTTGTTTAGAAACACCGCAAGGATGTGTCCAATTTCGATAAGCAATTCACATCAGAGAAAACAGACTTGACGCCCACGGATAAAGTATTTATGATGAATCTGGATCAATCGGAATTTGTTGGCTTCTCCTACGTGAATTCCGAATACATTGTGAGCCCATAAACATAAAGAGCTAGCTAAAAGTGGCTAGAATCAGCAACAAAACAATACACCGGAAACGGATTAATGGAACCACCCAGCGAGTTGTGTCATCAGTTGATATTAGTTGTTAATCAAAAGACATCATTTGTTTTTTTATTTTTGTTATGCTAAGCGGAAGCAATCGTTTTGTGTTTTGGCTTAAGTTGTTTATTTATTGCTTAGTTAATCTTTGACTAATTGTTAGGCACTCATGAGTATTCTAAGTTAACATTCGCAACATATATATACATATTCATTTAGTTGTATAATCATTGTTGAACAAAACTGCAACTCGAAGCCAAAAAAAAGAAACAAAAACAAATCATGTGCAATAAAAACTATATTTACTTTAACTACCGTTAACCCAAACGCTTTTCTCTGCTCGAAAAAGACAAAAACTCTAACAACTTTCTCCCAGTCACAATTTCATGTTTCAATTTTCCTGAGACGAAAGTGCTCCATTTTCCAAAGTTTCCTCAATTTAGTAAAGTATTAAAGTTGTGCTACATTTTTTCAAATACATTTAAATGTGGAATATATATAAATAATGGTTAATCGAACGTCTTATTTGCAAGTATCTCGATGTTAACATACCACAAATTAACACATACGTAAATATATGTATATATATATATATACATATATATAAAATAAACTTCTATAGAATTCTCTCTTTCTCTTTGTTTAGCATTATTCCAGCAACTAAGAGAAGGACACTTAAACGATTCGGGTCAGAAAGTTTCAAACGTTGTTCGATTATAATGTTGGCCCCTGCATTATAATCAAATCGAAATGTGCGTTTAAAGAAAATTTTGAAATTAAACAGAAAACACAAAAATATGAACGATCAACTACAGCAATACAAGAGAATATTCAACTTCGATTCACTTTCCTTTTTTTGAGCATAGAAAAATATATCATAGCATACTTACGAGCGTATTTCTTATTTGTGTGTGTATTTTAAATATGAATATTAAATTTCATTTTTATAGCGTATGTATAAGCCGTATATATATAACATAACATATATATACACATAAACGGCATAGAGTCTCAATGTACCATAAAAACAAAAAGATGGCAAACAAATTGCATAGCAATAAGTTAAAGCTAAAATCAAGTTTAAGTTTAGTCTACTACTAAGAATGCAAAATCTGTTGCTGTAGCTTTCCAAAGTCTAACTATAGGTGGGATAATATATATATATGACATAAATATATATATATATATTATCTTTGGGTTGAAACTTAGTACCTATCTAAACAAAAATCTAGCTGCTAAAAATCTACTGTTTAACTATGAGAAAAGACAATCTACTATAAGCTAAAAACATATCCATTTCTGTGGATATCAAATTGATAAACTTGAGTTATTAGTCTAAAAAGAATAGAAAAAAGAAATGTTAAATTTAATTCGAAATTTAATTAAAAATTTAACATTTTTGTGTAGCGCAACCTAAGCTAAGCTTTTGTGCCTCTCGTAGCTCTCTTTCTTTTCTAGCAGTGTAAGCAAATAGAAGAAATATACACTACCAAAAACTATATTTAAAAAATCGAGCTCGAATAGAAAATTGATCATATGACAAACTCAGTAGCCAAGCTATGTGCTTAAAGCTAGGGCACAAAAACTAAACTAAAACTAAAAATAAAGTAGTTTGAATTTAAAATAAAATCAAATATTCGATTAAAATCTAAAGTAATTTATACATATATATATATATATATATAATGTATAACTCCGAACTTGAAGCATTTAAAAACGTTTATTTCACAATAATACCAGTCAAAATACATATATATATATATATATATATATATATATATATATTGTAAGAAAATTATGAATATTATTATAATAGCAGATCACCTAATTTTTGTGAGTTTATAATGACTATGACGAGTACCACTTAAAGTTCAAGTTTAACAACAAAATGTACTCTACACGTAAATTTGCTCGTATATTAAATATAATAATATACTATATTTATATATTTAAATAAATATAACTAAAACATATACACTATTTATGTACATTTGTGTGTGTGCTTAGTACGAAACTTAAGATGATTGATTACTTTAATGAATTTGATGGCAACAAAACAAAATTTCCAAGTCTGTTCAAATATTGAAAATATAACTATAACATTAACACCTAAATTAACGTTAACGTTTAGGGTTAGTTAATTTTACTATTGAATCTATACAAAATGCATATATATGTATATATATTATTATTATATATATATATATATACATATTTATTGTTAGTCTTTATTAATTTTTTAATTTATAGTCAACGTTTTTACAACAAAACATATTTCAATGATTTTTCAAGTATTTTTGAACAACTCATTCGTAAATGTATGTGTTTTTTAATCGTATATTTACTTATAAACAAAAGCATTAATTTAGTACAAATTCAACTACAAAATAACAATTATATAATATATGCATATATACATATATATATCAAATCAAATACAAATCTCGATGTTTGCCGTAAGCATACTACTATATAAACAACAAATACATAAATTCAACTCAATAAATTACTTCAAAAATAAACCTAAACACGATGTTTAAACTATTTGAACCTTTTTCCGCCTTGTTTTACCACTAAACTAAAAGTAATTACCATATCCGCAAACATAAATATACAAGTGTGTGCGTGTGTGTGTGTATTGTGTGGGCACATCGGCCATAAACCACAATCAGCAGCAGAAACTGAAACTAAGGCTGGGAAGAATGTAGTAGGCGAGAGAGCTTGACTTGGAGATACCCTGCATACTGCTTTTAAATATTCATTCCTTTCAAAAATTACACTTTTATTGTCAATTTCTGTGTTTGTTATCAACAATATTTCAATTGTGTCTTTTATTGTTGTCGGAAATTATTTTGTATCGATATTCGCGGAAAAGAAGGAAGTTATCATAAAATGAAATAATCTTGATGCTGATCAAGAATATATACATTCTATGGAATCGACATGCTTTCTTCTGCCAATTACTGCCTGTTTACCATGTTTTCCACTTTTATTGGGTTCAGTTTATAATAAATTATCGCATCCAACGCATTTTCGTCAGCATAAAGCCGAATTATTAATGAACTATCAAATTATCACTGAATGCCGAATTGGATTATAGAATGTATAACATTCAATAGGAATCTTACCTTGTGAAAGTTGTTGACACCTTTGCTACTCTTCGTTCCCATAGGTTATAAAAGTACTTATCCGCAGTGCTGGAAGAGATGAAACTTAAGATTCAATATTTTTCAACACTTTTTATTGAATTTATATCTTATTTAAAAAGTGCTAACAAAAGTACTTTTCTATGCTAAAGCAGTGCTGCAACTGTCAAAGAGATGAAAAATAGATACATTATTAAGTCTCAAAGATATCTGTTCTTTATTTTAGGTAGGAAATAGAAAAATCAAAGCTAACCCAAAAACCTGGTCATCCTCCAGAAACGTAGTCGATGCCTTTTACCACTTTGATTGCGTACAAATTAACGGTACGTGTGCGTTAATGATAGATAATCTTATCTGGTCTGAATTTGCAAATAATTAGATAAACAACCAGCGAACTCATCCAGTAAGTCAGCAATCAGTCAGTCAGTCAGTCAGCCAGTTAGTTAGTCACTTTGGTTAGTCAGCCATGTATGGTTACGAAGTCCTTAATTTGATTAGTAGCACCGTTGCCCGGTCGTCCTCCCATAACAGCAACCATGGAAACAACAGCAGCCCAAACGATGTGTGCATGTTCCAGAGGACAACGCCCAGCGTATCCATTTTTCTCATCTATGGATTGGCGGTGCCCACATTGGCCTCGTTCGGGCTGTGCGCCAATTTGATAAATGCTGTGGTTTTCATGCGTCCCAAGATGACACCATCCGCCTTCACTTACCTCGCCTCCTTGGCCTGCCTGGATAGTCTTTCGTGTTTCATCATTTTGCTGACGGCGCTGGCTCGCAGCTATTTCTATAAGAGCGTCACGTGGATCGCCTTCGATTATCAGTGGCAGACGCCGCTCTTTGGCATTAGCACAGGTGCTGCGAATCTGGTCCTCGCCTGCCTCAGCCTGGATCGTTTCATCTTTTTGAGGCACCTTAAGAGCAACAGATGTGCTCCTAACTTCTGTCGTCGCAAAGTCGCTCGGCTTATGGTCTGTGTGGTTTTGCTGATCTCGGTGCTGGCCAATTTACCGTATTTCTTTTGCTTCGTGGTGAACATGGAGACGGGCAGGTGCCACGTCACAAATTTCTACTACTCCACGTAAGTGGAAATTAATCGTACTAATTTGGTTAAATAAATATTAACACATTAACACAAAATTAAAATAAACAATATTCGTACTGAAGTCTGTTCTCTACATATTTATAGATACTATCGGATACACAACTGGTTCTCGTTTGCCCTGTTGGCCCTGCTGCCGGCTGTGTTCCTGCTGATCGGGAATATGGCTATCATTGTAGCCTTTCGTCGCTGGACAAAACAGAGCAAGGCTTGCCAGCAAAGCTGCCCCGATGCCAATAAAAATGCGCGCACAACCCAAAAACGCTATCAGGTAAGGTTCGCTCTTAAATATATACTATATATATATATATATATATATATATATATTCTCAACTCATCGGCAGCATCAAGTGAAGCTAACAATCAGCATACTGATTGTCATCACCTTGTACATGGTGGGTGAGCTGCCGGCGCACATGACCTCGAGGAAGAGTTCGCTGAACTTGCTGTTTGGGGGCGACATGAGTAAAATGAATGAGGAATTCATGGAGCATATGGAGGTCATATTTATAACACTGAATGCCCTCCAGCTGAGCTTGAACATTGTCGTCTATGCGGTGATCAATCCGTCTTTTATGCCCGAGTTTTTCCTCTGTATGCGTGGCGCCTCCGATTTATGCTTTCGTCTCTGCTGCCTGCCATATTTGGCGTTGGTCTGCAAACGTTGTTGCACCAGCTGGCGGCAGCGTCCACTTGCCGAGGAGTGTGTGGTGAACAGTGAAGAGGCGCCACAGCTGCAAACAGTCGAGGCGCCACACTGTGGCTTCGAGAGTTGGAGCAGCGATTCAGCTTGTGGTGAACCCAGCCACACCAAAACCAGTTTGGAAGGAACTTTCGCCGAAGGCGATGAACAGTGCTGGGAGGAGGAACAGCATCAGGACGAGCCTAAGAGACAGTCGGAGCCAGAAGTATTTGCCACCAAGGAGAGCGGCTGCATACACCCCGCTGTGGAGCATCAGCCCCTTGAAGATCCTGCTCATCTCAGTGGCATCGTCAATATGTGATTTTTGTTACGTGTGTGATTTTTATTTATTTCAATAAATTAATGGAGTCTGTTGAAATTTGAAGTATTTCATGGTGTGTGTGTGGCAAATGTTTTTTTTTTTGAGTGTATACACTGGTCGCTGATTAAAGTGATTTTTTGGTAAAAGAATTAAAAATGGTAAATCGATCTTTTACCATATTATTATATAAACTATAAAAGATGGAATTTGAGTTTTCAAGTCTTTTGTGTACGAGGTATCTACGAGTCGAGCACTTATTCTAACCTGCAAGTTTAACCAAAATCAAAAATTAAGCTTGTTTTATTTTCAGTGATATTGATTTTTTAATTCAAGTTAAAATCTCATTTGATATTCAAATTTTTCCATTTACTAAGCGACAACTCCAGAACAGGACACTGCGAACACATCCAAGGAATATTCGAAACAGCAGCTCCAAATAATATAACACTCTATTTACAACTGCTCTATAACTTAACCCTAGATTTATTTACATTTATTATTTATTTTTTTAGAGTAATGTGTTTTTCTTAGGTACTTTTGAAAAATCAGTTAAGCGTCAGGTTTCACTGTACCATGCTGCAATACTTTGGGGTGAGTGTGTGTTCCTAGATCTCAGTCTCAGTGAGTGCAATAAAATCGTAACAACAAACGTTGAAATCGTCTGCAAAATCCAAATTGATCCAAATCGAACACTCGACATTTAATGAAGTTGAAATTAGCTTAATTTAAGCGACTATTTGCCCTGCAACTTGGACAGGAAATCCATGAGAAATTGATGACGTGTGCGCAGCTCGAGCTCATTGCGATTGCGAAGAATGGCGCCCATCCGCTTGATAAGATGCTCGCGATCCCTCGCCCCCCGCTTCATCTCAATGAGTATCACCTTGTCCTCGTCCCGAGTCCAAGCAGCAGAAGAACCAGCAGCAGCTGGCTTGATTGGAGAGATGGTCGGACTGGTGTATGCAACGGATGCCACCTCCATGTCCTGTTCCACAGAGCAATTGGCCAGCGAGGCAACCACATCCAATTTACAATCCTCATCGCTATCGAATTGCGTGGTGATCACATGCGCTGGCAACAGCTCCGCATCGTCCGCTTCCACATCCATTTTAATGGCAGCAATCGGCGACAATTCATCCTCTGGATCCCGCTCCAGTTTAGCAATCTCTGTGCTAGGATTTTGTTTCGCTTGCGCTATGATTTTAATGATCATCTTGTTGTCCGCTGACACCTCTTGTGCTAACTCTTTGGGCGTTGACTCCTCAGGCGTCGAGTCCTTAGGCGCGATCTCCTCGAGCGTCGACTCCTCAAATGTCGAATCCTCAAGCAGAGATTCCTCGCGCGTCGTTTCCTCCAGCGCTGTCTCCTCGAGCCCTATCTCCTCGAGCGCCATCTCCTCGTTTGTCTGCGTCTCCTCCTCGCCAACCAGAGTGCGCAGCCGCTTGGCAAACTCAATGGCCGGCGAGGCACGTGCCGCTGTCGCTCCATGGATGACCACCATGGGCTGCTGATTGTAGCGGGGCCGAGCAAACTGACCAGCACCAGCACCAGCTGACTGCGGGGAGCGCACCTTCTTATTGGGCGACTTGCGCTTGTCCGACGGCTGCGGCGAGAGACCAGCACCAGCGGGCGACGGACTCAGACCCTGGAGTGGCGATAGATTCGAGCCGCTTTGACGACGTGGCGATATTTCGCCAAAGTTAATTGCCGTCTTCTTCGCATTCGGATGATGCGGCGCATGATGATGCTGATGATGATGGTGGGTCATGTTGGGAGTGCTGGTGGCAGCATTGTTGAAGCTGCTACTGTAATAGCTGCCATTTAGACGGATGGCATGGGCACGCAATGCGGCATCATCGCAGGTGTCCACGGAGGAGCCGCTGTTATCATCTTCGCCCGTTGTCGTCGTCGTGGTCGGCGGCGTCGTCGTCGTTGTATCGATGACTAAGGAGCGAATTGCATCATCCTCCTCGCTGCGATCTGCGGCATCATCGCTGTCCACAGCAGCCGCTGCACTGATCAGTTTTTCGCCGTGCACACGGACACTGCCGTGGGCGCAGCTCAAGGGATCACCGGTCAATGCATCGTGACTTTGCTCGTTGTAGATGCTGGCGGCACGAAATGACAGCTTCGCTGGCAGCATTATCTTGGAGCCGTAAAAGATGCGTCCGTTCAGATATCGTAGCTGACACGCAGGTGCTCTTCCCTGCACCGGCGTCTCATCGGGCACATCGTGGAGCGTTTCAGCAAATTCACCGCTGGTGTTGGCCATCACCTCGTGCAGATTCGTTATCTCCGCGGGGGGAAGCAGTCTGTCATATGGAATGGAAAATAAGGATATAGAAAGGGTTAAACTAATTAAATATGTTGTAGATCTTAGTTAATATTCATTTAAGGAGGTAAAGCTATAAATATATATATATATAATATAAGTCAGATTTTAATCATTTTTGTTATAAAAAAAGAAAACACTTGATTCTTCTAAGCTTATTTTAGGCACATTACTAAATCTACTCTTCAAATACACTAAATGCACTAATACACTCCCGTCCACACAATGATATCCACTTACTGCTGAGGTGGCTTTGCCTGCGGAAACTGCTGAACGAACCAATCGCACAGGAATTGATTGCCCTTGAGGAGTGGCAATATCTTCGCCTCGACCTTCTTCATGCTGACGCTGGGCAGCTCGGCCAGCTCGCTGAGGCAGGCATAGATTTTGCGTATTTGCGCCGGCTGCTTGCTAAAGTAGACGTTCAGCTTGTTGATGAAATTGCTCGCATTCGTTATCATAAAATACTCGAAGAATTTGCCAAGCTCCGCGGCCTCGGCAGGTAGCAGGAAATTGAGAAATACCTCAGCGAGCTCAGGATAATCGGGCAGCAGCAGTTTTTCCACTTTCTAGGCAGACAAAGAGAGCGAATGAAAATGAAAGATTGATTATAGCACAAAGTACAGCACTTACCAAATACAAATCACTGACTTTATCCTGTTTGGGGTCAAACGTTTGCAGCAGCTGATTGAATCTGTGACAATCCTCAAGGCGATTGGACACCAAGAGCGCCTCCTCCACTTTCTCATAAAAGTTGTACGCAAAGGCTGTGAACAAAATGGATATTTAAATCAGATAATACTAACGACAATTCATTTTATGGCTATCATAAAGTTGTGCAATACGTGTCTTATGCGGTCTGCACTTAATCTTAGTCGCTATACTTTTAATTATTCCTAGTCTTAACCTTTTCGAGTACTCTTGTAATGATTGCAATGGACTTCATTTATAGTCCTATATTTTTAGCATAAAGAATTACATTTTAAATGTCTTGTCTTGTGAATTACATTAGTTAAGATTATTCATAATATTTTCGGATTGGATCTGATTGGATTTATCTCTGTTTTCCTCAGCACGGGCAAATGATTTTTCTATTTTATTTAATTTAAATTTAAATATAAGTATATTTTTAATTTTAGTGCACATTTTATTAAATAAATAAATCAATTACTTACTGGCATCCTTGCGATTTCCCTCCTCGGGACTATCCGGCTGCAGCATGTGTCGCAGCATCTCCTCCTGGCGATTGGCTCGCCGATTCCTTGCCTCATCCTCGCAACGCTGTCGCTTCTGTTGTTGTGGTGACCCCGACGAGGAGGAGGATTGGTTCGGCGATTGACTCGTCTGATGACTTTCACAAAACATTCTCAGATCCACAAGCAGCTGCGTGTACAGCTCGAGACCAAGGAAACTTCTATGATAATGCTGCACAGTTGGGCAATTTGAGTATTGCTCTCGCTGCTGGTGCAAGTAGCTGCCGTAGCTGGTGATAAGCTGCAGGCAACGTAAAGATTCAGCTGATCTTGAAAATGATGATGTGATTAAGCGACGACGTCGCTGAAATTTCTTGGGTCGCTTGTAAATGCAACAATGTGGCTTTCTGCGCCTTTTGACCTGGCCTGCAAGTGGAGCACTCGTTGTCGTGGTCCGCTCCGCAGACTTTTGGAGCTGCTCCTCGGCTGCTGAGAGCAGATTGCCCGATGTCGAATCAAAGGTATAACTTATTGCTGGCTCGCTGCTGCTCGACTGCCAGCTGCGATTTAAATTGACCACATTTTGAGCATAACTCTGTTGGGGTCGAAAGGGCGCCGAGATGCCAGCCGCAACTGTAGAATTGGCGCCAATTTCACCGCCAAAAACGTAATTCACATTGATAGTCAGAGATCGATTTGACTCTGTAAAGGATTTGCTGCCACTGCGACGCGGCTTGCTGTTCGCTTTGGTTGGTGATCTTCCCTTGTTGGTTGCCCACTGTGCCCCTGATCCTGTGGCGCTGCCATGGGGCGCTACTGCCACGCCCACCGTTTCGGGCAATATTAATGCTTCGCCTACCGCTTCGCGCACAAACTCCAAATACGAAGCGCTAGCTGATATTGAGGCCCGGCTTTGCAGCTCCTTTTTGGTGCGACGCACGCGTTTCTTGTTGCACCAGTTTTTCTGCAATAATTCAAATTACGTTTTAACGCAAAACAATTATTTAGCGTATATTTTCAATTTTTGCATTTTGTAAACATAAAATATTTATCGATAGCATGAGTAAACAAAAATACCAACAATCACTGTTAACAGTGTTGCTTGTTATCGATAGCACGAGTTCTTCTGGGACATACAAAAACAAAAAATACTAACAAACGTTGTAAACAGTGTTGCATGAAATGTAGCTAAGATTTGTATACACATTTGGATATCAGAGACATATTCAAAGATACAAGATATCAACCGATATTAATTGCAGATGTATGTTTCATATTTATCTACAATTTAATTGACATTTTATAAACACACACACACATGTATTCTGCTAGTTTTTAGCCGTTTTTGCTCGTGAGTACAGCCGCAGACACAATAACTGAGCAGCACTGGCTTGAACTTCTATCGATAACAAAGCACATTCACTCGATAGACATTGTGTGCTTGTTATCGCTCCTTTGCACACCGCTAAGTGTAAGTGTCAAAAAGAAATTAAACTTGTTTTCTTCAATTTAAATTGAAATAAATAATTAAAGTTAGCTTTTTATGTGCCACTAGGTGCAGCAGTAAGCAGAGCAAAGATAGAATAAAGAGAGAAGCGACAACAGCAGCATCAGCACCAACAGCTGGCGGAAATAACTACAAAATAACTGACCACGTCACAAAAAATTTGCATTCCGGAAATAAAAAAGGAGCCCCAAAAAAATGAGCAAAGTAACATTTAAAATAACGCTAACATCGGATCCGAAGCTGCCGTTTAAGGTGCTCAGCGTGCCAGAGGCGACACCATTCACAGCCGTACTCAAATTCGCCTCGGAGGAGTTCAGAGTACCCCCAGAAACGAGTGCAATAATTACAGACGATGGGATCGGGATTAGTCCTCAACAAACTGCGGGAAATGTGTTCCTCAAGCACGGCTCCGAACTCAGGCTGATACCCAGAGATCGTGTCGGCAATTAGCTAAACTCATTTACCACATAGCACGAGATTAAATCAGGAAATCGATTAAAACTATGCAAAAAAAAAAGTTGAACTCACCTCAATGTAATATTTCCAGGCACTGGGCAGGATTTCGGGCTGTTCACGCGGCGTGCGCACCTTTCCGCCCTCGAAGCCCCACAGGATCTGCTTTAGGGGCGGTGCACGCCCGTGCTCAAAATAATATTTGACGGGATTATACGAGGCCGTATTGCAGAGTTCCTTCACCTTGAGGAACAATCTCCTCGGTTGCTTGCCGTGGAGCAGATCCTTGTCCATGCGCTTGCAGGCCAGACACACGGGATCTGCACCCTTCCGTAGGGGAAGCTTGCTCGCTTTGATCGGATTCAGATGCTTTTCCAAGCCCATGGCAATCAGTTGATACTCCGACGGAGCATAAGCCGTAAATTGTAGTCGCCTCGGCTGGAAGGCCATCCTAGGCAGATATTGTGGGTACATAAATACCTGGCTATCCAGCATCAGATCCATAATGCGTGGAGGGAGGCGTGGCACCTGACGCGCATGTCCTTCCGTTAAATCAGTTTCCTTATTGATGAACTGCATCATGGCTTTATTTTGCTCCTCGAACTCATTACTATTCAGATCCCGTTCCCATTTCAGGATGAGTTTAACGGCTGCACTTAGGTTCCAGCAGCGGAAACTGGCATCCTGCGTTGATCTGTGCTGCAGCTCGAGGAGCATCTGTTTGGACTTTTCGGCAAAGGTGTAGAGCAATGGATGCGAATAGGTTTGCAGGAAGGATTGGGTCAACATTTGGGTGTGAATGCGTAGCTGTTGCTGGAGCAGATCATGCTGCTCAAGGGTGAAACCTTTTACAGGGTTTCCGGGTGTTGGGTCAGCTGATGGTGGCTTCAAGTGAAGCAGTTGCTCAAATTGTTGCTCGTATTCAGCAAAAATATGTTTGCTGATGGACAGATATTTCCAGCTGAAGTTGGTGTCATAGGGTTCCAGGGCAGGAGCGGGAGGACATGAAACAGGAGGAGGAGCTGTAAGAGGAGCAGTCAGGTCATAGCCACTCCCGACAGGCACCGGCGGATGAGCAGCAATTGCCTCCGTTGGTATATTCACAAAATGCTGCTCCTGGCTGGGATTGGGCAACAGGGGCTGTTGTACGGCATCCAAGCTCGCATTGAATCGCATGGCCGATTCCTCCAGCAGCTGTGCCTGCTCCGTCTCTAGCTCCACCTGGCTGAGAAACTTTTGCGGCGTCTCCAGCTCAATGGAGTCCAAGGAGACGCCCTCCTGCAGTAGGCCAGCAAATAGCTCCGAGACCAAATCGGTTAGCTCCTTCTTGGAGATGTTTACATCGCGCAGTTCCTCGGCATCCACGGGCACCATCTCACCGGCGATATATTCCGGATCATTAATCGGATCATCATCGTCGCCCAAAAAACTATTATCTAAAATATGAAACATTTAATATGGATATGGATATATATATATATATATATATCTTTAAATAAGTTTACTCAGTGGCTTGGCAAAGTCGTTGAGGAACTGCATCCACTCGGCATCGTTGGCCGTCATATCATATTCAAGCACATCGCACTGCTCCACATCTGGCGGCACAAATTCCGATTGCAAATCTTCAATTGTTGTCTGCTGCAGGCACAATTTGGAGCGTGTCCTGGTCGCTATGCGTGGATCTTCCGTATTCTTATCCGGCGGCAGTTTGAAGCAACCATCCGAGGTAAACTTGATGGGTGAATCCTCGTTGGCGGTGAGCGGGGTTTGTGGCGTGCAAGGATTCGAATCCAAATCGGAGGCAGTCGTATTCGGATCATCATCGGACTAAGAAGAGAAGAACGGGAATCAATAAAAAATTCAAAAGTAATAAGCTTACCAAATATTATATGATATTATTAGGGGCGGGGGAATTGGGCAGATGGCAGATGTTTAAAGTACATCGCCAACAATCCACCCACCAAGTTTGGGGACTATAGTCCCCCCACAATTATAAGTGTGGGATATATTTTGATTCATCGATTTGCGATTATCGATTTCCTAGCCTAAATAAAGTTAATTTCTCTCGCCACTCACATGGAAATCCTCGTTGGTAAATGTGTACTCCTCGTCGTCCTCGTCGGAGTGGAGATCATCGCGTATCAAAGCCTCAATCTCATTTTTAAATGGTTTCTCATTCAAGGGGGGGAAATTTAAGCCTGGATTTCGATTCAATTCTCGCGCCTTCGAACGCGTTAATTTGCCAACAGATGGCGTTTCAGTAATGATGATGGCGCCACGCTGCGGCTGCTGCTGCGATTGTTGTTGGATCTGCTGCAGCTGTTCCACTTTGGCTGCTTCGCGTCGCTCGCGCGCCATTTCGTCCTCGGCTTTGAGTGTGACCAGAGCGAGTACATGCTCGTTGCGGACGACGCGTCTAACAACCCTGTGCATATCCTCGCTGCTGATGGAATTTGCCCGTGCAACTTGCCGCAGCCGGCGATCGATCTCCTTGGCATCCTCAATATTACACTCGCCAAGCTGCTGCTGCATCTGCTGCTGTCCTTGTCCATTGTCCTTTTCCCTGTCGATGCGCCGCTTTTTGCGCGGCTGCCGGCGAAATGTTGGCGTTGAGTTGCTGCTGCTGCTACTGCTATTGTTGTTGTTCGTTGTTGTTTGACGTGCGGTCGTCTTTAGATCGGTTGCATCCGACTTGCGAGCACTGTTCGGCATGTTGCACACACATTTAAATTGTAATTTTAACTAAATTCACAATCAAAAAGAGAGTATCAAAACAAAAGCGCAGCCAGTGTGACCACAAAATGCGGATGCGGATCTGTTAAGATGCAGCTGTTAAATTTAAGAGCCAATATTAATTTCAAATGTTAAGTAACAGTATGTGACAAACATATGTTTTTGTAGCTGTTTCAGTAACAGAGATCTTTATTTGAGAATTTTGTGTTTGTTTCTATTTATTTTTTGTGTAATGTCAACTGGATGTGAGGGAATTAATTGCAATAAATGTGAAAAATGCGTATTTGCATGGTTTCTGACTTCTTCTACCCGAGCATTGGCGGCGTCGAGGAACATGTCTACAATTTATCCCAAATGCTGCTCGCACTCGGCCACAAAGTGAAAACTAACTAAATAAAAGAAAATCAATTTCAGCTAATTCAGTTTGTTTATATCTATGCCAGGTTATTGTGCTGACTCATGCATATGGCGACTGCAGCGGAGTCCGCTATTTGACGCACGGCCTCAAAGTTTATTATCTGCCGATTAGGGTCTGTTACAATCAGTGCATTCTGCCGACAGCCGTTTGCAATGTGCCCATGCTGCGTGCAGTTCTGCTGCGTGAACGCATAGACGTTGTGCATGGTCACTCTGCGTTCAGCGCCTTGGCGCATGAGGCGCTAATGGTGGGCGCTTTGCTCGGACTGAAGGTAAGAGAGAGAGATCGAAAGCCACAATGAATAGTGGCTGCAGCGAGAGTGTTGTTTCTTGTTCACGATTACTTCGCAAATAATATATATATAATATTCATAATATATTTTCCCATCTAACCCTTCTATACCCAGACAGTCTTCACGGATCACAGTTTGTTTGGCTTTGCGGATCTGTCGGCGGCTCTAACTAATAAGCTCCTAGAGATTACGCTGAGCATGGTGAATCATGCGATTTGTGTGTCGCACATTGGTAAGGAGAACACTGTGCTGCGAGCCCGTGTGGCCAAGAAACGTGTCTCGGTGATACCCAACGCAGTGGACACCGCCCTCTTCACGCCCGATCCCAGTCGTCGTCCGGCGGATGGAATTATTAATATCGTGGTCGCCTCTCGACTGGTTTATCGCAAGGGTATCGATCTGTTGGCTGGGGTTATTCCGCGCTTCAAGAGCACACCCAACGTGCACTTCATCATTGTAGGCGATGGCCCGAAACGGGATCTGCTTGAGGAGATCAGGGAGAAGACAAATATGCAGGATCGTGTGGAGATCTTGGGCGCTGTGGAGCATGCCCAGGTGCGGGAAGTCCTCGTGCGTGGCCATATCTTTGTCAATACCTCACTGACGGAGGCCTACTGCATGGCCATTGTGGAGGCGGCGTCCTGTGGTCTCCAAGTCGTCTCCACAAGCGTTGGCGGCATACCCGAAGTTCTCCCGAGTAGTTTAATCCTGCTCGTGGAGCCGGAAATTGAAGCCATCTACTCGGCCATCTTAGTGGCCATCGATAGGCATGTCAATCGGCGACATAATCCGCCAGAAATGCGCTCCAAGCAGCGACGAGGTCGACGCAAGAAGCACCCAAAGCAGAAGGAGGTCGAAAAGCAGGAGGAGGAATCCCAGCCACGTCCAGTTGCAGCTGGTAATCCTGGAGAACCTGTCCTCTGCCCATATCGTTGCAATGAGCTCGTGGAGACGCTGTACAACTGGGAGGATGTTGCCCGCCGCACGGTTAAAGTCTACGAGCGAGTGAGAAGGGAACGAGCTTTTACCCTCAGCGAGCTAATCTTTGCCGTTTATCAATGTGGTGCTTGGTTTCTAGCCTTTCTCGTCGTGGGTTACTTTACGCTTCTCGTACTGGAACGTTGGCGTCCCCGCCGCCGCATCGAGGTTGCCTACGAACCGGGCAGACAGTCGGACTAGTCATAGTTTCAAATGTGTTCCATTTGGGCCTCCAAACATGACCCAAAAAAGAAAGAAAACTTCCATTTTTATAGTTGGACAATTTTGTCAATTATTTAAATAAATTTATATATGACAGCTTATAGTTTATAAATTTAACAATTATTAACCACAGTTTATTTATTTAAATTTATGCCAACGTCCATCACCGTTTAAATTTCAAATAACTTAACAACCCGCCATTTGGTCTGCTGATTAACATTACGCCTCGCACTAGCAGAGCAATGCTAACGCACATATGCTTAACATAGGCTTGCTGTGCACATTTGCGTCAAATGAAGTTGACTGCAATAGCGCACATAAAATCGATACATGCTGCAACGCAAATCGATACATTCAGTTTAACAACAAACGAGCTACGGTAAGGTTGTGAGCGTGCGTAAAACGGCAGCGATGTAAGAAGAAAAAGACACGAAGATAGCTTTTTTTGAATTTTGACAGCAGCGGGCAACGCGACAACAGCAAATAACGGCGCTTATCTCAATTCCGTGGAGTTTTCGAATTTCCGAGTAATACCTTAGAGCGCAAAGAATTCAAAAGTTGTGCTATTTCCAAGAAATATTTTGTGTAACGGTTAAAGCCTAAAAATTGGCCAATTGCATTGAAATTTTGTACAGCATCCTTCTTCCTCTTCTTTTATATGACGTCATTTGCGCGCTACTTTTCATGTCCAGTGTGAAGGAGAGCTTAGTGTATGTGTGTGTGTGTGTGAAGCAGAGTTTTGTATGTGAATGTGTGTATGTGTGTTTGCTCTCATTGGAATTATTACGCATTGCACTTGTAGCTGAGCCAAAGTTTCCATCTCCCCCTGCGGTCCCCATTATCCATCGCTTGCAAGGCCACGGCGGCTTTTTCTGTAATAACTGTAATATGCGTGCTTTTCTAGATTTCTCATTATTATTTTGAGAGCAGATCAAAACTATAAAAATTCGTGAATTAATGAGTGAATTTTAACGGTGTTTTTTGTGTTTCCGTTTTCCTTTCCATAATTTTAGCCTCAACAAAAAAACAAACAAATTATAAGTCCAATTTTGCATTTACAAACAAACCAATCATTAAAAAGGAAAAAACAATTCAGGTAATAAATTTTTTTGAATGTTATTTTAACTTATTTATTTTTTAATTGTAAAAATAGTAGCATTATTTTCTTCATTCATTTTATTATATACAAATACTTATAGATTAGAAGAGCCAATTTTGTATATGTTTAAAATTATAAGCTTAGCTTAGGGCTCATTTTTGTGTAACTTTATTTGAAAACGAATTTTTAATGCTCCAAAAAGTCTCCTAAGTGCTGTCCACAAGTAGTAAAGATTGGATGCAGGGATGGGGGAAGTAAGAAACCGCTCGAATTCCACAACAGGAAGAAGCACAAGCTTAAGTAAAACTCACATAAATTTAACGGCGAATTCCAAAAAAAAAAAACAAAAAATGGAAACAACAAAAAAGTGAAATATTTTTTTGTTTTTTTTTTTCACGCTGGGGAAGCTGTAAATAATGAAACAGCAGACAAGCGCCAGACTGCATAACAACAACAACATAAATATGTGGAAGGGATGTGGGGGCACACACATACATAAAAAAAGTTGCAGTCGCCTCAAAGGAATACGAGGACATCATAATCAAAGGCTTTTTATTGCGCCCCATCAAATAAAACCAGAAAACTGTTAACTCAAGGGTGGGCGAGGGAGAGTTAGATGGAAGGGGGATGTATAGGGGGTAATTGTGAGTTGCCCTTTTTTTTGTGGTGGGCTCTTGTTATTAGGCCAGGCTAGAAGAACGGCAGGCAAAGGAGCAAAAGGAAACCGGGCTCCAGACCAGACCAGAATTTGACTAGGCACGTTCGACCTAATAAAGCAGAGAGAAGGGGTGCTCCACGGGTGATGGAGAGGGGGAAAGGCGGTAAGGGCAGCAGTTAGTTTTGGAGTAAAGTGTTTCCGTGTTGTTGGAGGCCAAATCGATTTTTATTGATATTCAAGTTGAATGCACTCTGAATTCGCTTAAGATTTTGTTGGAGGATGGGAAGGGGAGGCGATTTAAGTAGCTTCGCAATTCAAAGGGATGGCTTAAGCTCGACCCACAACCCCCAACACTTATGGCAACCAGCAATAATTCTGATAAATACACAATGCAATTAAAATTACAAATCTCAAATAAAAAATATTTTGATAAATATAATAATAAATAAATAATATTAAATATTTAATTAAAGATATAAAATTAAACGTATTAACTTAAAAGCTTAAAAGGTAAATTTAAATATAACCAAAAATTCTCAATGAAAAATTGTATTGATTAATACCATGTTTTCTCTATATGTGTATTGAATTAAACACCTAAGATGTTTAAATAAGATGTTTTCCCAAGTTCTCTCTGTGTATTTATATAATATATATATATATACATATATATATAGATATATACATAAGTAAACAGATAGTTTTTCCTCAAAGTTTTTCATGGCAAAAGGCAAAAAATAAGGAATAACAAAAGTGTTTTTTTCTTGGGCTTTGACGCACTTTCTTGATATTTGATAAGCTGTGCCTGAATTCGTTTTTTTTTTTTCCTTTTTTCTCGACTTCCAATTATTGTCTTTTCGTTATACTCCTGTCTCTCTCTCACACGCTCGCTCGCTCGCTCTCACTCACTTGCTCTGCTCGGCGTCTCAGTATTGCTTCTGCAGTCTCATTTTATTTTTTGCTTGAAAACTTGTTCAGCTTAATTTTTTGTATATTTATTTCTTTTTTTTTTTTTGCTCTATTTAGATTTTATTCGTGTTTTATTTGTTTGCGTCTAACACTTTTGACATTCAGTTATTGTTGTTGTTCTTCTTCTGCTTGTTTTTGGTCTGGCTTGTAAACTTGAACTCTTCACATTCTTCTCTGCCCCTCTCTTTCTCTATCTTTCTCGTTCTTTCGCTCTGTAAGGTGCAAGCAATGGACACTTGATGGCGCCACCAGCATATGATTTTCTGGTTGTTAAGCTCTTGGTCAAAAGTTAAGTGCTTTTGGGTCGGGTCGAGAGAGCGACAGATAAGCCGCTTTTGCCTTTTTTTTAAAGCAGTTGATGAGTTTGTCTGCTATTTGAACTTATCTCGAGTCTGAATCCAGATTTGTTGTAAAGTATTTATTTTATTTTATCAATCAATCAATCGGGCATTGGAAAGTGAAAGGAAAGGTTTGCTTGAACTTGGGCTCTCAGTAATTAGAATTATATGTCAATAGGTTAATTACTACTTGTTTTTTTTTTTTTTTGATTTTAAACAATATAGCATTCACTTCAGAGTCAGATTTATGTTTTGCTAATTACCCTTTATGTGTCTATATGCGCTTCCTGGTCTTCTAACCATAATATGACAAATCACAATATAAATCACCATATATTTATCTAAGCACCCAACTCTAAAACTATACCCTTTTGTTTGAATATATGACCAAATCATCATCAACAGACGCACACGTACATATATAAATATATATATATATATATATATATTTATATATTTATATATTTTTTTATGACAATTCTTCCCCAGTTGAGACTCCTCATCAACGCCCTCGAATTTGACCTTTGACAACTGAACACGCTTACTCCCCTACCAGACTTTCCCTCCCCTTCCCACTCCGCACTTTTCGCGCCTTTTGACGTTCATCAAATTAGTTCATCGATCTGATTTTTGGACAGAGGAGGAGGACACGTTGATGTCTCCACAAAAAGGTCCTTAAACTCAAAATGCACATTTGCTTTTTGGTGCTCGAGGCGACAAGAACTCAGCTCAACTCACAACTGGCGCCACATTTAAAAGGCCATTAAACAAAAACCTACCACAAGCTGTAATATATATATGTATATAGTATATATACATAGTATACGTATCTGTTTATGTGGGGCAGGCATCGCGGAATCGCGTGCTCGACGCAACTTAATTGAGCTCCAAATGAAATTTCATAATCAACAAAGGCAAAAAAAAAAAAACAAAAGCAATGGGCAAATTTATGAGTTTTTGGGACACCCGCTTGGAGCCGACGCGACTATAAAAGTTAATATATATGTACATATATATATGTATAAATGTATATAGATATCTGTGTATATATATTCGCCTTGCTTCGAGGATGACTCATGTTCCAGGACGGCCTTCACAAGGATTCACCATTGTTGAGGCAGCAACAACAAAATGAAATTAGCTCTCAACTTTATTCATATACTTGTTTTTTTTATTTTTGTTTTGTTACCAGCAATTGTTCTTTTTTTGTCTTGGTTTTAGCTGCTTTGCTCAGCTCAGCTGTTTGCTCGGCGCAAATAAGTTTCATATCCTTGACAGCCCATTCAAACATATCCTGGCGCCCTCACCTCCCCCATTTCCGCATTCAGAGTCAGACAGGCGGAAGGACAAGCAGCTGGTTGGCGCCACTCGCAGGCAAAGGATACACAAAAGTGACTGGCATAAAACGAATGGAGTATATTTGGAAGGATATTGCATATTGACTGTCATGTTTCTTAAGTATCGTGTAATAGTGATAAGCACAAGGAAGTGACTTAGAATCAAAGAGTTGTGTCTGTAAAAACATAATTCAACTCTCAGAACGGGAATAGTTTTCATATATTCAGATCAAAATGATTGCTAAATGATTGACATTTGAAAAGAGTTGATTTCTATTTATTTGGAATTGTCGATTTATGGCAAGCAAGGAAACCATTTTTAAAAACAAGAACTCTTATTTTTGGGCGACATTCTTAATTTCTGAGTGTAGAGTCTGTGATATGTCTATGACTAAAAGAGATCGACCAAAATCAAGAAATTACATCCAGAAACGGCATTCAGGTTTAGATTTCTCAGTTTGAATAGTTTTTTAAGCACTCTCAATTATCAAAATGATTCATGTTTTAGTTTCCTAAGAAACCAGGCTTAGTATGACAATTAGTTCAACCTCATCCCAAACACTCAGCATAACTTATTTTTTAAATACATGTCGCTCTGCTGAACATCATTTTCGAACATTCTTCTCGTGTTTTATTCTTTTTGCAGTAGTTTTAGTATCTCTCTATAATACTTTACTCAGAGTAGTTTTTGAGTGTATTGACTAAATGTGTGATGTCATCAATTGAGCGATGTTTTTTGTATTTTATTATGCAAATATGCTCAATACTCAAGACTGAAGACCTTGAAACCGACTCGACTCGCTTTCGTCATCAACAAAAATGTGCTTCTTATTATGAGTCACTCATTGATTTTATTTCGCGTCCGATGTGAACTTTTGTCCCATTGAAAATTAGTAAAAAGGGGCTTGCTAAAGTTGTGCAAAAGTATATATATATAAATATATATAGTATATATTTGTTATCTGTATCAATACAAGAGTCTCAGATGCTACAAGAGCTAGATGGTTTGAAATTGAAATATAAAAAAGTTTATTTTATTATATTAATAACTTCGAACTTTCACCCAATCTTGATAAGAACCGATTGTAGTAAAACCCACAATTTCAAAGCAGCATTTTTCTAATAAGTCTTGTATCTACTTTGACATTAAACTAATTATCTATAAATATTTGATCAAAATCGCTTTAGAAACAAAGGAAAAAAAGTATTATAGTATTTTCTTGAGTGTACGGTATCAGCTAGGCAAGCTCTCGCGGCCACAACATTCATGAATTTTTTATTTATTTATTGAGCTAAATTGGCGACTATTGTTAAAGGAGAAACAAACAATTAGCAATGCCTTATCTACTATACTATTATTATTATATTTTCTGGGGATCTCAGTTAATTTGTTCTCTTTTTGTCTTAGTTTTTCTTTCGTTTCGCAATAAGTTTCACAATTCAAACTTCGAGTGATTATGAAAATGAGGCAAGTTTCATGCTTATCGGTTGATTAATGTTTCTAATACCATTCCATGCCACCTAAGATCAGACATCATCTCTGCCCCACGCTGCGATGACAAATGAGCAAAAAGTTTTCAATCAGATGTGATGATTGGGCTATTCTCGGATTAATTTTAACTTCAATCAAGCTTCATTTTTTGGCTTCTTCTATTTAATTTTTTTTTTAGCGTTTTCTATTTCTACTTCTTATGTTCGTTGAAGGCAATTTGATGGGTTGCTGTTGATAATCATATTTAATACGAAGCTCAAGTCGAATTTTTGTTGCAGCATGAATCACTCAGTGTGGCAGCAGATACTACTACTTTGTGGCATGCAGCATGTGTCTGGAGTTTCCAGGACCTGCCTGCCCTGCCTACATTGGAATGGGCGCGCGTGAGTTTGGCCCTGTGACGCAGATTCAGACGGAGACAAGTACGCAAAAAAAAAGTAAAAATGCCTGCGAGCAAACTAACAACTGCTACAGACTGAGGCAGCTGCTGTTGCTACTGCTGCTTCTTCTTCTACTTCTGGTGGCATTGTCCTTGTTGCTGCTGTCATCTGCGAGGGGTGGTTTACACTCGGCGTTGTCTGCGCCTTGTTGTTGTTGCTACACTCAAAGAAACTGAGTTTACAAATATTTTCAATAGAACATGTAAGAAGGTTCTACTTTAGAGTGTTCGACTAACAGATACCTTTTATTTAACTGTAATATATATCGTAGGTAGTGTTGATTTTTGAAATTTGTGTATTTCAAATAAACACTATAAATATGCTCTTTGTTTAATTCTTTATAGTCTGATGTTAAGAATTTAAGTTACTGAGCTGTGATATCTGATTCCTTTTGTGCTCGATCCGAGCATAAACATTATTTATATTTGTATTGAACTTACATAAGTATTTAGCACTTAAAATAAGCACTCGACTTAATGGCTTACTTTGGGAAGTAACTTAAAATAAGCGCCATAGCTTGCTTAATCACATTATTAATTTTAATCGCTTGTCATAGGATTTGTGCATTTCTTTTTCTGAGTGCACAATTTACGCATTCCTTCTCATGCCCAGCACTCTCGCTCTACCTCTCCTCTCCCTCCCATTGTTGCCTTTGCTGTTGCTGTTGCTTGTTGCCACTCGCAGAAATCATCGTTGCTTCTATTTTTTGGGCAGACAACAACAACAACATCAACGAGGCTCTCATCCTTCGGAGCAGAGCTCGGAAATTGGGGGTTGGCTAGCGGCAAGCGGCGAGCAGCGGCCTGCGCTTATATTTTATTATTTATTTTCTATTTCATTCTCTATTATGCTTTGTGCGGCATTTCTTCCAATTTGCGTTTCTGTTGTGTTCGCCCATTCGCAGAGTGTTTTTGGATTTCTTCTTTGGGGGCGACAGTCAAGTCCCTTTTTACGCGCTCTGAGTGAAAATTCGCAGTGTCAATACAGTGCTGTCTCAAATATTGAGCATGGCACGCGGGAGATTTTGGCTTTTTGCTTGGTGTTGCTTAAGGGTTAAGGTTTACTTTTACCAGATTCTTGTTTTATGTATTTATTTTCTGTATTAAAATAGTTATTATAGTTATTGAATTTAAATTTAGTTTTAAATGAAGATTCAATTCATAATCAATTATAAATTTATTTTTAATGAAGGTTTGAAAACTGATTTAAATTTCTTTTAAAAATGGCTTCCCTAAGAGGGAGGTTTCAATTTCAAATAAAAACACACCAAATGAGAAGCTTCCGTTAAAAATTTAAATTGTATGTCTTTATTTGGAGTTCATAAAAGAAATTTTCGGAGCTGCATTTCCGGCGCTTGTGGAAATTATGAAATTTCCGCTCTGTATTTGTACAAGTGGCAAGTGCCAAAAAAAGAAGCAGATTGTTGGATGTTAGCTGATTGTCTTTGTGTATATCTTTGTGTGTGTGCCTTTGTCCACCCATTACGAACTGGCTCCATTTTCGGGTTTGTTGACTTTTGGCTGCTGCGATTCCCAGGAGGCAGGACGTAGGACGCAGAACTCAGCACCGCAGGCGCCATTTGTGAATGTTGAAAACCGCACGCGTTGCCAACAATTGATACGGTCTGGTCTTGTGCCCGGATCCCAGATCCTCCTCCAGATATCAGAGAACGGCGTCAACGCCAACCAATTACTTCACGTCCTGCAAACAAACAAAAACAAACAAACAGCGCACGAGGTACATAAAAATTAATTTCTCGGCGACGAAATTGTTATTTTGCGTGAAATTTCACGACACCGTTTCAAATATCAAATGCGGCATAATATCATGCGGTGCACGAATGTCCTGCCTGCAACTGCATTGACTGACTGCCTGCCTGCACACAGTGTCTGCCAATAAAAACCACCCTTCAGAAAGGCGCTCTCCGTTCTGCTGTCTACCCTAAAAACCAACTCGACTCGGGCTGCCTTTTGTTTTTTGTGATAAATTTATACGAAAATTACCCACATTGGCTCTTTTTTGATCTGTGTTTTAATTTATTATTATTTGTAGAGCCTATAATTGGGTATCGAGTTGTGGCAAAGTATGTAACTGTCCGAAGAGGGAAGCAGTTACGTACGAACCCATGAGGGGCAGGTATATTGTGTATATTCTTGATTCTCGATTAAATGCCGATTATCAATAAAAATCTATTACTCATAGTAATAATAAACACTATTATAAAGATATAGCTTTCCAATTATTATACGACACCATCAATTCATTCATCAATTGTCAAAATTTATTTTATTGAGCAAATGAACATTAGCAGATATTTAACAGCTGAGTACAGGGTATCTCCTAGTCGAGTTCTCCTTACATTTTATTTGTCGGATTATTGGCTGCTATTTCGGGGGCGTCTGCCTTGCGTGCCTGGCTTGGCTTTGTTTGCCTCCCCTTTGGGTTGATCCTGTTTCGCCTTCGTAAGTCACATCGCTTGCATTCTTGCAATTAACATACTCGACACTCCATACTCCATCTACCCCGCTCTCTCCCCCGTCTCTCGACAAAGTGCTTGAGTGTTTGACATGGCTTTGAAATTGTTTTTGTTGTTGTTTCAAGTTTACTTTTTGAAAAGCGTAAACAGTTTAACTTGACGAGCGTCGTAAAAGCGTAACTCAAATGGAAATAATTGCTTTGGTTTCTATTGGTTTTTGTGGGCTGAGAGTTTTTTTTCGATTGACTTCAAATTAATCTTAGATGAACCCACTGAGCTATCAATAATATGGCAATAACAATACAAATAAGAAACCCAATTTGTATAATCTAAACCATCTATTCGATTGTAATAAGAATAATTATTACGGGTTTGCAGTTTTTATTTGAATTGTTTTTGGTTTACTTTGTGGTGTTAGAAGTTAGGAGGGTTTTGTCGAGAATTGCAATGAAAGAAAATTGGCTGATTGTTTTTTCACGTAATATTTATGTAATTTGTACTAAAACAGTACAAAGGTGAATAACATCGTAAATAAAGTTGCACATTAAATAATATAGAATTATAAATAAAAATTGATGTTAAAGATTGTTCTATTGAAAGTTATTTTCCCTTAAAGTAAGTATTTTAAGTCTCGCCTTTCCTCATACCACAAATTTGACCGACTGTACAACCGCACCTCACAATACACCACCAACACACCCTCACACACTCGCAGACACAAATCAATAACACACACAATTGCAGTGACCCAGTCCATTAGTTCATTATCCATTATCCATTAGCCAGCAGCAGAATTGACCACAACTAAATTACAGAGCCTGAGCCGCATTCTGCTGAGTTCCTATCCTGGGTCGGGTTTCTATTTGCCAATTATGAATACTTAGTGAGAGAGGTCCCGATTCTGTTGTGCTAGTTTTTTTTTCCATACAACACAATTGTTGCTCAGCCACATGGAAAATTGGCCATCGTGTTCGTATCTAATAATGTTGTGGACTACAACACATTTTCTAATAGCAATTTTAGTTCGACGCCGCTCTGGTAGCCGGCACATTTAATTTGCGACGACAGGCATCCAGGATTCACTTTACAACCAAGTCTGCCATGTCAAGTGCCAGGTTAAAAAAAAATTGAATAATAAAGAATAAGTGAAAAATAAAAAAAACATAAACAGGAGGCACAAGCAGACGCAGTTGACTTTGAAGTGACGAAGCTAAAATACACTTGTTTAGAAATATATAATATATCTTTAATCGGATTCGGTATTTTTTTAAGCTTTAATATATTTTTTCTGTATGACTTTTAGAATGTTTACCTAACATGTTCAGCAATAGTTAAGGAATACTGGTAACCGTAAGACAAACAGAGAGACATGGGTTTAATATATACTCTCTGAAAGGGTATCAAGAAGAAAAGAGAGAGAGAAAGAGAGGCGCCACAATGTGTGGCATGAATACATGTACTCTTGTTCATGACATGTGGACATGGGGCATGGCTCCAACAGTCGAGTGTCCAGTTTAGAGTCCGAGCGCCACTCAAATTGCATAGAATCGAGTTCCTCTCTCCCCATTTTCCCTCCTTCTCTGCATCCCCACCTGACCAGCTGAAATGTTGCACCAGTTCGAATTGCTATGTTGGCTTTTCTAGTATTGATTTTGTTTGAATTGTTTTGCATATGACGGAGAAGGCTTGTTTCTGGAACACTTGACTTAGGAGAGGGAAGTTGGTGGAGCAGTAGAAGTGAGAAATGAAGGGGAATTTGTGTTATCAGCTACGCAAAACACTGAATTCAATGCTTAAATTTGCCTTATCAGCAGCTGCAAACCTTGGCATTGACTGAACTGCATACATAGTTCGAGTTTAGGTTCAGGTTCAGCTTTTTGAGATCTGTGTTGGCTTTGGGTTGGGTCTGGGTTTGCGTTGGGCATTCATAAATCCCAGTTGGTTGGCAGCAATTGCAATCGTCTGCGGTCTGCAATTCAGCATAAATGTAAAATGTGGATGGGTTGGGCATAAATGAGGGTGGCATATCGAATTCACTGCCTGCCGCCGGTTGTGGCAACAGCTGTGCATACACACAACACACACCTTGATGATGGTTTCTGTTTAGAGTTCTTTTTTTTCTTTTAGCCTTTGTGTACTTTAAATTTAGCGTGAACTTTTTTGCCTGGAAAAGAGGAAATCGCCCGCTTCTTGGCGCTAGGAAAGTGAAAAATCTGCTCAAGTTTTTTTTTTTTTTTTTTTTTTTTTTTTGTATTTACGTCTTTTATATTTGTCAGATTGTGTAGGATTTTCTGCTCGATGCTGGAAATAATCGCAGCGAACGACGCCGAGTTGAATGTGCCACAAAGTGTGCTGTGCTGGAGAGTTGCAGCAACATGTCGAAAGAAAGAAGGTGCTTGGGGTTGCAAAGGGAAGAATATTAAATTGGTTTTTGCTTGGCGCGTTCAACATATGATAAAGCTTTATTCAATACAAAGCCTTGGCAGAC
Source organism: Drosophila mimica (assembly GCA_037043585.1). NCBI lineage: Eukaryota > Metazoa > Arthropoda > Insecta > Diptera > Drosophilidae > Drosophila > Drosophila mimica. The sequence goes on from JBAMBE010001197.1 coordinate 375,089, forward strand.
ATCAATTCTAAGTGAAAACATATTAGAAGGGTCTTTATTGAGTTTGGGCAGTTGCGAAAGACAGTTGGAAAGGAACTGTATTTTTAGATAGATGCAATAAAATCTTTAAATAAATGTAGGAACACTTAGTAAAAAAATGCTCAGTTGTAGACAAAATTTAAAGGCGGATAGGAAAGTTAAAATATATATAAATTTATGCCGAAAGTGTTAAAACATTCGATACATATAAGACGATTATTAATCGTAGTTTTGTTTACGGTTTTAAATCACCATCATGTCTGAAGAGCAAGAAATGTCTTGTCAATTGTAGAATATACACAATACCATTCATTGACTCGCCGCTCAAATGTTTATAATCGATTGGAGCGGAAATCCTCAAATACTTCAAATCGATTACAGACGATGTTCTCCTTCTGGCTGCATCTGTCATTTGCAGTCAATGCTTTTGATACCAAGTTCTACAAGGCCACAAAATAGAGCTATTATTATCTGCTAAGCAAACCACACGAGTTGTCAGCTAACCACAACAATGGCCAACAGCAACAACAACGACAACACTATGTCCCAGGATCTTAGCTCATACTTCAACTGTCGCACACACACTCCCCGCACACACACAACACACACGACCCGCTTCAACAGACAAATGTCAGTTGGACCTCAAAATGTGAGCTCATGTTTCGGGCATTTAGTTATGCTGATAAATATCTCTAAATATATCTATATATATATATATATATATAACAAGTGCTTCTTGCTCAGCTGACAGAAACACATCACACAGCAATCCATACACACCCACACACACACTCACACACACACACACCCAAACCCACAGCTCAATTAAAATGACGTTTGCCAAGCTAAAAACGAGCTTCCGTTTTTATCAAGCACAGTGCAAGCAAAAAGTATGACGCCAAGCAATCAAAATGAAGACGACAATTTAACAGATACATCTCTGGCTGCGTAGGAGTTGCCGCAATTATGCAAGATTCCAAGCAATTAAACTTGCCCCCTCCCATTCCCCCTCCTCCCCTTGCCACGCTCCCTTTTTGACCAGAATTGGAAAACAAGCCTTTTATTAAAGTCATTTATTTGATATGGGCGCGTATCGTGAAAATATTTTAGTTATGTCCGCCTGTCTGTTTAGAAACATAAGTTCTGTTTGGTAAAAGGTATATATAAAGGTGTATATTGATCTGTCTAACTGATCTCAGTACAGTTCCTGAGCTATTTTTACATATTCTGTATTGGAATTTGTGTCAAATATATATAAGTATGTTATTGACAGGACTCGCTTCCGTCATTTGCTTAATGCGTGAATCATTGTTGAATGGATCCCCATGCAAAAATTATGAACTCTTCACACCTTAATGTAGGCAGGACTGGACGGACAGCAGTCCCAATTGGCATTTAGGCTGGGCCTCATTTATAACGGCTGACGGTTTATTTTTCTCTTGTTTTTGACGTTGTCGTCCACCTGCAATGCTATAAAATTTTATGGTTCCTGGTTCCATAAAATAGAGACATTTGCTTGCCTTGTCACCCATAATTAATTAGCAAATATGTTTAATGGCATTTTATGAGCAAAGTCGTTAATTAGCAGCAAAAAAGTTTTGTAGCTATTTATTAAGTTGAAATAAAGGCAACAATGCTAAGCGGCATTGTTTCAATTTGTATTGAAATTCTTGGGGAATAATGTATAAATAATATCCAGAGAGAGAGAGAGAGAGGGGACAACCCCCCTTATTAAGTAGGGTTATGCCCGTGTGCGTTGTTTATTGTTGTTTATGTTATTCTTATTGTTATTGCTCTTGCGCGATTATAATTATTATGCAGTTGGAATGTCCATTACCAATGCTTCATACAATTTTCAGCCCCTTTTTAAAAATAGATGAGTAGGGTATAATGAACTTGTGCAAAACTATAGGGTGTATGCATGCTAGATCAGTGGGTTCGTGTATGTCTCGATATCATCTGTGAAAATTTCATCACGATCGGCTGAGAAACAAGGGTGAAAATCTTATTTTACTACACAACAGCAAGAAGCACTTTTTTATTTCGTTTTTGTTTTTTGCCGACTGACTTTAGTTGACATTAAATAAATAATCAAATAAACAAGAACTTTCAACATTATTTATTTATCATCCATATCATATCACTCATACCACATCAATATCGCGCACAGTAGTACTTAAATATATGTGCAAACCAATTGAAATGGGGCAATGCCCACGAAATTCAATTGTTTAATTGAATGCTGCTTTCCTTATACAGTTGATAACAAGATAATGCCCCAATGTCAATTTCAATTTCAAAGTCAATCGCGCAATCCCAATTGATTTCTAGGTTTCTTTCTATTATGTTTGGCCTTCCGTTCGGTCTAAGTTGTATTGAAACTGAACCGATTTGCTTGGGGAACCTTTCTCCTCCAACTGACTTCTTGGCTTTAACGTGTTGAGCTCCAATTTCCTTCCACTAGGCGGCTCACTTTGTTCTAGCGGCTTTTAATGATGGTCTTGGTCTTGGCCCCGACTTATTGTGTAGTTGGCCACGTGCAGAGCTGTTGCGCTTGTTGCGCTAGTTGGTGGCAAGCAGGCACGGCAGGCAAACTCTGGCAAACGGGTTTCATGTCTTGCCACATAGCCACCACATATGCCACCACAACGCAATTGCAATTAGTCTGGCTAAAGTCGTGCCTAACGGTAAAAAGTTACCCCGCAATATCTCTGCCACTGCCACAAGTCTGCCTATCTACCTACCTTGTTCAACCTATGCCTCATAATCGCATCTCACAAAAGAAGGAAAAAACAGCTCGTGAGATTTACAACGATAAGGTCGGCTCAACTGGTAAATTACAATGCCAGCTTTTTTTTGGCTCTTTTAGCCTGGCCTAATCCAAAATCAGCTTGAAACATTTTCAGTTGGGAATCAGAAATGGATTTTTTATGTTTTGATTGCTTGTTTTCTTTTTTACTGATAAATATTTTTAATCTCCTCTTTTTTCTTCTTGCTTATTCGCAGATTAATTGCATTTGGCTGCTTTGTACAATCGAGTGGTGAGTAAACATCTATTTGTTTATATATAAATTATACATCTATTTAGCATTACAGAGTTTTAAATCAGTTGCCATTTACCGAATTGCGTCCATTGCGTATTTGGTTGAGTTTATCACTCATTAAAAAAATACGAAAAAGCTTACTTGAAAGTTTCAGTGTTACTTTTAAGGTTATTTCTTTCTAAGTATAAAATATCTTTTATGGATTACAACTCAATCAACCTGCCACAAGTTGAAGTCGCACCTTTTTGAGATTGTTTGTGTGCGGTTCCATTTTTGGTTAGTTCCATATTTGTATACCGCAGCGGAGGCTACTTTGATATTGCTGTGAAGCTTGTAACGCATTAAAGGAGACCTCTTTAACTATATAAAGAATACATATTTCTGAACATATTAACGTCGATCTGTTGAAAGAGTATCTAATATTCGGCATGCCTAAGACACTCACATCTCAGTTATGTTTCTCACAGATCTGACCGACTATAGCGCCATATTGTTGGCTTCTTTCTCACTGCTGCGTGGCTTACATCATATTATTCAACATTTTATTTTCATTTTTAGCTTGTCAATTAGCGACGCATTTGAAAACGACTTCATCATTAACATCAATCTTAATTGAATAATCATTTAGGCTTACTCGCTGGCTGCATTATAAATTCAGCGAGAAGTTGTCAAGGAAATTCTCAAGATGACTTCTCTTTCTCTCTCTCTCTCTCTCTCTCTCTCTCTCTCTCTCTCTCTCTTTACTGTCCCTCTGCAGATCCTTGTGCCAGTTATTGCTTATTATTTCCGTCGTGTGTCAAGTTGACCGTGCAACAAAACTTAAGTAGCATGAATTATGCGCCAGTCTAAAGTAGCTGCAACTACAACAGTTATATCTGTATTTTGTATCTGTATCTGCATCGCTGTCTGCCTCTTTTCGTGTATCTTTTTATTTGCATCTCTGCAGTAGTAGTCAGTGTTGAGCAAATTGTGGGCAATCATTGTCAATTTACAATGCATACACAAACGCTTGCCTTCTACTTGAGTAAGAAAGTAGTCAGCTACAGTAGAGACCGGCAATGAGCAAAAGCGACTGTAAAACTATAGTAAATTGTTGATGACAGGATAATTAAAGAAGGATAGGTAGGTAAAACTAAGTTGATTGTAAGATTAAGGACAAGCCTTTCGAATTTTAAGAAAAATGTTTTCTTATATTTTGAAATTGTTGCCAAAAAATAGGAAAAATTTCTCATTCGAGTCAAGCTTTACTGTGCGCGCCTGTGTCTGAGCTGAGCCGAGCTGAACGCACCTTGAACTACAAGCGAAGCTCTCAATGTGCATGTCAAAGCATGTCGTTAACGGTGACAACGCAGTGATAGCTCTTGGATGAAGGGAGGGTGCTTTTTAAGGGGGACAGGTGGGGGACTTGCTTATCCAAGCGCTGAGATCAGAGACAGACTACAGTTGTTGTTCTTGTTCTTCTTGTTGTTGTTGTTGTAGTTGTTTGTGGATGAGCACTCGTTGCTGTGGGTTCAAGCGCTTTTATTTACCTTGTCTGCCTTTATTTTTTTCTTTCTCCGTCTGTTTGTCCATTTATTTATGTCACTTTTGGCTTTTAACTTGCAGTTTTGCACTTTGTTTTGTATTCGTTCTTTTCTTTTTTTCCTTTCTTAGGCAAATTTGTATGTTTTGTGCGTTTGCTTTGCAACAGCGTTTTATTGCTCACACTTATGCATAAATAAATATAAATGGATGGCAATTTGTTTTTTGTTTTTCGCGACGAACATAAATCCAATTGCTTGAATAAACAGCAGAGCCGAAAGGGTGTGAGTAGGGGAGGTGGTGTGGGTAGCCTAAACGGGGTGATGAACCTCAAAAATTGTCGACAGCTGTTGAGTTGTGGCTGCCAGTGATTAATTTTCATGTGGCGACACTTTGCACACAATTTTCAACAAAATTTACGGGCACATTTTTATTTGTTGTTGTTGATCGTGTTGCCCGACATTTCCATGATGGACACACACACATTGAATTGACGAGCAGCTTGCGACATTAAATTTCAGTGCGAGAGGATTGAAAGGAATTGAGCTGCAAGGTTACATTTGATAATTCGTGATAATTCCGAAAGAAACATGTACGAATACATTTATTTATAGCACGTACGATTTAGCAAGTGACGGGAAATGAATTGTTGGACAGTTTATTTCAGATTTAAACCCAATTTATTGCGTTTTTATTTAAGTTGATGAATAATAATAAAATAATAAATATTATTTAAGCGAAAATATTGTTTTATTAAAATGTACATATACTTTTATCAATATATAAAAAATGAGACAATGTATTTTAAATGACGCGTGTCTTACTCTAAACCATTAAAAATACTCTTAATGCCTATTTTCTGGCATGCTTTTGTAGCAAAGCACATCTTCAGTCTTGTAATTTTATGTATGCCCCATAACTTAACCCACTTACCCAGTGACTGGCGGGACAAGTGAAGCAGTAGCAGCAGGAGAGGAGGAGGAAGGAAGAAGCACAGTGCGTGCCACTTGATAGTAAGAAGCGAATGGATAAATACTCCATTCAAACTAAGACGCCGCTTATCGCGTTTAATGCCGCATATCATGCACTTGGAAGCCACAAACACCCACACACACTCACTTTGAAAACAATGCCAGGCACTCCACCGGGAATCCACTCAGTTCCGGCCCATTAGGTGCTCACACATAGATACTGTCGCGTGTGTGTGTGTGTGTGTCTACTGAATGCGCTTTGTCCAAGATGCGTGTCAACGTTGTTGTCAAACGATGTCATCAGCTATAGTTTTAGTTTTGTGCTCCGCATGTGACTGCAATTTAATTTCATTTAATGTCAAGTGTTTGCTTCTCTTCTTCATGTTTATCGGAAGATCTCTCAACATAATGTTGGCCGGCTGGAGAGATAACTCTGACTGACAATCTCAATTAGCAAATGCAGTGAGTGTGTCGACTGCATCGCTCTCTGCTGACCTGATCCAGTAGTCAGACTCAATTATATAATTGCCTTGTGTTCTAATTGCAGTGCCAGATGCAAATGGAATCCAGAGCAAGAGTGCTTGCTTTTCATGTCATCGCCAATTAAATGGGGGGCGTGTCTCAGTTCGAATGCAAAAGCGCCACCTGGCGGGCCATTAGCTAACTGCTGACATAAGCTGCATTCCTTTCTCCTTTTCCTTCCGCAATATTATCCACTTTGTGGTCTTGTTTGATTATCAAATTGCTGCATGCAAATTCTCCTTGACCATGTTTTCTGCATTTTTCTAATCGCCTGAAATGATTGCAGTTATTTTTCCAGTCTGCAAGGTATTTGTAAAGCATGCTATTCACATTATCATACCTGGTACATACAGATAATGGGTAAGAGGGGTATGTCCCCCCTCCTCTTATTATCGAAAGCAATCTCTAATAACAATTTAAATATATATATTTCTTGTTGGCTGCTTATATACCTTGGTTTTAGGGTATCTCCTATTCTCGTTATTTTGCTTGTTCTGACTTAATTTTATTGTACAAGGTCAACAATTGCATAGTTGATAGTTGCCTGAGTACTTTTAAATGACTCTGCTATATCAGAAATTATATAAAATGTGTAATTTAATAATTCTCATAGTTGTGCTCTATAAATTAATGTGTTTTCTACTCGTCCGTAACGCTAACTATGAATTTGTTATGAGCTGTGAAACTCGAGCTGTTTTCTGATGTTTGTGCTACATACTGTGAATTCAATTTTAATTCGACTTTACTATATGTGGAACATATGCTAAACATGTTCTATTTGGTATAATAATTTCCTTACCAACAATATTAACTTTGTTTAAAAGTAGAAACATTTAATGATTTAGGCACAACCAAATGCCTTTGGATTGAAAAATGCATATGTCGTTCAATCGTCAGCTGAAGATTGAGAACTGGCTTTACTCAGGAGTGTTCAGTTTCAAAGCTAATTAAATACTTTATACATCTCAATTGTATCTGATAGCTTCCCCAACAAGTTAACAAGTCTTGTGCGAGGAACTTGTTTAATTCAAACGTTATCCGCAAATAGACTTCATTAATTTGTATTTGACCTTTTTTGTGTGGAAATTTATGGTGATTGTGGCAGTGGCGCCAAGAAACTGCCATAATGACTGTGCCACAGTCCAGCTGGAGACTGGACTCCACTTAAATGGACATTTCAATCTAACGAACTCATTCCTTCTATAAAATGCATAGCAATGCGTATAAATTTGTACATATTTATATAAATATATATATACTATATACTTATGGGGGCGAGAGGAACCTATTTTTTATCTTTTTTTTTTTAATAGCTGACCTCATTCGACGCGGATACGCGCCACGAATAGCTGAAATCGCGATTTAAATTGCTAGAAATTGAAAGTGACACTGAACGCATAAAAACAAATTGCAGGCCAGTTTTTTGGACTCCAGACACACAGAAATCTAAATACGCTTTTATTATAATAAATTGCAACCTGCAAACACACCCCGAACTCGCCTCTCCTCTCCTCGTGCTATTCTTTCAGCTTTGTAATTTGAGTTAAGAAATCCGGAAAGCATATATATCTTAGGGACTTGAACGAGTTAAGTAAGACATAGAGAGATGGACAGAGAGAGAGAGATGGAGAGAGGGGGAAAGACAACAAATTAGTAAAAGTAAACAGTAAAGAGCCAAGAAATGGCATTTGTTTCTTTTTGGGTAGGAACAAGAGAGTTGTACAAAGTCTGTGGCAAATGTGTAAACAAAGCACTCAAGTCTCAAAAGGGTACAAATTGTTGCAAGACAAAAGCATGTGTAAAGGAAGAACAATAAGAAGAGAAGCTTGGAATGCTAAAGAAATGCCCTGTAATCGAACATTTTGTATAAATATACATTACAAATAATTAAACTCTTATTCAAAGGTGTAGACAAAACTACCCTTTTGAAAGATGGTGAGTGAAAAAGGAAGAGAAGAGACACGGAGTGAGATAAATCCACATTTCTTCGGTATGCTTATATTGATTCCAGTGTTTCACGAAATAAATTTATTGAATTATAGTTGCGCTTCCGTTTTAAAAAAGAAATCGAATCAATATACCCCTTTTGTGCGCAAGTGCAAGTGCAGAGTATAACAATGCTTTGGCGGCTTCATTTAAATGCAAATTGGCAGTTAATTACAGCAGAGTTTAAATCCATTGGGCTGCGAGCCCCTCAAACACTGGACACTGTCAAAAAGGATCAAATGACGAATTGTGTCAAGTTGTGCTGGAGGCCATTCCGCAAGAGATACAGGGAGAAAGAAAAAAGCGAACAACAGCAAAAACGCGGAAAAAGAGTGTTGAGCAAGTTGAACTCGAGAGCCATCGTTCAGTGTCATTATTAATAATAGTCAAAGAGCTTTGTCAACATCAACATCAACATAAAAAAAAAAAACACAAACTCTGCTGTCAGCCAACAATTTTCTACGCTCGAGAGTTTAATTGATAAAACTGCAAAAGGCAAAAATTAAAGGTTTTTCCAATTTGGAATGTTTACCAATTTCATTTCGACTAAAACTGATGGCCTGTCAAAATGTCATCATTGAAAGCTAAACAAACACTCGAAACATGGCAGCGCTGTTGATGCCACAACAACAACGATGTGGAAGGCTTTGCTTAGCAGGCCATGAAGGCAGCCACAAGCTACAACATGGGGCATAATTGTGTCTTAAAGATGCATAATGAGTGCGGCACGCGATATTCAGTGGCAGCATTGAGCAGCCGCAAGCAGTTGCAGCAGCAGCAGGCCATCGCATTTACTGGAGCACATCATCAATGTGTGTAATCTGGTTGCATGCCCCTTCGTCACGTAACTCGATGCCTGTCAATGAGGTGCTAATGGAGCTGGAGCTTTCAAAATGCTGCCTGTCATCGCATCAGCGCCAATCCGAGAAACCCTCAACGACTCTCAAACACTATAACTAACCATAACTTTGATGTACAGTTAGCCTGATGATGATGGGGGCCAAAGTAAACCACAAACATGATTTATCAGTTATCAAGCTACAAACGATAAAATGTTGTCTGCATCTGCAGCGAAGTGCATCTTTATGAATAGTTTAAAGTTGCACTTACCACTTCATTTTCTCGAGTGCTGCAACCCGTGTCTTGTATTGGTGTGTAATCTGAGAAACCATTTCCATTTATGAATAAATTTTCCATGTGGTTTTCTGCTTATGTTGCAGCAAGTTTTAATTAAGTTTGCCAAGCTAGAAGAGACTGGGCCACGTTAAAGAAAATTTATATTGGATTTCTTGTTTCTTGGAATCGTTTTCAAAATATGACTTTTCCTTAACGTCGTATTCGAGTTTTTTATTCTTATCATTAAAAAATTAAAAATTGATGTACCCAAGCTTATATATTATTTTTTGTTTATAATTATACTTGATTTTCGACTTAGAATCAGTTTTTCAGAGTTAAATACAGTTTTAATCTATTTATATGACAATCATACAATATTGATCAACTTAAGATCGTTTAAGAAACGCTTCGTTTTCGTTAACCAATATTTATTTTGATATTGATCAAAGAGTATCTTCCAGTCGAGCACTCTCAACTTGATCGTGTTCTGACTTTTATGAGCAGTAAATGTTACATTTATACTTTAGCCTACATTTTAACTTGAATAATTGCAGCTATTAAATTTGAAATTATAAAATAAACGTCACCGATTACAATAAAAATGAAAATAAAAAGCACCAACAGACAAGCGGACCGGCGGACAGACAGCCAGACTGTCACGTTGTTGATTGTGTCCATTGCCCACTTTTTTGTATGAACGAGCACAAAACAGTTGGAAAAGCCTCGCTTGCTGGATGCATTGTAAGAGATCTCTGTGTGGCAACCAGTTGTTGTACAAAGCTGGCAAAATGATTTGTGATGTGTATTATGCCGCTTAATGCTGACATATGCGATTATAGACACAGATACAAAGATACATGGCTACACAGATACAAAGATACACGGGAACACAGATACACAGATACTGCTGCCAGCTTATGAGCTCACACAAAATGTATCTTTGACAATGAGTCGCCTGTCAGGCTCAGACAGCAGCAGCTAACCAGATAAATCTCTAAATTGATTAGCTTCGATTTCATAAATAAAGTGAGCTCAAATAATTGCGATCCATGTTTGCCATGACGTCACAGTCACCTTGAAAATGCGATCATAAATTAAATATACAACAGCAGAGATACACAAACAAAGATACAGATACAGATACACACATTCAATACACACTTGTATCACGCTTAGAACTGTGCTCTCTGGCGTATTAATTATACGAGGCATTCAATTTGAAACATGGCAATGAATGCTTTAAGGCCAGAAATTTACAATACAAAATAGGCATAAAAATGTAGAAAAAACTCAGTTTTGCGCTGCCCCAGAAAGCGTATTTAATCTTATAAAAGGCTTGAAGCCATTTCTGAAAGTGGGTAAAGAGCGGATATAATGAAGAATCGATTACTGATAATAATAGTCATAATTATAAAGAAATGGTTTTTTATACTGTGACATGTTATGAATATTTAATAAACAATTTAAACAGTTTGGAGCTCACTCGACTGGTTTAATTTATTAAGAATTGTTAGTTGTTGTTTGGTCGTGTAGGCCATTCTTTCATCTACTACAAATATTGGGTATACTTATTTTTGTAATCTGTGTAGTGTAGGGTATTAATTCTTCGGCTAAGCTCTTCTATTCTCTTTGCATCTGAAGCGCAAAAAACCAGTTCAACTCTTTATTTTTTATTAATTTTTTTTTGGCGGCAAAGTGACAGCACGTGGTTCGTTATCGGACTCACTACGCGTTACCGGTTTCAGTTGCTATTTCTGCTCGGCTGCTGTTGCTGTTGTTGTTGCCACGATGACGTAGCTCTTTAAAAAAAAAACGAAAAAAAACTAAACCAAAAAAAAACAGAAAAAAACATGTGGCCAAGTTGCGATCTCGCAACTCAAACGGTCCATGACCAATTCTGTTGTTTAAGTGCGCAATCGCCGCTGCTGCTTTATTGCTTTTAGTTGGGGTCAACGTATTCAAGAAATATATATATATATATATAGAAAAATATAGAGATAAAACAATATATGAAAATGTACTTGAATTAAAGGCGGCAAATATGTGAAATTATTATTTTTTTTTTAAATAGAACATCGCTTATTAAATTTTCGAACTTAATTAATTTCAAGTGCTTTTTTCGCGTGCATAATTAAAAGGCCATTATGATGAGATATGCGTGTGTATGCGAAATGTGTTGCAAGCACTGTTGCAAGTGGCAGCCTCAAGAGTGCTTAAGCAAGCACTTTCCCCGGCCTGCCTTTTTTGCCCTGGCCTTGACTCGAATTATGCCCCTTTTTTTTTTTGTATGTCAATCAACCTAAATTCATTTCGACATCATCGGGTACTCGCACTCACATTCGTTTGGGGTAGCGAGTGTTCATTTGAATACATGTTCAAGATTAATTGAGGATTCTTGTGTTACAAGAGATTCTAATTGAATTTAATGATGCAAACTACAATCTGAAATGTTTCTATGGAGAAAAGGCAAATAAATCCACTGCCTAATTGCGGAAACATGTTCAATGATCACATTCCCAACTAATTGATAGTAAATCTTGAGATATGAACTGGAACTTTGGGCAGGGGAGGGCAGAGAAGTTAACCCCACTGAAATTTGAGATTACAGAAATATGTTTACTGTATAACATGAGATTTATCCGGAATTAAAACTATACAAGTTTGTTCTACAATAGCTTATTAGGATCTATCCATTTATTAGATTTGTTAAATGAATCTTGTTAATAGTTTATTAGGATCTATACATAATTGATATTTGGAGCTACGAAAATTTATTCATTTCATTAATTTTTTAATAATGTCGACGGGGAAGGGGAAGACAATTGACTCGGTTTGAACGTTGCAAATCGTGTTGAGAGTTTGCAGATAGCGCAGCTGATGATAATATCATATAAAGTCAGTTAAGTTTATTCTGAGGCAACACTCACCTGTAGCGCTATGGGATTCTTTTCCATGATGTCGGCCGCCTCCTTGAGTGCCTTGACCGCATCCCGTTCCCCATTTGCAGCAGCCACCTTGGCCATTGCCTCGCGACGCGCCTCCTGCTCAACGGCCATGGCACGTTGCAGGGACTCGGGCATGTAAATATCCGTGCTAGAAGCGCAACTTACATATATTAATCCATGGAATATATGTCAGGATGTTTGAGCGATTTGGTGAACTTACATCTCGACACGCTCGACGCGTATGCCCCAGGGTTCGGTGGCGCCACTGCTATCCAGGGCGCCCTTGATTTGCCGGGACAGCGCCTTCTTGGAGGAGACCAGCTCGATGAGCATATAGCTGCCCGTTACATTCCTGAGAGTTGTCATTGCCAGCAATTGGCAGCAGGACGCATGATCCATCACCTGCAAGATGACATCCAGGGGATTCTTGATTCTGTAGTAGACCACAGCGTCGACACTGATCGTCACCGAATCCTTGGTCAATATGTCCTGCGGCGGCACATTCAGTGATGTGGTGCGCAAATCCACCTTCGTATATGTATCCACACAGGGCAACACAAAGACGACGCCGGGACCACGTGCTCCACCGGCTCGAAGGCGACCTAGTCGCAGGATAACCGCTCGCTGATACTCCTGCAGGATGACCAAACACATGAATATCGATAGCGGAAACGTGATCAGCATCAGAATATACGAGAGACCTATGAAAACCAATTCCGGTGCACTGCGCCTCTGGTTCTCAGCTGTGAAATTCAAATCAATAGAAATTAGTTGGTTAAAAGTATTAAAAATGCTAGTTAATCACTTGTTTTAACATTGCGATGGACATTCACTATTCGACTTGAATCGCTGCTGGCCGAATCATCTGTATCCACATTTTCATGTTCTGATTCAGTTTTCTCTACTTTTGTTGCAGAATTTTTCCTCATTGTTTAGAATGCTGCACAAGATACAAAATTAAATTATACGAAAACAAAAGTTTTTGGAATTATTTATTTAACTATTGACAAACTTGACAATGTGTCCGAACGGAAAAAGTCTCTGGAATCCATAATACTGAGTTATATTACGATACGCTTAATCCTGCTCTAAATTTTATTTACTTTGCATTTGTACTTAAATTTAATGCTTTACTTTATTGTTGCTTCTGCTACCTCACAAATAATTTGTTTTGTGCGAAAAGTTAATTGAAATGTCATTTTCTCATCCGGCATCAAATAAATATTTGACAGTCCACTCAAGTCACGTTTCTTGGTTCACTCTCTGTCAGCAAATTGTTAGTTGTGCACAGAATGTGATATTAACAAAGTTGCAAAGTAATCAAAGTATTTTTAAGGAGATGCTCGAATTAGACTCTAGTCGAGAGTACTCGACTAGCAGACACTCTTTATATAAGCTGTAAAACATACAAAATGCAATTGTTTTCAGTTTCTTCGCAATCTCAGCATATTTTTTATTTCAACAGCAATAACCCCACTGTATCATTTGAAAAGATTCTACGACGCTTGTTGTTTGTAATATTTTCTACTTCAATTTAATTAATTGAAATATTTTGTAACCTTCAAGCGAGAATTCAAGTAGAGCGGCTAATGGGAAAAACATGCAAAGGCATCAAACAAACAAAAAAGATGCCGTCGAAAACAATTTAAATATTTAATTGCGCACATTTTTGAGGGGGGATCGAAGATGCTTCTCCATTTTTTACAAAGCGCACAAAATGAAATTACAAATAAATTAATATAAATTATGAAACAGACGATTAGTTGCGGATCGTTTTCTTTTTTTTACTTATTTTTTATCGGTGTTGCTGCTGTTGTTTTGTTTGGCTACAATACAAAGAAATGCATTCGCTTAAGCCACCGAATTGAAATTGATGACAAATTTATTGGGCATCACGAATTAATTAATTAGCCGCTCATTTGTTTGTCTAATTTTATATTAATTAATCGTTGCTCAACGCGCTCTCTTTGAAAATAAATCGGAGCTTTTTGTGGCTCTGCAAGTATTTTGTATAAATTGCTGTCTATCAAAAGTGAAACGGGAAATGAGCTGGTTTTTATCTAAATTTATATATATATTGTTTTTGGCCATGGTAAGCAATTTATGAGTTTACGATTTGCATATAAAATGAAAAACTGGGTGGTATCAATAAACCTGATAACAAATTTGAATAGTTATTATGTTCAAGATACACATTTTTACCGTGGGACCATTCAAAATGGGAGCGTATAATAAACTTGTGCGAAAGTGTGTGTACATAAGGTATACATATTCTTGATCTTGATCAGAGATCAGAGATATACAAATCAAAAAATTAATTTTTCTGTTGATTAAATTACCATCAAAAGCCCCTCTACAATAAATTTTTAACAATTCAAGTTATCTCCAAGTCCAGCTCTCTCGACTACAACTTGTTATTTAAAGCTGCATACATTTTCAATTTGAGTTGAACTGACTTTAAGCTGACTTTAAACCAGAAGCGACACCTGAGCTGCTAATTAATGCTTTACACACACATAACACACACACAACACACACCCGAGTAAAACAAAGGCCCACAAATTGCCCAGCCAACAAATTAATTTAATGAGTTGGCTGCTGCCAACAACAAAGTGTCGTGCATTCATCGATCGATTGATCCATTAAATTAATTGAGTGTAGTGTAAACGTTTTCCCAGACAGACAGATGAGGTGTGTAAGGTATGGTGAAGGTGCAGGGGAAGGTGGAGGTGGAGGTGGAAGGGTTTCGTTACACACACATACACCTCGCATTTTATTGTCGATTGTGTCACGTGCGCCAACTGCATTCAGTGTTTAATGGGGTCTGGTCAGCAGCAGCAGCTGTTGCAAGTTACAAGTTGCAAGTTGAGAGTCTGGCACTATCTAGAATTGGACTCTCCTCGCCCGACTCCGTAATTGATGCCATGTGTTGTGCACCCAATATTGATTATGCAAATGGGGAGTGTCGAACTGTTTGGCCAGTTTGCATTCGTATTCGTGACGCCCTCGGCTGTCCAAATATCAACGATGCTCTTCCCAATAAATCACAAAATGTCAACAATTCAAATAAGAAAACCTTAAAAATAAAAAATCGTGACTAATACACAAAAATTTATTGACAGGTTAAAGATGAAAGCAATAATAACAAAAATAGCACAGTGGAAAGTAAATAAAAAATTTGTATAAACTATTATGAGAAAAGACCACATGTGGCACAATATTTAATTGCTGTTTTCTGCTGATGGCCAACAATCAACCTACGAGAAGTGGCCAGAAGAAGAAGAAAACTAGGTGTGTCAAGATGTGTCAGAAAAGGTTTAAACCAAAATCCCGATTTGAATAAATAACTATTTTTGTATTAATTTAACATGGACTAAAAAGAGGTCACAATTTAAATACAATGGTTTTAATAAATACAAGCTTAAAATTAAAGAAAAACTGAAATAATAAATAAAGTAATGAGATTAAATAAATAATTATATTAAATGAGTTTAATAAAAAATATATATATTTATTTCAAAGTGGTTGTAGGGAATTTTGAGAAGTCATTAAAGCTTGGCCCGCGAGTTCTGTTTTGGCTGCTTAGCTCTTGTTACTTTTTGGCGCCGTGCACTCTAATTAAGTTAACAACTGTTTCGGCCAAAAACAAAACGAAATAAAAGAACAACAGCCAAAAGAGCAGTGCAGTCATTTTTAATAATTTGTAGAGGGTATTACAATATAGTCGTGCAGTTTGTGACAAGCTCATAAGATATAGGAAGGATTTTTTTTTTTCATTAGTTATGCGCTTAATTGAGCTCTTTACATTTGCGCAAAAGATCACCTAGATCGGACTAATATATCATATAGCTTTTAGAGGACCAATCAACGTAAAGTACAGCTCTTCGCGAGTGTATAGAATATTCGGCTTGCCTCAGAATGCGGTTCTCTCTTGTTTCTCTTTTTTCTTTAATTATGCTGCCGCTAAAAAGAAAAACATCAGACAAAATGCCGCAGTGCTTTGGCTTTGGCTTTGGTTTGTTGCCTCGGGTTGGGATTGGAAATCGGGGCCTGTTTGTGCAACTGTTGCATAAAGCATCGATTGGACAATTAGCGTGGGCGTGGAGAGGTAGGAGGAGGAGGGGGAGTTGAAGGCGTGGTGGTGACGACATCGTCACCTGTTATCAGCAAATTGCAAATCCAAATGGGCAATTGCAAAACTCGTCTAGCGCCAAAAACTGGTTCTGGTTTGTGTGCAGTAGCCCAGCCTCAAGGGGTACAGTAATTACTATCACAAGTGGTACAGTAATTACTATCACAAGGTGATTTGCAAGTCACCCACATTTTACAACAATAAACAACTAAAACTGCTGCTGACGTCATTGCGAAACTCAATAAACAACTTGATTCATATTCAAGCCCAATTATCAGAAAAGCCGTCTCGATTTCGATTTCGCTTTCGTCGTTTTGGCCTGCTAAAATAATTGAGGAAACGAGCGAAAACCAGCTGGAAAAACTATAGTATCAACTCATTTGAATTGGAAAACATTTGTTTTTTTTTTCTTGAAAGACTGCGGATGCACATTTTCCGATAATTATCCAGCATTGACTGCAATAACTTGTGATTATTTTTACTGGACTATCCAAAGTGGAGTAATCCAACGAGACAATTGCTCAATCGGTTTTAGTTGAGAAATCGCAGCTGGAAACAGTTGAATAAGTATTCATTATGTGTTGATTAAAAGTGCTGCTCGAAAAAGTTGAGTAAGTATGGAAAAGTATTCATAATATTCATGTTATTCATGTCACAACATATGAAAAAATATGTAATTAGTTTCTGTGATTTAGCAAGAGGAAAAGCGCATGATTGAATTTAATTTGATTATTTTAATACAATGAAAATTCAATTTTTGTTGGCCAAGTTTTTATTATGTTCCATTTGTGAATGACTTATTTATTGTTTCATTAGTTTCATTTGCCTAACACATAAAATCAGAATTGTTTTCCCTTGCGTACAATTTCAATTAAAACCAAGCTCAATATTTGTTTTCCTCTCCATGTTTAAATCAGAATTTTGTGGCATTCGACAGAGCAGAAATGCAATTTATTTTCATTCGACAAAGAATAGAAACTTCATTTCATGTTGACTTTTGAGCTCAACTCGAGAGAGAACTTACAACCACAATAGTTTTCATCCAGCTTTTGATGCATTGCCTAATCAAAGCCAAAGCCAGCCAAATAAACCAGAAACAAAGAAAATAAACAATTTAACCCTCGACATTTGCATGGCAAACACTCGATACTCAAAAAGTAATTGAATTTTCACAGACAAGTTTTTCGTGGCACTTTTCGCTTTACATCAATTAACGTAGTGTCGTTAATCTGTAGATGAGTTGGGAACAACGAGTGTTCTTTCCCTCTCTCTCTCGCACTCTCTTTCACTGTCTCTCTCTCACTCTCTCTCCCTGTCTGAATTTTCTTTGTTTTTTGCTACATTCCCACGGCAAATCTCGGTGGGCATCACGTAGTTGCCACTCAAAATGGCACTTAATGAGTTTCTAATTAATTTTCATACCCCGCTAAGGCCATAAAAATGGGAAAGGGGCTATAATGGAATTGTGCTTAAGCATGTAAAAGGCAGAGGGATCATATTAGATACAATTAAGCATTTACGGATGAGTCGATTTATCTATTTATTTGTTTCTCAGATACTATATGATTTAATGAATTCGCATTTTGAATATAAATTATAGTTTACCATAAGCAGCTGAAGAGTATTTCATTTAATTGATACAAATCGATTACCGATAGCAATAACTATCAATATTGTAAAGATATAGCCAGGCAATTGATAACTAAAATACTTAGATATAATATAGATCAGCTGTAAAAATTGCATTAAGATTTCATAAGAAACACACAGAAAAAGCTACCGTCCGCAAGCCTTAATTCACAGGTAGCTACAGGGTATCTCCCAGTCGAGTTTTGCCGACTGCAATGCTTGAGCCTGTTATGGTCACAAGTGCATTGAACTCTGCCACGAACTTAAATCAAGAGAAGAGCATTCGGAGGAGGAGTGAGCAGAGAGTGGGGATTATGTTTGGTGTCAATGTCGCACAGTGGCAAATTATGTTGATTGAGGCGCGAAAGTGAACCCACCCTCCCTCACCCATATGATCATATGTATAACGGATCCATAACTCATGAACAATAAACACTTGCAACAACAACAACAACAGTCCATGTGTGCGTGCGTGTGCAACAATCAACAAGCAGCAACAGCAACTTGTTGCAGTTGCAACTATGAGGGTCAGAGTCAAAGTTCAATAAAATCCAATTAAACTGGCGCAGCAACCGTCCCCCTTCCTTCCCTCCCCTCCAATCCCATCGCTCTCTAAGACACAGACCCGCAGACCTTTCAACGCCCGCTCGTAAATCTCAATGTCTGGCAACCTGCCTGCCCCAAAATTAGAGTCTATGCGACGACCTGCAGCAAAGTTGCAAGCATTTGATTTAATAAAGCGCAGGCAACGTGAACTTTCACCGGCGTCGAACTCTGACTTTTCTTTCTTTTGTATTTTTGCCCCCAATTGAATTCTTTGCAAGCAGCATTCATTAAATGCAAGCCGCATGCTGCTGCTGTTGCAACTTGCTTGGTTGCGCCTTATTAATAATATACAGCAAGAAATGCTGCGCCTTAATTCACTTCTTGCTATTTTTAGCAACATTTTATTGCACTGCGCCAAAATGGCAGGCCAACAACTATGCGCTGGAGCCAAGAGGTCAATTTATGTCTTCTTATTTCCTTAACAAAAATTCAAGAATAAAACCCCTACCCCCTTTCAGCACTGCCCCTTTCCCCGTTTTTACGACATTTACTTCCGCCGTCGGCACATGAGAATTATTTAACTCGTGTGGCTTACTTTCTGCAATATTGTGAGGCTTAGTCATAGTCATAAAGAGTTGAAGAAGTGAACGGAGTGAGTGGGTCTCCGAGTACTCTGAATAACATTCGCCTCAATCTGCTCATCGTCATCATATCATCATATCATCATCATGATTATTCATTTCAATTTGGTTTACATTTTTGTGGTGGATTATCATCTAGTAAAGTGAAGCAAGTACGTGACACTCAAACTAACTACTGTGCTTTGACAGTTATTTAGAACCCGTATTTGTGCCGTATTTATTTATGTGTACCATCAAAATGTAAGCTACCATTTAGTACGTGTGTCTTAGGCATATTTTTAAGTGTACTCCATTTAATGGCCCGAAAATAGATACGTGACCAACTGGTAAAGTTAATCAGATTAGTAAACAGTTGAGTAAGTTTTTTACTTGTTTCTTTTACTAAGTATATTAACACAAAACTATGAATTTTACAGTAAGTGTATGATTATATTTTAATTCATTCATAATAACACCTTATTCTGATAATATAACCATTGTTTTTCCTCTTTCGTAACGCCTTAACTGTCTGATGTATTTAAAACCACATAGTACAATTCCCGAGTCAGCTTGAGCTCATTTTTGGGTATCATCTTAAAGTTGCATATATTAACTGCTACTTTTAAAAACCAAATCTTAAGCATCTTAAACCACAACTACCACAAACTATAGCAACTCATAGTATTTATATATAAAGCGTATAAGTTTAAAGTATATTTCTTACTTCCGAAAAGCCACCCTCACAAAGTAGTGAAGCGTTTTAAAGTTTAAAGATTCCTGGTAGATAAATGTGCTGTGCAGTCTCTCCTGGATAAGCCATCTAATCTAATCGCTGTAATCCTTTCAAGTCTTCAGTAGCCATAGCTTTGTCATCCATCACTTTGCAACAGCAGCATTCACTGCAGACTCACCTCATACCACACACTACACACCACACACTACACACACACAGCAACAACAAGACACACTCAATTCTGATGCATTATTTAAATTTTGACTCACGTCACTTGAACTCGAGACGACGCCCTCCACTCGAAAGTTGCATGCCCCGTTGTGCTCAATGCTTGCCGCTTGCTGCTCGTTGGCTTTTGAAACACTATCACA
This sequence comes from Drosophila mimica, assembly GCA_037043585.1. Classification (NCBI taxonomy): domain Eukaryota; kingdom Metazoa; phylum Arthropoda; class Insecta; order Diptera; family Drosophilidae; genus Drosophila; species Drosophila mimica. Next base: position 395,243 of record JBAMBE010001197.1, read on the forward strand.
ATAACACATCATTTGTCAAGGCAAACAAATGATGTTGCATGTAACCTTATCATCTCATATCCGTTGCAGACGGAGCAAACTACACAATGACAGCCCCGCTGGACACCGATGAGTGTTGTGAGCGGCGGAGGGGGAGTGGGAGAGGGGAGAGGAGTAGTTGGGCTACGTTGCAACACCTAAGGTCAAGCGCTAAGGTTAGGTTAGACGTTGTGGCAAAGAGAAAGCCAACAGACACCAGAGAAAATGGACAGGAGACGAAGGCAAACCTTAGACGGCAACTTGCTACTCTAGTGGACACCAGCAGGGCACAAAGGACACACAAGTTGCCTGCTTGACAATGGCTGCTAATGAATAAACATGGCGTCGCCGGCACTTCCGCTTTAGCTTTTGCCCCGTACTCTTTTCTTATTAAGGATACTTTGCTATTGTTGCGCAGTTTAGCAAATCAAAAACGAACATAAAAGTAAAATATACATTTTTGCTTAAGTACTTGCAACATATTTGATTCTCTGCCCCAAAGCAAACTTACAGAGAAGTCTACAATGACTACGAGTATTTTCCAGCACACAGAAATTAAATTTGTTATAAAAATAAGAAATAATTTCTAAATATACAAAAAGTTATTTTCTTTTTGTTTTTATTCTTTTGGTTATTTGTTCACAAATGTTTTTTATTATTAAGATTCCGTGTGTTCTGGCATACCGAGGAGCTGCTCCGCTTGCCGCATGTTGCTTATTCCCAGGTTGAGTATACGCCATGTGTTGTCAGCGATGAAGTTGCGCAAACAACAAGCAGCAAATTGATTGGGGAAGCCAACAGCGAACATCATCGAACATTGTCTCCCAGGGCCAAAACGACGCGAACAATGTTTCATGTTGTATTCCTCCTCCTCCACCCCTTGCACGCCTTCCTCCTGCTCCCACATGGCCAGTCTGAAGTGGACATGAGAGTGTCAGTGTCGCTGACATTGACGCCTCTAATGATCAACGTCGTCCTCGTCTGCTGGTCGCCTGTTGTAAACTGCTGGAACACGCCTCCCACTCCACCACCCACACACCCCCTACCACTTATTGAATTTGTTCTTTTTTTTTTTGGGTATTTGCCATGTGGTTCCGTTACATCTTTGGCCAGTGCCCGGCTTTGTTTATCCCATTTAAGCTTTTAATGGCAGACGCCGCTGCACATTTGAGTTTGCAAATGGAGCAGGAGGCGACCAAGCGAACTTCCGGCCAGAGTTGTTGACGTCTGCATGGCAAGGGAGTTGTGTGTCTGTGTATGCGTGTGTGTGTGTGTGTGTATGCGTGTGTGTGTGTGTGTGTATGCGTGTGTGTGTGTGTGTGTGTGTGTGTGTGTGTGCGTGTGTGCGTGTGTGGGTACTGCACCGTCGGCGGTTTTACTGGTTGCCAGCGGCACTTAACCAAACCGAGTTTAGTGTAAGCCAATGTCAGCTGCAGCACAATTGGGCTTAGGGGGAGACTATTAGTCAGTCTATTAAGGAGTTATTCTGACTGGGAGCTCAAATTTGTATTTCTCCTTATTGAGATGAAGAATAAGTTTTAGCTGCTATTGGTGCTATATGTGTTGGTGTACACTGACTGCTAGAAGTTTATCTATGGCAGTGAATACTATATATTTTGCAGTCTATTATAAATGTGTATGAAATCCCAGAAAGGCAGCTTAGCATTATTCTTAAGTAATGAATCTCACGATTGGAACTCGTTGAACTCTTAAATACTTAATACTTATATTAACAGTTTAAAGTAAAGATTTTAGAGCCTAAATTTACCTTATCTAGCCCCCAACTTAATGACTAATCCTTTGCCGATTTTTCTCTACACTTGCAGAAATTTCCTCGACTCATTTGGGCACAAGAAAAGAAAAAAAATAAAAACAAAAATAGATAAGATGAGCAGAAGACAAAGCCCATCACCGCTGATTCTGATCGGTTGCATGTTGTTGGGACTGCTGCTGCAGCTGGTCACTCCCATTGGGGCACATGTGCATCCCGTGTTCACATACAAGAGCGCCTCCACCCAGCTGGGTCAGCTGGTGACGTCGGACACGCTGGTGTGGGAGACCTACGATCCGAATAGTGCCAATCAGTTGCAGTCGGCTGTCGAGGGTGGCAAGTATCTGACGGAGGACGAGCACTATCCGATCTATGTGTGTCGAGTGACCATCGATGGAGTGCCCACCTCTGGTCACACCGAGAAGCGGCAGCAGCGACACGTCTGTGTCGCCGCCCTCTACAAGCACATCATCAATGCGAACTTCGACGTGCTGCTGAACAAGGGCCATCTGGGCAAGATTGCCTGGAAACGTTGGCGCAAATACAGCATTGGCGTGCCCCTCGGCGCCATTCGCATTGCCGATGAATCCTACATTGCTCGCCATCGGGCCACTATGCACAATCCGCCTGCCGATGGCAGTCAGCTGACGACATCGCACCACGGTGCCGACTACAATCTGGGCAGACTGGACGTGATTGGGCTCGGCAAGATCAAGGTCGTTGAAAACGAGCACGAAAAGACCTACGAGGATGGTGAAGTGCTCGTCGAAACGGAGCCCATAAGATACGAGCTGCGCGGCATCAAACTCGATGGCATGCGCACCTCTCTGACCGAGAACATCACCGAACTGGGTAAGCCAAAGAGAGTAATACGCACTGGGAAGCAAACATTTAAGAGCATTTTAGAAATCATATTCATTCTGGATATTTTTTCTGAGTGTAGAAATTAAAAATAAAAATAAAATAAATTGAAAAGAACAAACGGCACAAGCCCAACTCTAATTATAAATTAGAATTCTCTTAGCAAGTGCCACAATTAATGCAATTTTCTACTCCCAAAAGCTAATGGCATTCTGGAGAACCGTGGCGACACCTACGACACCATGGAGAAGGTGATGAGCTACAGTTTCGATACGATACAGTATTGGGGTTCGCATGAGGGCGTCGCCAAAGGACTACAAACAAAGGTCTTCGAGAAGAATGTTGAAAAGCCGTCGGAGATCCACTGGGCATTGAAGCGTGGTGAGAAACGGCACGAGAACAAGGCAGTCTACAGTAAACTCTGGCCCGGCACGGCCATCAATGTGACGCTGCGTGGCAACTATGTGACCCTCAATGCACCCTACACAGCCAAGTTGTCGGCCTTCTACGACGACAGCGAGAGCGTCTCGCGCAACATTAGCGCCGAGGTAAGTATTTGGGTTAAGCTATAATAAAGTTCCTCGACTGATTTTGATTTGTTTTCCAGGTTACCAAGAAATACTTGAAGGATGTGAAAATGGAGTTCAGTCCCGTCTATTGGATTGAGAATGGCACAATGGTGCCGACAACAACCACAACATCAACGACATCGACTACAACAAACCCCACGACGACAAGCACCAGCACCAATGAACCGACGCCCATCAATGAGCCACCGTTGGTCCGTTTGGAGCATTTGGGTGAACAGCATTCCGGGCCCGATTCGCTGGAGAAGACGCTCAGCGATTCGACGGCGACCAATAATAATGAGATCGGCTCGAATGATGCGCCCGAGAACATGTCCAGCAAGGATGCAGCGCTCGCTGGCTTCGGTGGCATTGCCGGCAACGGCGTCGTCGGTGGCAACAACAGGAATTTGGCTGTTGCAGCAGCAACGTTCATATTAACGCTGCTAAATCTGTAGATGGGGAGTCGATGGCCGGGGCCAAAGCAAAGGGTCTCCCAATTAGCATAGCGTTTAATTGTTGTTGTTGTACCTGTTGTACCCGTCTTTGAGAGAATTGTGTGTGTGTGTGTTTGAGGCACACACTCTCTTTCACGCACGCACACACACACATAGGCATAGACATAGACACAACCAGAAAGATTGACAGACATTAATAATAATAGATTTATAGAACGCCACGATGAACAAACAAAAAATACAAACCGGATAGCTTTCTGTGTGTGGGTGTTCATTTTGAGTGTTAGAGGCAAAAAACAAAAGTTGATATTTTTTATACTTGTCCCCTATGGCTGCTTCTTCTTCTACATAATATATATTTCTATATATATATATACATATATATAGCAAAAGCAAATTGAATTTTAAGCGAAACACAAAACATTCCTAAACTTTGCCCTCACAAAAGGAAATGAATCAAAAGTACATATATATATATATCTATGTACACATCAATAAATATATATATCAAGTATATATATATTCCAACATTTTTATAAACTGCTTTTCATAGTTTTTTCTTTTTTCTTATTTCTTATTTTGAGCTTTTTCCATTTTTTTTGTTTTGATAGTAGTTTCGTTAAGCGCAAAAGCATTCACAATAAACTGTAGTAAAATAATTAATTGAATGATCTGGCGATGATATATAGGGTTGATATATATATATATTAATATAATATATACGTTCTGCGATGTAATGTATATGTCTAAAATTTAAAATCTATGTAAAACATAAGTATGTATGTTTACACATATATATATGTATGTATTTTATATATAAAGTATATATATAAGTGAAACACACTCCAAATATGTAAATTAGTTAATAGATGTTTTCTTTTCTGACCTCCACGTTTAAGCCTAACTTTAGCTATATTTTGCTCGAATTCTCCCGTTAATTTAAGCATACTCATTTATGTATTTTGCTTTCAAATCTCCTTTCTGCAAATTTGAAAACCGTACGCAAAGAATCTCTGAAAACTATAATTTCGTTTAAAAGTCAAAAACAAAAAAAAAAAAACAAAAAACAACAAAAAAAAAACAAATAAAGCTTGTAAATTGAAATTGATTAAATTCCAGTGTTGGTTTATATATAAATATATATTTCAAACGATTGACAACTGATCAAACTTTTGTATTTTTCATAATTTCAAAGACGAATGTTAATTTACCAAAAGTATTCCTTTAAAACTAGAATTTTAACGGTTTGACTTTGATTTTAACATTCTTTTCATGCACTTTACTTTAACTTTTTATTTAGTTTGCACAATCATTCAAGCAATAATCAGCTGTCTAAACTTGTTAAGTGAATTAGCATTGATTTCAAATGTATATTTTAAATGTATACAGCAAACGAGTTTCTAGCAGCCAGTTGAGATCAAATTGCTGTATTTGATATGCTTTGATATGTTATGTAAACAATCGCTTGCCTTGTATCTTACAGAACTTGACATTCATTAGTTGAACCCAGTTTGATGGATGGGTTTTGCTTCCAACACGAAAGAGGCAGCCGCAATTCGGCTCTGATTGAAGTAAACATTTTGGCCTAGAGGCTTGACAGCGATGAGAATCTGCCCAAAACTTAAAATTCACATAGTCAGTTAACTTTCCTACTTTGAATTCCTTTGTAATTTCTTTATTAAGAAACACGGCCTGGTATCTCCTCAGATACCAAATAAATCTGATAGCTGTGATTTATGCCCGACACAATGCGCCATTAGCCGCACATTTATTGCCCAATTACAACACCTGCAATTGTTCAATTTTCTTTTCTTCTATTATATTTTATTTATTTCTTTTGTTGGCCGCAAAAGGTTTGACATTTAGACACGTATGTGTTTAGCCAGCTGATGTGGTGGCAGATAAGCCTGCCACAGAAGTTGTCTGTTACTCATATTGACTTCTCGGCCAGCTCAACAAACAGACAGACCGGCTTTTTAAGCCACTTTAATTGGCAACGGGCTGAATTATTTTTCGTATTTGTTATGAGACTCTTGTTTGATTTAAATAACAAATTAGCGAATGGAACTGCCAAACTGTCTGCGACTGGTGTTGACTGTTTTTTCTCCTCGATTATTATGCAAAGCACGTCTGCGATAATGATATATGTATGTGTGTATATATGTGTTTCTGTGTGTGTGTGTGTGTATTGAGGTATGTATTTGTACCTACACCTATATTTAACGCTGTTAAGTATTACCACGATTTTTTATTATATGCATCAATTCAAGTGTCGGTTCTGCGCCGTTGCAAACACCACAACAAAAGGCCCCCACCCCCAAAAAGAGCGGTTTTGATTTACATTTTTATGCCGCGAACCCATTGAAAATTGGGTGAATAGGGTATAATGAAGTTGTGTAAATTAATGGGTCACCCACAGTAGGAAAGATCCCCGACATTTTTTTTATATTTTCAGCTTTTTCTGCATAAGACTTATGGTTGGCTAAAGACTCGGGTGTAGGGTATTTCTAAGCCGAGCTCTCTCGGCTATGGCACTTTTGCCTAGTTTTTTATTTTTTTTTTAAATTGTTAGAAAACATATTTTGTTTGATTTTTTTTTTTTTTTTTTTTTTGAGCGAAATATATTTTTAAAGCGTGACCACATTTTGAAGTCGATGGCGATGCCGATGCCTAAACGGGTTCCCAGCTGATGCCAATTGAACTGCTGCTGCCTGTTGTTGTTGTTCTTGTTGTTGGGGGGCGTTAGCAATGGGGCGTGATTGCTGTTCAGTGTTATGGCCAAGAGCCCGTGGCACGTTTCACATTTACTATTACAGTCCGAGTGCTGAACCACTTTTGGGGGCGGGCAGCGAAACGCAACGCTCAAAGTTGATTACCCTCTGAACTCGTGCTGGGAGAGGAGCATCCAGTTCTCATTACGTGGTCAATGTTGCTATCCGAATAGCGAAATTGAGCTGCCAAAAGGCAATTCTTTGCAGAGTTAATCTTCCTTGCAAGTCTGACTTTTATAAGCTAGCAGCATTTGAAATGCGCTTCTATTTTAAGATGATTGTGAACCCTTTATTTCCACTACAGAATAACAGATTGTAGCTGGCAAAGTTAGTTAAACTTAAATTTAGAAATTATTTGAATCATGTTTAATTTAAATTTAGAAATTATTTGAATCATGTTTTCGCTTTTGTGAATTTACCTTATGCTTTTGCCAATTATTTGTTTATTTATTTCTGATTTATTTCATAGCTATTTGTTAATTGAGTCTAAAAAATACTGTTGCAAACACAGTGGAAATTAATTAAATATTCGTGTGTTGCGGTTGCCATTGATTTGATGCATAAATTAAAAACAATTTCAGCGCATTTATCGCTGCAGAATAATCTGCATATATTTTGAAATTCCGTTGCTGCTGCTGGGAAGGATTGGGAGCAGGTTGGGTGAGGATGGGGTGCATAGATGCCATGGGCAGTCGCTCTGCTCGGCTGGCGGTGGTCTAAACAAAATTTTATGCATCGCTAAACTGAAACAAAAGCAAAACTGCAACCCTTTTCACGGCTCTGGGCATTGACGTGTTGTGTGTGTGTGTGTGTGTGTGTTAACTGAAATTGTTAACCGGTGCCGGCTTTTTCCAGCTTTTTGCAGACCTTTATGCATATCGGCGTGCAATCTGTTAACTGCATTCAGGCGTGACTCATTCTCTGTGCATATTTATGAACTCGGGCTGCACTTTGCGCAATTTGCATGCAGCTCCGTTGACGCTCTTTACGCTTCATAATTTTATTCATTTTTTATCCATTTGCATTAATTTAGCTGACACTTTGTGTCCCTTTTGGGTTAGCAGGATAAGAGACAATTGTGTGGCCGGCAGCAGATGGGATAATGCATTCGTGTCTATTCCAGGTTATTTATTGCTTTTGGGAATCACATTGACATCTCCGTGAGCTCCGGACATACCCTGCTTTAGGGTTAATATATTGGGCATATTGGGTTTTGCTGGAACTACAACGAAATGCAGTACCTTGTCTCATCGAGAACTTCCTTGTCTACCAAGGCAGCTGATGTAAGCCCCATTTTGGCCATTCTGGAAGCCTCCTTAAGTACTTGATTGAGAATTTTCCTGAGCACTTGCTTGTCCACCATGGAATCCTCCTTGAGAACCTGCTTGTAAACCTGCTCTTCCACCTTGAGAGCCTCTTCGACCAACCTGGAAATTTCCTTGAGTAACTCCTAGAGTACCCCCCCGACAGGCTCGCTGTCCTCCTCGCTGACCTTGAGCGGCAGCGATATCTTATTCTATTGTTCAGTTTTTGTCCCTTTTTTTTAGGTATATAACAATATTTCTTCTAAGCGGGATTAAAAATAACTCAATAATTCAGGTGGTTTGAATTTGTTTTTTTGTTTTTGAACAGAGTTTATTTTTCACTCATATTTGGAACATTCTTAAATAAAACAGCAGAGCTATTAAAAATAGGAAGTGGAACCTAAAATGTTCCCCATTTTAATAATTTTATCTAACAGAATATGAAAAGTATTAATCCAAAACTAAACATATAATCAACAACTTGAGAATTGAATGTGATGAAAATGCATTGCGAGCTGATAAATATGCCATAATCCAAGATAAAACAAAAACATACAAACAAAAAACAAGATATTATTCAATGTGTATTTTACCGAAAATTTAAGTTTCAAAAAAACTTCTAAAGTCAGATGATTACAAATAAAAATAAAATTTTAAACGTAATTATTTTACTGGACTTTTAATGTTTGAATGAAAGATAAAACCGAAAAGTAACAGAAAACCAAAGTCATTTAATATAATTGAGAAAGTGTCATATTTAAAAAGCTTATGACGCCTCCATGCAGAATGCTGCACTGGCCAGCTGCTTTGTCTGGGTCTGTTCTCCACCCATCCCCTTCCTCTCACCCTTTGATTCCTGCTGTGCCACGCTGCGGATGAGTAACTCAAATTTCACTTTTAATTGAGCGAGCGACGACCAAAGAGCAACCAGCAACGTTGCGCAAGTGCTCTGGCTCCGCCTGCTTGGATAACTAACGACACCTCGGAGAGAGCGGCATGCATATGGATGGCTATGTGGCTGTTGCTGTGGATGTGGATGGGGATGGGGATGGGGATGTGGATAACGAGGCATGCCGGAGAGAATTGACATCCGACGCTCTTCGTATGGCTGCAAAGAGAACTGCTGCACAGTGGTGCGAAAGTGGGGTGCCTAAATTCAATTATATAAAATAAATAATTAAATATTATTTTTATTGATACTATGAATAAACAATTTATTCAGGCTGCCAAAGGGGAACTTATTATTTGAGGACCAGTTTCAGAAAGCGATATAATTAATATTTATATTAGCAAAAGGTAACCAAATAAACATTATAAATAGTTTCTTAATAATGTACATTTCTCTTACCAAATCATATAAATATTTCATATTTTCTGTTTGTGGTTGATGGTTTTTGTTGCACTGTGCTGCACGCTTGCCCTCAATATGACAAGTTACACATTGGGCTGCTGTGCGAGCTGCTATGACGTCATTACCTACATACACAAGCTGCCCACAAGCAGGCCAAGCACACACACACACACACACACACACACATGCCATACAATTTGGCCCGAAATGGGAGCTGAAACTAGCAACAGTTTGATGTAGAAACTTTCTATCCGACTCGCATTACGCGCAAAACAGAAACTCTCTTGAGAGCGCCATGTTCGGCACTTTGGCGTTATCCGGGCGTTCGTATCGAACTGCTTGCCGTATAAATAGGCGAGTGTCCTGGCAGCCAGGACACAGTCTAACGAAAGACTTGCTTGCGTACGTGCCACCGACAGACAGAGAGAGAGAGAGAGAAGCCAAGCAGCGGCATTCAACAATTCCGTTGCCAACATACAACAGTTTGAAACAGTTTGGGAGTCATTGTATTCGCTGTACTCGAAAATCATTGCATACTTTCGAGCGCTCCGTTTGAACTCTTGCGTTTGTTGCGTGTGTGTTTTGTGAGTGAATTTCAACACCGCACTGCTAGTTGCGTGCTAATCAGCCAGGACTGTAGTTTCGTACCAGGACAATATGCAGGACGTGCACAATACTGCACCGCGAAGCAAGTGGCTGCTGCTGCTCTTTTCCATGCTCCTAAATGCGGTAAGTATTTGGGGCAGGGACAGGGGCAACGATATATGGGATATGGGATTATATTTTCAATTTAAAATTTGCCGCCTGTAATTGTGTGTCGAGTTATCAGAAAGTTTCAGCGTAGCTTATTTTTCATTTTTCTTCCCCGAATGTGTCCGAATGGACAAGGATGGAACGTGTGTGCAACGGGGCGTAATTCATTTTCTGCGAAATCGCTTTTCTTTTGCTTTTCTGTTTTCTTTGCAGCACTCGCCATTTTTAGTTTAGCGCATTGAAAAATGTTTATTCAAACGGCTTTGTGTCAAACAAAGCCGATTTCAATTATAGCTGCTTGTGCAGATTTTTGGTTGTTTCAATTTGCCATTTATTGAGGAAAATAGGAATAGGAAATTCAATAAAATCGGTGGATTTGCTGCTAAAGCCATACAAATAATGTAATTCTTATTCTAACTAGGTCGTGAGTTTGTTGAATAAGTTCTTTGCTTGTTTTAATTGGAATTTATGATTTACAGATACGGATTGAATTTCGTGCTAAGGCTTATTACAATTATTATATCCGTGGTTCCAATATATTTAATGCATTTGCTTTAAGAAAGTAGGCTACTTTGGTTTTCTTAGAAAAATTGAATCTTTGCTGGAATCCGCATTTGTCTCGTCCCAGTTTCTATTTAACCACTCTAGAAAAATCATTGGGATCCTCTTTGGCCACCCTGGGAACCTCCTTGTCCACCTTGCTGGCCTCCTTGGTCACTTTGAACACCTTGCTGGCCTCCCCGGGAGCTTCCTTGTCCACCTTGCTGGCCTCCTTGTTCACCTTGTCCACCTTGCTGGCCTCCTCGGGAGCTTCCTTGTCCACCTTGCTGGCCTCCTCGGGAGCTACCTTGTCCTCCTTGCTGGCCTTCTCGGGAGCTTCCTTGTTCACCTTGTCCACCTTGCTGGCCTCCTTGTCCACCTTGCTGGCCTCCTTGTCCACCTTGCTGGCCTCGTCGGGAGCTACCTTGTCCTCCTTGCTGGCCTCCTCGGGAGCTACCTTGTCCTCCTTGCTGGCCTCCTCGGGAGCTTCCATGTCCTCCTTGCTGGCCTCCTCGGGAGCTTCCTTGTCCACCTTGCTGGCCTCCTTGTTCACCTTGTCCACCTTGCTGGCCTCCTCGGGAGCTTCCTTGTCCACCTTGTTGGCCTCCTTGTCCACCTTGCTGGCCTCCTCGGGAGCTACCTTGTCCTCCTTGCTGGCCTCCTCGGGAGCTTCCTTGTCCTCCTTGCTGGCCTCCTCGGGAGCTTCCTTGTCCACCTTGCTGGCCTTCTTGTCCACCTTGCTGGCCTCCTCGGGAACCTCCTTGTCCACCTTGCTGGCCTCCTCGCTGACCTTGAACAGCAGCGATGCCCACCAATGCAACAAGCACAATAAGGATTGGGATACGCATTTTAGTTTCTTCGACAAGCGGTCAACTGACTTGTCTTCTTTGGGGTAGCTGGTTCTTATATAGAAGAAATGGTTTCAAATTATCCAAAACACTTCAGAACAGATGCCTTCTGTAAACATCATTTGGGCTTGGGTTTTTTTTTAAATTGTTTTTTTAATTTAAGCTCCAAGATTGGTTTACGTCATAATTGAGTCATCATTGAGAGTGTAAAATACACCGCAAAGTTGTTAAAAGCAGTTAATTAAACATAATAATTTTCCTTGATTTTCCTATTTAGAACCTATTTTAAGTTTTTATCCAATACTAAATAAATAATCAAAAACTTGAAAATTGAATGTGTCGTTAAATGCGTTGCGTGCCGAATATAATATTTATATTAATCTAGAGACTGAAGAGTTGACCAAGTATTCAAAAGGGGTTCAAATGGGTTCTTGGCATCCCTTAGTCGAGCTCTCTTGACCAGATCATTGTTAGTGGTTTTCAAATATGTTGTAGGGTTTCCTTGTCAAACACATATGTGCATACCCTGAATTGGGTATAATGTGTATCAGTCAAAACTTAGTTGTTTGTCTATCAAGCACGTATCTTACTGATCAAATTATAATAATAATCCTACATAATTGCATATCAATTTTTAGATGTTGTATTCATATGATATTTATATTCTTGACCAGGATCAACAGCCGAGTCGATATAGGCATCGACTGTCCAGCTGTCCATTTAAACATGTTAATCTCAGACTCTAGAAGAGCTTCATTAAATCGATAACTAAAACTATCGACTACGATAACTTCGGTTCTCGAATTACGTCATTTTATTTGAAATTCTTGATAAGGCTTACAACAATTTTTGTGTGGCCAGTAAAAGCTGTGAAAATGCATTCGCGTGGTTCCAATTTATTTTCTGATTTTGGGATCTACATTATAATCCACATCAGCCCCCGGTTAGGTTAAAAAGATAGGCTTTATAGGATTTGTTAGAAATCGAAAACAGTGTGATACAAATTTTTATTTGGAAAAAGGGTTTATCGAAACATTCTCAATAGATTTATTCAATCGTCGCCGTTGTTATCCTCATCCTGGTTGTCTGGTAGTTCTTGGGGACCTCCTCGACCTCCTTGGGGACCTTCTTGAGGACCACCTTGTCCATCTTCTTGGTCGCCAAAGTCGCTGTTGGAATCCTCATTCGGGCCATCCTCGGAGTCTTCTTCAGGGCGTGGTTGAGGCTCATCCTGGGGACCTTCATATCCACCTGGCTGGTCTCCTCGCTCACCTTGAGCGGCAGCTATGGCCACCGATGCAACAAGTACAATAAGGATTAAGATACGCATTTTAGTTTCTTCGACAAGCAGTTAAGCAGTTAGACAGACTGACTTGTCTTCTTTGGGGTAGTTGGTTCTTATATAGAAGAAATGGTTCCAAATTAACGAAAACACTTCAGAACAGATGCCTTCTGTAAACATCGCTTTCTATTGTTCAGTTTGTGTATATTTACTTTAATTTAGCTATTTTTTTTCTGCACGTGTTTAAAAATAACCCAAAGGTGTTTTGAATTTGTGTCTTTATTTAAGCTGAGAGTTTACTTTGCGTCATAGTTGACTTATTAACTTATAAACAAAATATTAGTCACTGTGTATTTCAGCTTAAGCTAAAAGTCTGAGCTTCAATTGGGTTTATGGGTTTTTTTAGTAGAGCGTTGTTGATAGGAGTATTCTTACTTGTCTTCAGATGTCATTTAGGGTTTCCTTTTCAGACACATATTTGATAACAAGCAAGGGACAAAGAAATAAACTGAGAGTAATAATCAAAGGGGCTTATATTTTTAATTTTATAAATATTTGTTGAATTTAATTCATTTAATTAATTAAACCCACACTGTCAGTTTTAATTTCCTGGTTGAATTGAGGATTTGTTGTTACATGAGTATTAATTTTCCACACTAAAATCAGAGACAGTTATGTAATTTAATACTTCTTAGTAAACCCCAATTAGGAAATGGAAAATATATTCACTTACTAACTTAAGATTGCCCTTCGAGTACAAATTGTACTTACTTGAGTAACTTGCAACATACAAGTGCAACAACTGTGTTCTTGTTCACCTAAATTGTTGGCAATATTTCAGTAGCCCACAGTGTAAACGCCTTCGCAGTGATGTAATTTATATGTGCCACGCCCCCCAACCCGGAGAGCAGCAGTAGCTGCAACAGTTTCCAGTTGTGTGGTTGTCATGGCGCTGCGACCACCAGCTGGTCCATAGGCAACCACTTCCCTAACGGCTTTGGCTGCCTGGCGACACGTGCCACCACCGCTTCAAAGTGCAATTTGTTTCCCTTTTCCTTTCTGAATTTATTTTATTTTTTTCCTCACTGGTTTCTTTTTTCAGCTTAACAATTTATGTGGCATGCTCGACTTTCTCTAATGTTGTCTGTTGACATTCGTTGACATTTGTCAACGTTCATTCCTGTGGTCGTGACCTGTAACCTTTTAGCTCCCCTCCCACTCCACTCCTTAACCCCATCCTGTCAGCGCCCATGACAACTGTCTGTCTGTCCGCCATAAATGTGTGTGACACAGTATAAAATTGTTGTCGCAAATAATTTTCTATTTCATAAAGCATATCTGAATGCGCTCTACCCCTTTCCCTTACCCTTTCCATTTTCTCTATCTGTCTCTCTCTCTCTCTCCCTTTCCCCATCTCTGCTTTGCGTCTTAATTAAAATGTTGCCATTTCATCACGCATACGCCGTGTAAATTTGCTTGGCGACACTAATGAAGTGCGCGCAAGGAATGCATCTGATTACAAAAATGGCAAAATGCTCGCTTTGCTTGGCAGGACACAAAAGAATGTGGGGAAAGTAGTTGGCCAAAGCTCAGCTAACGCTTTCTACTAAAAGGGGGAGGGGCAAGGGTGCTGGCTAAGCAGCTTAATTGCGGGACGCTTATGAGGCAAGTGGGTCGATGTGGTCGAAATCTGCCCTAGATTGTTGCGGCTTTGCTTAAGTCTTGAGTGGGTAAAATCTATGAAGAGTGAAATGTTGTATTTCAAATACTTTTAGACTTAAATATCTCAGTATAATTAAAGTTATAAGCTTCAGCTTTTAATATAAATAACTGTTGAAGATTACTAATAGATAAATTGCAATTTGTATTAATAGAAACAGACTTTATAAATATATATATATAAATATATACATTTTTATATTACTTTATGGGTTCAGAGATAAGTGCTTCAACCCCAACAAGAGTATATAAATTCTATCCAAAACAATCCAGATTTTGCAGATGTGAACCAAGATAAAGTCCAAGGTATGATGAGCTTAATTGTAGATTGCTTAAGATAATTTAAGAGTTCTCAATAATAGATCTTTAGGTTATGTTTTCAAAGCAATAGTTTAAATCAAAATTACTTGCAACAAATTATTCTCCATGCAATAAATTGTGCGCATTTCAAACAAGGAGAGAATTTTCTCAGTTGCAGCGATTCTTCGCCGACATAAATCAATGTGATTTCTATTATAGTGTGTCGATGCTGTCAGTAAACGTGTAATCTCTGAGACTGACAGCTGCAACGACGTCATTTTCATTTGCAACGAACAAACAAAACAAAAAAAAAATATATATATATATACATATGTGTGTATATTGACAGAAACGCATTCTGAGTGACGTATTTCTCAGTTGCTATTCACTCTGCGTCATTTCAGATGTTGCAATGTGGCAACAATAGGTCGCAGGAGCGGGATTGGGCTTGTGCATATAACCGTATCACTAGAGTCTTGCATCATGAGAATTATGTTGCATTACTGAAGAGCACCATTCTGTCATCGACAGTTGTGTCGCCACCGCATGCGCCATGCCAATCTAATTACACATGTGTGTACGATATACACTCGAGTGTGCCACATTTCATTTCATTTGCTGCGCCTCATTAAATTCTCAAGTTGCGATTAAATGTACTCGAAATAATCACTTTCGTGGAATTGCGGAAATAACAGATCTTAAACGAGGAATATATTTTTGTATTCATGTCATTTATTCGAGAATGAAGCAAACTTAAATTAAGCTTTGTTCTTCTTCTTATTTTTTCTTTAGATTGTAGATCTTAATTTAAGGTTCAGAATCTGAACTAAAGTTGTGACCGTCTTGAATGGAAAGTTCTTCTCAGAATATGCTTTATTCTCCTTGTGTATAAAAACAAATATTCGTTATCTTGTGCAAAATACAGGCAGGCACAGTTGTGCACACACACACACACACACACACACACTCCTCTGTATATATAAACAGCAGCATCATTTCCTGCCACATAAATAACGAGCTGTGTGCCACACGTAATTGGGAATTCACACCTGACAACAAACAGGGGCTAACTTTTGCAGCATCTTACCTCTCCACCTACTCCCACCTTTCCCTCACTCCTCTGTCTCCACCATCTCTCTCTGCCTGGGCCCAAACTAGGGCCAGACATTAGGCAAACAGTTTGGGCTTGTCTGGAAAGTTCGTCCAAGATTTGGGCTCCGAACTTTGTGGAAAATCATTGTTAAAATACTAAAATTGATTTGGCGAGGATTTGCACACAAAGTGTTTAAATGCATTCGAGTTGATTATCTCAAGTTAATCAACTGAAAGTAATAAATTGAAAAGCTTATATTGCAGAACTTTTAGCAAGTTTATTATCATTATTAGTTCACTACATTATTTTTAAGTGCTTGGGTTAAAATATTCAATATATCATAAATTACAGCTTCGGTTGGTCTTTTGCTCGCTTGCGAAAAGTTGATGTCACAGATTTTAGCTTATTCGTGTCTCTTGTTTAATAATAAAAAAAAACATTTTTTGAATCATTTTTTAATTTAATTTGAAATCTGACTTTTGCGGTACATAAATAACTAATGAACTGTAAAATGTGTGCAGTTGTCTAACGGCATAAAGAATAAATAAAAATAATATTGCAAATAGTTTATCATCCTGGATGCTATGAATTTTTTCAGTTTAATCAGCTTTTTCTCAAACTATGCAACATAATTACCGTAATAAATAACTTTGTAAAACAGTTTCCTTCCCTATGCGAAAAAGAAACAAGAGAAAATGTTGCAGTCGGTCGTAACCAACAGCGAAATACTCTTATACCATAATTTGTGTGCAGCCAAGAATTACTGTCCAAGTTTGCCATTCAGATTGGTTGATATAGGATAGTAACCCTTCTTCGAAGTTTGGAAACTGTAGCTCTTAAATTACGGAAGAATCGTCAAGTCAAAATTATAGTCCGAAAATCGGCATTTGGGAATAGGTCGAACCTTCAAAATGCCATAACTTCGTCCAAACTCAACGCATTTTCAAAAGTGAGGGCGTTTTAATCATAGTTTGGCCTCTAGATCAATCGTACATTTAAAGTTGAAAACGTGATTTTGGGTCGGAACATAAGTCAAAATTATAGTCTGAAAATCGGCATTTGGGCATAGGTCGAACCTTCAAAATGCCATAACTTCGTCAAAACTCAACGCATTTTCAAAAGTGAAGGCGTTTTAATCATAGTTTGGCCTCTAGATCAATCGTACATTTAAAGTTGAAAACGTGATTTTGGGTCGGAACATAAGTCAAAATTATAGTCTGAAAATCGGCATTTGGGCATAGGTCGAACCTTCAAAATGCCATAACTTCGTCAAAACTCAACGCATTTTCAAAAGTGAGGGCGTTTTAATCATAGTTTGGCCTCTAGATCAATCGTACATTTAAAGTTGAAAACGTGATTTTGGGTCGGAACGTAAGTCAAAATTATACACCGAAAATCGGCGTATGGGCATAGGTCGAACCTTCAAAATGCTATAACTTCGTCAAAACTCAACGCATTTTCAAAAGTGAGGGCGTTTTATTCATAGTTTGGCCTCTAGATCAATCGTACATTTAAAGTTGAAAACGTGATTTTGGGTCGGAACATAAGTCAAAATTATAGTCTGAAAATCGGCATTTGGGCATAGGTCGAACCTTCAAAATGCCATAACTTCGTCAAAACTCAACACATTTTCAAAAGTGAGGGCGTTTTATTCATAGTTTGGCCTCTAGATCAATCGTACATTTAAAGTTGAAAACGTGATTTTGGGTCGGAACATAAGTCAAAATTATAGTCTGAAAATCGGCATTTGGGCATAGGTCGAACCTTCAAAATGCCATAACTTCGTCAAAACTCAACACA
Organism: Drosophila mimica; assembly: GCA_037043585.1. NCBI lineage: Eukaryota > Metazoa > Arthropoda > Insecta > Diptera > Drosophilidae > Drosophila > Drosophila mimica. The sequence goes on from JBAMBE010001197.1 coordinate 412,678, forward strand.
TTTTCAAAAGTGAGGGCGTTTTATTCATAGTTTGGCCTCTAGATCAATCGTACATTTAAAGTTGAAAACGTGATTTTGGGTCGGAACATAAGTCAAAATTATAGTCTGAAAATCGGCATTTGGGCATAGGTCGAACCTTAAAAATGCCATAACTTCGTCAAAACTCAACGCATTTTCAAAAGTGAGGGCGTTTTAATCATAGTTTGGCTTCTAGATCAATCGTACATTTAAAGTTGAAAACGTGATTTTGGGTCGGAACATAAGTCAAAATTATAGTCTGAAAATCGGCATTTGGGCATAGGTCGAACCTTCAAAATGCCATAACTTCGTCAAAACTCAACGCATTTTCAAAAGTGAGGGCGTTTTAATCATAGTTTGGCCTCTAGATCAATCGTACATTTAAAGTTGAAAACGTGATTTTGGGTCGGAACATAAGTCAAAATTATACACCGAAAATCGACGTATGGGCATAGGTCGAACCTTCAAAATGCCATAACTTCGTCAAAACTCAACGCATTTTCAAAAGTGAGGGCGTTTTATTCATAGTTTGGCCTCTAGATCAATCGTAAATTTAAAGTTGAAAACGTGATTTTGGGTCGGAACATAAGTCAAAATTATAGTCCGAAAATTGGCATTTGGGCATAGGTCGAACCTTCAAAATGCCATAACTTCGTCAAAACTCAACGCATTTTCAAAAGTGAGGGCGTTTTAGTCATAGTTTGGCCTCTAGATCAATCGTACATTTAAAGTTGAAAACGTGATTTTGGGTCGGAACAAAGTCAAAATTATAGTCTGAAAATCGGCATTTGGGCATAGGTCGAACCTTCAAAATGCCATAACTTCGTCAAAACTCAACGCATTTTCAAAAGTGAGGGCGTTTTATTCATAGTTTGGCCTCTAGATCAATCGTACATTTAAAGTTGAAAACGTGATTTTGGGTCGGAACATAAGTCAAAATTATAGTCTGAAAATCGGCATTTGGGCATAGGTCGAACCTTCAAAATGCCATAACTTCGTCAAAACTCAACGCATTTTCAAAAGTGAGGGCGTTTTAATCATAGTTTGGCCTCTAGATCAATCGTACATTTAAAGTTGAAAACGTGATTTTGGGTCGGAACATAAGTCAAAATTATACACCGAAAATCGGCGTATGGGCATAGGTCGAACCTTCAAAATGCCATAACTTCGTCAAAACTCAACGCATTTTGAAAAGTGAGGGCGTTTTCTTCATAGTTTGGCCTCTAGATCAATCGTACATTTAAAGTTGAAAACGTCATTTTGGGTCGGAACATAGGTCAAAATTCCAGAATTATGAAGGGTGTTACTAGCAATATACCTTTCAAATTTGGTGACTTAAGCTTTAAAATTGCGTGGGACGGACAGACGGACAGAGAGCATGACGCAATATACTATTATACCTACGGGATAATAGTATAAAAAATATTTGATAACATTTTTCAGCTCAACGGACTAAAACCTGGAATGAGCAACTTTCGAACTACGCAGCGTGGAAAATGAAAAATTATTCTGATTAAAATAGTTTCTCTTATTTTGCCTTATGCATTTTTTACAGATGAGTTATTTTTGTCACATTTTTCCGAAGCTACTTTTGCAAAAGGAATTCAATCAGCTGCCAAACATGACCAAAACGCAGAAAATTGTTCCATGCAAATAGGAAAATAAAAAAAATCACGGATGTAAATTAAAAACGCGTGAAAACATGATGAAAAAATGGGGAAACACGAGAAGTAACTGAAATAAGTAGCAGCATTATTTGAATAGATACCAATATCGCTGCTGCTGCTGCTGCCTGGCAACACACACGCGACTTGCGACATGCGACATGCTACATGCCACATGGGGTCTTTTACATTTTTGATATTAAAATGTCAGCATTTTTTTTATTTTAATCTCAGTAAACCCACGCAAATTATACGACATCAGACGAGTCTCTTGTCAAACAGAAAGCAACACACAGACAACATTTGTAACTTTTTATGTGGTTTTTTGTGTTTGTTTTTTTTTTTTATGTAGCTGCGGCTTCTGTATATGTATGTAAAACAAAAATACTTCTGCATTCCTTCAGCTGTTGCGAAAATAGAAAATAGAAAGTCGCATGTTTTCCGCTGAATTACGCTATGCGCCTTTTTTAAATATTAATTTTTCGGATTTATTTTTTTATTTTTGAAATGCAACCTAGCCTTCCAATCTGTTGTGGCTTAAGGAAAACCAATCAGCAAACGAAAAACCAATTGATGGAAACTCAAAGAAAACCTGCACATGCTAAACAGTTGCTATGGCAAAAAAGTTGAAGACGACAAGGAAATGTAAACAGATTCTAATTGAAAACTGTTGAATTCATCACCTCGTGCACACACTGTACATGTGTGTAAATGTGTGTGTGTACACTGTGTACATGTGTGTGTGTACATTGTGTAAATGTGTGTGTGTACATTGTGTAAATGTGTGTGTGTACATTGTGTAAATGTGTGTGTTAGACTGTTGATGGCTCAATGACTTGCCGAAGTTTATTATTTTATTTTATTGATTGTTCTGCTTTGATTTGCCCTAAAAAAAAACAACATTTCGAAAAAGTCTTCTTATTCTTACCTTAACCCCTTAAAAATGGATAAGAAGGGTATAATGGTTTTGTGCAAATGTATGTAACAGGCAGAAGAAAGCATCTCCGACCCCATAAACTATATATGTATATACTTGATCAGAATAAACAGCCCAGTCGATATAATGTAATTTGCATACCCTTAACTAACTGATCATTTGAGTGCAAATCATCTTATAGGGAAATTTGCCAATAAAACTAGAATATATTTAACAACTGGGTTAAGGGTATATCGTAGTCGAGCTAACTCGACTACAGCATTCTTACTTGTTTTTTGGATGGGAAAGTGGCTTTTCCTGCACAATCAATCACTAATGCGTGTCTGAAGAGATCCACTTACTGACATTGACCAAATTGTTGCCGTTGGTTGCCTTTCCATGCCTCTTTGGCATTTCGCTGGCTAGTGTGTGTGTAATTGCTGCCACACCCACCCACACACCCACAAACACACCCAACTCACAGCCCACATTCAGCAGGTCTTGTCATGTAGATTTCCATGTGGGTCGTTGGTTTTTATGAAAGCGCATCACGTGTATGGATTTCATTGTGAATGGGTAATTACAATTACAGCTGGGTGCCGATAATGTCCTGGCATGTCCTGGCATTACTTAATGGACGCTTTTATCCTTTATTGTCAGCCGGAAAATACCTGAATGAGACTTACAATGACACAATAAAAGTGGATAGCGAAAAAAGTAGACAGCCTTTTTTCCAGGATTAGTTTTTTATTCTAGAAAAAAACATGGCCATCTGAAATTACTATAATTCCGGTACAAGTTAGACACCTTGATATAAGAATATGTATTTCTGAAAAAGTCCGCCTTGAATTAAGTGTATTTTCGTCAAACTTCCTATTATAAATCTCACTTTTAAGAAAATGGCCAAAATATAATCCCTTCAAAGGGAATAACTCAAAAATTAATTATCGTCACAACCTGCAGACCTAAATATAAGAGTCTTGTCTCGAAGGATAAAAAATAAAAAAGGGAATGCCATTACTGCTGTGTGCGGTACGCGGGAATACCTTGAAGTAGAAGAGGAATCCTCTAAAGGTTAAAGCACTTATGTTTTAATGCTAAGCACAATATTTATTTAAGAAAAGCAAAGCCAAACGAACTGCGTCACTAAATTGCCGCAAGTAAACGAAATAACCAGAAACAAAGATGGGGCATGTCCAGACCGCTCCAACGATAATAAAATTTGCTTGTGGCAGGACACAAGCGACTTAAGCGGCTCAACAGGCAACAGGCAGCAGAGGATAGGAGCAGAGGAGTAGAGAAGCAGCAGCCACCAGATGGGGCAGCGAGCTGTTGCCGACAGCTGGACGCAAAAGCTATGCGTTTCTGATGGCATCCTTGGCCCAAGCTGATTAGTGAATAATACGTAATAGGGCCAATTAGCTAGGGAATAATACGAATCGAAAGAAATCGAACAATTGGAACAGCTCAATTGTTTTGTGGCATTTCCTCTCAGACATTCCCTCACTTTCCACTTGGCGATGATTTTAATTGAGTTTTTTGTTTCAGTGTTTTCGGCATTTTAATTTTAATTAATTGCATTTTTTATTGTGAAACGCGTAAACAGACGAGAATGGACAATAGGATAAAAGGACCTGCTCCTGGTCTGCTTTTGACACTTCCAAGTCTTGTTTTTAATTACTCTCGGGCAAATTAAAATATAAAATATGTTTGAATTTTCTATGCGACGTTGTCAAGCAGCGGAAACATAAAACTTCAGACAAAAAATTTATTTGTAAAACAAAAAAAAAAAAATGTAAAAATGTAATAAGCTCTTTGGTGAATACAATTTTAACATCCGACCAAGTAACCACTGAGTTTCTGAGAAGCACATTTTGGGGTAAAATTTTAATTTGAACATTGACCCACAATGGCCTTTGAGCGTATTTTTACTCTAGAAGTCAACGAATCCTAAAAAAAAGAGGTTTTTTGAAAATCCGATTATGTTAGACAAAGTTCTGGCATTAAAAAGATTTGTCTGTCTTTATTTGTCATATAATTTTAATATGATTTTCGATCTGGAATAGCATTTTCAACTTTGAATACAGTTTTAATCTGGAGACCAGTTCACGTTTAAAGAGCACTTTCACTGAAAAACTCTTTACTTTTGACTAAGATATGGCATAGGAAAGTTTGGACTACCCTGATGCGATTTAGTTTGATAAAATTAGTTTCTTATTTCTATTAACTTGAATGTAACATAAATTTAAATAATAATTAATAACAATATTTTGAGATACATAAGGTGACTGTCAGTTCTTGATCATAAATTTTAAATATTTAAAGAGGCAACAATGTTCTATTCCCCATTTTTGTTTGCCCCTCCCCGCTCCACCCACCCATCCGGCATTCAGTAAAATTAGACAAAGTAGCGAGGGAAACAATTTTGTCAACGCAAATTTTCGGCTGGGAAAGCTTCGCGCTTCATTTATTGTCACAAGAATTTTTGTGTCGAGGAATAGAATAGTAAAGCAGAAAAATGCGATGACACGCCCACACGCCCATGTTTGTTTAGGGTGTATAGGGGGTAGGTGTTGGGGGTTGGGGGTCTACTAGCTGTGGTTAGAGTACTATTTCATGACGCAAATCGGAGTGCCTCTGGAATGCCAGGGCTTAAATTTTGAAATTAAATTTCTGTTGCATGCTTTTCTGTGTTTTTCACAACTGTCGTTTAAGTATTCGGCGTGAATTGGCAGTTTTATGTGCTCGATGTTTATTTTGTGAATTTTTTGCACTTGTCGCGTTGTTTGCTCTGTGTTCATTCGTTTTGCAATCTCCGCAGTTCACATGAATACGTAAACACAAAAAGGACGCCAGGACACGAGGAGTGGCTGGAGTCGAGTCGCGTCGAATCGAGTCAAGCCTGAAAACATGCACTAACATTTTTGCATTGTCATAAAACGATTTACGATACGACCACTATTCACGACTATATGGCAATCGTTGGCAATATGGCCATAACAAGCTTTAACCCAGTCACATTTTGACCACCATCGAATACCAACAGAGCAAACAAGAGAAAAATTCAATTTGTTGCATGCATGATTTGTTTGGCAGCTATTGCTTATTATGTGGAAATTAATTTGCAGTCAAATAGGATTTACATAAATAATACAAAAACAAATTTTCCTTCTAGTTTTAAGTAGCTTATGTTTGCTTATTGCTTATATTATTACTAGTGTTATTTGTGTTTGTTGCTACAAATGTTAAGGACAAACATAGAAAATAATTTGTATACTGCGAACCCATTAAAAATAAAGCCTTCCCTATTTCTACTTTCGCCTGCCACTCTTTTTGAGGTCACAAGAATTTAACTCTGCTTTCGCTTAAGTTATTAGCCGCATTTCGAGCATATTTCTGTTTGTCTCAATTTCCAATAAGTCGCATTCTTGGCAAAAACTTCCGAGCTTAGCAAATGAGTCGCATAGCTGAAGGATATCATTTAGTTGATGAAGGAAACACCTGCAGGCATTATTCCTCGGCGCTAATATGAGATAAAACTTGGCATCCAAGCAATGTCTAAATAACAACATACCCCCACCCACACACCCACACACGCACACACACGCATACTTGAGTGCACATAAGTAGTTGTCAATTTCTGTTAGAGATTTACGGTGTTTGTGCCCCCGGCGAGCACATCCTGCTCCTGCCCCGCCCCTCCCACACTCCCCACAGCTGCTTCCCTTTAGAAAAGCCGATGCATTGTCTCTGCTCTCTCAGCAGGAGACGTCACACACACACACACACAGATACACACACACACGACGGTATACATAGAGTAGATTCTCAAGCTTCTTGACTTTATCCAATTCGCATGAAGGCTCATTCGCTTCTTTCCCCCTCACTGTCTCTGTCTGCGTGTATGATAAAAACTAAATATTATGAGTACAGCTTAGAATTGGCAGCACACACACACACACGCACACACATACTCACACAGCTGTGGAATGGCTGCTAGTTGTTTTTATTTTTATGTGGCAGAAGAAGGTGTGAAAGCAGATATGACAGGCATTGAGAGGATACTTAGGATACTTGTTGTTAGCCTGTTGCTAAGCAGGATTAGTTTTCAGCTTCAGACAGGCGAACAATAGTTAAGTAAACTACAGTCAAGTATCCACTCAAATCTCTTTAATATACTTCGAAAAGAGACAACTGCTCTTGAGAAACTCTTAATGTGTGTAAAGACAACAAATTATTATCAAGGGGTAGTTGGGCAACAAAATTATAGACGTTTGAAAGACTTATAAAAACAGTCCCTTAATTCTTAAGAAAACTTAACTTGAATAACATACATTTGCCTATCACAATAATCATCTATCCGAAATTACCGTTAACTGGTTTTAAATAAATTGTGGAATTCCGTTTCCTGTTTCAAATTTCAATCGATAAAGTTTCAGTTCCCATAACGGTCTGACACCCTGCTTAAAAGTCTTGATAGCTTATTTTGTATCCTTAACATAGAAATAAGACTTTATAAAAAAAACGGCTCACACTGTGAAAAATACTTACATAATATTTATATACTTATACACATTTAAATTTAAAGTCTCTGAAGCATTTTAAAATCCCAAATGACGTACTTCGTGGCGAGCTAAAAATAGCATGTTGCATAAACTTTATCTGTGGCGAACGCAACAGTTTGGGAATTATGCAAATGTCAGAGCATTAAATAAATATGCGAGAATAACCGTTAACCGTTAACCGTTCACTGTTATTGCTTAACGGTTAACCGTTAATGTGGTGCGCTTGAGATGCTGATAAATGGCGCACAAAAGTATGCAGCGAATAAAGCAATAAATTAAACTAAGCTGGCAGCTCGCCTTTGCAGAAAGTGTCTGTTGTGGAGGAGGCAGACGCAGAGGCAGAGGCAGAGGCAGAGGCAGAGGCAGAGGCAGTGGAGAAGAGATGATGTTTGTCGGGGAGGGTGGGGGGAGGGGTTTTATATAAAAAAAAAAAAACTTGGGCGTAAATGCGGCAAACATCGACACATCTCAAAATTAATTTAGCGTAAGTAATTGCGGCAATTGTGAAGAGAGATTGCCCCTTGCTAATTGAAATGTTTTGCAACATGATGCAAGTCGATTATTTTGTAAACTCCTTTAACGTTTTTCCATTTATCCATTTATCCATTTCCTTCTTTTCTTTTCATTCTGCAGGCTGTACAGCCACGCGCCTTCAGCGTGAATGCCAGCGAGGATATTGGCAATGTGTCGCCCTGCGAAATGGAGTCCATAATAAATCAACTGATGAATCCCGGTCCGGAATATCAGCTACACGTAAGTTACACTCACTCAGGCAAAATCCTGACAAGCCAATTACGGCTGACTTTAAGGGCAGCAGGTGTGCACATTCGCAAAAAGGAAAATGTGAACAAGAAAATCCACATTAGCAAGGAGATATTTTTGCAGGGATTCTTAAAAGTTATTTCCTTATAAGAAATGCAGTGGTAAACTTTAAATTGCCATTTAATATGCACTCCACTCTCTCGCAACCCGGACAGGCTTCTGCGTTGCGCAATCAGCTGAAGAATCTGCTCCGTGAACGGCAGCTGGCTGTGGGCGAGGAGCAGCCGCTGGGCGATTATGCCGACTACTTGGATGAGGACAAGCGTTCGGTGGCCGCCTTGGCAGCCCAGGGATTACTCGCACCCAAACGCAGTCTGGCCACACTGGCCAAGAACGGACAGCTGCCGACCGCGGAGCCTGGCGATGATTATGCGGACGCCGATTCGGGTGAACCCAGCGAACAGAAACGTTACATTGGCTCCCTGGCCCGTGCCGGTGGTCTGATGAGTTTTGGCAAACGAAATGTGGGCACACTGGCACGCGACTTCCAGCTGCCCAATGGCAAGCGGAATATAGCGACTATGGCCAGACTGCAGAGTGCCCCGAGCACTCATCGCGAGCCGCCGAAGCGAAATGTGGCAGCTGTGGCACGTTACAACTCGCAGCAGCACCAGAATCATCAGCGCAGCAATGGCGAGAAACGGAATCTGGGCGCATTGAAATCATCACCGGTGCACGGCTTGATGCAACAGAAGCGAGAGGACGAGGAGATGGCCCTGCTCCAGCCAGCTGCTGCAGCTTCTGCTGACTATTCCGATCCCATGCAGAGCTACTGGTGGTATCCCAGCTATGCCGGCTACGCCGACCTCGACTGGAATGACTATCGGCGCGCCGAGAAACGATATCTGGGTGAGTATCTTTAGCGTCTGCTCAAGAGGAAGTCCTCTCAGTTGCACAACTTGTAGCCTTGCAGAGGGGATTATCTGATTACTCTTTATTCACTTTTGTAATGAACTCTCTTTAACATCTCAGTGTCCGATTTAAGTAGATTTGAACTTGAAACTTAAGGAGTAGTTTTTAGAAGGGTTTCAAATCATAATCAAAATAATCATATCTGTAACGCTTTGAAGGAGACTGATCAACAGCCTAGTAAGTATACTGTACTCATTAAAATGTGGAAAATCTTTTAAAGAAGTTGAGAGACATTTTGTAACAGTCAGAGTTAAGCAAAATCGATTCTACAAGGTATATATATTTTTGATCAGTATCTCTCTTAGACGAGCTGTCTCGACCAGATCGTTCTTGATTGAACTAAGTATGACTAAGATTACATCAAACTGAGTCAAAAATTACGACTATGATCAGATCATGTAATAAAATATATTTATTATTCATCTACTTGAATATTTAGACGAAAAGTGTTGTTTCCATTTGTGAGCTTTGCATCTGCAAGGCTATTAAGAGTGGACTACGGCCGTATGCCGTAGTCAGTAGTAGAAGCCTTTGCCCCCGTTGAGCACCCTGCACCTAGTTAGTGGCTATGCGGTACACAATATATATATATATATATATGTATATATATATATATGCACTTAAACGATCAACACCAAAAGACACCTCCAAGGATCCAGAACTGTTTGGCATTGAGCATGGCAACGAGGCAACAAATTTTCCGGACTTGCAAATGGAACCGGCACCGGAACAGGAGCAGGAGGAGGAACAGGAAAAGGAACAGGAGCAGCAGAAGGAGCAGCCAGAGAAGCGTCACATTGGAGCCGTTTATCGTTCCGGTTTTCTGCCCAGTTACCGTTATTTGCGCAGCCCCACAATGAACGGTGTCGGGGGGCGCTTTAGTCGCTCGGGACGTGCCAGGCAATTTGTATGAGTAAATGGCGATGGTTCGATGTGTGCTGCATAATTTTATAATTTCCTTTGGATTTCATTTTTATGATTGCCCCTTTTTTCGTTCGTATTTAAACTTGTTGTGTGTTTTTGAGTTGGAAAATTGAGTGTGTCGCCTGCAGAATGTCGAATGTCGCCTGTCATTCAACACCAGATCGTGAATGTAACTATCAAATGTGGCTCTCCATAAAAACTAAAAAACTATTTTCCTATATATGTCTAATCGTACTCAGTTTAGTCTTGACTTGCATCGACTTCAAGTAGTTCAGCTCATTATTGTAGGCCTTATTCCAATCTTGTCGTTAGTCGGCTTTAGTTGAGTTTTGCTATATTTTCACAAACTGCTTACATAACTAAACATAATCTCACATGAATTCAAACATGGCCTTAACACTTAACACCTAAACTCACTCTTAACCCACGCGTAGTGTATATGGAAATGGAATGCAGCTTTCATTGATTTCCTCTTTGTGCATATCGAGCTGACAATGGCAAATTTGTATCTTTAATTCAGCAAAATCGGCTTCTATTGTGCAACTTTCAATAATATAATCGCCAATCCAATTTATGTTCACATTTCCGTTAACACATTCCTAATACAATTTCTGGCGGAAATTCGATTATCCGTATGTTGCGCATTCCGTGTTTGGGATAATCGCATAATATCCGGCAGCTTGTTTGCCACGCAGAGCCCCGGAATCCCTCCCCCTTCTCTTTCAGTACAGTTTATTTTGTGTGCTGCAAAACTTTTAAGCTGTCATTTGAAATGCGCTTTGTATTTGAATTTCCGCGAATTTGGCTGCGTCAACGGCAATAATTCAAATAGTTAGGCGAAAAGTTTTTGCATGAAGCTCATCAGATTTCTTGGTATTTTAAATGCCCTTTTGCGCTACAAAGTTTCACTTAATGGCACTTAATGTAAAATCCATTTAATTTCTACCTTGAACGATTTAATTGTTCCTGGGAACAGTTACGATCCCAACATTTGTTGCCTACTTTTGTGCTGCATGCGAAAGTTTTAATGACAGATTTAGAAACACTGTTGCCTACTTTTGAGCGGTTCAAGAAAAAGTTTGCTAAGGTCGGGCTTTAAATCGAGTTGTTGGAAAATTAATTTAAACTTACATTTAATTAGTAAATAAACCTCAAAATTATTATATGTGTTTATGCTGTTAAATTTATATATAAATGAAATTATATATGTAATATTTCTTGAGTTAACTGTAATTCAGCTTGGTTCATTGGCATGTTATAAAAATCGGCATGTTTTCTGTATATTCTGTGTGTTTTAATTTCCTTCTCCTTAAACTATGTACTTCGTGTAGGACAGACAGAACATAGAAAATTTCAACTAGTTGCATGTGTTCTGGTAAAACACAGCAGGAAAATAGCCGGAAAGCCAAGTGTGTTTTGTATTGTCTTGTTCTCTTCTAGATTTCGTAAATATATATGTATTTCTGAAATTCTGTGTATCGCGCGAGTCTTACGATGAGAGAGAACTAATGAAGTTGTGTGTGTGTGTCTTGTGTTTTCTTTTTTTCTATTTGTATTTTTGGATAACTGCAGGTCGAGTACTACCCCCAACACGAGCGACTGCGTCAACCAATCGCAGCCGTTTGTAAACGTTGTTTCCTACCCAATCGACCGATGATGAACTGGAGCAGTGCTGGCATACGCGGTAGTCTCTCCAAATACTATACGGATCCCCTATCCCGATCCTCCACAGCATCAACAGCTGCTCGCATGCGTAGCAGCAGCAGCAGCAGCAGCTTTTTGACCAACTCCCTGCCAGGTGGACACCACAACAACATCAGCAATAGCAACCGGAACCGGATCTATCCCCCATTCCATGCTTGGGGCACCCCGCCGCGTATTACAGCACTGCAACGACGCGTCTATCGACGCAACGGTGAGTCCATGGATAATTACGAATACTAAATACCAACTATATATAACAAATAATTATATCTATATATATATATATATATATATATATCGAGACAATATCTATCAATAATATGTACTAACAATGATGAGTTCTAACTTATACACAGATCGATCGTATAAAGATAATAGTTAATATACAATATTTTCGATGTAGTTGTTTGTTAACTAAAACATACACACACACACACTTAACATACACACACACACACACATCTACACCCCGTCACACACACACCTGCAGCACACGACAACTACACAGGGCAAATGCAAATTGTAACTCAAGCTTTGCCGTAGCTCGGTGCGTATCTGTAACAATACAAATAAACAAATAAATAAATATATATATAAATATATAAAATTATATTGATGTATAAATGAGGTAACTGATACCAGTGCAAAGCATAAAGAACGTTTAATATCAACAACTACAACTAAATCATATCTCCTTTTACTATTAAAAAACAAAAAATAAAAACAAAAACAAAAACAAATTAGTGCCAATGCCGTACCTTAGTAGAAATTTGAAGCTCTTTGAAAATTGCCCCAACTAGTCCTATTTTAAATTAAACTCCCTACAACTATTTTATTACTCTACCCACTCGATAAAGTATTTGACAATAATAATACTATTTACATTAAAAAAAACCCCAATGTTTTAGCCTGTGTTGTGGCACAAAATCATATATATATATATAAATATATATGTAAACTAGATATCATGATAAACAAGTACACGTATACACCGATGAATGTTGGAATGAAAAGAAAAAACTGCGTCAAAGACAATAATTAAGAAACTTTGGTAGAAAAATTCAGCAAATCAGACAATAAATGAATTGACAATAACTGAGACGAAGCCGACAAATAAATATATATAAATATATGTATACATATATATATGTGTATATATATATGTGTATACATATATATTTATCTACATATGAAATATTTATAATAAACAATTAAATATTTCATTCAACCCTTTTATTAACACTAATTTGTCATATAAAAAAAATACAAAAAAAAAAGAAATTGAAAAGAGAAACCGAATATTATAAAACCTAACTAAAAAACATATTCAATGTGCGTAATTATAAGTCTGATGTTGTCAATAATTAACTTATTATGTGTTTGTTTCCGAATTCAAGTATTTCAAATGCAAAACAAATATATTGTACTAATATACATATATAAATACGAATATACATATATATATACATATTTACTTCGTTTATCTATGTGTGGATCTATTGTGTGCATACGGAGAAAATGCGACAAAAACAAAAGAGGCGCTGTAAAAAAGGGTAAACACTTATCAAGATGTTATATCTCTATATATATGCACTCTAAAATTATAAATTTATGAAATACTTCTTCGAAGAGAATAGATACAAATACTAATTATACTAACAAATATATATATATACCTACTTATTAGCGGTTTGCTCCTAAACTACTGAATCAACTGTTGTTTTATTCTGTGGGGTGTTGGCTCAAAATTTGTATTTCTGTTTTTAATTATTTTATTTTTATGTAATGTGTTATTTTGTCATGCTGTAGAGGGAGGGGGAGAGAGAATATTGAGTATCCATAGTTCTTTCTTTTTTACCCCAGCGAATCCCCATTAATACTTCATTTTGTTTTCTTCTTTATATATATTATTTAATATATTTATTTATACATAATATCGCGTCTCTTTCTTAGGTTTTACAAATAAATATACGTGGCGCCTCTGAAAGCCGTATTATATAGCTAAGCCGATGTTGAATAAATAGGTAAGTGTCTACGATTTACATATGTATATGTGTGTTTGTATTGTGTGTGTGTGTGTGTGTGAGTGTGCCTCTGCTGTGTTAATTGTAATTCGAAACTTAAATCTACAACTAAATCAAGTATTTGTTACGGGGCAAGGGCAGGGGCAGGGGCAGGTACGGAGGAGGGGTCAACTCATGACCAGTATTTGGCCGCCTGTCCCTGGGCGGGCAGTGGATGATTGTAGGCACTGGTCACCACATTCCCATGGGCTGCGGCAGCCGTTGCATAATCCGTGGTCAACTGGTGCTGGGCGACCGCATGGTGAGCGGCAGCCGCATTGTAATTGGCCGCCGCCACCGCCGACTGGTTGAGATGATAGGCGGCCTGCGACCAGTTCGACGGCGACTCCAACTTGGCATAATTATCGCTCAGATGCAACGAGGGCGAGATCTTTGATACACTGTCCGCGGTTAGCTTCGAGAAGTCGTCGATGCTCAGTTTTGAGTAGTCTGCAAGGAGAGGAGAATACAATGATTAGAGAGGATATCAAACTGAGAGACAATATCAAAGAGAGGGAAATATACTGAGAATAAGTGTGGGGTTTCTTATATAGTAGGAGATGGGAAAACGAATGAAAAACAGGGTCAAGAAAGTCGCCAGAGGTGGCGAATATGGAAAATAACTGAGTTTTTTTTTTTGCTGTGTGGAAAATGTTATTGAAGGCATATGAAAAACACGGATTATTTCAATGTTAAAAGATCAGGTGCTTAGCTAAAGAATGTTGTTTAAATTGTTGCGATATTCCTAGATAAATTCTGAATTATTTATAAAGCCTCGCTTTAGCTTTAAGTTCATTTACAATTATTTCACATTTTTATTATATTTCTACCTTTAACAAGTTGGAATGCTGTCGAGGCAGCTCGACTAGTAGAGATGTGCTGAGCCCGGTCTATATAGTTTCTATATCTCTAGTCTTTGATAGTGTGCTTGCTGATAGTAGTTTGTTCAATGGGAAACACAAACTGCGTTTCTTATGTGATCTTCAATTTTCACAGTTGAAGATAGAAGATCGAACAGAAAGGAGAACCAACGAGGGGCTACCTCCAAGTTCTGCAATTGTACCCACCTTGGTGATAGTAGTTCTGGCTGGGAAAGTGTCCGTGTTGCGCAAATCCTCCGGGGAACCCGTGTTGCGCTGCCGCACTCTGCACCAGATCGTAGCCACCCATTTGGGTGTGATGATGAGCCGCAGCCGCCGCTGCAGCAGCGCTGTGGGAGCTGGGTGCATGGGCGGTGGTGGTGTGGTGATGATGATGGGAGCCGTCGCTCATGCCCGCCGCACCACTGGCCGTGGTGCCGGCGGCGGGACTGTAGCCCGCCATCGAACCCACGCCAAGTGGCCCAAAGCCAAGTGGTGCAGCCGCACCACTGCCGCCAACACCAAGGCCAGTAGGCACCCCGGCACCACTGCCATTCATGGGCGACAGACCGGAGCCGGAGCCACCCGAGTGTTTGCGGAGTCGCGCACGTCGATTGGAGAACCACACCTGGATGCGTGCCTCCGTCAGGCTGGTGGTCTGCGCCAGCTCCTCCCTGGTATAGACATCCGGATACTGGGTGCGGGCAAAGGCACGCTCCAGCGCCTCCAGCTGCTCTGCGGTGAATGTGGTGCGGGAGCGACGCTGTTTGCGCTTCAATGGAATGCCCGGCTCCGATTCCGTATCACTAATGTCCGAATCGCGGCCTGCAAGGGGAGAAAAAGGGGATAAAAGGATCTCATGAGTATCTCAGGCACTTTATTAAAAGGCTACTAAAATTATAAACGCCTCGTAAAAAGTCATAAAAATTGTTCACGCCGCCAAAAGATATTCAACTAAATCATATTCGATGGGTGGCCCACCAGCGATGTGAATCGTGTGATCCACAAAATGTAGGGGAATGTGGGAATTTTGGGAAATGGGAATTGAGAACTGGGTATTGGTTATTGAGAATTGAGAATTGGGAGTGGCGACGTTCAGTTCGCGCCATTGCATATTAATTGAAACTTCAGGGAGCGCAACAAATCTGTCAAAAGAAGCCGAAGATCGCACCACAAAAACAAAGAAGGGGGAGGTCGTCATGAAAGTCAACCACAGCTGACAAGTGACACAATATATCAAATTACACAATCCGAAGATGATCGGCAAGTTGTCAACGTTCCCACTTTGGACTCTTTGGGCTCTTTGGGCTCTTCGGGCTCTCCTCTGGAGGAGTGCGCCAATTAACTTCGGCCTCTGTTTACCAAAAGGCAAATGTTGCCGCCGAAATCGGGCGTGAAGCGAGGCGTGTGGCAAGTTCATTGGCTGGTTAGCTGTCTCGATGGCAGGGGGGCATGCCAAATTATTATTTGGAGTGCTCATTACACAATAAAGTGACAGTGGAGCAGGGAGCTGGGGCGACGTCGCTGTAGTTCAAAGAGCGGAGCATTATTCAACAAGATCACAAGATCATTTTTCAAAAAGAGTTTCCAGCACACACAGGCAGAGAGTGAGGGAGAGGGAGAAACTAGAAAGAGAGAGATGGAGGGGGAGGGGAAGAGAGAGTTGAGCCTGTCTTTGTCCTGGTAGCGGAAATAGTTTTCTATGGTTTCGATTAATTCGTTGGTCCTTGATCACAAGCCTGTGTGTGCGGGAGTGTGTGTGAGTGTGTGTGTGGCACAGGAAGCAGTTTAAGAGTTGGGCTAATTTTTGTGGTCAGTGTAAAACGCATTGTAATCTTTTCCGGTCTATCCGAGTTGATAATTATTTATTGATTTACGGACTTAGGCTATCTTAATATCGTATGTCTGATATGAATATAGTTAATTTATAAACAGGAAGTGTGAATAAACTGTTTGCGGTGATTTGTGTGTGGTTTTATAGAGTTGAAGTACAGTTGGTTTCCACATAAATCTTTTATAAGTTGATTTCAAGATGTATGTAAATCAAATGAACGACATAAGTCGAATATTTTTATATGTACAAATTGTACTACTTTTTCTATCAAATGTAGAAAATCAATACTGAAAATTGTCATCTGCCTAGTATAAGAGAATCTATATTCCAAATTTCAAGTCTCTATCACTTATAGTCTCTGAGATCCGCGTGTTCATACAGAGGGGCGTACCTTGATATATTTGTCAATATATTTCATTATCTAAGTACTTTTGAAACATTTTATATTTATTTAATATAAAATAATATTTCTATGATTTGTGTTTATTTGGCATCTGTGGTATATTTCTTATTAACTTCATTTATAAGATCGAAGAATTATCAATAAAATAAATTTAGCAACAGAGCTTGTAGTTAAGTGTATTGTTTAAAAAATCTTAATTTCTTTATATCAACTTTCGAATCCCATTCAATTCCATTTCCAGAGATGACGAAAACCTTATCATGAGCATACAATTTTCTCAGTCCATTTTTAAAGATGACCAAACCTTAAAAGCCCGTTAAGTTCTTTGTTTCTCTATGAACACAGCCAGGCTTAAACACTTTGACCCCACACCTGCCTAAATAATCAATGCAAATCTTGCAAATAGGATTTGCCAAAACCAATTTCAATGCAGCCAACCCTCGACTTAAAGTTCAAAGTTTCTGGCACGCTTATAAGCCACAAAAAAATAAATAAATAAAAAAGCGAAGAATTAAAATGCGAAAGTTGAGACTGAAATCTTAAAGAGTGTGGAACGCCCACTGTTTAGTGGCTTGAATACGAATATTCACATGCGTATTAAAAAAGAGGGAAATATCAAAAATATGAAATACAGAAGTCGACTATTAATCTTTCAACACACGCAACAATAAAACTTAATTATAAGAAACGGGTTCCCAAAACAGAAAAAAACAAAAGCAAAACCAGATAAAAAACTGCAGAAGCTGTTCAATAAAACCGAACGAATGTGAGAAAAACAAAAGAGCAAGAGATAGAGCAGAAAGTGCGAAAGAGAGAGGTGCAGCGAGTCAAAAATCAATTAGTTTTTAAATGTTAAACAATTTATTAATTTGTTGTTACTAACAGTCTCAAAAAAAAGTCAAATTAAAAAAGAGGCACAGTTAAAAAACAATCCAACAATTTAACAATTTACCAATCCGAAGGTGGCCTCCCAAAAAGCAAAGATCAATTTTTTGTTTTTCTTTTTTGGCACCACTCTGGCTACCGGTGGTGCTCTGTACTCTGTGCTCTGTGTGGTTTTTTATCGCTTTCTTTTCTGAGCAAGTGATAAATTACTGTGTGGTTTTGTAATCCGTGCAGGTATCGATCATTTTCGACTGCATTTCCACACAGCAGGTAGCAAAGATGGGGAACGGGGGCAAAGGGGGAGCAGCTGGTAGCTAGTGGAGCAGCGCTCTGTGGTGGCCAGTGTGGTGCAAAAGCCACCCATTCCAGTCCACTCTTGATGGACAGTTCAGACTTTTGTCCAAGAAAAAAGGGCAAAGATCAATCGACTGTAGAATTTACCCAAAAGAAAAACAGGCCATAGACGAAATTCTTCAGTCATCAATCAACAAGAACCTGACACAATTTAAATTGCCTGCATCTAATATATATATATATATATATAAAATAGAGGTATATATATATATATATATATATCTCTATATATATAACTTACAATCTTTGGGAATGCTGCAATTGAAAAAATACCCATAAAAACGCTAAGTAAATGAAATTTTTGTATTCAATTCATTGCCCCCGGCTATGACATTTTATGCAGCTCCGAGCTGGGCAGTTGGAGCCGAAGCTGAAGCTGGAGCTGGAGCTGGAGATGGAGGTCACTGTCAGCTGTCAGCTGGAGACACGCGCGGTATTCTGTCACCGACCAGATTTGGGATTTTCGAGTTTGACTTTCAGGGTGTGAGGAGGCGGGGAAGGGGGGGCAAGACCCATAACCAAAGCCGCATAACATGGCTTATGTTTGAAGGCTTAAGATTCTTGTCAGCAAAAGGATTACAGGAGCATTAAAAATATGCCACTTTTATTTGGAAATTTAACAAGCGTTGAGTTTTGTGTTTTTTCTTTCGAGTTTATTTTTTTCTTTCGCTTGTCTTTTCTTTTATTCGGCGTTTTTTTAATTGGCTGAGCTTCGTGCAAAGACCTTGAATTATGAATTTGGATAAATGATCGAGCAACAGACCTTTTATATGAATTATTTGCCTACTTTGGTGTACACAATATTTTTGAATAAGAAACAAAAAATTGTATTCTCAATGAAGCATAATCGTAGATCAGGAACTTAAAACAGATCACTATTTGATACGATTTAATTGCCTTATCCCCTTATCTATCCCAACTTAAACCTCATTTTTTATAATTTCAAATAAACTTTAAAACGCATCCAGACCATTTGAAATATGATTAGTTTTAAATATTAATTCTAAACAAGCCCGACTTAAGTCACATTTTTTTAAACAGGAATATTCTTAAATATTTCAAATACTGAGCCGAAGCTATAATCTCAATTCAGTTAGTTTTTAAAACAAAAGCAGAATATGTTTGAATATCAAATTCTCAACTATTTCGACCTTAAATAAAAATATGCATAATCTTAAGCTATAATCTCATATCACATATTTGTAAAAACAATACCTGCATAGATCTGTATATCAAATACAAAAAAAACATACATTTTTCTGCCCGTCCACAGTTGAGAAAATTGATTTTAAGGCGGTTATCAAAAAGCGTATAATTTTATATATTTAAATGCTCCTACCGAATATATTTCACATAAAGTATCTTTCGGTCGATCAACGCCCACGCAATATGCAAAGTGATTCCAAATACAAATGAGGAGGGAAATATAAAGAGAAAGATAGGGAGAGAGCGAGGGAGATAGAGAGGCATTATTAAATGCCATGTTCGAGTCAGCAGAACATTTAAACTAATTTACAAAATTGTTAACAGACGACGGCAGAGCGCAATGATTGAGAAAAGACCAAAAATTAGTTATAATCATAATCCGGCGGCCAAGGAAAAAATTGAGTCGATTGTATAAAATCAGCTCCCGCTGCTGAAGATGCCGCCATCGATTCAGAATGAAATGAAACTAATTTAAATAACAATGCGCAGCAAACACTTGATCAAAACAAATCCCCCCCAAAGGCCAGATGAGCGACGCACAAGATGCAGAATACATGAAAGATACAAGCAACAGATACACATACAGATACAGATGCAGATACAGATACAGATACAGATACAGATAGTAGGGCTCGTTGGGCAAGTTGGCTCTAAAGTGTGATAATACGTTAATAAAATATTTTGTAACTCATCAACACGCTGCGAAAGATGCTCGGCGGTGCTCAGCGGTGCATCGAAGGCGGCCCGTCCAAGGGGACAGACTGACAATGAGATCAAATGGAACGACGCAGGACACCCTGGTGGGCATTAAAGATGCCGCCGCTGAGCGGTGCATTTGATGTTTGAGGCGCTGCTTTTGTTACGTTGACACTTTTTTCGGGCATGAACGCATTTAATGGCTGCACCCCCTCCACCTACCCCTGGCCCAAACCCGAACAAATGAGCAGTCGATGAGCAACAACATATGCATGATCGAGGGCCACAGTTCATCTGTGTGTGTGTGTGTGTGTGAAGACCTCACATGCATACATGCTCCTTGAAGGAGCAGGGATATTTTTGCGCAATCATCGCTCCTCTCACTCTCTCCCTCTCTGTACTCTCTGTAGTCTCATTTGTCATGTGACACTGCAAGAATACACAGCACTCTCTCTCCCTCTCTCTCTCTCTCTCTGTTTTCCTCTCTCTGCCTTACTCCTATATGTTATGTCTCTCTCTTTGACATTAGAGTAGAGGTGTGAACTGTTTTAGTCGTTTGTCTCTTTTGCAGCCATTGCGACTTTTGGGCGTTCTTCTTCTTTTTTTGCTAATAATTGAACCTGTTTGTATTTGCGCTTGTTTTGGTTTGGTTTTGGCCTGGTTTGGTTCAGTGAGGCCGCATTGTCTGGGCTGGCTAAAATATTTAGTAAATAGCCCAAGGCCCATTTCCCACGGCGGCATCCTTGCTGCACGGCATTATTGATCCATTGTCCATTTACACTAATTGCCACAAGTGTGTTTTTTTCTTGAGTCTTGACTTTTGACTTTTTTGTCGGTGTTTTGCCATTTGATTTTCTGTTGTTTGCATTTTGTTTCTATTGCCGTTTGTTACTTTCTTTGTGGAGTGGGCCTTGAGCTGACATGGGTTTGGCCCATTATCACGCCAAGAGTAATACAAATCGCACGTGTATCTATCAGACACCAGGTCGGCTATTGTTAACCGCGTTTAGCGTGGGCGTTGCAACATTTAGCGGCGGCTCTGTTGCAACTTCAACAACGGGGGCGTACTCAGACAAGAGTAGACACATAGACATAAGTCAAAGATCTGAAATTATAGCGGCATAGTTCGTAGAACTGCGAACCCGAAAATTCGCTATAATTTCGAATCAGAAGATAAAGATCTGAAATTATAGCCGAATTGTTCGTAGAACTGCAAATACGAAATACATTTAAATATATACATACTATTAATAAATATATGTTATATATATTCTGATCTTCAATCCACTGTTTTCGTAGTTTTTCATATCTGAAAATCATACAATTTATTACAAAAAATCTGTAAATGTCAAATCGAATTAATGTTTGATGGTAATTTGACTTCCAGATTAGTGTTACATATAAATTTGCAGATATGATCTTTCATTAATAATGTAATGATTACATTTCCGCTTATACTGGCAGGCAGTCAGTGGGAGAAATCAGTCAGACTTATTAGAGATCTTTGACATTCAAACTAACCTCGCCAAACCTATGATTGCATTTAATCACTTTAATAATCATGAAATTTCCAAAAAATTACTATTCAATTGTTTAATATAAATGTAAAATTATTGTAAAATTGCCTTTTATTAGGAGCTGATTTCCTCGTCTTCTTATAAAATATTGAACAATAATATCAGATCATAACGCGATGCACTTTTAATTGGTTATTTTAGTTGAATCGCTTGTCTGTCGGCATCTGTAAATGAAAAACTATCAATGCTCCTAATAACATCTTTATAACAATCTTTTTTGATGAATTTTGGAGACAGCTTCCCCAACCCTCCCCGGATTGTTTGTCACCTAAAGCGTTGGCTCCAGTAGCTGTTTGCTGGTAGCCGTTGCTTGGATCGGTTCGGTTTCGGTTTCGGTTTGGTTTTCAGTTGCAGGGAGCCAGTGAACCTGTGATTCAGTGAGCCCCCACACAAAATCTCATTTAGTGTTTTGTTCAGTTATTATGATTTGATATTCCACATATATATTTCTTTTTCGTCGCAAGAAAGATCAAAGAGAGACCGACGCAGCTAAACACAGTCAACGACAATGAGCCACCTCTGATTGTGTGCCCCAAACAGAGAGATAGAGAGAGGGAGAGGGAGAGAGCGAGAGAGAGGGAGGGAAGGTTGCACAGTTGTATAAATTGTACAAAATCAAAATCAAACGAAATTATGAGTGAAATACGAGACGAAGAAATATATATTTAATAATGCATAATAATTTTTCTTCGTTTTTTTTTTTGGGACTGCTACAGTTGTTGTTGCCCCAATCCCTCCTCTCTCCACAGCCAGGGCAGGCGTTGATTACAGGCAACGGCACCGACCAAGTCGGATTCGTGCTCGCACTGTGAATGTGAATGTGACTGTGAGTGCGAGTGTGAATGTGAATGTGAATGTGTCTCTGTGAATATTTTGTTCCGTTTGTGCGTCCGCAGGATGGGCTCCAACTGACCAGGCCAAGCCAAGCAATCATAATGACGGAGCATTATTACGATGGAATTGATATAGGGATAGGGGTTATGAATAGGGGACACGGATAGGGGATAGGGGATAGGGTTTTGGCCATTATGATGATGATGGGAGGGCGTGTGCTTATTATACGCTTCGACAACATAATGATAGCTCTTGTCCTGCTGCAAGTTATATAGATTATATTTAGTAATTGGCATTTGTACGATTGGAGCCACCATTTGAAAATAGTTAAATGGCTTTTGCATACAGGTGCTGACAGAGCACGGCTAAGCGATTAACGAATGCAGTCGGATGTTGAAACGAATAAAGTGAATATCATGAATATAAATTAAGCTGGGGTGATGGGAAAAATAAATGTAAATATAAAGAGACTCCTCAGCTTAAAATCTAATATTCTTATAAGCAGAACGTATTCAAATTGGGTGGAAAGGGCATAATTAAGTTGAGCAAAGGATGAAAGGATGTAATCATCAGCCGATTTAGCCTACCTGTATTATCAATTCTATCTCAGTGACTAGCATATCAATTCGATTTAATTTTATCGACAACAGAAACCATTTCTCGAATATCTTCTGATATTGATTCAGCTCTTTTAACAATGTAAAATAATAATAAATGAACTGATTGCTGAAACGAAGCTGCAAACTGGATGATTAAAGATTCAGAATTTAGCCAAGACTATCATATCATATCACGTATTATCAATTTGATCAGCATTCTTCAGCTAAACACCTGACCTTTTAACGTTGCAACAACCTGTGTTTTTCAAACACATTTTCCACTCAGCATGTGCCGAAAAAAGAAGACCAAATTCAACGTTGAATGTCAGCTCAACAAAAAAGAAAACGAAAGAAAGAAAACATTTGCTTTGAAGTCGGTTCAAGGTTGGGAAACACCCAAGAACAAAGAATCGATATTCATTGAGCAAAAATGCAAGAAAGGAACGCAGTCAAGGTGACAACTCTGGCCGAATACGCATGTCACCCACTGTGTTCTATTGTGATCGGGTTTTTAATGTTGTGACAGCAAAGACAACAAATGAAACGGCAAATATCACAGCAAAAGTCGGCAAAATGCACAATTGCCAAAAAGAGATCAATTCAAATGACAACTTGTCGGTTAAAGTACAGTAAAATTGTGCGTCTAATGATGCAACAACAATAACAATTCTCTAGACTAGACTAAGATCGAACCGAGACGAGCCGAACCGAGCAGCAAAAAAACGAAGTTCGGCCAGCGTCGCTTTGACCCCCGCCAATCGTTTATCGAATGACTTTGCATATTTAGCATGATTATTGGCCCGAAGTAGCAGACGAACTCGAACTCGGACTCAAACTCTGAGGCGAAGTCGAAGTCTCACGGCAAACCGGGTTATTAGCTGTGGCGAGAATCTGAATCCGAGGAGGAGGAGGAGTTCAATCTGACATCTATCGATACTCTTCTCGTGTACTTCTTTTGATTCTCAGGTGTCATCATCTACACCTATTTTGTGTCTGATATTGTTGCCGTTGTTGTTGTTGTTGTTGTACGAACGGATCGTTATCGTATCGCATCTATTGTAATATTTTGAGCGGCTTTGATTTAAGTTTAAGTCGCTCGTTCTAAGACGATCAAAGGCATCGATGCCGACGCACAGAAACCAAACAATTTTTGATTTGAGCGAGCAACAAATGATTTGGGAATGATTTTTAAGAAATTACAACCCAAAACATATCAAATAAATGATCTCTAATTTTTGTAGCACGTTTCTTACACCACAAACGAGCAACGATTCGGCTTTTTTTATATTTCTTATATTTCATTTGTGTTTGTGTTTTTTTTTTTTTTGGCAAAAGATGCATCGACTTACCGCCCAGTATTCCATGGATCGTGTAGTCCTTGCGTCCATCCTCGCTGCTGCGATCGTTGCCCCTCAGCAGACGACTGATCGATGATGTTGACGGTGGGTCCGCAAAGCCCTCCTGCATAAGAAGAGAGCGAGAGAGAAGATAGCTTTATCAATTGGGTTCGATCTTGTAAATAGCATTCATATAGCACTCATTCTCATTATGTGTTTTGTGAGTGTTATCGGAAAACGAACACTCCGGAGGCAAAGAGACACACACAAATCCAATTAAGATAAGCGCTAGCCGCGTAAACATTTCTGGGCTACCGGTTGTTGTGGGTCCCCACCCCCCACCCCCCACCGCCCTAATAAATTATACATACGTTTAACGCAGTTAAGGCAGTCGGCTTCGCCCGGGTCTTTGGCATACGGATTTACACCTGGGCACTTTGGAGCAGTGACATTAATTCCACGCTTGCTGAACCAGCTGCCCACTCTTGCTGTTTGGACAATTCTCAACTCTCACTCACTGTCCCAGTCTCTCTCTCACTCTCTCTCTCTCTCTCTTTCTCTCTCTCTGTATACCTGTGTGCTGTAATCCAATTAGAAGAAATGTCGGAGTTGTCACGTGTTTGTTCTCTTAAATACGACGACATATTCACAGGTGTGAATCTTAATGCACTTAACTCGCCTATTTATGCGAAACACGCAATTCTCCGGGCACTGTAAAAATGACCGCTTAATCTTTAATAAGCTATGCAAAAGTCCAATTTTCTAAGTACTTAAATATGGGAATATACGTTTTTCTATATCTAAGCGAATATCATGTGTGGAGAGAGTTTAGATATTTTAACATATTTTTTTGAATCGCTTATCTATCATGTAGCTGCTGTAGTTATTTGCATATTTATTTATATTTATTTATTTGTAAATATTGATATTCAAATTGATTTTTTTTTTTATTTTATTTTGTTTCACTTTTATTGTTTTATATTATAATAATTATTTAAATACTTATTTCCTCTTTTAAATTATGGCTTTTCATAATAAAATTATCCCTTTAAAAGCTATTATCGCCTTTGATTTGTAATTATAAAAATATATCTAGTGTGATAATCGTATTAGTATTTTCCATCTATTTATTTCCATTATAGTATTTTCCTGGTATATTTTGACGCTTCATGTCAATCTGAAACCCGAGTGGCGCTTAAGCAAGCCAAAAATCACATTTTCGTAATTTCCAAGAAAAAATATGAAATCGAAATCAAATCAAAATCCAAACCAATTTCTCATGCAACGCAACCGACGAAACTGTCAGTTTTCATTAGAGCAACAGACGTCGACTTCAGATTGACTCCACGTTGCAAGTTGCAGGCTAATCGCTCGCTGCAACTGCAACTGCAACTGCGACTGGGCGACGTTTGATCTCTTTAAGAGTTGCAGCTGCTAGCGTCTCAAATGGAGTGGCATGTGCCGCAAACACTTCTTTTTTCTCTCTTTCTCTCTCTCTCTCTCTCTCTCTCTCTCTTTATGATTATTAATAATCACATATATATGCTCTCAGTTGTTGGGCATGTAGGTGCCACTTGTGGCACCTCGACTGGCTGCTGGCCCAGAGAGACGCCGGCTCAAGCCAGCAAGAAAGAAAAAAACTGACATTTTATCCAGGTTTGTGTCTGGGGGAACTGCGCTTCACTTATGCCTTAGTTTGTAGCCGGTTAACTTGGCTAACTCGGGCTACTGGCTCTTATTTCTATTGAATGTGTCATGAATATGACAACGGCAACAACAACTGCTTCAACAACAACAACAACAACAACAACTGTTGCAACAACAACAACTGTTTTGATTTTCATCTAGAGTTTTGTTGCGTTATTTATGGAATCGGGATGGGGATGTGGATTTGTTGTTGTTGTTGTTGTTTTTGTCTGTTGGTCAGTTTGCCTACCGGTTGCTGCTTGGAATGTGTGACAGCTTATCTTGTAGCAACTGACAACTGGTTGCCTGCCGCGCCCCATTCCCTCCACCCGCCCCTCTCCCACTCTGTCTGTGTGCCCCCGACTGTGCGACACGTATATTTTTTATTGCGTGCCTCGATTTGATTTCTGGCAACACAAATTCAATTGAAATTTAATTAATTAGTTGACAGTTGGATTGACACTTGAGCGCGCTTTAAACAAAAAAAAAAAACATTTTTGTTTCCACATTTTTTTATTTTGGGTCTAGCATCTTGCGTGTATGTGTGTGTGTGTGTGTGTGTATGTTTGACAGGTGTGATGATCAGATCGCTGTTTCATACTATATAAAATATATATGCTTCTCGGAACTCAGCAGTTTGTCGGGGTTGCGATCGTGTCAACTTGGGCTTAGAAAGAGTTGGGAGATTTTGCAAAATATATTTTAATTTTTAATATATTTTCTATATATCTTTAAGCTCAAATAAGCATTGGTTGAATATTTTCCAAGCGAATTAGTTTAATTTTCAATGTTTTTTTAATATATCAAAAATCAAATTAAAAGCTCAAATAAGCGTTGATTAATTGTTTGTAGAACTTGATTTTTTTTTATTTCAAACTCTGATACTCAAATAAGTATTGGAGAGCTTTTTGTAGAACTTGAAATTAGCATTTGCAGTTTTCAAGTTTGAATTGTTGCATATCTTTTTGATCAAAATTCGTTACTGGCGATTAATCAATTGATTTATGCAATAAATAGCAAGCTGAATCAATCACGAACATGCAACAACAGCAGCAACAATTACTTGCCTCTAAGCCAGCCTTAAAACTTAAGATCAGGCTTAAGCACTGTCGATCACGAGCAAGGAGAGACGGATGTACAAATGGATTGAAGGACAGCTGGACGGACGGACGGACAGCCAGAGCATAAGAAATGCGGATCCAGACCAATGGCGTATTCTAATTAAGCGTGAAGCGCACCTGGAGGCACTTTTTACGCCTACTGCCACAGCACGACACACACACAGACAGAAACAGATAGAGAGAGGTGGAGAGAGAGATAGAGAGAGAGAGATGCAGCTACAGATGATGCAACTGGCCGTGTGCCAATGCGAGTATCTGGGCCCGATCGCATCGATGGCCATTTGAATTGGTATCGCCACATAAACTGTAACTAATTGCGGCTTCAAATAAAGACCAAAAGCAAAGCAGCCGCCAAAGAGCCACAAGAGAGAGAGAAAGAGAGAAGAAGAGGGGGATAAAGAGGGGATTGCTCTTCCCAGATCAGCGTGGAGCAGCATCCACGAGACATCTGGTCTCCCTCTGAGCAAACAACATTGACGTAGGTTCACAAAAAAAACGAAAACTGTTTTCAAAATTGCGCCGCGAGGTTTTTTGTTCGCTTTTTGTTTTTGACGATTTTCGGCAAAGTTTTGGGTTTTGTGTGAGGATATTGACACATTGACGCCCCTTTGCGACACATTACAAATCATTGCAAATAAAAACAGGTAACATACACTGGGAATAAGCCTGGACGACTCTATTAGCAGATACTCTCAACCTAGCTTCTAAATCGAAATTAGTTTGGCTAATATTAATTTGCTCAAATTGCGTGTTGTCTAACAAAATCTTTGCTTCTTCTACAGTCTTAATGAAATTTCTACAGTTAATCAAAATTACATCTTTCATTTATAAATAAGTCATTGACGAATTTAAACAAAGGTTTTGCAGAGCATTAAGTTTAGCAGTGATTTGACTCGTCCGCAATTAATTCCTGGTCTAAGCTAACTAACCGTAGACAAGTATC
This sequence comes from Drosophila mimica, assembly GCA_037043585.1. Classification (NCBI taxonomy): domain Eukaryota; kingdom Metazoa; phylum Arthropoda; class Insecta; order Diptera; family Drosophilidae; genus Drosophila; species Drosophila mimica. Next base: position 440,601 of record JBAMBE010001197.1, read on the forward strand.
TGTGGCCATCTGCGAATTCATTCAATGTTTACCAACTGTATTCTGTATACCGTTATGTGCAACACGAGCTGCATGTCAAATTTCAGCTCAGACAAAGCCTGGCTTGTTGCCGCCAGTTTGAAATGCGTGTCAAACCGGAAGTTGGAAGTGCTTTGCCAAAGGGCAAAAAACACACACAAAACACAAAAACAAAGGCGAAAAGGAAATAAAAAGATACACAGCTTGTTAGCCTCAAGGATGAAACACATAACAACAACAAAGAAGTAAGTAAAGGCGGTTAACATGAAAACAAAATCCGTTGGCGTTTTGGCCGAGTTTCTGTATGCTTTAATCGATTTCTTAACGGTTTGGGTGGCATTGCGAAAATTTGTCGTCGCTGTTGTACAACAAATTTGTCAATCGATGAATGTTTTGGCCATAATGGAAGAGGACGGCATATGCAAAAGGCAACGTGCCACAAACAAAGACAGCGGGCGGTGCAGCAACTCAGACTTGCCGCAACAGGAGTCCGAAGTCGCTGGGAGTGTGCCACGTGACTTTTCGGAAAACGGAAGTAAGCCGAAATATTCTATTTACCGTATCTGAATGGAAATAATGCGAATGCGGTCAGAGGCGACTACTGGGCGGCAAATCCTTAGCCCATTTATGCCCAGCACATTTTGTTGCTTCCTGCGCAGGTGCTGCTCCGAGAGAGACGAGAGATGAGAGTGGTCTCCCTTTGTTCTTCACTCACCTTGATCAGCTTCTCGCGTATCTCCCAGCTGAATATGCCCGGGTTCTCTTTGCGCAACTCATCGATCCGACCTTCGATCTCCGGCGATGTCACCTTCGGCTTGCTGCCACCAATCACGCCCGGCCGTATCGAGCCCGTCTCCTGATATCGATTCAGTATCTTTGAGACGCATCCGTGCGAAACCCGCAATTGCCGCGATATCACACATGGCCTCACCCCGCTGGCAGCCATTTCGACGATCTTCAGCCGAATGTGATTGGGCAACGGGCGCCCATTGATGAAGACGCCCCCGAGCTGATTGACGCGTCCCTGACCTGCAATTACATCGATCACATTATCAAATTTGTTAATCCCGTTATCATCCTTATAGTTAGTATTATTCTGCTGGCCAAGGCGGTTAGATTTGGTATTGAGAAGCTTAAACTCGATCCTATTTGTCATAATTGCGATATCAATTTTAGATGTAACAATAATACATCTACATCAATTTTAGATGTAGCAATAATACATCTACATCAATTTTAGATGTAACAATAATACATCTACATACAGACAAAACATGATTAAAAATTCTGTTTTTCCCCAATTTCAAAATCAGTTAAGTTTTGAAAACGGATTTTGAACCTTGAAATGCATTTTCAACTTTGAATGTAGCTTTGATTAAGGGTTCAAATCATGACAATAAAGTCCTGATTTTTTAAAATCTGTTGCGTTTTGACAAAGATATGTTTACAGATAATTTGGACCCACTCCTATAGAATTTTCATTGGACAGAAATCGAGCATGGAAAAGGAGCCAGAATTGCGATTACTGATTTAATTGCTTTATTATTCCAAAGTCCAAAACTTGATGAACAAAATCTGTTCAATTACCCAGATGCCACTTTACTAGCTAGGTAGATTTTTACATTTTGAGATAGAATCACGTCTTCAACTTTGAATATCGTTTTATTCTAGAGATCGAGTCATGATTAAAAGTGGTGTTTTTTTTTTAAATTGTATAACTATTGACAAAGTAATTTTTAGTTATTTCTTTAAGCTAAACCATTAACAAAATAGCGTCGGAAATAAAAATTGGCTAAGTTATGAAGAAGTATTTAGAACTATCCCATTGTGTGATTTATTAGTGTTGAATTTTTGTCTGAATTTTGAAAGAAAATGCAGTTTCCAAATTGAAAGATGGTATTATATGAAAGTTAGTAATTAAATGACGTTCAGTAATTAATAAATATTAATTGAAAATATTGATTTCTCATCTTGATTAGGCTCATTCCCATGTGATTTTTTAGGAGAAATTACAAGGTCTAAAAGGAAGTATCTATAGGTAATAAATAGTAATATTTCCCCTCTATATTAACTTAATCCTTGCCTATGTTAGTTATTGTTATGTTAGTAGAGAAGTGTTGGTAAATAAATGATAACTAGGTAAATAGTAAATAGTAATATTGATTTGCCCTCTCGATAAGCTTAATCCTTTCAGTCGTTGACTTACCTTGAAAAGGATAACCGGCGAAAAGCGGTCGCAGTGAATTGGCGCTGGACATATCCATTTGTAGTGTGTGTGTTTTGGTGTGTGTGTGTGTGTTTGGTGAGTGTGTGTTTGCTTAGAAACTAAGTGTGGAGCTGGCTGAAGCAGATGCGGCGAGCAGAATGGACCACAAGACAAGCAGAGGCTGAATTGGGCCCCAATGGGGCTCTGATTGCACGCACAGCAAGACGTAGAAGAGGGAGAAGGAGGAGAAGGAGAAGAAGGAGGAGCAGAAGCAGCACAAGAGAACAACCGATTCAATAATAATAATTCACAAATTCACATGCTCAATCACAGAAGCACTCGCGATTTCCGACGGAAGCAAGGAGTTTAAGATTTGTTTTTGGTTTTTAGCGCGCGGGATTTTCTTTTTTGTTTCCGTTGTTGTTGTTTAGTTGTTGTTGTTGTTGTGCTGTGTTTCGTTTCTTGGAATTTTGCGGCGCGCTGAACGCTGAAGCGATCAAACAGCACGAGACTTGCAAAGCAACTAAAGGCATAAATTAAACCAACGGCGACGCCGGGCGACGAATGCGGGCCAACAATTCAGATCGCGGCCCATAAACTGGTTTCCACACGCACACACACATACACACACACACAGCAGCAGAGAGAGCAGCAGCAGTCGCAGCAGCTTTCGCGTCCGCCCTTTTGTTATTGTTGCCAAGGCGCCACAAATATGGCAACGATCAAATAAAAACTTCAGCTAACTCTCTCTCTCTCGCTCGCTCGCTCGCTCGCTCTCTCTCCCTCGCACTCTCTCTCCTCTCACTCGCTTGAATTACTGTGCAGAGTTAACGCCTCTCTTTGAGTGAGCTGCGCACGCTGATTGGCTGCTTGGTTCTTAGTGGGGCGGGTTTTGCTGCTCAGCGCGCTTTGATATCAAACAAGAAACGACAATCAAAGAAAATCAACCCCTCTCCTCCCCCGCCCCCTCTGCCATACCAAGCTAAACATCATCAGCGATCTCTCTGCAGCTGTCAGCTAGTCCTGCTAGTCATGGCTGCTGTGTGTGTGAGTGTGTGTTGTCCTTGTGTTTGTGAGTGTGTGTGTGGAATATATATGACTGACTTTTGTCGCCGGCAGCCAATTAAAGCGTGAAGGCTGCCGGCGGCAGAGAACTGAACAGGACACAGGACATAGGGCACATGGCCACCGTTTTTACCTCGTGGCAGGCAGCATTATATTATCAATCGTTACGCTTGACATTTTAGCACCCACACACGTGTGTGTGTGTGTACGTGTGTGTGAGTGTGCGTGTGTGTGTGTGTTTTTATGCCATTATGCTTGTTCATTTGCAATTTCTCTGGCTTGCCAGCACCCAGCAGCGAACTAGTGAATTACTCCTGATTACCGAATGCATTCTTTATGCACTCAGTTGTAATTCATCACCTAATAATATGTTCTTATGATTATTGTTCAAATTCAAAAGTCATAAGATTGTGTAAATAGTTAGCTTTCTATATTTTTAATAATAATTTCCTCCATCGCTTACTTTCTGCATTACTAAGTAATATTGTAATACAAAATATAGTTTACGAATCCAATCCGAATGGGTTCTTTTCGCTGCTGGGTAGTTGGGTTAGGTCCAAGAGAACATTGCCTGTTGTTGCCCGCATTGTTGTTTGTCATCGCCAAGTTTTATGGGGGTTTGCAAGGCTTGGCTTATCCTGGCAAAAAAAAAGAAACAAAAAAACGTAACTGAACAGAATATAATACAATAGAAGTTCATGCCTATTTAGGACCACCCTACTCAACCCCAGACTCTTTCTCTCCCTCACTCGCTCTCTCCATCTCCATCTCTCTCTCTCCATCTCTCTCTCTCTGTCTATGCAGCACAGTAAAGTTAGTTTTGTATTTATGTTTGTAATTCAATTTGATGGGGTCGCATTTGGTGCAGAAAAGCTTGTTTCCATATTTTCTAATCATCGCCTCAGTCAATAATCTGCAAGACTTTTGGCATCACTCTTGTGATGTAACAATTGTTTTTGCTTTTTGGTTTGTTCATTTTAATTGAGAGCTGCGAAGACATGTATTTTTATGTAAGATCTGACTGCAGGGGGTAATCAGCTAATTACATAATACTAAGTGGTTTTGTTTAAGAGAATGGCTCATTCGTCGAGCTAATCTAGTTTCTCGCCCTAACCTCAAATTAAACTAAGCTGGCATATTTCACACGAACTTTATTCCATACATTGTTGGGATTTATTTTGTTTCCAAAGTATTCTTTGCAGTTGCTCATTAAGTATCTTATAAATAACTAAAAATCATTATATGTATCTGTCCACCTATCAATCTACCTACCACATTGCATTTTTATATAAATCTCTGTCTGAAGTTAACTACTTCAACGGGTAATTTGATTATTATATAATACTATTCATGTGCTTTGTTTGAATTATTTTGAAGAGAAGATCTTCAGCTTGATGTTGATCTTGATCTTCGAAGAGAAGAAGCTATTATATTTTATTTGAAGTGAATACATTGGCACTGCAGATTTTCCTCATTTATCGTCTGATTAACTAACTGGAAACTCTCCTATTAAGTCTAATAATACCTGAAAAGTATCCATTGGTTGATTTTATGTATTATTGTATCAATCCTAACTAACTATAAGGTTTTCTTCTGAATCTAATCATGCTCTTTCAAATGCCTCTTTATGTGCTAACTAAAACTAGTCCTACCCTAAAACCATATTGCACTTCTATATATCCCCCCTCACTTCCTCCTCCCTTCACTTGGCTTCTTGCGAGCCCTAACGAGTTTTCCTATACATCACATCACATATATGTCAAAGGGGGGTCGGTTTTCAATGCAACCCTCAGCTGCAAAAGTCAATTTACCGATATACAAACATAAAAATCTATCAACAGCCATTAATTGATTTCCCTAAAGGAGAGAGCGAGGAAGGGAGAGAGAGAGCGAGAGAGAAGGAGTCACACCTGGTCTACAAAAGTGGCAAATGGAATTTATTTTTATTTTCACTTTCAATTGTAAAACCGAAAAACGAACACGAACAAAAGCCAAAAGCAGCGAAAGGACATCATCATAATATACTGAATTAAGCGTGAACTTTACGCATATTAAGGATACGCACACGCCGCCTGCATCTGGCCAAAAACAAAAAAAAAAAAATACCAAAAACCAATACCCGAAAAATGGTCGTTGTTACTACATATAGCTGTGGCTGTGTGTGTGTGTGTGTGGCTGTGTGTTGTATGTGTGTGGCACCAGGATAAAATGCAAATGTGCTCCATATAGAAATGGAAATGAAAATTCAAATGAAAATAAAAATGAAAATGGAATTAAGCGGAATTGAGCCTCAGTCTGAAACTGAGGCTGAGCCTGTCAGGCTGTTCAAACAAGGATTAGAAATCAGGAGCAGATCCCTCAGCTCTCCACTATCCACTCCCAGCTCTCAGCTCACGTTCAGCTCACCGCTAATCGGCATAAAATTGGAATGCTAATGAAGCGTTATGCAATGCATTTGCCAGGACTCGGAGTTCAAGTTGCTGCAAGCACTTGAATGCACTCGTCTCCATGCCTCAGCAGTATGCCTCCGGTGCCAATGCAAATGAGCCACAGGATATGCCATTAATTTGCCGCTGTCAGAGGCAGCAGTGGCAAAGCCACAAAAACTTCGCCACGATAAACATGACAAATTTCCTAATTTCCCTATTGACAGTTTTCAATTATTGGAATTTCCCAAGCGTGCAGCTTCTGTCTGACACTGACCCAACACCAGCCGATAAACAGCTAAAAAAAAAAATAAAAAACATGAGTCGAGAGGCCAAAAATTTGATGTTATCCTTATCCTGTGAAAAGGAAGTTGCCTTTGGCATTTGGCTGCTGTCTGGGCGTTTTCAGCAGACGTCCTGTTTAACTTGGGCGCTTAATCTTGATTTGAGCTGGGGAAAATGGATTTCACAACGGACTTTAATTAAGTGGTTGAGCTGACACTGAGAAGAGATTTAATTAATTTACATATTATATTTAAGATATATTAATAAATTTATACTGAAACATTCCAGGAAAAGCCTTGAGCCAACCTTGATGTCTGCATCAGTTTACTTCTCATTTTCATTTCAATATTTAAGCCAACATTCTTGATATAAATCAATTTGAGATCTCAATTTGTGTTTCAAATTCTAAAACCTTCTTGTCTTCTTATCCCTAATTTAGATTTCTTGTTATGAGATTATACATCTCATTTGGATATAAGATTCAAATTCTATATTTAATATTATATATTGCTTAGGTTTATCTGTAAAAATCGCATTTACATATTTCAAAAGGTTCCAGTCTAAAATCTTTGATAATTTAATACCTCTTCTCCATATCTATCATCAAAATTTCATAAGATGAATATGCTCCCAGAATTCAGATAAAAACTCTGTGTCTAAGCAAATATTTGTTTTTTCAATAAAATCCTATCATTATTTCGACGGAATTCCTTCTTTCATTCACAGTAACACCCATCTTTTTTCACTCGAAATTCAATGTTTAATCCTTTCCCAACTAACCGTTAGTTCCACTAACTGATCCATCAAAAACCGTTAGACAAGTGTCAACAAAAAAAGAGGCACTCACGAGTGTATTCACTACGTATTCAAATCTCAATCACCAGTAGCAACTACAACTGCGAACAGAACAAACAAAAAATCGTAAGAGAAATTTCTTGACTCCAGGCAATAAGATCAAATATTGAACAATCCGAAGGTGAGACAAATGACGGATTGCTGTTCCAGCTGGACATGAGGACAAGTGAAAATTAGGAAGCCAAGACACACACACACAACCAACACACACACACATACACACAATTGTCAAACAGTTTTCACTCCTTCATGCTAAATTTGCGAGGCAAACAAAACGAAGTTGAGTTGAGTTGAGTTGCATTCAGGTCCCGCAGGACACTTGGCATGAGGCAAATACCAAACAGATGTGCAACCAGACGACGGGGCGCTGTTGCACAGGGCGACGGTAGCACAGCAAGTGGCAAGTGGCAAGGACATGTTTTGGCTACGCGTTCCACAATTCGGTAGTCATAAACAGGGAGTCAAAGGATTTCTTCCCAGTATTTCTCTATCTTTTTTTTGAGTTGTGATCCAGTTACAGAATTTTTATGGTTTCTGGTTCTGTGTGCTTGAATGAGTTTGAGTGCCAACTGCAAGTCCTCAAAAGTTTTATAGCCTGCAATGATGATGATCAGCCATGGACAGGTTTAATGCCCCGGACTCTTCAGTTTGCTGGCTTGGCGACATTATTATTTACAGCCCCCTTGTAAATCATTGGCCCGGGTGCACTGCATCCAAAACATGTGCTCCATTTCAGCTGAAAGACTGACTTCCATTCACATGATTTGAGTGTTTATGGGACACTAATTGGGGGTTTTGTATGCCTAATCTTAACTGGAAACTGTCTGCAAGGAGTGTGAATGCTACATTTTCACACATTTTGGCCTTTTTACTTTTGATTTTCGCTACTTCGTATGAATCACTTTGTTTAAATTTATCTATCAGTTGTTGTTTGCTTTTTTATTGCCTGACATTTTTATGGGATTTGTTGACGGTTTTTTAAGCTTTGTTTCGCTTTACAAAATTCACAGATATTCACCTTTAAAACACATCTATTTGTAACTAGAATCTGTTAATTTACGAATTTTGGCATTCAACTGTGGAAATTTATAGTTAAAAATGTTTTTTTTTTTTACTCTGTTTTATATTTTTTTATAGGGTAGTTTTTGTTATATTGATTAGTATCCAAAGTGTGTTGGATCTATTTCCAAATATTATTGTTAAGAGTATTTTACTATAAACCGACTTAATTATTGCTAAACTATATGTTTCACAAGTTAGAATTATTTTGAGGATAGAGCTCGACTAGAAGATACCCTAAATTCAGCTGTTAAATACATTTAAATTTTGCTTATATTCGTTCGTTCAATACGAAAATATGATTTAGTTAACGAAGTTAGTATTTCTTATTCTTAGTCTATCAATATCAAATTATTTATCAATAGAGTCTTTTATTGGTTTGTATATATAATATATATTTTATGCTCCCTTTTATCTGTCACAAACTTTGCACAACTTCGTTATACGTAATTTCGGAATCTTAATTTCTCATTTTCTACTCCATCAATATTTATAACTTCGTTTAATATTTATATCTGCTGCCTCAACTAATTAAATGCTTAATTTGCCACTCTTCGCTTTGCTATCGAATTAAAAATACATTTTGTGGGCGTTAAAAATCAATTCGCACTAAGCCAAAAACCGAATGACATTTGGCCAATTAACACATCAGCTAACAGACGACATAATTATTTGCGATTATGGTATGTAAATGTTGTATCTATCTTAATATCTTAAAGATGCGCAAGTTTAACTTGCCGTGTTGAGGTGTCTCTAATTTAATTAACATAATTTGGCAACACCTTTTACCATTTTTGTTGGTTTTTGGTTTAAAATTGGCAACGCCTACAAGAATTTAGCTAACAGCTGCGTAGAGATACAGTGTATCTGTATCTATTTCTGTGTGCGTATCTGTGTTTATTTTTGTATTTGGGCTAAACAGCGCTGCTAAAGCGATTGGCTACAGATACAGGATGCATTCGCATTGACTAAGTTGGCGTGGCAAATCGATCATTGGCACAGTTTGACAACTCTATTTGCCGGACAAAAAACAAAACAAACAAAGACCACCACCTGTCCGCAGTTCCAGTCGGAGTCGTAGTCGGAGTCGCAGACGGAGACGGAGTCAGAGTCCTGTCAGAGTCCTGCCTGAGTCCTGCCTGAGTCCCAGCGCAACACTTACAATTTGTAATGGGCTCTAATCATGCGACAAAAATGTAGCTGCTGCTTCTCAGGCTTTGTGTGCATGAAAACAAGACCTACCGCACCGTTGCCCAACAGGTAGCTCTCTCTCTCTCTCTCCCTCTCTCTCTCTCTCTGTGTCTGTCTCTCTTTTAGTCTATGTGTTTCTTTAGCCTGTTTGCGGTTCGGGTGTTAATGGTTTGTCAGTGTCCTTGTCGCCTGGCTGTCTTCCAACTCATCTCCTACACTTAGAACAAAAATCGCCATTAAATGAAAATCATTTTAAACATTAGAAGTTTTTCTTGTTTTTAGATAACTTCCACATAAAGAAGAAAACATTTTTCCAAAAATTAGAGAGGTCTTAAATCTACAATCCCAAAAATGTGTCGTTTTTTATTATTTTTTAATATATTTGTATAATGTATATATAATATAGGTAACAGTAAAGCTAATATAAGACTTTTTTCGCAAATCTGAGAAATATCCACGCTGACATTAAGAAATTCAAACTATTCATTTTATAAATTTATTTTCTTAACAAGGAGTGAGGAACATTTGGCGAATTTCTAGAATTCAGTTCAATTTTTTTCTCTGAGTGTAGCTGACTCCCGTCTATTTCTCTCTCTCTCTCTTTCCCACTCTGGCTGTCACCTGTTGTGCGTTAATTTTTACAGTCAACCCGCAACACCCCCGCTAACCCCTCTGTCCGTCTGTCTGTCTGTCTGTCTGTTTGGCTGGCTGTTAATTTAGTTATCTTGCGCAAAGATTCAATGCAGTTTTCACCGGAAATTGACAGTTGGCTGCTTTTTGGGCGTTTGGGCCTCGGCGTCTACAGATCTTTGATTTAGGATGCACTCTTTAAAAACGCATTCGGCTGCATTTACAGCTCTTTATGGCCCCACAAAAACAGAGAAGAGAAAACATAAATCTGCAAGAAATAAATCGCCGAGCAGAAGGTGGGAAAGGCAGGTATCTTTAGCAAATTACTCAACACTCTCTCAGACATTGATGACGCACTGCCTCCTCCAGTCAGCCACTCCGACAGTCTTCTTGCTGCGAGCTTGTTGCCAGCCATTAAATAAATTATAACGAACTGCCCAAAGAGAACGCCCTCAAGCTTTACCACATCAGACAGAGATAGAAAGAGAGAGAGAGAGAGATAGAGTGATATATATATATATAGAGAGAGAGGGGGGGGGAGAGAGGGGGAGAGATCTCTCTGTTTAACAATTCCGCATTGTGGCGAACAAATTGAGCTCAGAGACTCGGAGGCAGCTCCTCCACATGTGGGAGACGACATGCAGTCTGCGGCTGCTGCAATCTGCCTCAATCTGTTTACCCCCGAAAGGGGAGCTGTGGCAGGGGCAGTGGCAAGGGGGGGTGTGTGTGTTACACGTGTGTCAGCAACTTGCACAAAGCGAATGCCGCTTCGAAGTTTGCCCCGAGTTCCTGAGTTTTTAATTTATGTTATTGATGCGTTGATATATGACATACACTGTGCGAAAAATGATGACTCCAAATGGAAAATGAGTAGCTAATTGTTGAGGCAATTATAACTAATTGACTCATTTTGTTTAACTACTTCTACTCTTAATGAAGGCATTACTCTAAGCTGGTAAACATTTTTAAACAGATCACTTACTTTTAATGGAATTGTTTTAGAATTTTTATCTTTTCTTTATGAACAGATTGTGGATAAGTTATTGATACTTGTATTCTAAAGATGATAAATGTATATATCTATTGGGTCGTAGTTGCTTGCTTTCCTTTTCCATATTTTATAATATATAATATATATTCAATTAAGATTTGTATCTAAATCTAACTGGCTTCAGTCTATCTTTCCAGATTACGATATTTATTTAATCGAAATCTTTTCGTAGAACTAATCTTTTTCTTTCTCGAGAGCTTTTTAAATATTTTTGATAATGTTAACAAATATTTGTTCTACATTCTTAAACTATTTTCCATTGAATTTCGCAGCTTGTCTTTCACTCCATTTGTGACCACAATCAAACCTTTGCTTAAGCTCAAGCTTTTCGCTTAGTGTACTTATTCCCCTTTCCCCACGCGGGGCTTCAGTCCGCTGATTGCGTTGCGTGTGCGTTGTGGGAAAATGCGTTGTTGCATGTGCCGCAGTCAACCAGACAATGCAATTCGGCAATTTCGCTGAAGGTTGCACAACAAACTCCCCTCTCGCCCCCTGGTCAATCCGCTGCCCCTCGCCCACTTCTGCAAAATATAAATAAAAAATAATTTGTTTGGCAAGTATTTAAAAACGAAGCCGAATGAGTTACGGATTTGCAATCGCTTAAGTTGAGTGCCAATCTGCGAGAGACCCTCGGCAGAGGCAGGGGCAGAGGTAGAGGGTCCCCGCCCTCTTGCCCCCGGCAACAGTCATATAAACAAATGAACATATGTAAAATGCATGCTTGCAACGCCGCAAAAGACAAAAAGACAAAAAAAAAAAATAAAACGCTGACGTTTTTAACGACTTGACACACAGAGCTACAGCCTTAAAGGGAGTTGGAGAAAGGAGCAGGAGCAGGAGAAGGAGGAGGAGCAGCAATAGTGACTGGACAAAGTGGCCGACAAAAGTCACTCAGAGAAGCCAAAATACCAAAAACTGCAGCCGAGCAGATCTGAAAAGCTCAAAGCTGTAAATGTATCTTCTGTAGATCACAGCTGGAGATGGAACTGAAGCTGAAGCTGGAGATGGAGTTGGAGTTGGAGATGGAGTTAAAAGCTAAAGCTGAAGCTGAAGCTGAAATGGCTTTGAAGCGCACATTTGCCAAAGTGATCGTAAAAATGCCAAGCCAAATACCTTGAGCACGTCAAGCGCGGCAATTAAAATTGAACTTTTATGTTACAATGACATATAGCCAGCCAGACAGACAGACAGACAGACGGGCAGACAGACAGACAGACAGTCAGACAGTCAGCCAGTTGGCCAAGTCCGTTTTTGGCCAGACTTTCAAATGAGATGCGATGCAGCATATTTTGGGCTAGGGCAGTGCTTGAAAGGGGGAGGGGGAAGCGGGCGCAACATCAAAAGGCCAAAAGCCGCTAACGCACTTGCCGGTAAGTGGGCTAAGACACGGCAACTGCACCTTTAGGCCAACTTCCAGCAACTGTTCAACTGTCGTCGAGTTCAAAGTTTCCAGCTTTTTTTTTTATTTGGTCGCCGGACAATGCAAAAGAGGCGAGAAAGGCCGGCTCAAAAAGACATGCAGATTTTGTTGTGCTTCGTTTTTTTTCAAGTTTCACAATTTAATTGCAAATAAATTGAGTTTTTGGTACTTCATTTAAGCGAAACGCTTAACACACTCACACACTCACACACACACACACACACCTTTCCAGCCGGCGGATCCATCAAAGTCGCGGGATCGTCTGAAACTTATTTTTTTTTGTTTTGGCGGGTTTTATGTTGGCCTCAGACTCCATCTCCGACTCCGTCTCAGTCCCAGTCTCAGTCTGAGTCTCAGTTCCAGAGCCAAAAGCCAAAAGCCAACGTAACGAATGACAAATGAAATTGAAATTATTCTCTTAAAGGATGACTAAATTTGCACATTTCGCCTAGACTCAAGTCCTAATGGCTTGTATAATGTATAATGTATTCCGCTTGCATTCTTTGAGCTGTTAAATCTTTTACCAATTTGTATGTGAATTATTTCTATTTTAGCATTCGATGCACCCTTCAGTTATTCACGTTGTTAGCCATTTTTGTGGGCTCGAATACTGATGGAGATTGAGCCAAAGATGAGCGCATATTCTATATATATTTATTTAAATACTATATTTTACTTTATAGTTAGACAATTATCGATTACCTACAGCAATAAATATATAAATATATTTATATGCAATTAATATAAATTATACCCAGACATATTATTGATCCATTGTGGAAAATTTCATTAATTTCAAATAAGATTCTCAAAATATTTTCATATCTCCAAGTCGAGCTCTCTCGACTGGAGCATTTCAACTTCTGTTAAACGCCTTCAGTTTTGGTAATGATTTATGGCAACATAAATATATTAAGAAATATGTGGAAAATAATTTGACTCGTACTTTCTGTACACAAATAACAATTTGTGTTCAGTTTTCACTTGCTAAACATTTAATAATTGTTGCTCAAAAACGCTCCCGGCAACTTCAAAGAGTCGCTTTACAAGCAATTACAGAGAATTCTGAGAAAAATAAAACAACAATTAAATGCAAAAATGGCGCAACAAATCAAAATCGAATTATATATCAACTAAAGATAACATGCAGCTTAATTATTCACAGTCTCAGAGACTGCATTAAAAAGAAGAGCTCCCAAAAAAACGTTAAAAAAAGGCAGCCGCTTTTTGATTTATTTTGGAAAAGTCGTCTTCGTTGTCGGCACGAGTCGTGTTTTTTCTTTTTTAAAGCTTAACGGCAACTTGGCTTGATGCCACAATTATAACTGAAATATGGAATCGCCGGAGCCGGAGCCGAAGACCCTATTGATAAAAGCTGGAGTTCAAGCCGGACTTTGACATGTGCCGCTCTCCGGCTCTCCACTGGACACAATTGAAAATCACGCTGGCCAATTGCCACTTGACGGGCGAGCTGCGAGTAGGAAAAATCAACAAAAATGGAAATTGTGGCCAATCGATTCGGATTCGATGTGGAAATGCGACTTTAATTAGAAGTAGAATCAGAAAGAAAAAAACACAAATACAAATAGCAGCCCATGTAACCTCTCTCTCTCGATAATTATTTATTTTCCCATTTTCACATGGCATTTGCTGGCGATAATTTCGGGAACGGTGTCGGTGGCAATGCCTCTCTCAATGCAGAACTAAAATGCATTACGAAAATCCATTTACTATGGAAAATAAATCAAACGGGAAAGCGACACAGCCGAACAGATACAGTTCAGAGAGCATAAATCCATAAGAAAAGCCAAAAACAACAACAAAAACAACATCAAAAAAACAAAGTGAAAAACTGCCTCACATGCGAGTATTTATTTGTATTATTTATGTATTTGTATCTGTATCTTGCTGCCACTGAATGAGCTGCTTTGCATCATCAAAGGATTGATTGCATTTCGTGATTATTTGGTTTATGACTCGACTGACTGGCTGGATGGTGTGGAAAATGGATGGGGTGTGGAACAGGAGGCTGCGGCAGGAGGGTGGAGGGTGGATGGACATGCTAATATTTCAATGTCAAATTAGCTATAATCAAAACGTGATAAATATGTGAAAGATGTGGGGAATTTATGTTACAAATGGTGCCATGCATAATTGAGCATGTTATCAAAATCGGAGAGAGACACACAGAGAGAGAGAGAGAGAGAGAGAGATAGATGCAAGTATTACATACATACTTATATGCATAAAGTGATTACAAGACAAATATGCTACTTAAAAATGCATGGATATGCTTGTGCATTAAATTATAACTGTTTGGAGTAGCGGGAAAACGATCGGAATGAATAATCATAATGATTAGTAGATAATCCAATAGATAAGAGCTACTGAAAAATACATAAGAATGCTGATCTCTTTCTCTTATGTGTTACAAAACTGTGACTGATTTGACTTAACCATTTTGAAAAGAACTCCCTTTAAATATGAAGATATTAAGTAAATGTCGAGTTAGAATCCTCTCTCACTTCTGATACACTTCTCTTCTCTTCTCGCTCCTTCAGTGGTTCCTGGTAGTTAGTTGATTCAGCTTTCTTTTATGCGCTTAAAAATTGTAACTTATCTTTAACTTATCTTCTCAATATATTAATTTAGACTTTTCTTTAACACCTCCCTGTAAATATAAATATATTAAGTTAATGATGCCTTGAGATCCTCTCCCTATCCCTTCTCTTCTCTTATCTCCTCTTCTCGCTGCTCTGGCGTAACTTGGTAGCCATTTAGTTCAGCCTCTATTAGAGCAATCTCGACAATCAATCTGAAGCAGATTGATTTGGTCTGGTCGGGGCGGCAACCCTTTCATTATGCAATCTCAAGTGCAGGCGTTATAATTATAATCATTGATATCACACCTTGCCACAGCACACACATACTCTCTCTCTCTCTCTCTCTGCATCGGCAGTGTTGCAGTTGCAGGTGCTAAACGAATTTTATGGCTTAACGCCACGAGGAAGATCAACAACAGCAATTGGCGCATTTAAGAAGGAGTTTGGCACGCCTACAGCTATAATACCTATTTGAATGAGAGAGAGAGAGAGAGAGAGATAGAGAGAGTGGGTGCTAATCAAGGATCAGCGATGATGCCCATCGTCATGGCCAGAATTAGCAGGAATGCGTTAAACCCTAAAGGCAATTAATGTTCATCTTTATTATTTTCAAAAGAATCCGCCACATTTCAGCGAGTGAGTTTTGAGTGCAGCTCAAATGTTTTATTTACGATGTGGCACAACCAAAAATAAAAGAAGAACAAGAAAACGCGATGCGGCCTGTTAGAATTCACACTTCAACGCCAACGCCGACGAAGAAGACGAAGACGAAGAAGTCGCCGCCGGCGGTGGCAAGAACGGCGTGTGTGTCCTGTTTGGCATCGACTTTGTCGACTTGCCGACAAAGCGCCGCCGAGGAGCACGAGAGCAGAGCAGAGAGCAGATAGCAGAGGAGGAGGAGAGGAGAGGTGCAGCGAGCAGTGAAAAAACCACAGATCATGCACATAATAGCATCCTTTGTCGATTCGCTCGGGCCTCGCCCCGCGACTCGGCCACAAAACTCAGTCGAGGATTGTGCGCCTTGAGCCTTGCGCCTCGAGCATCCTTCTCGCATCTTATCCTTTGCCGCGTCATGCGCGTGCCCGCCCGCCCGCACAACCACACACACAAAACCACACACTCGGAATGCGGTACGAATGAACTAGCTCGACTAGCAGATACCCTGCACTCAGAGCATGAGACTTGAAATAAGTAACCAATTCTGCATCAATACAATTTAAGAAAATATGCATAATTTCCAGGTTGTTCTTTTCTATGTATGTATATTGTTTTCTATGTATTGTAATCACTGTTACATACCCAACCACAAGTTAAGTATACCCCTTTGACACATCTCAGATGGTTTCATTGGATTGGTCAACACGATGATATTCGACTTTAGTTGTTACCTGGATCTCTGAACTGCAATTAGTTAATAGTGCCGCGATCTGTGAGATCTGCGAGCCAACTGGCTCAGCTCTGTGGGCGTCATCGGATCACACATTATTAATACATTTTTAACCGCTGCGAAGGAGTGATATATTTGTACATATTACTCTTCTCACCTCGAAGTGGAAGTCAAACTCACAGCTGACCGAGCAGCAACTGTCTCTGGGAATTCTCTGGGGCCAAGTAGCCGCTCCAATTAATCATCTTTCGCTGTAAGCCCCTCTCTCTCTCAGTCCCTCTCTCTCCTTCTCTTCCTCTCTCTTTCTCAATATATATATCTTTGATTTGGAGTTTTGAGGCTTTAACCGTGCCGCCCTTTTGTGGTAACATTTGCTGTGTAAACAGTTGCGGTTGAGTTTTAATTTAGTTTTCTTGTTTCAGCCGCAACCCAGTCTCTGTGTTCAGGCCCAAAACAAACAGCTGTTGCTTTTGGCCGGGTCGAGTAAGCTGACATATGGGCGTTAGTGGTAATTTTTCAGTGGAGTTTATTGGGAACATTATTCGAGTATCATTAGTGCTGCATATGTGCCACAAATACTCCAGTTTATCTTTTACTTAATGAGCCATTTTTTAACATATAGCATTTATACCAAATGACTGCTGGGCTTATATTTGACATGTCTGTTTTCATTTATAAAATATCTACTTATTATTATATATACTAAAGGTAACAAAATTTAAGTTATTAAAATTTAAAATAGATTCTAGATTTTCACTTAAATATGTTTCTCTTTAAGACAGTAGCTGTGTCTAAGTTACTTTTTCACTCAACTCTTCAAATTCCGCACAAGACAAATTTAAATTCCCAAGTTTCTTCTGCAGCCATCAGTCAAGTCAATTCCGTTTACTATGTAAACATTGTAAAGGGTATTTTAATTTTGTTGTGATGCTTGTAACATTTGTCGTAGACTACACAAGATATATAAATATTCATTAACAAAATCGATATAAGAAAATAATCAATTGGATCGAAATACTATTTCATGTAGATGGCAATAATTATACTTCTTACCTTGCTCCTCAAAATGTGTGCACAAATTGCAGGGAAACAATAAGTCGTCTCAAATTATAGTGAAAGTTAGTTGATGACTCCAATTTACAAGAGTATTTCATCGTCAATGTGCCCGGAAGCTAGGCTTACTATCTTGTTGTTGCCACATGCCTCGTTTGCCAATGACTTTTCAACTTGCAGGCAACACAACTCTGTAAGCTACTCTGGCTGACAGCTAGGCAAATATTTCGTCCTCTTCCAGAAACTTTTTAGCATTCCCACAACAAAAATTCCACAGAGGAAAAACCAGAAACAAAATGAGTCGATAAATATATGTAACAAGTTAAAACCTTGACTTTTTACTTTATTTCGTATTGAAAAAAACGCGCAATCAAATTGATACGTGTAGATAGGGAAGGGGTCGTGGAAGGGGTTGAGGGGTGAGAGGAGGCAGTGGGTACTCAATGAAAGTGTAAATATTAATAAGCGGCTGCCGACAAAGGCCGCCGCAGCCGACCTGAAGACCCAGACAAAAGAGACCCCCAAACCTGCCCCCACACCACCACTTGCCATTCGAAAGTTCAATAGCGAACCACTGAGATACACTCTACACTCAGAAAAAAATATCGCTGCAACTATAAAGTTTTTCTTGTGGGATTATTTTCATTTACTTATTAGAAATATTTTCCATTACTGGGAAAAGCATTTCTCAGAAGCAGGAAACATCCTTTCTTAAATTCAGAAACATTAATCTTATTTAATATATATTAATTAATATATTAAGTAATTATACTTGAGTGCAACTAGTCGGCAATTGGGCGATTTCTTTGCTGAGTGTACATACGTAGATTCGACAATGCCGCAGATACAGATAGAGATACGTAGATACAGATAAACAGCTTGAATTTGAACAGTAGCAGTTTGGGTTGTCATAAGTTTTGAGCGATTGCCCCGCAGGCGAAGCCACACACACAGCGTGGCGGCCGAGGCGAACAATAGCAACACAATTATTGCCAAATGGCACACACACATTGACACACACACACCCACACACGAGTGTAAGTCACACACACAGATACTTTTGTGCGGCTGGCGAAACACGTACGCAAGGAAATATGCGCAACTTGACAATTGCTTAACGCACAGTGGCAACAACAGCAAAACAACAACTTTAACAACAATTACAACTACGACTGGTTGTTGTTGTTGTTTCGTTACCAAGGGCAACAACTGCGCTTTTTGTCCATTGCGGCCACACGCAGCGTATGCGCAACATGGCCAAAGTTCTGCCTCTTTGATATTGGCCGCCCTCGAAAATCAAGCTAAATTCATGCACCACCAAATTAACTAGCCTCGTTTTTTTCTTCTTCTTTTTGCTCGTGCGAAAATCTTTTAGCCAGCTTCCCATCTGCCAGCTGAGTCGAGTTGAGGCCAACTTTTTCTCATGCATATTTATTATTTTGGGTTTTGCCTTTCGCATTTTACTTAATTAACTAAGACAATTGTTGGACAGTAATTTAATGACCAATACTTTCTTGGCTAGTAGAGAAACAGCTTGTGTTTGTGGGGGAAAATGTGTGTAGATTGAAAATGTTGTACTTTATACAAGATAAAAGGCAATTATTTTACTGATTTATTTATTTTACTTGCAAGAAATAAATCAACCATTTTATTTATTTAAATATTTGACTTTTAAAATATAATTCAACACTTCTTTTTGTTTTCCAATCGTGTACAAATGGAACAAATAGAAAGTTGAAAGGAAATCCATTAGTGGCGTTATCAATGTGTTCATATCAATTAATGCACATCAATATTCCTTGCCACGATTACTATCTCTGTTTTCTACCCTTTTCACTTGTGCCACATCCATCGAATTGTGTTTTTTTCTCCAAGCATTTACAAGGACGCCATTTTTTTCTTTCTTTTTTTTTTTTTTTGTACAAAACAAAAGTATGCGCAAAATGCTAAACTGCTGGCAGCAGAGCAAAAATACTTTCAGAACTTGTTGACATTGTCTCTGCCTCATGTGGCATATGTGTTGTTGTCGAGTGGCACGCATAGAAAACTCTTGTTGTCTTTGCAATCTTTGCTTTTGCTGTCAGTGCATACTGATTTGGTATTTTTACATGGAGAATTTGGGCAAACATCTAGGATAGTGCAACTTGAACTATTTAGGTTTTTAAGTAATTATTTTTTGATTTATGTGAGAGGAATTCCTAAAAGGCAACATATCATTCTCTTAATGTCTGTAGTTTATCTTGTGAATTATTGAATTTATCTTCCTCACAATAAAGAGGGATTATTAAAAAGATAAATGAATGAATTTATTCAACTTGTAAGACTATTCATCTTTAACATTACAAATATGAATGAACAATTTACTCATATTTTCCTTATCTTACAAAACAAACTTACATAATTGAATTTACTTATCTTCCACTTAATAAACATGGAATTATTAGAAATATTCCTTATTTTACATATGTCTAAATTTACTCATCATCCACATAAAAAACGATTCTAATAGGCATATCAAGCAAAAGCTGTGATCTTCATAAATATGTAGTTGAGTTGATTTCTAGCGGTTTCTATTTATGGTCAAGCTGCCCACGTTGCAAACAGGAAACATAAAACTCAAATAGCAAAGAAAAAAAAAACAAGAAAAAAGAAAACAACTTAAATAAGTGCCTGGGAATGCCTAGGAATGATAAATATTCAACAAACAACCACAAAAAATACTAGTCCAGTCATGCCGCAAAATTCGCATAACTTCAAATCAAGCGCAAATACGAGCAAATATAAATAATTATAATGGAGTCCCCAGATCTCCACTTAGAATCACACTTAGAAGTCAAGTCTCTCCCTATCTCACTCACTCTCTCTTACACGCGCTGTCTCTCTCGCTCGCTCCGTACATTGCAGATCACAGGGGGCGGCGCTATGATAAATTGCAGCCATGCTATGCACACTCATTGGTTCGCTCTCTCTTTGCACACATCCAAGCGCAGAGAGCAGAGAACAGCGCGCAAGCAGCAGCAACCGCCGCACTGCTCACACACGATCGAACTGCTGTACTCAACTGCTCACATGCTGTGTGCGAGCTATTGCCAGCTCGCTCGCACTTGCCACCCTCGTTGCGCGTGGGTTTTGCTTGTTTGTGAAACTTGTTTCGGTTTGTTATTGTTGTTGGTGTTGGTGTGTGCGCAGCGCTGCCGCCAACATGTTCGTCTGTGAAAATTCTCACAAATTCGTTTTAGTCTCGGCTGCTGACCGTTTCAAAATCAGTTTCGTGCTGTCAACCAAACGAGCAGCATCAACAAACATAAGCGTTGCGCATGCGCAAAACAAAACAACACAAAACAAAACAGAAAAACCAACTCTGAGCACAAAAATTGAAATAGAAATTATAAAAAAAAACAAACCCGTGCAATTTGTTTAGAGTGCTAAAGTTACAGTGTTTTTAAATAAATAGTGCAAATAGCAAACGGATTATCTATCTATATATATTACCCATATATATATTAATCAACAGTTATGGCTGTATCGGCACTCAATATGACACCTTATTATGCTGGATATCCCTTTCAAGGTAAGCTCCTCTATTACCAATTACCACAATTACGACTACAAAACGTCAAGAAACAAAAAATACAAAAAATGTGCACAATCATCATATGGGGCAGCACTTTCCAAACCCAAAGAGAGAGAGATCATTACCCCAACTACAACAGCAGCAACAACAACAACAACAACTGCAACAATCATGATCAGCTTTTTGACTTATTGATTGTGATCAGAGCCCAGGCAACATTCCTTCCAGTCAGCAGCAGTCGGCCGCAGACTTTGCAGACTTTTTGGCGCGTTCTTCCAGTCTTCCAATCTTCCCGTCTTCCAGTCTGGCATTTCTTGTCTGTTGCTTGTTGCGGCTCTGCGGCTTTGATCTTGGCTCAGCGTCTGCTGTTGTATGCCTCACGTAGCAGCAACGTCAGCGCCCCAAAACGTTGAAGCTTTGCCTCGTTTTTTTCTTCTTTTTCCTTTTTTTTTTGGTAGTAACGATATTAGCTGGCACAGCTGGACGTCTGTCTGTCTGTCCGTCCGTCCGTCTGACGATCTGTCTCTGTGTCTGGCTTATGGATTATTAGTTTGATTTGATTGCATGAGCTGCCCAGCTGCAACAGTGATCGGCATTTTCCATGCAACAAAAAAAGAAAGAAATATAAAAAACGATGCGATTTATTGATCAGTTTTTCTTTACTTGTTTTTCTTATTTTTTTTTTTGCGTTTGACCCACGCAAATTGGCAATTTGCGCTTTGTTATGTTAAACACACTAAAATGGCAAACGAATTGTTTTGCAAAACGACTCAAAACTAGAAAACAATAGCTGCAAATAAATCCTGGCAGCTTAAAATGTTCATAATTGGATTACTTACTGCCGCTCAATCGAGCAGCGGGCAAAGGGAACAAAAGTTAATTGAAGATCACTTGGGAAAACATATTCAAAATCTAGCCTAGAAAGATATGTCTGACAAAGGTCCACATTAAATATTGCAAGACTTGAACTGAAAACCGTACTTAAAAATTTACAACTGTTTTTGCTAAAGAACACTTGAGCTAAAAGTTAATTGGAGATCACTTGAGAGCACCTATTCAAAATTGCACAAAAGGTTACATAAAATTGCCAAGACTCAAACTGAAATCTCTACTTAAAAATGTTGCAACTAGTTTTGCTGAGGCACACTTAAGTTAATCACCTGATTTTGCCACAAAAGTTAATTGAAGATCACTTTAAAAATTAATATTCAGAATTGCACAAAAGTGCCAGAATTGATCTGGAAACACTACTGAAAATATTTACAATTATTTTTGCTAAAAAAAAACTTGTGCTAATCACTTTATTCTCCCATTATTTCATTGTCATCCTTCAGGACAGGGACGCGTCAATCAGCTCGGTGGCGTCTTCATCAATGGCCGCCCGCTGCCCAATCACATCCGTCGCCAGATTGTGGAGATGGCCGCCGCAGGAGTTCGTCCTTGCGTCATCTCGCGGCAGTTGAGGGTTTCACATGGCTGTGTGTCGAAGATACTGAATCGCTTCCAGGAGACGGGCTCGATACGACCGGGCGTCATTGGTGGCAGCAAGCCACGTGTGGCCACCCCCGATATTGAGGCACGCATCGAGGAGTTGAAGCAATCCCAGCCGGGCATCTTCAGCTGGGAGATCCGCGCCAAGCTGATCGAGGCGGGCATCTGCGACAAACAGAATGCGCCATCGGTCAGCTCCATCTCGCGTCTGTTGCGCACCACTTCGGGCTCCGGCTGCGGATCGGGTTCGGGCTCGCACAGCATCGATGGCATTTTGGGCGGCGGCAGTGGCTCCTGCTCCGCGGGCAGCGAGGAGGAAAGTGAAGATGACACGGAACCCAGTGTGCAGCTAAAGCGGAAGCAGCGTCGCTCGAGGACAACCTTCTCCAATGATCAGATCGATGCATTGGAACGCATCTTTGCACGCACCCAATACCCGGATGTCTACACCCGGGAGGAGCTCGCCCAGGGCACGGGTCTGACGGAGGCACGCGTCCAGGTTTGGTTCTCCAATCGTCGTGCTCGTCTCCGCAAGCAGCTCAACACGCAGCAGATGCCGGGCAGCTTCCCCACCAGCAACAGCAGCAGCACCAGCTCCTCCACAGCTGCCGCCTATGGATCCACCAACATGGGCATGGGTCTCTATGCCAGCCAATCCTGGCCAGCCACGGCGCACTATGAGACACAGACTGGTTATGGTGGCTCGCTGGCCTCCATGTCCCCGGCCAGCAGCAGTGGCAGCTCCTCCGCCGCCCACAGTCCCGCAGCGGACAACCAGACCCTCTCCCTCCCTCATTCCCACTCCCAATCCCAGTCGCAGACTCATCATCAGCAGCAGGCACAAATCTCGAGCAGCAATTTCATGAGCAGTGCTTATTCCGCATCCTCGGCTGCTGCTGCTGCAGCTGCCTACTCTATGCCGACGCCAACAGTTGCCGCCAGTTCGGCGGAGCAGCTACGTTCCCAGTTTGCCACGGCAGCTGCCTCCGGCTCGCATCACCACCATCATCCTTCGTCCTGGGACAGCTACAATTTCGCCGGCTCCTTCTTCCCCGGCAACAATCACATGGGCGGCTATCATCAAGCAGAACCGAGCAAGAACTCCATGGTGCCCAATCCTGCTGCTGCCTATCCCTATTTTGGTTTTTAAGTCCATCAACCAACTCCGGTTGTGTCCAGCACCTGCTCCAGTTGTAAGTTCTAAGTTCATTCGTTTGTAGCTGGATCTATTCTCCGATTATCCATTATCTTCAGTGCCTCCTTTATTTTTGGATCATCTGTTAATTTAACAGAGTTTTGTTCGTTAAGAGCCTAAGACTGTTTACACTTAGTTTAAATGTTAAGTTAAGAATTTGTAGTAGATTTTAAGTGATTTAAATAACATATCAAAATAAATAAAAATTATATGAATACAAAATTATCTGGTGTTTTAAATGATATTAATTTTTAAGCTGAGTTGCTTAAAACGTTTTCTTATTTAAGTAATTTAAATAAATAAAAAACTATAAATACATTTTTAGTTTTTTTGCTTAAATCGTTTTCTTATGCCATTCGGTGAGTTTGAAACATCTAATTTCTTCTAAGAAAATCGGCATTTCATGCTACAATCATTATTCGAATATTATGTGAATATATTACTTGAATATTTAAAAGAAAATTGAAACATATATGTAAGATAAGATTTTTAATCAGATAAGACTATTTAAGTCGAAAATTGGTTATATTTGACATCATCTGAGTTTTTGGAGATAGTCCATTATGAACATTTTGAATGTTCCCAAAATTGTTCGACAACTTTTACGGAATGCCAAATAAGGCATTTAAGAATATATTTCAACCTCATGTTTTCCAAATCACTATTTATTTCTTCCATCTTGTGGATTATTGTACAAAATGTCCTTAGCTGTTCCTAAATATGTGTAAGTCTGTCATCTCATTTGAGCCAGCAAAGAATTTATTTATTTCCGAACACAATGCGGACATACTCCATTAGACTGAGGACATTTGCGAATGTGCCGCAAAATGAACAAACGTGGATCAGGACCACACAGGCTAAATTGTGGACATGTCCAAGGAGCCACCACAACAGGTTCAAGCCCCGATCAGCTAATCCAACAAATTCATACACAGATTGTCCCCTAAACAGACAGTGCAACAATGAAGGACTTGATCTGTGTGTCCATCTATGTGTGGGTGTGTGTGTGTGAGTGTGTGTGTGGTTTCCCATTGCTCGAGGATGAGGGCACACACACACAAGGCGACCTTATGAGCTGACAATTAAACAATTAGAGACAAACAGCGACTCGATAATACGAAAATAATTTACAATATTCCCGATTGTCTGCCAGAAACATAGAACAAAGAGGAAAAGATAGCCGACAAAATAGAGCAATTGACAAAAGAGAGGGAGAGCGATGATCAAAATATGAGCCGACCACCAACGTGAGTGCGGGTTCCTTTCAAGAAGCCGCCTCCGACTGCCAAAAGATGAGAGGCCCGAGCCGATCCATGAGCAAAAAACACAAAAAATGGGAGTGGACAAAGCCATTGACAAAACGCCAGGCGGAGGGGAAGGAGGCAGAGTAGTCCCTAGTAGTAGGTCCTGTTATACACTCTAAAAAAATACATCGATCTCACATTTAGTCATACTTTGCCAGAGAGTGTAACTCAACTCATTGTAAAGCAAGTGAGTTTCCTAATCTCAAGATTTATGGCTTTCTAAAAACCTAGTTAATTTCAGAGTGGATTTTTCTAAAATTTAGAAAAAATATGTTTACTTTGTGTTTCATAGTAGAATTTTTGATTAGCTTTATTGCTACTTATATTATTATTAAACATTAGTATTTTAATATTTCACAAATATACAATTTACATAATTTATAAATTCATTAAGCTCTATTTGAATTTCTTGAGAATCGGGCTTTGAATTCTAATTTTTAGAAAAATGTTTTCTTATCCTTAAAAATTATTTTTGAAAACAAGAGAATCTTTTTCTGAGTGTAATAGTAGATGCTGCACTAGTCTAGTTACGACTTTCTTGGGTGGCTGCTGCTCGTCTCTATCTCTCGCTCTGCTCGTCATTCTCTCTCTCTCTCTCACTCGTGGAACCCTCAATTATGCTTGCTCAGCGGGCGTCGCACTTACCACCTAGAATGAATACATATTCCACTGATGCTCCTCGGCGAGTATCTAAATGAAAACATCAATTAGTTCATATCGCTTGGGTCCTCGTTGTGTGCCTGCCCTGGGCTAGGGCAGGTCCTGGGCATAGGACAGGACGATGCAGGACGACGACGACAGGTTCGCTCTCGCTACAAGGGTGATAATGTGTGTCAACTGTGACAATCATAACGGATCGCTGCCCCGGGGTGCCACACAGCAGCTCAGAGGACACTTGGTGCGTACAGTAGCCTTGCGGCTTCATCTTTGACTCGTCCTGGGCCACCAACTTGGATATTTTTATACATATTTAATTTGTGTGGCAAGTTGTGCCTCTGCTGCGGCACTCTCAAACACAACTGTTGAAAGCCACTGCCGACCTTTGAGCGCTCGTTGATTTATGCGTTTTTGATAGCTCGTCCCAAGATCGACTGACAACGCAGACAGTAGCATGCGAATTTTATTTTATATATATATATATGTATGTATGTGTATATATATATGTGTATATATATATATATATTATTTCTTGCTTTTTTTGTGCTGAGCAAACTTCCTGTGTGGGCCAAAGTGCTGTGAATATTGAATACTGAATACTGAGTGAATTGGTGTTCCACTCTCGGGTGTCCGGTAGCTGGCGGCAATATGTAGACGCTTTGTCTCCCATTGCCACATTTTGATTGATGATCAACACATATTTCTTTTTTCTTTTTTGCCATGATCAACGAGCGTTGTTGTTGTTGTTGTTGTTGGAGAAGGCGTTCCTAATGCGAATTGTGATCGGTTTGAGATCAGTGCCTAGAACCGCAAATGTGGGAAACACTTTGGCAACTTGACTATTGAACATGTTATAATTAAACCAGTTAAACTGAAGATGCAATGAACCCTTTGCTGAGTTAAGTTTGTTGAATATACAAATCTGTACTTCTAATCCAAATTGTGACAGATCTATATTACTAGATGGACTCTACTGTTCATGCTGATCAATAAGTGCAAGTTGCTTCCTTCTACGGTGCAAGTTGCTTTTTTCTACTTGTTGCACACATTTGCTTAAATTCATTTTATTTTGTTCTCAATTTTAAATGGGTTCTTGCTATATAAAATATTTTAAAGAGTTTTCAAAAAAAAGTTCTTTGCTTTCAATTGTTGGAATAGTTTACTTTCATGATAGATTCGCCAAGGCACTCACCACCTGTTGGGCACCTGCTTGCAACCAAATTGCATGTGTCCAATGCGAAGTGCAACCGTTAATTGCCGCCAATGTGGAAGCCGATCCGCAGCCAAGTAAATAAACATGCATGGGGGCAATATGACAGGCACGGACAATTTACAAGTGCCTGATGATGAACTGATGAAATTTTCCGCTAATTTTTCACGTACTCATTCGCTCATTTCAACCACACGCCAAAAAAAATATATAAGAAGAAACAACAAGAAAGCAAAACAAAACAAAACAAAAAAACACACATATAAATTTATCATATATTCATTAAAAATTATTTACGTTTATTAAATAGCGCAACCACAACAAAAAAACAACAACAACACATGAAATTGAAGGTGTGCGAGTGAGATGAAATATTAGAGATAAAAGATATGCAGGCATGTGTATTTTTTGGGCTCGGGCGAGCGATGATAAAACATCAAGACCAATCTGATAAGGAACGCTTTAAATTCCGTTACGTAACGCAAATTTAGAGCGTTACAATTTGCGAAAGAGAGACAGCAATAATAGTCAGGTTCACACCGTTGTTGTTGCTGTTGTTGTTGTTGTCTCCCCGATGACTGCTCTCTTTTCGGGGTTGCCTTTTTATTTTTATTCTGTACTTTTTGTTTTTGCTGTGTTGTTGTTGTTGTTGTTGTCGCTTCCTCTGCTTTAGTCGCCGAAATCAGCCAAAGGCGATTTACGCATGAATTTTGATCGATTCGCGTTGAAAATTTGATAAACTCGTTGTCTGTTTGTGTTTTCAGTTTTGAGTTTTCAGTTTTGAGTTTGTGTTTGTGTTTGGCTTGTGAGCTTTCTGACAGTGCCTGCAGCAAAGTACTCGCCCTTTTCGGAGCAGTGCGGAAGACGCTTTTCAACAGGTGGTCCAAGTTGACTAAGTGCTGTGAGTAAAAATTGAGCTAAACTTGGGAGTTTAAATTGGAATTACACTTTACTCGTGTCTGAATTCCATGCGGGGAACTCCTTGCCAAATATTCAAATACAGACAGCAACAAGCAAAGCTGCCAAAGTCATTATTAACATGTAGCACAAGTTGAGCTTAAGTGAGTGTTTGAATTGGAATTATATTTTATTTCTATAGAGAATTCCTTACATATTGCTGCGAATTCCTTGACTAAATATTCAACTTTCAGACACCAGTAAAGTTGTCAGAGTAACTTTTAACAGATGGTTAAACTTGAGTAAGAGTATGAAAATAAATTGAGCTTAAGATAGGAGTTTGAACTGGAATGTTGGCCTAATCAATTACCTTATCTTTAAGGAGGAGCTTAAAAGGATATGAATTTGAATGGGATTGTTTGCAACAGTCAATATATTTCATATTGTTCGCTGAAGATAAATATTTACTTAAACGATTCCCTGCGATATACAAGGAATTCAGATGAAGTAATACAGAATTAAGATAGAAGTAAGATTTATATCTGAATGCTTTGTATAATGCAGGGAATAATTTTATTACAACAGTCCTAACTTTGCCACGATTTTAGTTGTAGTTTAAAACTGCTCTCAAAGTTGGTAATAGGACTTTCTGTTAATATTCATGTCAACATTTGATCAATATTCCTTGATTCTAAACTAGTTTATATTATGTTTACTCATCAGAGCTATGCTCAGTAAACGTTATTTGGCATTCGGAGAAGGCAGAAGACCAGAATGGAGTTGAGCTGGCTATTTATAACCGCGTTGAGAGTTGCTTATCATAATTTGGCTTGGCAATGTCTTTATACGAGCACCTTCAACAACCGGGCCTTAACGATCAGTTTTGGCCCGTTTCGCCTTGCGGCGAGCTCGGGTACCAGTGAGTCTGTGGCAGCGTTGCAACGATGACGTAGTAGTAGTTGTAGTTGCAACTTGCAGCCAAAGTGCACTCGTAACAATATAATTCAATAAGCGAACCTTGCAATAGCCAAGAGAACAACTCTATAAGGGCTCTGTGCTGTGCAGCTGTGGTAGAAAGTAGCAGCCAACTTGTCTGCCGCAGCAGATTGTGGCAACATTGGTGCTGCAGTTGTTGTTGTGGCCAATTGCAGAAATCATCAAAGTGGCAACATGTAATTTGATCGCCGCTGATGGTGGCACAACCGTCGGCGAACTGCTTTGAGCTACGATCAGCGATCTCCTCCGATCAGCGATCGGCGATCGCCAGTTTTAAGCGAGCGTAAAATCTGCCAAGCGAAGAAGGGTCCTCTTCTAAAAATGTGATTACGTTATTCTTTTATTGCAGCAATGATCGTACTTTGATTATTGATTAAAGCCTATTTTTTTGGGGGGCACAGATGCACTCAGAAAAATTGTGCACAACAAATTTAGACAATTGCCACATTTTGGGCATCAAAATTCGCTATCCTTATTAATGTGGTTGTTTCTTCCTAAATGGAGGGTTTTTCTTTTCTTCAGAAGAAAAAATCCTTTCCAATTTTAAGAAAAGGATTTTCTTAGTTTCCTTAAAACCAAAGTAAATAAAAAACACCTTTATAATGCTTAGAAATGTATAAAATGAAAATGAGATATTATTTCTATAGACTAGAAAAACATTCTAGCTTTCAGATAAATTTTCCAAATTTTAGAGCAATTTGTTTCCGAGTGTAGAACGATGGATGCGATCGGGGTTGGATGCCTGATGAAATTGCTTGATCAGGTTGCACAAATTGAATGTTATTTTGCAAAATGCGCACACGTAGCTAGCCGTGCAATATGCGATCACCAAAGTGGACTTTTGCAGATGCAGAAGTGATCTCCAGAGAAAGACAGTGATACAGAGTGAGAGAGAGAGAGAAAGAGAGAAGGACTGCTGACTGTTGTAGACTGGGTGACTGGTGGATAACTGCTCTGTGGATTGGCATAGCGCACGAAGATTCTTTGATCATTTTACGCTCATTTGTCGGCACACACAAACTAACACACACTCTCACACACACACACACACACACACACACACACACATATACACACTCTCGAGACTGACACCGCGCTGATCTTTAGCATATTTTACGCTCAACTTGTGATCAAACCGTAACTTTGGTGTCGTACCTGCTCCAAGTTTCGCAAACTCCAACTTCAGCTTGGACTCCAACTCCAACTTGAAGTCCGACTCCAACTGCGACTGCCACTGCGACTGCGTCTCTCAGGATGACTCATGGCCCATTCGGCTGTACCATCCATCAGGGTAACTAGCCGCTGTGATATATTTGCATATGGCTTGGGAAAGTCGTCGAGTTGTTGGCCAAGTTGTTGTTGCTCGCTGCTCTTTGCCTTTGCCATTTTCTGTACATTATTATTATTATTATTATTTTGTTTTTTTTTTCTTGCTTTGGCTTACATTTTATTTTATTTTTTATTGTTATTCGTTTGCCAGTTAAATTTGTGTGATTTTTCTTTTTCACTCGCGCAGCTTTTGTGGCAGCCGCTTTGATCTTTTGCCGCCACAACACATCTGACATTGTAATTGCAAGTCGTATTGTACAGTGTACACTCCGTGTACAGTACGGCCTAGCTGTGCTTTGAGTTTAAGTTGTTGTTTTTCTCTTTCTATGCCTCTTTTGTTATTATGTCAATTGTTTGTAATTTCGTCCATTCGATTTGAAGGTCTTTTATCATTGGTGGCTTGCGATCCCATTGGTTGCACTCCAAACAAATCTAATTTGAAAGAGATTCTCACATTGCGAACACTTTTTTATTGATGTCGAGTTAATAAAATTCCTAAAAATAACTCAGACATACTTGTATTGATTGCACTTATTTTTAGATACTGTACTGAATTCTTTTAATTTACTATTGTTAACTGAAACTTACAGTTTCGCTGGTTTTAGCTTAAATATAAGTTGGCAAAAAGAGAAACAAAATTCATTTTAAGTCGTCAATCGTCAATTAAAATTGTGGATTATGATTCAAGTTGATTATATAAAATTCCTAAAAATACATCTGGCATTCTTTTATTGATTGAATTCTTCTATATTACTTTTGTTTACTGAAACTTAAAATCCGCCACGATTAGCTTAAAGTGTGAACAAATATGTTTTGTTTTTAAAACTGTGGATTATAGATCAATAATACTAACTGTTTTTAATATAAAGAAAACTGTAATTCAAGTCAACTAAGAATGTTTTTGATTGCTATCCGTAGTCTATATTAAAAATGGCACTCATCATTAGCACTCACAGCATTTAGTTCGCTTCTCCCTCAATTGTTAAATTTCGCCAACAATACAATTTCTAAACGGAAAAAAGTGGACCCCAAAAAACAAATCTCTGTGAACTACGGGAAAAACGAGTTTCCACGGCATACGAAAAATCAGAGAGAGAGAGAGAGAGATTTCTAGTACAAACAACCCAATCATTTAAATGAATTATATTTCGCGGCACTGAAAGCGATTCCCAGCTGAGGGAAGGGGAAGAGGAACAGGAACCGAGGGAAGCGGAAGGATGTGTGCAGCGTAAGCAGAGGCAGGAAATCTGGGCAAACAGCAGCTAACAGGACCCAGGACCACCACCAACATGCTGCTGAAGCTGATGACGATGCTGATCAGGGCTATGGCTGTGGATATAGCCAAAGTCGATGTCGATGTCGATGTCGACGTTGATAGGCGAGCAAATTGGCGTGAAGCGTGCAGAAATCGTGGCTGCGGAGCGGGCTGCGAAGGTTCGCATTCAGCTTCTCTTTCTGCTCGCTGCCATTATTTTTCAACATATCCAAAATGAAACATTTTTGACACTTTTCTTTTTTTTGTGTTTTCGTTTTTGACTTGGTGCAGCTGCCTCTGACCTCTCTCTCTCTCTCTCTCACTCTCTCTCCCCCTCTGAATGGAGGAAGTTGGCGTGGCTAAGGGGCGTCCTTTCCTCCTAGCCGTGCTGCGTGTGGCAGAGGGGTGGTGCAGGGGTAGGGTAGGGGGCAGGGGTTGGGGGTCAGCTTGCAGCTTGCTTAGCGCAAAGATGGATTATTTTTACGCTTATTTTGATGTGCTCGGTGGATGTTTGCTTTGGGCACTTATAAACGCTTGGTGTGACCGAGAACTCCTGCCTCCTGCCTTCTGCCTCCTGCCACAACGGTGGTTGCATTGCAGCCCTTTTTTTTGGGCATCCATCATGAATTGCCAGCCCTGACTTTAAAGCTATGCCAGAAAAAGGTATATACATATATGTATGTATATATAAATGTATATATATATAAATGTATATGGATGCGACATTGATGAGAT
Organism: Drosophila mimica; assembly: GCA_037043585.1. Taxonomy (NCBI): domain Eukaryota; kingdom Metazoa; phylum Arthropoda; class Insecta; order Diptera; family Drosophilidae; genus Drosophila; species Drosophila mimica. The sequence continues at coordinate 472,493 of JBAMBE010001197.1, forward strand.
ATACCTAATGAGACACACCTAATGAGATTTATTTATTGCAATTTATGTTGCAAATGAAAACGACAAACTTGACAATTTATTACAATTATTTATAATTTTAAACTGTACAGAACTTTTTTGCTTTAACAATTCTTTCTTCTTAATCTTTGACTGGTTTAAAAATATATCAAATCCACATTATTGACATATAAAATTGGAAAAAGGAAATATTTATTATTTATGTGAGGAAATAAGTTAACTTTAAAATTGTATCTTTATATTTTACTCTGAGCATTCATTTTGTGTTTTCAACATTCCTCACAAAGTTGATTTACTTAATTCCTTCCTTGTTCCATTTAAATCTCTTTTATTCAACCAATAACATTAATCTGGACTTCTATCTTTATAAATGTCCATGTTTTGCATTGCTTCAGCTCGTCGAACCTGTTCCCAAATAACTTGTGACAAGCTGATCACAAAGTTAATCCATAAATTGTCTCACAAGAATCAAGAAATCAACCAAAATATGTTTTTGCCAAAAATTCATAAGCGGTTTTTCTTAACAACAACCAGCAACAAATTCAGTTGAAATCAATATCCGATTATATAGATCAAACAGAGATCAGGTCAGGCCAGAAACGGCATGTTGTGAAACGTTGTATTCTCTGAGCCGCTGGCCAAGCTTAGCCAGTGCTACTTGGCGATAGCAGAAGGGGGAGGCGACAACGGGTCAAAGAGGGCGTGGCCGCATTTTGATAGAAATCAAACACAGCCAAGCAGATTACAATTTATTATTTGTGTGAGAAGAAAAGGAGGCTCTAAGTGAGTTTTGGTTGCGCGTGCAGCGGATTATCCTTGCTGCACTTGTTCCCGTTCCCGCAGGATAGAACAGGACACGACAGGACAGGACAGGTAGATTGGCAGTAGGAGTCAGTAGCTGCAGTCCACAAAAGTAACAAGTTCAAGAGCAGCAGGTCCACACGATGAACTCATCAGAGAGACAGACACTGATCCGATTTCGACTGCGATTTCTCGAGCCGATTCAATTTGGCTTAAAGTCTGCAGTCCGCAGTCCGCAGTCCGCAGTCCGCAGTCCGCAGTCCGCAGTCCGCAGTCTGAGTTTAAAGTCTGAAGCCGCTGGTAAGTCGAGTAAACGCCTACGTGGCCCAGGAAGTCATCTCATGTTGAGAGTCAGAGAAGAAAAAAAAAGAACACTGACACAATTTGTGGCACCTTTTTTGGGTTAGCAACCTGCTCGTGTCTGATCCTCGTTGATCCTTGCCTGAGCTCGCTACAGTTTTGGCAATATTTATTGGCTTTATTGGATTTACAGCTTACCGAGCAGTACGCAATCTTAGATACGCATCTCTAGCTCTCTCTCCCTCTCTCTCTCTCTCTCTCTCTCTCTCTTACGCTTTCTCTCTCTGAGCAGCTCCAACTTGAGATCCTTGCATCCTGTCAGCCTGCTGAGGCGCAGCGAATCTTGAGTTGTTGGCCATGTCGCATTAGTTTTACTTAGTGTTGCCATCTATTAACAACTTTGCAGTCGCGTCTTTTGCCTCATTGTGATTCTTATCTATGCAATCATCTGACGTGTTTCACATATCCGGTTCAGTTAATCTTAACTCAAATACTGTTACTAATTTTGATAACTTATTTGCTGGATGCATGTGGAGTAAATTTTTCTCCACTTATTTTGCAGTACAGTTAAAGAGTCAGAGATATTGGTAATAACAATTTACTATTATAAATTTGTCATAAATATTTAAAGTTGGAATTATAAGCAACTGCCAAAACCTAAGCAGAGATAATGTTCTGATCATGAACAGTAATCTTAATCAGTAAATCGCACTAAAATTTAGACTTGAAATAGTAATCAAAACTAGGTGGACAGACTGGAAACTTGGCTGAAAAGTGGCAAGTTTGCGAGATCAAGATCAAAATCACATTCGCATTTGGAGTGATCGTGGATCAGAGATCGCAACTCGCAGAGCAGCTGAAAGATTTTCTATATTGCCGTTAGATATTGCTTTGTAGTCAGCCGACAAATGGGACCAAATACTCGCCCCGTTTAATATTCATATCAGCAGGCAATCGACATGATCAACTCAACATCAACATAAACATCAACAGTAACAACAACAACAACAACAGCAACAATTTATGGCCCTAGGCGACTTGCAACTGGCAACTGGCCTATGAATCACTTACTTGCAACAAGGCAGCTATCCGATGAAAAAGATGAAATTTTAGCAGCCTACTCACACTAGAAGATAGCGTCTTTCTTCGGTTGCTGCTGCAACTGACGGATGGACGTTGCACTTGCCCCCCCTCGAGGCAGGTACAGGCTGCCTCAGTTAAAGACACAGCTCCAGCTTCAGCTGCCCATGCAAATTGAGGCGTTGAGCTCGTGCGACTGTAAACTATGCAGATGTCTGATTAGTGTTGTGGATACCACCTCTCCTCGCCCTACCCCTCCCCACTCTGCCCCTTACGACACACATGCCCCAAATGCAACCGAAATGAATTCAAACCGCTTTCAGCTTAAAGTCCTTATCGATTTTCGCAAATGAACAAAAAAAAGTCGTCCCAAAAAGTGGTGAAAAGTGAAAAGCAGAGAAAATACACTCAGATAAAAATCATTTATATTTTCTTATTTATAAGTTTTCTTCTATTTACAATTTGTTTCTAAAACCAAGAACATGTTTCATATTTTTAGAGAGATTTTTATTTTGGGGCAAATTTCTAAATTTTAGCTGAACTTATAAATTTTTAATTTTCAGAAACGCAGTTCTTAAGAATTGAAAATATATTAAATATATTCTAATTTCTGGGGGATTTTTCTCAGTGCACAAAATACCAATTGCATTTTCAGCTTTGTGTGCAGCAGAACTATGAGAAACGCAGAACAAGATAGCGACTATATATAGCTATAGCTAAAGCACAGATACCAGGCAAAGGCCAAAACAGGACTATTGAAGGGGGGGTGGAGTGGGGTGGGGTTGGTTGCGGTGGGGTGGGGTGGGGTGAGTTGGGTGGCGTTATTACAGAGAGTTGGAAATGTACCCGTCATCGCTCTTAATTGATGATATATGTCTGTGCCTGTGGTTGTTGCAGTTGTTGTTGCTTTCATATTTCAGGGACCTGGCATTTTCATTAAAGGGAAAGGATACATAACGGGATATATAAGAGAGCGGCACATGTGTGGGCAGCTGCGTCTATTTGTGAACGGGGGCAAAGGGGCAGCATAAGTTGCCTCAATGTCAGCCTTTAATTAGTGACGCAAACTCGCCTCCGAGCCAAAACAACAAATTGAGCAGTTCAACAAAAGTTAGTTAGTTGAAATAAAAATAGCTGTGCATAAAATCTTGTGACTTACAACTTGTGTCGAGTGTCGTTCCATGTTCAGCAAAGATCAACAGAATATTTATAATTAAAATATATACATATATATATACATATATACTCAGATGAAGAGTATTTTTAAACTGTTTAAAAAGCGTTTAAGTGTTGACTATATTTAAGGTTTTTATACACTTACAGACTAGTGAGTTTTATAATGTGTTTGTGGCACAATACGACCCCACAAAATATATATATATTCCTGATCAACTTATCTGCTTAAATTGATCGGACATCGAACTATTATATCAAATAGAACTTGTGTGAACACCTTTTTGCTTGTTAAGCTATCTTAGCCAAACTAAATACTTATGCATTTTGTCAGGATCTTAAAATGTATTCAACAAATCACAATAGACTACTATATCATATAGCTATTATAGTAAAAATCGATTGGTCTTAATTGATAGCCGACAGGTTGACTAGGTATTTAATTGATATCTTAAAAAAATATATATAATTAAAAGAAAACTTTCATTCAGAAAGTATATTAAATGTTGTGTTGAATGACACATTTCGATAAGTCTCATCTCTTTAATATCATAAGCCGATATCTCTTGTGTTCAATTCTCTCTGTCTCTCTCGCTTTCGCTCTCTCTCTCTCTCTCTCTCTCTCTCTCTCTCTCTCTCTCTCTCTGTCAAAATAGTACGAGCCAAGCCCACGTGCGCAAAGAGAAGATCGTTTTGTGCTGAGTGCAAGCGAGACAGCAATCGCTGAGAGTGTGAAAGAGAGGGAAGATGGAAACGCACGTTGACAATGGTCACAGAATGGTGACAGAAACACACCCAGATGGGATTTCGAGTTCGAGTTCGAGTCGAAGTCGGAACATTCGGTGTAGATGACAAGTCGGCGCAACGAATCGCCATTTTGCGCTGTCCTTTGGTCCTTCGGCTGGTCCTTTAGACGATCATCCTGTCACGCGTTCAGAATCGGTTTCTTTTTTTTGTGTGTTTTTTTTGTGGGGTGTTTGCTATTTGCACAAAAACATTTTAAAGCCCAAATCGCAGCGAGGCCAAAATAAATGACAATAAATCAAATAAAAGACGAAAATCGCTCGCAAATGACACTAAAATATATCTCTTTCTCACTCTCTCCTTCACATGTTGTCTCTGTCTCATTTTAGTTACATTGATTGGATTTAACTTCACACATCTTGCAGCGGGTGTTTATTTCTGGCTTACGAGCTTAGCACAATTTTATTGTTTGCCACAAATTAGTTCCGATTGGCAACTTGCAACAGGATCACAGCAGCAGCAGATCCTGGCGAGGAGCATATGCTGCTCCCTCATCAATAGCTGCAATGATTGCCGCTGCCAGTTGTCCATTTACAGCAGATTAGCAACGGCTTCGAGTCTTCATCGGAGTCGTCGTCAGAGGCACAGCTGCCGATCGTGCAATTTGTTGCGCCTTTGCCAGCAATTGCCTCCTACTTGCCACAATGCCACATTGGCACGGCGCATTGTTTTTGTCGCGCTACTCATTATTGATGGGCTGCAACGCTAACCAGACACAATTTGGGGTTGCACACTCCCAAGCATCGATGATGAGGATCCCCCGGATCTGTGGAAACGGTTCGTATGGATTTCAATTTAGGGTTGCAAGTTATGTGATGCACATAGGAAAGTGGCAAGGAAGTAGAAGAGTTGTATTCATTCAAGGAAATAGAAGTAGTTGTATTTATTTATTTATTTGTTTATTTAATCTCCAAATAAGCCAGTCGATACAAAAGAATTCGAAAGTGAGAAATATGGGAAAAATATAAATGGTTTGAAGTTATTTACTTATTTTTTATTTAATTAATTAATTAATTAATTAAGACTTAATAACTGTCAAATTTTGAGCAATGATCTAGTATTTATGACATGGAAGAAGTCTCACCTGAGTTATATGTAGATTTGTGATTCATTTTAATTTTTTCCTGATTTTGGTTTTATTATGCATAGGTCGGCGAGGCAAGCTACAAGCTACAAGTTGCAAGTTGCAAGTTGCAAGCTTCGAGCGCACTTCCTACAATATAATCATTTTATCTTGAATGTGCCCTGCAACGCCCACTGCGGACACGCCCCCTCCTGCCAGGGTCGCAGACATGAGAGCAGGGGGATCAGGAGGAGTGAGGAGCAGGCGTAGAGCAGGAGGACCAGGAGGAGGGAGGAGCAGACGTGAAGACGAAGCTTTTGCAATCGAGTAAAAATTGTACGTGCTGTCATCGATCGCGATCGTGGGATACGCGCACAAAGAGTAGACCCCGAAGAGGAGAGGACCCCAGCTCGGCCAGGTGATGGAGCTGCAACAGTTGGTCCAAGCCCTCAGCCAGGCCAAGACACAGTCAGCCAGGCCAGGCCAGGGCGAGAGTCTCTCCTGGCTACATGGCTAATGTGATTACAGACTTTAAGTTTATAAACATGGGCCAGGCCAGTGCCTGGCTGCTGCTGCTGTTGCCTACTGGCAACCCATACATACACACACTCACACACACACACACACACACTTATATATATATATATATTATATATATTCACATACAGTTTCAGTGTCAGCTTCAGTTTCTTAGCCCTCCTGTTGCGTTGCAATTACGGCGCGTGCAGGCGACCCTCGATCCCTCAATGTGCCCCATACTGCATGCCCCTCTTCCACCTCCTCTCTTGCCCTGCTCTGCTGCCTGCTCCCTGCTGTATGCCGATCTGTGCCTGATGAATTCTTATTAGCTGGCTTTGGCTGCTGCGCAGTTAGGAGCGGCAAACTTCAACCGTTGCGCTTCCTCATAACTTTTGCTCTATTTTTTTTTTCTTGACTTTTGGCCGAGAGTCTCGGGATCTCCCTTGAGCTGTCGAATATTGTCTGAGCCGCAGCATTGCGGATTTGTCGGATAAGGCCGCTGCTGCCTGCTGGCTGCTGGGTGCTTGCTGCTTGCTGCCTCGATGTCTGCCCCTGAAAATGGACAACAACAACAAGCACAGCAACCAGCTCGGGTCTTTGCCTGGAGCAGCGTGTTGTCAGCGAGGCACGCGCAAATCCCTAATGGAATTCAGACCGAGTTCAATATGTGAACTACAGAGAGTGTGGTCGAGAGAAAGGGACAGAGAGAGAGAGAGAGAGAGAGAGAGAGATGAAGGAGAGACAATTCTCTGGGACATATCTCACTTTGTGCGCTGAGTGAATCATTAAAAAACTGAAATCTAGCCCAAAGGAATGAAACGTTAAATAGCTAGAAATAAAAGATATAATTTTGGAATTGGTTAAATAATATTCAAGTGGCTAGAAATAGTTGATTTGGCAATTGTCTGACAGCTTTCATAGAAAAATGTATATCGATTTAAATTATTAATAATATGAATAAATTGGCCTGTTTTTGTTTTACTGTCCAAATTTCAAATTGAGGTACATATAATATAGTAACGCTTCTTCGAAGTTTGGGAACTGTAGCTCTCAAATTACGGAAGATATGAGCTTTTCATGGGCATAGGTCGAACCTTCAAAATGGCATAACTTCGTCAAAACTCAACGCATTTTCAAAAGTGAGGGCGTTTTAATCATATTTTGGCCTCTAGATCAATCGTACATTTAAAGTTGAAAACGTGATTTTGGGTCGGATCATAAGTCAAAATTATAGTCCGAAAATCGGCATTTGGGCATAGGTCGAACCTTCAAAATGGCATAACTTCGTCAAAACTCAACGCATTTTCAAAAGTGAGAGCGTTTTAATCATATTTTGGCCTCTAGATCAATCGTACATTTAAAGTTGAAAACGTGATTTCGGGTCGGAACATAAGGCAAAATTATAGTCCGAAAATCGGCATATGGGCATATGGGCATAAGTCGAACCTTCAAAATGCCATAACTTCGTCAAAACTCAACGCATTTTCAAAAGTGAGAGCGTTTTAATCATATTTTAGCCTCTAGATTAATCGTACATTTAAAGTTGAAAACGTGATTTTGGGTCGGATCATAAGTCAAAATTATAGTCCGAAAATCGGCATATGGGCATATGGGCATAAGTCGAACCTTCAAAATGCCATAACTTCGTCAAAACTCAACGCATTTTCAAAAGTGAGGGCGTTTTAATCATATTTTGACCTCTAGATCAATCGTACATTTAAAGTTGAAAACGTGATTTCGGGTCGGAACATAAGGCAAAATTATAGCCCGAAAATCGGCATATGGGCGAAAATCAGCATAGGTCGAACCTTCAAAATGCCATAACTTCGTCAAAACTCAACGCATTTTCAAAAGTGAGGGCGTTTTAACCATATTTTGGCCTCTAGATCAATAGAACATTTAAAGTTGAAAGCGTGATTTTGGGTCGGAACATAAGTCAAAATTATAGTCCGAAAATCGGCATTTGGGCATAGGTCGAACCTTCAAAATGGCATAACTTCGTCAAAACTCAACGCATTTTCAAAAGTGAGAGCGTTTTAATCATATTTTGGCCTCTAGATCAATCGTACATTTAAAGTTGAAAACGTGATTTCGGGTCGGAACATAAGGCAAAATTATAGCCCGAAAATCGGCATATGGGCGAAAATCAGCATAGGTCGAACCTTCAAAATGCCATAACTTCGTCAAAACTCAACGCATTTTCAAAAGTGAGGGAGTTTTAATCAAAATTATAGCCGGAAATATGGTCCTCTAAATTGGTTTCATTAGAGGTTGCAGGGATAGCAGGTATACAGAACCCAGTGACCAAATTAGGTTGCAATATTGGCTAATTTACTCGAGAACAAAGAATTCACTGCATACTTTGAGGGGCAAATCAAGCGAGGCTGAAAAATATCTATAGCTCGGCCATATCCTTGCAGATTTTCGCTGCCTGATCTCATTGCTTATTGCTCATTCCTTACTCAGCTGAATTTGATTAAATTAAATTTAGCAATTATTTATTTGGGGACTTGTGATTAATATTACATGGATAAGAAGTTTACATTTATTACACTAAGTACAGATACTTTATTCAAATCTAAATAAGCGTGTCCCACTCAAATGGGAGGAGTTCAGTCGTTAAGATCGACGCCTTCGCCATTCACCTGGATGGTGATGTACTCGTTGCCCCCATCAGCTGAAGCTGGTGGAACAGGGGCTACTGCTGCTCCGCGTCGTGGCAAGCATTGCAGGGATATCTCATCGCTCTCGCGCCGCATAAAACGGCGACGAGTTCGCGCAAAATCAAATGATTCCCTTTGCCTTTGTCGGGACTGGGCATAGGATGCATCCGTCAGCTGCTGCAGTGTGTGAGTCGAGCTGGTGCGTCGCAGCTGGGCCAGCTCAGGCTGCGGCAGTTCGGATTGAATTGCTGCACCCACCAACGATTGCCGCTGTCGACCACCAAAGCAGCCGGTGGTATAGCGTCCATCCGCGGAGCGAGAACGCCGTTGTCGCATCGAATCCCGAGCACTCAGCAGCTGCTGTGGAAGGAGATGGATAAATAAATATATAATATATATAAATTGGAGTCCTCTCTCTGTTATTCAGAAAGTACATTTTTATTATTTGAAAAAGACGACAGCTAAACTCTAATATAATAATATCAATAAATATTAATTCTTGCTCACCTGCTGCATTTCGTCCTTGCGCAGGCGGCGCAATCCCTGCTGCTCCTCGAGCTTGTTACTCATGTGGGCCATCCAATCCCGCGCCTGTCGCAGCGACAACGAGCTCTGGGATCGTTCTGGCAGCCGGGCAGGGAAGAGGGTCTCTCGGGCACCCACCACACTGCCGCTATTGAGGACGTAGACACGGGGAAAATCTATCACAAAGTCCCGGCTCCGTATGAGATCAGCGAGAGCACTCGCTTGGACTTGAGGCGGTGGAGGTTCCTGCGCAATGTTGATTGCAGTCTGGAGAGGATCGGTGGAATTACTTGCACGCGGTCGATCTGGTTCGTACTCCAGAATGCTCTCCTCGCTGCCAAGGAACTGAAATGAGAAGAGGCTTTAAGGCAAGCGTTCCCTTGAGCCAAGGATGAAATTAGGCAATTGGTCAAGTTATCCTCTTGGTTGAGTTGGAGTTGATCATCTGGCAAATCTACGATGGATTGGACAAGCGCTGGGAATGATATTTTTTAGCAGTTTCTACATTGCACAAAACAAAAGCGAAGCGTTTTTAAATTCAATTTATTTATTTTTTCTTAAATATATGCTTGAGTCCACGTTTTGTTTAAGGTTTTTAGCAAAAACTATATATATGTATACGTATTATATCTGGTAATTATAATCGACAACTAATTAAGGCCCAACATTGGAATCTTTATCTTTGACTGGTTTCAGCGGGCAGTTGATTTTTGCGGATTGTTTTCAGAGATTTTGCCTCAATAATGAATAAAGAAATTTAAAAAAGAAAATTAATCAAATTAAAATAAAATGGGTTGTTTTTTATTTTCCTTCATTTTTGGCATTGGATCGCAGATATGTTTTCTTAGGTATTAAGCAATTTTCAGAAATTCCGGAACTCATTTCTAAGCAAATACAATATATGAATACAATATATATATATATATATATATATATATATATATATATTTCACACCTAGAATTTTTCGTTAAATTTTTGTTAAGTGCTCTTGGATATTTCTTTATTATTTAAGTTTTCCGCTTGGGGAATCTCAAGCATTTAACGCAGCTATTCTAAACATTTATATAATCAAGCCCAACATCCAAGTTGCCAGTTTGTCAAAAAAACACACACATACATACGATATCGATATTGACATATCTCAAATTCTGGAATTATCATTTAACGACAATTTGCGATGCGCTTAAGAAAAAATCGTTTAGCGAGAAATTGAGAGAGAAATAAAAATAAATAATAATAACTAGCTTTAGTTTTATTTATAAATTATACAACTAAAGCTAAAAGCAAATACTTTGGCACCTTCGACATTATTTTGTATGAGTGTGTGTGTGGGTGTGTGTGTGTGGGTGTGTGTGTGTGTGTGTGTGTGTGTGTGTGTGTGTGTGTGTGTGTTGTAGTTGTTGGTTGACTAGCAAAACAGGCACTGATTTTGCTACGATAATAATAATAATTATGTTGCATTGAATATTACAGCTGCTGCTACGGATCTACGCGTGATTTTTATGATTCATTTAATAATACAATACAATATATGTTGTTATATTTATATAGTAATAGTAGTTATTGTAGTACTTTTCCTCAAACTTGTTTTTTCTTCATTTCTTTTGTTTTTTTTTTATCGACAATTGGTACACTTAAATTTATAACTTAATTAACTTAGAACTCTGCTGTATTTTCTGTTTCTTTTTTTCTTGTGCGTGGTTCAGTTCTGCGTCTACAGACTATTTTTGTATGAGCTGTAAAACAAGCATTAACTTAATAAATTTAAAAGAATGCAATTGAAAAAGAAAAAAAAACCTTTTCAAATGTTGTTCTGCTTGTTTTACAGCACTGCTTGTTTTGCCGGTGTCAGTATTTTAAGTACACAGCTTAGCACAACTTTACACTGCTTAGTACAACGTGACACTGCTTGTTGCCACAAGCAAGCAGAGCTACAGCAACGGTTTTTACATGGTAAACGTAGAATGTCGATTTTAAATATATATATAAATACAACTAAAAATAAGTATATATAGTATATAGTAGTAGATGTACGAGCATATATATAACTTATAGCTTAGACGTCAGTCACCTGGCGACTGGCAGTGCAAATGACTTGCGGCATTGTCGCCGGTGCCGAATTACGTCGAATACGTTGTTCAGCACCTGAAACACCCTGTTGCTGTTGCTGCAACTGTTGCTGGTATTGGAACAATTGTTGCTGCTGCTGCTGGTGACAACTATTGCTAGGACTATGATGATGATAGTTTATAGCACTAGGATCAAAACTACTAAAATTGTTGTGCTGCTGTGGCAATTGAATGACAATAACGGGCACCTCTTCCGTGGATGAATTTGGAGCAGCAGCAGCAGCGGCAGCAGCAACTGTGGCAGCAGCTGTTGCATCAGTAACTGTTGCATCATCGTGGGGTGGATTATTGTGTTGAGGACTCGGCGTTTGATAGATTTGATCACCCACCACATAGCCGTAGAATTTGAGCACATCCAGTTTGCACATGGGACAAGTTCGATGCTCAATCAGCCAAGGATCGATACAATTCTTGTGGAACTCGTGCCTAGATTTCAAAATTCTCATTATATATATATTTATTTATATATATGCTCACTCAACTCACTTGCAGGGCAGTATGCGTATGATGTCCGTCGGTTTGTAGGACTCAATGCAGATGGCACAGCAATCGCTGTCCAAATCCTTTTCATCGGTCATTTTGCCCGTTTTCGTTGGTATTTTCATAATAGCCTTCTTTGTTACGGAGCAAAGATTGCGCTAAATAATCAATAAATATTTATAAAATAAATATACAATAAACTTCGAAAATGCACTTACGGATTGCTGATCCTTTGCTTGCATATAACGAAAACGTTGCACATAGTAATAGATGAGCCAGACGAGCGAGATAATCATTAGCACTATGAATGATATCGAAACAAATAGAACGGATGTTCTGCAAATAAGAGAACAACTATTATTATTATTATTATTAGTAACTAGAGCTAAGTAAGCTGAGAGCTAATAGTGTTATTAATATTACTACTATTATTCCTATTATTTGTATTACTGTTAATATTATTATTACTCCAGCTCATACCAAACTTTCCACTCTCTCAGCTGTTCTACTAGAACCAAAAGCCTTAGAAAAGCCAAGGACGACGAATATATCGTTGTGACCTTTGAAAGAACAACTACAAATTAACAGTTTGCTGCAAAGTTTATTTAATTTAAAGCAGTTCAAAATTGCATGCGACTGAAGTGGTTTTTCTGAAATGCAGCATTTGACCACAGCTGGCCACAAGGGGACGTAGCTCAGTGGTAGAGCGCTCGCTTCGCATGTGAGAAGTCCCGGGTTCAAACCCCGGCGTCTCCAATTGTTGCAAGTATATTTTGTACATTTTTTAATTATTATTACAAAGCTAAATTATTCAATATGATTTGAAAATAAATAGTAGGAATATGTTCTAGGAGAGTTTATCCTTTTGCAAGGCGAATCAAGTACGCGACAGTTTCATTAAAAATTTGACGCCCTTGGCCTACCTGGTGCATTATGCTAGGAGCTGTCAAATGGGGACGTAGCTCAGTGGTAGAGCGCTCGCTTCGCATGTGAGAAGTCCCGGGTTCAAACCCCGGCGTCTCCAACAGAGACAAAAAGTTTTTTATACCGTTTTTTTAAAAAGAATCCAATCAATTAATCAAGCAGTGGTCAGTTTTGAAGTGTTTTTCACATTTTTTTAAGTACACTAATCAGTTGCCCGTTTTAAGATTTGCTTGCTGCAAGCCAATTATTTTAACTTCTTCCAAGCAGTACTAAAGCAGTGCCTTACCATTCGCTTAAGCAACTTCTTTAGCTCTTGACATAAGTAAAGCATTTTTCTCAAACCGTTTTCATGGGGACGTAGCTCAGTGGTAGAGCGCTCGCTTCGCATGTGAGAAGTCCCGGGTTCAAACCCCGGCGTCTCCAGCTCGGAATCACACACTTTCTTCTTTTTTTTTAATAACTTTTTGGGCACTCACCGATTTAAACTGCTGATGGGACGAACGCCCCGACGTCCTTCGATAATGGAAATGGTGACATTATGCCCCTTATCGAGATTGGTGGCCAAATCGAGTCCGATCACCTGATAAGTAATCACGGCGGCAATATTACCTGTAAAGCATAGAAATTCAATTATGAATGGAAAGCGCCAATGATGATGATCTCTCCTCTCACTTACGATTCTTGCCTTTAATCTGCATCTTCTCCAGCTGCATGACCTGCTTATCATTGTATATGATCACCCCTGCCGCATTATATTGATGCACATGCTTCACCTTGTCCTCGAACGTACAACGTCCTCGCCGCACCAACGCTATCCACGACGTGCCCTTCTCCGGCAGCGGGGTGCCGAGTGTGCCTCGTATATACGGCGTACAAGCGAAATCATCGCTAATATCATCGGCGGTGCTGATGTGAATCAATCGACCTGTCACATTAAGCACTTTACCCTCGCCGTAACGTGCCTTCTCCTCGGGAAACTCAATCTCAACGGGTGTATTGTCGACACTGTCTATATACGACCAACTGAGAAAGGCAAAATTATAAACATCCATCGCGATTCGTTCTTCGCCGATGCTGGCGAATGAGTGCGTTGCATTCGCCGGTCGAAAATAACGCTCCAAATCCTGATTGGCAATGGTCATCGCTGCCACCAGAGTTGTGGTCGTCGTCGTTGAGATCAAATGCGGCTGGCCACCCAACAGGAGCAGCAGACATGCCAACAGCAGCATCTCCTGGCAGTACATCTCTATTGTTACTTAACTCTTAAATCTTCACTCTTTCACTCTTCTTCTACTACTACGCAGTTGTTTCGCTCTTTCTTTGTAATCTCTTCGAGGTCTGGTCTCTATAAGCGTTGCAACATTTGCCAAAGTCGCTTAAATACTGAAACGATAACGAAAAAAATACACAAGTCAGTGTTAAGAGACTATTTTCACCTTTTCATACTCTGATATCGAAGTTATCAAGAGTATATTTATTTTTTGCAATGTCCATCAGGCTGTCTTTCCGTTTGTTATTAAAACCGGATTCAGATAAAGTCTCAAAATTGTGCTGCTACTTCCACTAGGGGGTAGTAAATCTATTAGATCGATCAAATCGATAAAAATCGATAAACTGAAATCAATGAAGCCATGCATCTTCCACAATTTTATGGCTTTAGTCGCCAAATTTAGTTGGTAGGTTCTTGGCTAAGTTTTTCAAAAGTTGGCCTTGGCCACACCCATTTCCGCCGCCCATAATAATCGGAAATGGCTAAATCTTGCGCAGTTTTTGGGGAAGAGCCTTCAAATTTGGAAGATATACTGCCGGATTTGGCCCACACCTGCCCGATAATTATTCTCCACTTTTCGTGGCACCTTTCTTGGTATCAGAGTATTTCGCAGTCGGTAACGCGCGACTGCAACGTTCTCACTAGTTTTATTTTGTAAATTATACCCATAGAAATTCAAGTAGCTAAAATCTATGGCGGCCGGCGAGTTAAGGCTAAAAAAGAAAAAAGTATGTGCCGCTTGCTATAAGTCTGGGCGATAAGCGGCCATATATATATATATATATATTATATTAATAGCACTCGATGCTTTCTTTAATCTTGCCTTTACTATACGCCTTGATAAAGCCATTATCAGAAGTGCTTTGGCTTCCTTTGCTGAAGCCTACAGGTGACGAACGTATTATTGAAGTTTCGGAAATGCGAACATTTGCTCAACCACAATTCAAATTTATATATTTATATATACATGTATATGTATATATATGGGGCAGAAACTTATGAATCAGTGCAACTTGCTGTGAAAATATTTCACAAGTGAGTTATTTTAATCTCGTTTGGAAATAGTCAAAGCACAAGAGAGAAAATTGGTTGCTCTGAACTTGATACTCATTTATGAACTGATTAAATGAGGCTTGTTTTACTGTTATTTATTTAATGCTGATGAAATGTTTAATCAGTTTTCCGAAATGTGAACATTTTTTTATAGCTTTCACAATCATAATTAAAAAAAAATTAAATATATGTAGGCGAGAGTATATCGTAATCATTTTGGCGAGTGAATTGTTTTAATTTCATTTAGAATTCGGCAAAGGACATCAGCTGTTATTCAAGTTGTAAATCAGGCTAAAAAAGGCAGGATAATAAACTAAACTAGCCATGAATTTGATGCTCGTTTATCAACCGATTTAAATTGAGGCAACTCAAAAGATAGCCACATTTTGCATTTTAGGGCACCACTTTCCAAATGCCGTTAGCGCAAAATAAATGTCTGTTTATATAGTGTATATAGCGAAAGCACACTGTTTCTGGGTCAAATGAAAACCAAGACGGCCAAAAGCAATCCAGTAATTTAAGCAAACGCTGTTTTCCTTAGTGTTTCCTGCCATGTTGGCCATTTTATTGAGCTTAAGCGCCAGGCTGAAGGCCAATGCCAGTGGCAAGCTGAAAGACGTTGCCACATTAATAATATGCATCACCTCCCTTCCTCCCAACACTCTGCCACATGCAGCCTGCCTGCTGTGGCAGAGGCAAATGCAGCGCATTTAAATATTTTATTTTCTGTTGCCACGGCAAAGAGGCATGGGCAGGGGAATGGTGGAGTGTGTTGCACGACAGAGTCGTGGGTGTGCGGCTGACACTGAAAAGCGGTTCGGCAAGCCCCAACCAGGCCACCAACAGACAGTTACCAACGATGTATCAACTACCAGCTAAACTTCGAGAAGAGGCGACCAACTCATTGCAACCAGTTCTCCTCGTTTGCAACACACACAGAATCATCGCTTGGACACCTACTTGTTATACATCTTGGCGAACCCCCCCACCCCCCAACCACCTCCTTCCCTCACTCTTTGTCTGGGGCCATATAATAACTTAAATTTGAGTTGCATGCAGTTTTGGTAGTCAACTCAAACGAAGCAAAGCCTCAACAACAAAACCCGCCAATTGAATACAAAACTTTACTTTGACGCCTATTTATGGCTGCATAACTCAACGTGTGTGTGTGAAAGTGTGTGCGAGTGTGTGTGTGCCTCTGCCACGAACTGGGTGTGTGGAGCTGAGATTGGGGTATTATTCAGCTCATCGCTATAAAGCCACTATTTAAGATAGTAAGCCAAATAAGCATGCGCTACCAGCACGTAGATCATATTTGATTTTAAAAACCTGTAAAAAGTGTTGTTTGATATTTTAAGATGATTTTAGCTTATAAATAGTATAAACATAAACTATAGTTAATCCCGGAGATGCTTCCTTCTGCCTGTTACATCCATTTGCACAAAACCATGATACCCTTTTTACCCATTTTCAATGGGTTAAGGTTATAAAAATGAATAAGAAGAAGAACTGTTCGTAGATCATAATAACGAGATTATCTTCTCGCATTATTATTCAATTCTTGGCTTCAATATGGCTAAGATATTAAAGCAAACATTATTAATGTTCCTATTTATTTACAATCTAACCTTAACCCCCATTTCCCCAAACCCCCCTCCCCTAGTTGATTACAGCTGCTGCGAGGGGGAGTCTTCAATGCGAACAAGTCTTGCCAAAAATGTCTTTTTGAATGTGGACCGTTGCACATTTTGCATGCATCGTTGCATTTTATTTAAGCAAGCGCTCTTGTTGTTGTTGTTGTTGTTGCTGTTGTTGTTGTTGCTGATGATGTTGCTGTTGTAGTTGTTGCTGTTGCTGGTTGCAGTTGCTCTTGGCATGTGGCTAACCGGCAGGACAAGGGCAGCGATCGATGTGGATGTGAATGGAGGGAATACGGCCAAATGGGGACAGAGTCGTGTTGCTCTGCCAAATAAATAAGCCAGCAACAACAACAACAACAGCAACAACAACAGCAACAGCAACAACAACAACAAGATGAGCACACTTTGCCTGTTTAGGATAATGACCCTGAGTGTTTTTGTTGATGTTGCTGCTGCTGCTGCTGCTGCTGACGCTGTTGCCAAAAGTGTTATAAGTGCACATATACACATGGGTGTGTGTGTGAGTTTGTGTGTGTGTGTGTGTGTATACAGTGTGCGTATCGCAATGTGTGTGTGCTTGTGTCTGTATGTGAAAGTGAAAAATGGCAAAAATTGAATTTGGTATTCAATTTTTGTGGCATTTTTATTTATTGGCGTGTTTGTCTCCGAGCTGTGTGTGTGTGTGTGTGTGGTGTTTGTGTTGTGTGTGTGTTGTGTGTGTTGTGTGTGTGATAAAGCTTATGTAGGGCGTGGCTGCGTCGCATTTTTTGAAATGAATTCGAAATTGCGTTCTTGGCTAGATTTTGATTATTGCTGTGCAGCAATTTGAGCAGCAAAAATTCATCAAAGTTTGTTGCATCATGGAAAATGTTTATTTGTCACTTTTTCAAAAATCTACAATTCGAGTTTGTTGCAACATGGGAAATGTTTATTTGTCACATATCCAAAATCTAAATACAAATGAAACTTTTTACTCTTTTCTTTTTCTATGAGAGACTTTTAATATTTATATATCATATCAAATTAATTTATTTGGGTTTTTGTTGCCATCGTGGATGCTGTTGCAATTGTTTATTGTTATTGTTTATTTATATAAACGCTTTTGTTGTTATTAAATTACGTTTCGTACATTTCTGGCCAATTGCCAGCGCTACAAAGTATTTTGCCCCATCTAAATAAATAAAGCGTCTCAATTGTATTTGTTTTTGTTCTTTTCTCTCTTTTTTACATTTTTATTATATGTACAAAAGGAGAGTGCGAAAGGGTATTTTTAGTTTATTTGTTTTGCGTTTTATTCGATTTTGATCATTTTTGTTGTTTATTGTTGAGATCCACAGGTGTATCTAAATTTATATGGGTTATATCCCACTGTTTTAATCGAATTTTGATGATCGGAAATTTACTTAGTGTTTTCAAGTAAAATTCAGCATAATAAATTTAAATTTATATTGTTTTAATAAATTTATATATTAGATTTCCACTGTTATTCAAATACTATTTATGAAACGATGGAAAAATGGCCATAAATGAACAATTTCAGTTGATAACTTGGCAAAAATAAACAAGCTACCATAAATGCCGTAAAATAAACACATAAAGTAAAAATCGCATAGATAAAGCAAAAGAAAAAAAAGCAAAAAAGACTCATACATAAATTCATACTCATAAGTGCACTCACATAAATATTCGTTTGTTTGCGTATCGAAACGTGATTTGCAAAAAACGTGATACGAATGTGAATACGAATATTTTGCAATAGCGAATGTATTTTATATTATTTGCTGCTTGTTTACATTCAAGTGTTTGTTGCTGCTTTTTATTCACTTGAATAATATTAAAAAAAAAAACATAAAGATTTAATTTATTTGCATTTTGTACGACTAATGAGTAGAGGAAGCACGCTTCCAATGCCTACCGCCAATCTGAATGCTATAAGATCTTTAAGTCATGACAATGATATATCAAAGATATATGTTTAATATAAAAGGGGGCACCAAAGGATACTTGACCAAAGCGTTGAGGAGGAGGAAGTCACCAAACGGTTGCCCCTCAATTAAAATGTGATTAACAGAATAATGCGCCATTCGAAATTCAAGAAGTGTACTTCGCATTATGGAATGAGTAGAACAGTGAATAAGGAAGAGAGTTATTCACGAATGCCAGCTTACAATTGAGCCGGACAGGAAGTCTTAAGGTAGAACTTAATTGTGGCATTCACTATTCAATATTCCATTAAAGAGACTTATTGAAAAGATGACTTACTCAATTTTAGATTGTTGAATGTAGGAAATGGAATTGGTTTATTAAACACAGCTAAATTAGCTAAAATCTGAGTTGTCGACCCCATTGCTTCTGGAGAGAGGTCATGTAATTATCTTTTTCTTATTTTATTTTTGTTTTGTAACTAACTTTTCTGGGAATATTGCGCCTAACAATTCACTATCTAGAGGAATAAATTATGAAGCAATCCACTAACTGCTCCTATTCAATTCCAAGCAATTCAACACTATCTAATCACTCAGTAACATTCAAAATTGAAGTATTTATACTTGCATGTAAAAATGAATAAAAAAAAACTTGTAAACAATCCAAATTAAATTTATTAGCTATGCAATATTGCTTATCAGGTTGGGTTACTTTGCTTACTTTGGTTAGAAATTGACCTGTTGTGTTGACGAGCTCCGATTATTTCCGAGCATTTTCCTGAGACTAGATCAACTCAAATTACGAGCTTGTTGTGGCTTCTTGCCTACATCTGCTCCTGGCCGAAGTTCCTCTGCTGCCTGCCCCTTTTTGCAGCTGCTTCAGCGAAATGTTGCATATTAAGTTGTGAAAGAATTTGAAATAGTTTCAGCACTTGAAGTACTTGCTCAAAAAACATTTCGTTGTGAAAACTCTGTGCAAAATTTAATTGTTATTAAAAATGGTAAAGGAGTGCAATGTTGGTCGCTTGCCAAAACCAAAACTAAAACTTAACCACAAACGGAAACTTTTTACTGGCATTATCAAACCACTGCGATTTGAAAAGTTTTCATTTAACATTTGAGTGATTTTGATGCGTTTTTATGCGCTCCGTTGACTTTTAATGCATTTCGTTGAACTCTACTCAAATCGAAACAAAAAACAGAAAAAAAAACAAAAAAAAAAAAAACAAAGCAAACAATACAAAAAACTGAGGAGAAATGACAGCAACAATTGCAGGTGTAACAACTAGGAAATGTGCACTGATTACACATTTAATTTATGCACAGCATATGATTATTGTTATTTAAATTGTTGTTGTTGCTATTGTTGTTGTTGCTATTGTTGCTGCTGCTGCTGCTGTTGATTGCGTATTACGTAAAGTGGCAGTGGCAACAGTTGCCGAGTGCATTTACAGATAAATGGCCATAAGCAATTATCATGTTGTAATCGTGCTGAAGAAGAACTTCAACTGAATTATTACGCATTTCAATTAGACTTGCGCCATTTGCTTACCAATTAAGCCCCCAACGCTCCCTTCCCACATCTCCCCCTCTTCTCTATCCCTTCTTCCCCTCTTTCCCGTTCTGCGCCACTCCCCACTGTGCCTGGCTGCTCCTCTTTGATTTCCCCATTGCTAAACGGCTCTCGTTCCCAAAGTGTTGGCAACTGCATAGGGCGAAACATTTGTGTCTACCCCAACTTGTACACTCAGAAAAATAATCGTCCTAAAAATTAGAAAGTTTGTCTTGTTTTAATTAACCCATTCTGAAATTGGGAAAGCATAAAATGGATTTTAGAAAGCCACATCTTTTGAATTCAGAAATGTGCTATCTAAATAATAACATGAAGTTTTGGCGAATTTCTAAGATTCAAGTCGGTTTTTTTATTCAGTGTAGTTGGGCAAGTGTGTGTGCTGTGTGTGTGAAGTCTCTGAGAAAGTGCGTGCCACTTGTAAATGTCGCCAATCTGCGCTGTGCGTTGTGTCAGTTGTTCACAATCACTGCCAGTGTCAGCTACAGCAATCTCGCAACTGTCTCCCCAACAACCCCCTCTCTCTCTCTCTCTGCAACCCTCCCCGCCCCCTTCGATCCGCTGTTCCACTTGCAACTGCAGAGGCTTTATCAGCACATTTCAACTCGCCTCGTGGCCTCAACTTCGCTGTCAGCGGCAGCATGTGTCAGGCAAACTTGTCGCAAGCAAGTTGAATAATTTTGCTGGAGCCAAATTGGCAACAGGCAAAGGCACAAAAGTTTCAAGGTTGCACTTGTCCAAGTGGATTATATTGGTAATTATGTATATACAAAATCCGAGTTGCCAGTTGCGAGTTGCGAGTTGCCAATTGCGAAGAACGAATCACAAACTCGACACAAAAGTCGCATAAAAGTTTTCACTTGCCTCTTTCTCATTTGTGGCGTGAAAATAAAGTTTGACACAAGTTTTTGCTGTGGATTTTGCCGCTCCTCAACTTTTCGCGCTTCACTCTTTTAATTTGCTTGTGAGCGTTTATTCTTAAGCGTTTTATGTGCCCAGCTAACGATTGCAACAAAATGTACATTTGCAAATTGGATTTGTAAAACCCATGAACCCATGAACGAATAGCAATACTAAACTGGCATACAACATGCTTCTAATCCGGAGCTTTTTAATCATGACTTGACCGCCAGTTTAATTCTACTTTCAAATTGGAAAAGGGTTTTCATGTTTGAAATTCGTATTAAAATTCAGTTTTCATTGTTCAAAAGCAAGGTTGTTTTAGTCATGTTGTGGACTCCACATTAATCCTACATTTAAATGTGAAATGATTATTCTGGCTCAAAGCCCATAAACGAATTCTAGCCACAATAAACGCAGATGGACTTTGATAAGCCACAACTTTGCCAAACCTCAAGTGATTTTCAAATAAAACCTTGTTTTAGTCATGGTGTGATCTCTAAATTAATCGTACATTTCAATTTAAAAATGCATTTTGTGTTCGCAACTCATCAAGCGATAAAAGATATAGATTCTGAAGATATAGCCTTCTAATTGACATACACCCTGACTGATAAACTGTATATAAAAACTGATATATAAACTGTATATATATCATTAAGATCGTATAACACAGCCTTATTTGCATATGGAATAAAATCATATCAGCTGGCACCTAGGGTATCTGCTAGTCGCGCACGCTCGGCATTTCAGCATTTTGATATGCCTTTACTATAATATATATGTATGTATATTTCCTACTCATGTTATATATACTTTTATATAGTTATATAACTTTGTGGGTGCTGTTAGCTGCTGCTGGAGTATTATTTTACGCAGCTCTAATGACGAGTTGTGGCTGTCAAAAGGCAGCTGTCGACTTATCAATGACAATCACGAAAACCGCAAACAACTAAAATTAAGTAATCACCCCACAATAAACAACAACTACAACAACAACAAGAACAACAATTGCTTTTTATTTAAACTGAAATTTCTCTTGCCACACATGCATCTGTCAAAGAGTCTGTTTGATAATTGTTCGAGTTGGATTTGCGCAGTCGAAAAATGTTTTATCAGCTTGCTTTGTTTTCCTTATGATAGCAGCAGGGAAACAGAGTTCATATGGTAATAAGAGGTAGGTATGAATCATGCTGTCTCTCTCTCTCACACTGTCTCTGTCTCTGTCTCGGTGTGTCATAAGTTAACTGGCAGAGTGGTTGGCACCTTGTTTCTTGGTTGGTGTTCCGCTTGTTTGCATATTGCAGCAACATCTGTGCAAGCGAAACCAATTCAAAAACATACGCCAGCACATGCTGCACACACACACACACTCGCACACACACACTCGCACACACCCACACTTGTAAGTTAGAGAGAGGAACACACTGTACACAGTGCCTGCTAAAAATAACAACAGCATTTGTCGCTGTCGTCTTTTTCCCCCCTCGATTTCAGTTTTTAGTTTCGGTTCATTTCTTAGTTCTCAATTTATTTTCCTTGGGCACACTTTTCACTGTACAGTAGGACCTCTTCAGATCAGTTCCTCCCACTCACTTTGAGTTATATCCAACTTGGGGCGTTGCCTTTTTGTCATTCCAAAAATGTGTGGCCAACTTGCAGCTTTTAATTACTGAAATTTTTGGCATTTTCACACTTTGATCTTCTGCCGCTGAGATTTCTCAATTTCTCAATTCCCCAAAGCAGAATGTCGTCTTAATTAGCTTAATTTGGTTTGCCTTTGTTTTAAATGTTGATTGCTGCATTCATTTGCTGCACAGAGTTTTATTTACGCTTGAAAATACGTTGCAAATGCATTTTTTATACCTAAGAATGCACTAGTTGCGCGAGCTCGACTTGGAGATACCCTTAAAAACACTTTCTCGCTTACAGATTATTATTTCTTATTAGATCTTTATGAAATTTGGACAATTGACCAATTACAAGTGAGGGTGTATCAATTGTAAGGATATATTTGAACAACAGGATGTTTTATTGCTATCGGAAATCGGTTTAAATCGATATTCGAAAGCAGCAAATTATCTTGATTTGTGTAGTCTCTTAAATAAGCCAATTCAGACAGACAGATGGACATAGCTAAGTCGATTCGTCAGCTTATGTTGATCAGGGATATACCTACTATATTTTTGCACTTCATTCAAGCTCATTTTCAACCGAAAAAGCTAATTAATCAATTAATTTTAATCTAATGAATTAGCAAAATAATAATTCGTAGAAATAAATGCAGAAAATACACTTGTTTCGCATTTCTAAGAATTGTTTTTCTGATTTGGTAACCATGGTTAATGCTAACTAATTCATTACCGTATGAAATACTTGTTTCCTTCCTTCCTCTGCCTTCATATATACATATATTTATGTATATATGTATATATATATATATCATTTGTCCCCGGCCAGCAGAACAACAATTTCCGTGACCTACATAGGATGATGAAACGAGTGAAAAACAGAAATGCAGCTGCAAAGTTCATCTAAATAATGCACAGACAGGAAATACGCTTGGGGGTTGCTCAAAAGAGATAGATACAGAGAGAGAGAGAGGGAGCAAGAGAGTGCGAGGGAGGGGGAGGGAAAAGCTCTTCAATTGTTGTTTGTTTTATTTTGACACAAGTTGAAAAACGCTTCGCGCTCGAGCAAAACGGCCAACTGCAAAGTTTAAATGAAGTTGTTGAAACTTCCTCTTGAGTTTTTGAGCAACTGCGGAAATCACACACACACACACACACACACTGGCACACCACAAAACTTAAACTCAAACATATTCTGTCTGTCTGTCTTTGAGGCACATAAATCATTTAGCAAAAATTATAGACAAAATTATGGCGAAACTCGAAAACACTCCAGCAACGATAAGAAAGCAATCTG
The DNA here is from genome assembly GCA_037043585.1 of Drosophila mimica. Lineage (NCBI taxonomy): Eukaryota > Metazoa > Arthropoda > Insecta > Diptera > Drosophilidae > Drosophila > Drosophila mimica. The sequence goes on from JBAMBE010001197.1 coordinate 496,259, forward strand.
CAACAACAATTCTTCATTTTGAAGACCAAAAAATGGTAGCAGCTAAATATTTTGGATGTGGCATGGGGCATGTTGCTCCAACTAGGTAGGCGAAGGGGGAGAGGAGTGGGGTGGAGTTAAGTGAGCTTCTAATTATCGCCGCTTGTTGCAAAGATTCAAATTGCGTGATGGCCATTTCAAAAATATTTAGCTCTTAGTGCTCTCAGCACTTTTGCTTTCGTCAGAGAGCTCCAAATTACTCAACTGGGGATTGTGGGATTGAGGATTGGGCTGTGCCACAAGGAGAACGAGGAGGAGCAGGAGGAGGAGGAGAAGGGGGCCTCTTCTTCGCATTTGGCCAACTGCACTGTGTGTTGTCTGCTTTTTATTTGCAAATGCATTTTAGTGTCACTTTACGGCAAATTGTCATTGCTGCACATTCATCATGGAGTCGCCTCCATTTGCCCGTCCTTTCCCTTTTCCCCTTCTACGATTACTCACATTTCTTATGTCATCATTGTCTCATTGTTTAACTAGCTGCCGTAAATGGCACAAAATTTGCATTTTCTTGGGGAATTCCAATTGCAGATTTTGTTCTTTTTTTGTTTTTTTTTTGGCAAAAATCTGACTTTTATTGACAGTGGCAAGGACAATAAATTTGGCTATGGGAATGCTCAAGGACATACAGGAGCAGAGTGAGAGCTACAGTCATCACTACTTGGAGATATGCATTCCGTTGACTGCCTTTAAAATGATGTTTAAGTAATTGAGAGAGCCGTAAGTAATTCTGAGCCGTAATGCATTGGCTATAAACAAACTTCAGCTGATTTGTGAGCTGTCTGAAATATAAATTGAATAGCAACTTAGAGCATTATAACTGAAAAGAGATCGACTAGTAGATACCCAAAACTGTTGGCCGGCTAACAAATGTTGTTGTCCTGGCAAACACCTATCAACTCCGAGACTCGAATGCACTTGAATTGCGTAAGTTTTGTAAGTTTTTGGCTGCTGCTGGAAGAGTTCAACTTTTGTTGAAATGGTCGCAATAATGCGGCACATAAATATTTATTGTACGTGGTTGGCGGAAGATTCTAGTTTATGAGCCGCACACAGAACTGGACTCTTGGCTCGTTGTTGGCTTTGGGCTTAAGCTAATAAAAACGTAGCAGCAACCCATAAAAAGCACCGAAAGCGAGCTCAACTCAAGAAATGCAGACAAGACAACAAAAACGAATATTGATTGTACCACATTTGACATGGCCAACAACCGGTAGCCCAGCCAGATTGGGCTGCAAAGCAGACAAGCCCATAAAAATATTAACACTCCGATCAGATCAACCAAATGAAAATCACGTTCACAATAGTCACGTTCACAACTCCAACATCAACAATAAAAACAACAACAAACAACAAGCAACAAACAACAAGCAGCACAAACATAACACGCACTAAAACAACTGATGCTTTTTGAGTTATGTCTGCGGCTCGTTGCGCTTTGAATATACCCTGTAAACCGAGAAAGAGCTAGAGTTGTATGTCGTTTGCCATAAATTGAAAGGTGACTCAATGTTACATATAGCAATTAAAGTATCTGGGTTTTTTCTAAGCGAACTTTGACTCCGATTTTAGATTCTTTAAGACAAAAATGATATGCACTTTTTATAGGGTATCACTTAGTCACTGTTCTGCATCTTCTCATCTTCACAATTGACTTCTTTTTATGTACCTTGACGTAGCAGCAAGAAACACACTTTGAGGAGGGCTGACTGATGAATGGGAGGGGAGTGGCGGGGTGGGGTGGGGGGCTACGGGTAAATGGTAAATGGTAAAACATGTGTTGGCCAGCGCCAGTCAGCGAAGTCATAAATCTGCGCACACCTTCCACCCACAACCCCTTTTGGCTGGCAGTTGGTAGCGGTGCAGCTGCTCCCCGTTTCCCCTTTGCCACTTCCCCATTTCCACATTTCCACACAAGCATTTTCCATTTCCCATTCCCAGGCCGCAGAGTCACCTTTATTGGCCACTCGAACAACGAGTAAAAAAGATGTAAAAAACGTGATTTCCGCTATTTGGTTGCTATAATTGTTTACGTTTACATTCAGGCGGCAGCATTGCTTTGCTTGGCCTATTGAGTGCGGAAGGGGGAGGAGGAATTGGTGAATCCCGCTAGCTGTTCAGTTTAGTCAGTTTGGCTTCTGGCTAAAAGAGAAAATAGTCCGCCATCTGCAGCCAGTCAAAAGTGCATAGAAAATAGAAATGCTTTCACTGGACTCCCTGTGACGTTAAATGTCATTCGAAACGGGTGCAAAACCCCCCATATGTATCCCCATATAGATCCCCAAGAAGAAGAAGAAGAAGCAGACTGCGAAGAAGAGGAAAAAGACTACTTAGAAATATAAGTAGAGCTGACAGACAATTTTCTGACACCTGAATGCATCTGCTTGGAAATGCTTTTAAAAGCTTGCACGCCATTTGGGTGAAAAACTTTGAGAAAATCCAGTGCGGTTAGGGTGAGAGGGGTCAGAGGGAAAAGGGGGTGGTATGTCATATGTTGTGACTGTTGTGTGGCACCAAGTTGGCTTCACGTTGCAAGTGCACAGCGCAAAGTTCACAAAAATAGTTGAGAGAAGAAATATTAAATTACAACTTGGCTCAGGTCAACTACTGATTTTAAGAGCTTCAGCTTATAATCTTGAGCCTCAATATCCTATGGCAATATATATTAAATCTATAGATTAAACATTTTCAAAAATAATAGAGAGAACTAATATTAAATTACACTTTTGCTCAGGTCATCTAGAATAGCTAAAGATTTAAAGAACTTCAATGTCTTTAAATAATATTTATTAATTTACAAGTGTTTTTAAATATCGCATCGTTTACAAAATGTAGTTGAGAAAAGTAACATTGAATTGCAATTTGGCTAATTATTTTAAGAGCTTAATGCCAAAAACGTGATTTCCAACTAATATTTATTATTAAGGGCGCAAATCAGAGGTCACGACCCTTCTCCACTTTATGCATATTCATAATTAAAGCCTTATTTGGCATTAAAGTCAGAAATTGTTAAGGACTTAAGCAAACTGTCAGCATTCTAAAAATAAGCTGTTTGCAAAGTATTCTTATGCATTATTTAAGCAATTTCTAACTGTTTTTGCTGGCCGAAAATAACCTTTACAGCAATTTGACTTTGTCAATTACGTCTTGTGACACTGTGCTTAACGAACCGTGGCACAGAACTTAGGATTGTTACTGCCAGTGGAAGTGGGACTGCGACTTGCCACTTGGGACTTGTGGGCTTGGGGACACTAGGGACTTGGGGACTTGGAGAATGGCACATGCCATAAGGCTTCCCTTCCACTTTGGATGGGGCAACAACAAAAGCGTTGCCAGCTATTGATTTTTAAGCAGACGACTGACAAATTTTCCACAACTTGTAGAGATACTTGCAACCTACAGTGGTTATTGCCGTTGTCAGCTGACATGTTTTTCTTCTTCTTTCTCTCTTCATTTTTTATCTGCAGCAATGCAGATCTATGAATTGTAGCATCGTCGAAATCAGCACAGTGAAAAGCGTTAATGGTGACTTGACAGCATTTCCCAGAGCAGCATTTTCCACAGATAATAATAATAGATAAGCGACCTCAATTCGCTTTATGAACCGAAACTAAAGCTTAAACTCAATTCAGTCTCGTTTTCAGTTTTAGTGTGCAGTTAAAAGTTAATAGTTTTCAGTTAAGTTTTCAGTTTTCAGTTTTCAGTTTCAGTTTGCAGTTTGGGTTAAGGTTAGCGACCCACAAAGCTTTTTTTAGCACTGAGATACAATTGTATCTGTATCTTGTGCAAATTGTAAATGTGGGCCACAAAATGAAGCTGCCAACGTTGATGATGTTGAGATTTCTCTGTCTCTGTGTCTCTCTCCTCACTTCTCTGTCTCCACTTTGCCGCTCTCCGCTCCCAGACTCGTCTCTCCTTTGCTGCCTCTCGGTTTCTATTGCATTTTAATGATTTTTATTGTTGTTTGTTGTGTGTCGAAATTGTAATTGTTGTTGTTGTTGTTATTGTTGCTTGCAGCTTGTTGTTGCTTGCTGTGAAATTGTGTAACGACAACCTGGTAAAGAGTCTAAGTCATAACTGTAATTGTAATTTTACCAAGCATAAAGTTTCTACGAATTGTCTTTGACAACGCGCAGAACAAAAGGAGAAATAGGAGAACACTTCATTAGGAAGGCTCATCAGATAAATGAAGCAAGATTAAACAATCTCAGTTATGTTTCGACAAATGTTGCATGCAATCGACTGTAATTTGTATCTTAATAGATATTAGTTACTGTAATGTGTATTTTAGAACTATGAGAATCTCTCAATCTTCAATACATCTTTGCTGAAAGTTAAATAAAAGATTCTCAAAATAGTTTCCCACATTATCAATCAATTTACCACTATTTCTAAGAATATCTTTCGATCCAAGATTGCTGAAAGTTGAATTCAGATTACTTTTGGAGTTTGTTAATCATTCGCAGGCATGTCATGTTCCACGTTTGGTATTTGGTGTCTGGTGTCTGCTATTTGGTATTTGGTATTTACTTTTAATTTATTATTTATTTGCCCAGGCCATTACTGCGTGTATCTCATGAATATTCGAAACCCACCCACCCGCTAGGTATGTGTGTGTGTGTGTGTGTGTGTGTGTGTGTCACACACCAGAGAGACAACACACGTGGATTGCCACGCGCTGTCGCCCCTTTCCCTCCCTCCCTGCTCCCCTACAAATCCCCCAAGACACATTGTAAACAACCTGCGGTAGTCCCAGCCCCCATCCCAATCCAAATACCGGGGAAACGGAAGCTCAGACAGCTATTTTTGTTTTAGCCATATGCCTAGTTGGGCTATCAGCTATTGAAATGGCGTATCTTTGGTTAGATACGGGAACTTAAGGGTCACAATAAAAGTGGTAACACTCTTTACTCTTGGCCAAGAAAAAATAGTGCTTATCTTTGGAATTTGTGCTGCAAACACAGGAAATCTCTTTTTGCCATAAGCTGTTTGGCCAACAAACATTTGTCATGCCACAGATAAGCGGAGCAGGCAGCTTTTTATTTATATTTGCCTCCGCAGAGATTGCAAAAGAAAAGCCAACTTTTTGGCACATCATTTTGTGCATTTTCCTCCATTGTTTTATATGTCAGCTTTCTAATGGCTTCGCCAAGCGATAATTTAATTAAGCGCTATAATTAAGAGTCGGTTCTCCATTGACCTCTATTGATTCTTGCCGAGTGCTTTTCAAATTGATTTGGCATTTTTAATTGGCCGCTTGACATAGTTAATATATGATATATTTATGAACTGGCAGCCGATAATATTTACACACAATTTACAGCAAATAATCAACTCATGTCAAACTTACCACAGAGTTTGCAATTTCCACCAACTGTGCCACACTGCAAAATAATTAATAGAAAATCCAAAATTAAATGCGAGTCAAATCAGTTTCAATATTTTAAATATTTATGGGAATTGCTTGTTGTTCTTCTGATGAGCCCGACTGCGAAATACCCTACATAAAAAGTAGGCTTGTTTTGAAATACATTTTGCTTAGTAAAATTCGTGCTTCTCATTCGATCTTAAGTTGATCAATTAAAGATAGGGAATTCTATGTAATGTTGCTATCGGATATCGAATTATATCGATAACTAGTATTAACTAACAACCGCAAAGCGTATGCAAATATGCAACATATACGTAATTATGGAGCGTATAATGAAATACGTCAATTACGTAATTGACCCTGACATTTGGGCGTTGTTTGGTTGGGATCGTGTGGCTTTATATATTTATTGGCAAACAGATTAATTGACGCATTTGTTTCGCATTCATGGTGCATATGGCTTAGAATGGGCTAATTAAATGATGGATTACCAAACGGAATTATGAATGGAGTTTCGCTCTAACGTTCAATTAACCCACACTGAAACTATGATAATTAAAAACAAAAAATTAGTGTGTAATTTGCAACCGAGCCCAAATTAATTGCCCCTTTGTGTGGCACGTATTTGCTAAGCTGCAATTAGGCAAAACACATTTTGCGGAGTTGGTTTATCTAATTACGAAATTTCGCTGAATTTTAAGACGCTTTTGGCAGCCAATTGTCGCTAAGCGTGTTTGCCAATTAGTTCAAAAGCATTGTTGGTCAATAAAAAAATAAAAGCGTTGCATATTTCCAAGAAGCCTTAAATTAGCAGCCAATCAAAAGGCATTTGTGGTAAGCTGTTGTGGGAATTTGGGGAGGGAGATTCGCTTATTCTTGTGCATAAATTTCGCTCAGTGTTTATGCTTCAGTGTATTCACGGAGATCAATTCACACTTGTCTTGATTAATGGCAACGATTTGTTGTTTACATCCGGCTCTTGTGCCCCTCGAACACGTTGCTCCCTTGCTTTATGTACATGTGCTGCAAAAACGTGCCACATTCAACAACACCAGCAACAACAACAACAACATAAACGAAAAGAATATTTATATATAGACATTAATACCACACATTACGGATAGTCTCTAAACCGAGAAATGCGCGTCAAAATGTTTAGCACTAGGTAATTAGTGTGCACACTTCCACACACACACACACACACACCCGCACACACACACACCCCCCGTTTACACTCAATCTTTTTAAGTTGCCCCTTGGCAACACGCTGGCATTTTATTCGCATTTGCTTGCCTCCTTTTCCTGTTGTTGTCGGTATTTTTGATTTGCGTGCCGCGATTGTTAAACAATATTGATTTTCTTGAAGCGTAGAGGTATTTAATCATGCCCCTGCCCCTGCCCCTGCCTCTACCCACTGCCAGCCCCACCTCCCCCCTCCAAGCTGACATCTCTTCCATTCTTTCTGCCTCTCTTTCTTTCTTTGCATTTGGCATCCAATTAGCGGAAAATACTTTTCTTTCTCACTCGTCAACATTTCTTTTAAATTTATCTATCGATATCTTTTTGATATTGATAAATTATCATTTATTTCATTCCACGCACAATTCGCATTTGCTGATTCCGTCATTTTGCATTTAATTAAAATTACAAATTAATCACAACTATTTTCTAAGTATCTTTTTGCACAATGCGGAAAGAGTGTCTCGTGTCTGTCGCTCCGTCCCTCTGTCTGTCTGTCTGTCAGTCAAACTAAACTAAACGCCTATGCAAATTAACTTTTGCTTTTGTTCAGTTCAGATACATATATATATATATATATGCTTAATATGCAAGGCTAGTCAGTGTTTGATGTGCTGTTCTTACGATTCTATTTGTCTCTTGGCCATTTTGTGAGGCGCAGAACTGGTTCATATGTAGATTCAACTAACTTTTCGATGTCTTCCTTGTTCTCATAGCTGTAGCTGTGTCTGTAAATGTATCTGTATCTGTATCTGTATCTTTGTGTGTGTCTTTTAGCTTGCACAGCAAAATTTCCGGTTGACTACAATACTGTGGTGATGCCACAACTTCTACCACGATAACCACTCTTTAAATTAACATATCGATTATTTTATTGTCAAAAGTATCTTCACAATATTTTAATTACTGTCATTTCTTGGCAAGTTCCACTCAGATAGCCATCAGCTAGCCCAAGCCCCACATATTAACCAATCTAATAGTTATTATCTGTTTTATTAATGTAATCTAGACCTGTCATAACCCAAATGCAATTGAGTTTCATTCATGAGACATTCACTCTTGGAGTCAATCGATAAAAAAAACCACAATAACCAGATTTATGTCACATCGAGGCCAATTGTCGTAAATTACCAGTAGATTTCAACTTAAACTTACTTAAGCACTATCATATTGTCATTTAACGTCACAGTAATTCACTATTATTATTATTTAATGTGATTAGTCCGTAGTTTGTTGTTTGCAGCTTGTTGTTGCAGGCAACTCAGTCACATGACGCATTTAACTACTCATTATTCGTGGCTGAGCAGTTGTCTGTATTATATATATATATATAGTATATTCCATTTATAGATCTGCTGTGGCCATATATTGTTTCGCGTGCCAACCAATTGCGCAAATGGTTTTATTTCAGACCCAAGCTGAATGAAGTCAAGCGAAGTGCGTGATGAGAATGCAATCATAAATTGAATTAAAACTGGGTTTGTTTTGTCTTTAGATTGTTCAGATTTCATTTCGACATTATGATATAGTAGCTCAATGTTTTTGTTTTTCTCTTCAAAACATGGATTCACTTCCATGTGTGATCTGTCCAAACTCATAAATTGAGGGGAAATTTCCTCTTTACATTTTCATTTGTTTTTCTCTCTTTCCGCCGCAGACAACACTTTGGCTAAGTAAAAATATCTGAAAATCATCTCAGTCCAATAAAATATGCATTTTCTAATCGAATTCCAATCGAATTCGAATTCGTGTCGAATTCAAATTGAGGGCCCTGTTTTTAGAAATGATGTACAAAGTATTATTTGGATTTGAGGCAAAGTCGAACCAGATTCAAGTGCTCCGGTCGTGAGAGAGGTGCCCTCGTGGGAACCTTCTAATGGAGGAGAGGATGGATCCGGCTCCGCTCAATCGCCAGCCACTTAAAAATGTGCACCACTCAATCGGAATGGAATACGGAGTGGCTATTAGCCATATCTCTGGGGTGGAGTGGGGAGGGGGAGTCGGGGGCAGCAATAAACTTGTTCACACAATCAATAGCAATTAACCTCCTTGGCGGGCACTTAATTATAACGCGCACTGTGAGGCAGAGAGCAAATAAAATAAATATTTTTCTTAAGCTGCGCTGGGAGACCAAAGGCAAGTTAGTAATAAAAAAAAACTGTCTTATGGTGTAGGCTCCATATTTCTCAGAAGTTTTCCCCTTCGGTTTCCCCTCGCTGATAATTTTCCACTTCAACACGCAGCTGCCGTTGGAAAAACAATGAGTAAAATTAAAGAAAACAAAGCATATCTTGGGCGACGACATCCCCTCCCGACCTCCTTGGTTGGGGAGGTCTCTGGCTATGCCCCCAACATTATGTCCCCTACCACTACCCATAACCTCTCCCCTCCCCTCCCCTCCCCTCTCCCTCTTTCCAGCATTTGCCGCTTTAATTAAGGCAACGCGTCGTGGAGTTCGTCTGATTCTAATCGAGACTCTGCCTGACAACTTGACAATGACTCATTTCGTTGCTGCTGCTGCTGTTGTTGTTGTTACTGTTGGTGTTGTTGTTGTTCATGCAAATCCGTCTCCTGCAGCGACGAGGAGTCCCGAAGACCAAGTCCGTTGGTGGTTGCTTCGTGACGCGCTCTGTGTTTCTGTTTTTGGTTTCTTTTTTTTTAGAGTAAGTGAGTCATTTGCAGAGGCGCCTAACCAAACACTGTCATTTTTATGCAGTTTTCCTACAACACACACATACACAGACCCACACACACATAGACACACAGACAGGGGTGGCAGGACCTAGTTAAGTCAGTAGTCTCGAGGGGGAGTCAATTTCTTGCGACTCGTTTAGTTTTTATGTTAACCAATCGGGTGTAAAACATTCAAAGTAGCTCTTTATGAACTTGTTGATTACCTTATAAAGAAGGTAGCACCCAAGCTCGAGTTACCCTAGCTGACATCTGGATTTGAGGGAGGGTAGATGAAGCTTATTGCTATCCTGCAAATGCAGCAAGAGCTAGAGTTCATTTTTTAGAGAGACCCAATAGATCCAAGTCTACTAATTATAAATTATAAACTTAAGCTAGACCTTAACTGAAAAAACAGATTATTGCAATTTATTTTTGTTCATCTACAAATTTAATATATTCCATCAAGTTAGATTAGTCCACTAGTTAAGTTTCTTCTTCTTCTAACTCAGTTTCATTTACCAAGTAAGATTCTTCTCGCAAGTTAGTTTCTTCTTCTTTTTATCTAACTTATATCTCAACCATGCCCACATATCAAGATTGCAAATTAACCTTCTATCTCTCAACGACTTTATTTAATTTAATATTTAAAACAAAAGCAAGCAACTTTTTTGCAATCTAATAAAATGTTCTATCAAAAGACACAAACGCTTGTCCCGAGAGCTGTTCAAATATTCAATATTTGCATAGTTTCATTGGATTTTGTTGTTGTTTGTTGCTGTTGTTTGTTGCTGTTGTTTGTTGCTTCGGGTATCACCTTGCAATAAATAATAAAATTGACTCATCAAATTGATTGAGTCTGGGTCTTGATTTGGTTCTGTGTCTGTTTCTGTTTGTGGTGTCACTGGCCAATTGGCAATGCCACAACCTCTTCTTGGCCAAAGAATATTTGCCCAACTGTTATCAGAGAATATTTGAAAGACAAACGCGATTCAAATCCGAGGTTTTCTATTTAATCCAACTAAAAACAAAATGTTGAAACAACAACAGCAACTACAATCAATAAAAGCAGAGCAAATATTAATCATTAATGCGATGCAAATCCACTTAATTTATTTGGATTTGCGGCATTCGATTTATTCTCCAGCTATTTGCATTCAATTAAAAGCTTTTAAATTGCTTTTTAATGGCAAATGTATTAAAAACGCTTCGGAGCATTAAACAAATTGCATTTTAAAATACTGAGTGATGATAGCCTTAATTGTAGGTTAGTCATTTTCTGAGATTAATCGCATCTAATTTGATTTAGTAGGTGTGATTATCAGTTCATTCTTTTTTAATTTTTTAAGGCACTTGTTTACTACCTCGTTCACATTTCGACACTTGCAAAAAATTGCACATCAAAGTCATTTCTTGTGACTCGCCAAAGTAATTAAATCAGCTCCTCACAAAATCCCAGACAAGAGGAAAAAAAAAACACAAGTCAACAAAATTGCAAAAGTTTACGACTGCGATTTAAAGCCCCAACTACACTTCGAGAAAAACAATATATTTATTAAATTGTCTCTATTTTGCTAATTGAACTCTGAGTTTTTTGAACTGCTGTTCAGAGTTGAAGACAAAAGCGTGTACAAAATTCGTTACCATAAATATTTTAGGCGCTTTTCGCACTTTTAAGCCAGACAAAGAGGGAGAGAAAAAACGCTAGATAGACAAAGAACTAGAGTGAGAGGGACAGAAAGAAAGAGAGAGAGAGAGAGAAAGAGAGAGGGAGAAATTAAATGAAGTCTTAGTTTATTAGGGATTTGCCGTTCTCAGTGCCAACAAAAGGTTAAGAGGGCAATATTCCGCTTTGTGCAGTGTATCTTAATTAGCAGACTTTGACAGACCAGCGGCACTTTTCCCATTAATAATTGAAAGGCATTTGCTAACTGTACTTTTTACCATCTGAATTCAAATTCACACTTTTAGAAATCCTTTTTGTTTCAATTCGTTTTTTAACCAGAAATCGTCTTACAAACATAGACTTGGACTAAGCTATCTCTTTCTTCCGGAGCTATAGACATGTGTAAGCATACATATGTATATATTTAATTATATATCTATAGGTAAGTTGATTGAAACTTGGGAAAACATCACAACAGCTGTGCTGTATGAGCAATGCCAACCAACTGGTTTGAGCCAAGTTCTTGGCCTGGAATGGGTTCAACAAACAGCTATCGAAAATTGAATAATGACGCGGACTGGGTGTGGTGATGGGTGTGAGGGGGGTGTGAGGGGGGTGTGAGGGGGGTGTGAGGGGGCACTTAGCTATACACGTGTTGCCACTGTCATGGTCATGGCACACGCACTTGTAGATACTTTGTAGTAGAGATACAAATCCAGCAGATACATTTGCTGTGTTGACGAATGCCGTCGCCGCCTGACATGCGTTGCTAATTTGCGAATGTCTCGCTTCGTACATATATAAATATATATATAAATATATATATATATTATTTTCGCACTCTGCCAGGGATAGATCCGCTTTATAGCAGTTGGCTGGCTGGGTTGTTAACTTGTCGAGGCGTTTGAACTTTTAACGGTTTCACATTTTCATTTTGTTTTGCGAGTTGTATTTTTTTCGCCCAAAGTTCATTGTTAAATGACTTTTAGCCCAGCTGGCTCGTGTGTGTATGTGTGTGTGTGTGTGTGTGTGTGTGCGAGTGTGTGTTGTGTGTGTTGTTACATTTATTTGCGCCTGGGTGCGGAAAGTGTTCGATTTGATTTCAGCTATTTATTTTCTTCTTTCTTTTTTGTTTTATTTGATTTCTGTTAGTTTTTATGGTCAATTGCCTGCCCCTCCCCCTGACAAAGTTAACAAAGCAACATTAAAATCGATTTCCAGGAGAGGGAGGGGGAGGTCAATATCTGAGTGTAATTGCTCAAGCAACAAATTGGCTAATAACAATAGACCAAGAGTGCGCAGCAGTCACGTTAACCAAATTAGAGGGGTTAAACGAATTAACATTTATTCTTTGCATGTGTAATTTGAAGTTAGCGTGGGGAACACAAGGGAAAAAGGGGGTCGAGACAACGGCAGTCACGAGCTTTACAGCTCACAAAGTCTAAGTCCATTGAATTAAGAACTTATCACTAATATTTACAGTAAGATCTGGCAAGCAAACAATCACTCTGAATAAACAAAGTTTACGTGAAAGCGAACAAATAAACAAAAGATAAACGAGTCGCGAGAGATCGACTGAGAGATACCCTTGAATTATAGAATTCTTGCTGATCTGAAAACAAATTGGTTTAACAAAATCTCTGTTTCCTCATCGAACTCAATGAAATTTTAAGAGTTGATCAATAATATGTTTGAGTATATCTTGTATATACTCGTATATTGTAAGGCTTTATCTTTAGAATTAAATCTTTTATTGATATCGGAAATCGAGGCACAACTAAAATAAACCCATTTGAAATGGGTTCGTCGTAGAGAAAATCGACAAAAAGTCACATAAATCGAGTCAATAAAAAACCAGCACGTGCTTTTGAGAGGGGGTCTATTAAGGGTTTGCGGGGGGAGGGAGGGTTTTCGCTCTAAATCACAATTATGACATGTGCAGACCACATTAGAAAAGCAATAAAAAATCGATTGGACGCATTTTGGGCATTGAAAAATTGGCTTTCAATTTCGATTTCGATGCCACTTCGAATTTCGCTTGGAGCAGCTTCAGCTTTAAGTGGAGGTGAAGAGGGTGAGGTTGTGGGGGTGGTGAGTGGTGGGTGGTGGGTTGTTGATTGCACTGCACTTAATTAAATCAATTAAAATGTAATTTGCATGCTGAAACTCTTTCTGAATTTGGAGTAGTTGGATTGCAATCAAAACGTTGGGAAATTTAATTGATTTGAGAAATTGATGGGAGACGAGAGCACTTTCACCTTCGCACACACTTGATGGATCCCCCACACACTCCACACACACACACACACACACACACAACCTCCATACTCGATACTCAGCGATTCGATTCTTTTCACCGCTTGACGCAATTTTACTTTCATTTGTGGACTTAACTGTTATTTAATGAGTTGTCGTCGCTGTTTTTGTTTTTTGCATTTTGCTTTTTGCTGTTGTGTAATTACTCAGCAAATGCCATAAATTGCTTTCCAATTAACATAATTCACACTTCACACACACACCACACACACACACACACACACACACACACACACACACACACACACCACACACATAATGGTGGGTGTCTTCCCCAAGCAAAGTGATTCATTTCCAGAAATCTTCAACAAAGCTAATTTCATGTTTATTTTTTGATTTGCTTTTGCAAAAATAAAGCGAAATACAAATAAAATTTGCATTTGACCCAAATTTGGGTATTTTAACGGGACCGTTAAATGAGCGTTGGTAATGGCAAATGATTTGTTTAACCGTTAATGGGTAATAACAAGCTTTTGGTCTCTCCCACATAATAATAATAATAATTATAGAACGCCCACCTTTTCCACAATATTTATATAATAATGAGCCATCATCAACAGCAACCACAACTGACCAGCTTCGTGTCACTCAGCACTAACAATGCAGAGAAAAAGAGAGAGGGAGAGAGAGACAGAGAGAGTGAGAGAGAGAGTTGAATATATAGAAAAGTACGTGGCAAGTAATTGCTAAATATTTAGATAGAAATCATTGGCAAGTACATAATTTGATTCAAGACGTGCACAGAAATCAACCAAAATCCACAGCAAAAACAATCAATCAACCCAAATCTTAATGATGGCAGTAAAAAGCAACGGTAAACAGTAATGCCAACCTGCATATCGGAAATTTCCGAAAAGAAACCCCATATTACAAAATTGTTATGCACAATGGAGCCCAAGTTAAATGACTTCTGAGTAATAGATTAATAGGGGATTTGAATGCCGACAAGTTCTTTTAATAGAATACAACTATTTAGTAAAGACTGGCAGCTGAATAAATATTGTTAGCCAACTCTTAGAACTATTCATGGTAAGAAGCTTGAAAATTTAGAGTTGTATTCAACAGAAACGTTTTAAACAAGAAAACAAAGATATTTAAAAAGATTGCTATACGAAACTTGGAATTCAGTGAAGAATAACAGCTGTGTAAATATTCAGAACTCACAAATATAATTATGAATAGTACTCCTTATTCGAAGAGTACCCATTAGTAATTGATATATGGATAGGAATATATTAAAATCGAACAATTTGCAGTAGTTTCAAAGTTGAACTGGGAAAATAGTATTTCTTTTTCACTTCCGAATATAACTCTACATTTTGTATGTGAAATGGGGAACATACTTGTATATGGGGAAGCCCCCTGATTTGATTAATTTATTTAAATCATAAATTAAAATAATTTCAGCATATATTCTACACGAATAGGTATGTTTAAATCATTAATTTGATATGTGCTATAGAGTCGTGGCCAATCTCAAGTTGAGCTACATTCAACATTTGTAAAGATTGCAATTTGCAATAAATTGCTGCTGACAGCTACGACTTCCTTCCGCTTGGAGCACTTGTTTACATTGCCGATACAATTATCATAGATGTCAGAACAGATATTAATTCTCACAGCTGGCTGTCCATAATGTGGTTTCAGACAGACGAACTGACAGACAGACAGACAGACTTGATGACGTCAGGACGAGTTTGTGAAAGGCGTTAGAAAAGCGGCACATGATCGAAGCGGACTCAAAACAACTCGGCTTTAACCAGCTGACCGGCTCTGGCTCTGTGTGAGAGGTGGAGAGGGAGAAACCTGTACAGGCCGGCCTGGCTAGCAACTCTATATATATATATATATATATATGTATATATATACATATATATTTGTTGCTCGACATCACGTTCTGGTTTATTAAGCATTGAATATTACGGCTGCTTACTGTTATGCATAATTAGCGGATGCAGCGTGTGGCACACGAGAATCTCTCAGGGAAGTGAAGGGGCAGGCTGGGGTGTGAAAGTTTGCCAAGCTAGTTGAGACAGCCCGACTAGCAGATACCCTGCACGAATACATAGTCTACTTGCTGATTGTTTTTCATAGTTTTTCAAATATAAAAATTCCTTTTGATCTCAATGAAACTTGAACAGTTTTGTGATCAATAATAATATTAATATTAATGTGTTTGTTGTTAGAGTGTTATCGATTTATATCAATATTTACGAAACGGCTAAATTTAAAGATAAAATTATATAGACTTATTCTACCTGACAGGTGAGTTATATGTTCAAAAGTAACATTTAAAAATTTCAGTTCTCTTTCTAAGAGAAAGGGTGACTTGTCTAAATTGATTGGACTGTTTATGCTGATCGAGAATATATATACGGTATGGCTCGACTCCAATATACCCATTTATTCGCATTTTAATAGGTATAAATCAGTATAAATCACAGTAAAACAATCTGCAACCGGTTCAATTATAATCAAATTGTTAACGACTATTAATTGCTTATTAGATTAATTGATCAAGATTCTGTTTCGAGTTTTTTGTTCCTGATTTGAGAGCTTTATCATTGGAGCCATTTGTGCCTGGCAGCAATTAATTGATTGTGCAACAAATGAATTCTAGATTTGTTGTTTGTCTATTGATAAGCTTATCAATAATTGGAAGGGGTTTTATTAAACGGCCTAAAATCGACAAACGCACTACGCGTGTCTCTGTTTTTTGACAACTTTATAACATGACAGATAATTAGATTCTTTTTGTGAATTTTCTTTAATTCATTTTAATCGCTAATTTGTTTTTAATTGCCGCCCTTGTTGCTTGAACTCGGCACACGCACTGAACTGTGAAAAACTGGTTTCCACTGGCCCTGGTGAACCCATCTCTGAGCTGGGTCTTGGGTTGCCCTTCATCATCTGTTTAGGTAACTCTAACAGCCTATTCTTGTAATGATTTCCACTTGATTTATGATGAGTCCAACTAGTCGAAAGGGTATCAGAGTGTCGAACTTGTTGCATATTCATGAGGTTACAACAGCAGCAAGAGTTGTTTTTGTTTTTCTTAAATATTTTTATGTTTGCCACTCACGACAATCTAAGCGCAGGCCTTGAGCTGAAGTACAACTTAATTTTGAATTACATATACATATATATATATATATATATATAAATATATATATATATATACTATATATTTTATATACCTACTAAAGTTCTCTCTCTCTCTCTCTTTCTACTCTTTTTCAAGTCAAGTTTATTTATTCAACTTGATGTCACGAATGTTAATACTGACCTATGACAATAGTTTTTGCCACGCAAATGCAATTTTGAGCGCTTTCCTCTGTTTGACATGAAAATGCATTTAGCCCGGGCAAGTTCTGTTTTAGCCAGGCCTCAAAAAACATGCGCATGCAAAAGCCCAGGCGACACAGGGCCGATTAATGTAATTGAGCTGCAGGCACGTAGCAGCAAAATGCAAAATGCAAGCACCAACGATGTGCACCCAGATACACCCACTCACACACACACACACACACACACACACTCTTTCACACACACATGTGAGTACATATATAAGCCTGTTTCCGGGCAGAGAAGTGGTCCGTGCGTTAACACAAACATTTCACTTGATTACAAATTTAAGACGGATTTTGCCTGACTGACATATGGAAATTGGACATTGGAGACTGGACAGAGGGAATCCGAGTCAGGAATTAGATTGGTTTGGATTGCAGCTCTTAGTGAATTGGACTAACTGACTTTGAGTTGGGGAGGTACAGTGGAACCACAATGGGTGGTAGCTTTGAAGTGGATGCTAATAATGGGCTAAGCCTCAGTTGGTATAAATTATGCGATTGTAAATTAATCTCGACATGTTGAAGAAACTTACGGGAAAGGGAAACATTAAGTGAAAATCCGTTAAATATATTAATTTATTATAAATAATAGTGTTGAAACCTGAACTAACCAATTCTTTGCAGACTTTTGGACCACTGTCCAAAAAAGTTGCCAAGTTAGTAAGATTATTTTGTACAGATTAAACATCAGGTAAAAATGTACATATAGCTATATATATACCCCTCTCTCTCTCTCTCGCACTCTCTCTGCTCTGGAAAATATTGTTATTGCCGTTAAAGCTTACCTTGCCTCTGCCCAAATGTGGGAAAATAAATGTGGAAACTGGCTGCCAACTGGCCAGCGACAGCTAATAATGAACTTTTCCTCAGTTGGACACAATTTGCAAGCTCTCTCTCTATCTCTCTCTTGTTCACTCTCTCTCTCTCTCTAACTGCAATATCTGTTAGTGAGTGTTTCTGGGTGTGTGGGAGTGGCAAGGGAGTGATTAAATACTCGTTACATGCTCGAGAAATGCCCAGTTGACTGGCTGCAGTTCAACGCACTCGATGCCTGAGAGAGAATGATAAATATTGAAAATATCAAGGTAAATATGTAAACAAATGTATATCCCTTGTGCATACAAATAATATACATATATATATATATATAGGAATATAATTGTGCAAACATTAAGCGACATATTGCCAATGACTCTCGTATACACATATGTATCCAGAGGGAGACGAAGAGAAAAGCCGTGTAAAATTACAGATTAATTGTTATTATCATGGCACATGCAGCACATATAAGCCAGAAACAAAAGGGTTTCAGGGGGAAGAGTGTGGGTGGGGGGGAGTGGAAAAAGAAACAATGAAAAACAATGCGGAAGCTTTGCAGTAGCCACACAGGCCATTGCATTGCTTGGCATTTTCACTTTCCTTCTTTGCGGCCAGGTTTGCATTTGGTTTTTTTTATTTGCCACATGCAATCGCAGCTTCAGCTGCCCCCTCCCTGGCGTTTGTTGAGAGAAAAGAGAGGAGTAGAGTGAAGAGTGAAGAGCGAGGCAGATATAGAGAAATGTTGGCCAAGTGCGAGCAAACGCCCCGGTTCTATGATAAACACATCCGCTCTAGATATTAGCCAGAGAATATTATTTCAATGTGACCCACTTGAGTGCGTTGCAAGAATCAAAGAGCATCCACTTCAGAGATGCCCCTTTCCCCTCCCACTGCCCACACTTAAACAGCCACTTGTTAGCCCAGAGCAAGAGAGAGAGAGCAAGGGAGATAGCTGCTTGAAAGCAGTGTCTCTCTCTCTCTCCCTCTCTCTCTCTCTTTCTATCTATTCCCCGGGCTAGTTTTGACTTCATTTGTGCCACGAATGACCCAATTAACCAAAACTCAAACTGATAATGAAATCGAGTGCTGCACAAAGTTCATAAGCTATATATATAAACATATATCTTATATATGTATCTAGTGGTGCAAGTAAATAAACACTTGAGTCGCCAGGTGTTTCAAATTATATATATTTATATATATCTATCTAGCCCGACAAACACTTGTGTGCATTGCTCAGCAAATTTCGATGAAATATGCAAATAAATTGAGTAAACTATAAAAAACCTGAGATATATGTGTTAACCAGGGGGAATATATTCAATACAATTTGAAGCAGCTCGACTAGCAGATACCCTGCCAAATATATAGTGGAGGTAGTTTTTCAATGTGCAAATTAGTTTTGCTTAACAAAATCTGTTTCGTTTGCGATCTTAATCCAATAGATTAATCGATTTCTATCGATATTTGCGTAAAAGGGCTCAGTTATCAATCAAATTAAATAAACTTGAACTGTGAATGATAATTTAAAAGCAATGCAATGGAATTTATATTAATAATTTATAGTCCGTATCTCTAGCAGTTTCACAGATCTCAGATGTAAATGGTTAGATCGACTCAATCAATAATTTGTATACTTTATGGGGCTTGAGATGCTTCCTTCTGCCCCTTGCATACTTTTGCACAACTTATTTATACCGTCATTAAAAATGTAAATAAATATGGCTTTTAATGGAATAGGAACATTAATGAAAGTCAATTGATAGTTTTAAATATCTGTATTTACTGCATTTAAATATATTTTTCCTTTCAAAAGTTAACATACAAGTTAATTATTTAAAATTCATATTCGAATATGATATAGTTAATTTTTATAAATAATAATAAATGGATTATATTAGAGGTATTTTGTGGGAACTCAATTTTCTAATTTTCGCCATTGTTTTTTTATTATCTCTAAATTTCTATTTAATTTTCAGTCAGAATTTGATCTATAGACATTTAAAAAATAAACACACACATTTTTGGAAGAGAGTTCTTTCCACTTGATGGCCACTTTCACTTTTTGCCAAAAAAGTCTTATGTGCCACAATGTTGACCTGTCAACTGGCAGGTATCATATATGTGTATATATATATGTATATAGATAGCTATTTGAAAATTGATGCCACTGCCAGGCCAAATCTCAAATGCAAAGCTGCTGAATGTTGAATGAAAATCTCGCTTTTCATATACATTTTCAATTGGGGGCTGGGGTTTTGGGTTGGGTTGGTCTGCTTTGGTTTGGTTTGGTTTGGTTTGGTTTAGTTTGATTTTGGCGTTGCATTGAGTGCAATCCTCAAGATACACACGAGCGACACAATTCTCTGGCCGAAAAAAAATATGGAAATAAAAATCAGGACAACAATAACAATTGCACAGGAAGCGCAGCAAAACAAGCAGCAAGGAGCGGAGGGGCGAGGAATGGAGAGGATGGAGCAGGGGAGGGGAGAACAAGCACAAAAGTCGTGCTCTCTCTCACTCTCGCTCTCTGCCTCTCTCGTGCGCCTGCGTTCGAGATTTTTTTGACTGGGGACTCGTCCGTTGTTCTGGTCTTCTTCTTGCTCTTGTTTCTATTGCTGTTGTTATTCTTCTTGTTCCTCGTTTTGCTATTGTTGTTGTTGTTGCTGCGTGTCGAGCGCCAAAATAGCGTTGACTACTCTGCTTCTTCTTCTGCTTCCTCTGCTCCTTCTTCTACTCTTCTTCTCTTCTTCTTTTCACTTTTTTCGCTGATGGCAATGACTCCTCTCTCTCGACGCGCTCAACGAGCTGCTAAACGCTCTGACGAGTGCCCCAAATGGGCGTGGGAGGTGGATTAGTGGGGGGCAGGGCTGTGTTTGCTCCTTTGACGCCGGCTTGCATTAAACTGCACTTGATGAACGCAATTTGTGAGTCGCCCCTCGTCGTTAATTTGACTTTAGTTTTCTAGCCGTGTTTTTGTGATTTTTTTTTGGGCTCTAATTCGCTTAATTAAAAGCCAAATGTTTAATTGACGCCTGGCGAATGCAAACTTTTGACGCCGGCTGAGAGACAGAGGCGGGCTGCACTAGGGGTAGGGTGAAGGGGGCTGAGGTATAACAAAAGGTGGCAAGGGGAGGGAGTCCTGCTTGTTTGACTCGATTCGCGTGCGTTTTTATTGATTTTTCACATTTCACACACACCGAAGGACCTGCTTGTTGTTATTGTTCTATTGTCTGTTGTTGTTGTTGTTGTTGCTGTTGTGCATGTTGTGTATTCATAAAGTTCCTGTTCCTAGACCCTCCAACTAACGGGCCAACTAGTTAGTTAGTTTGTTGGTTTTCTGGGTTAGCCCGGCAAAAAAATAAAGAAGAAATGGTTTGAAATGATTTTGAATGCCCTTTGTTCTTTTTTTTTCGAATACCCCTTTTAAAAGCTGAGTTAGGGTGTCGCTCGTCAGTTGAACAAAGGAAAAAGGAGTAGATTTTAATATAAGCACATCAAGTGAAAGTGAATTCGAAAAAAGGGTTAATAAAATAATTTCTATGCGCATATTAAGTGAAAGTCTATTCGAAAAGGGTTAATAAAAAGATGATATGATAATAATTAGCTGAAATCAGCTAGCTTCAAAGATTGTAACTTAAGCTTATCTTTATCTGTTTAATATGCGACTAGAACTCATCGTTAACTAATAATAAAATCTACAAAATTCTACTCTAATATGTATTAAATGTATTTATATTCTTTCTAACAGTTATATATCGACTTATTAATTATTTAAATTATTTTTTCTTTCTTCTTTTTAACACACTTTGTAGCTGCAAAGTCCAAAATTAACACCTAGATGTTAATAAAAAACTTAATGAGAGAAAAGAGTCAGAAAAACAAAAGTAGCTTTGACAAATATAATTATGCAATTTATTTAACTGTCAACATTATTTTTTTAAAGATAAATGCCTATCACAAGCAGATTATATAACTTATTTTTGTTTCAACAATGTCTTTGTGCAACGTGTGTTAATAATGGACCAACACTTTATCAAACCCAAAAGGTGCCAATGACTTCCACACTTGCTTATCAACAAAGATTCCAGCAAAAAAAAAAACAGCAAAAAAAAACACAACCGGCACAATTATCAACAAAATGTTCATGAACGAGTGTGTGTGAGAGAGTGAGAAAGAGATGGGCGATTTTACAGTTGTTTCTTAATATATGTAAGAACTCACCTCAATAAAGACGATGGCTCGTAAACATGAATTTTAATTACAATACAATTTATATGCAATTTTAAATTGTTGTTGTTTTCGTCTGCTCGCAAAGATTAGTGAAAAACACACAAAAATGTTCTCGCTGCTGTTGTTATCGTTGTTGTTGTTATCGTTGTTGTTGCACCAACAGCTGTTTTGTGGCACACACACACACACTTACGCACACACACAGCTCTCGATTTTAGAGATACACAGACGACAGCAAAGAAACGCGTTTGCCGAGCACCCAAAACATAAATAAACAACAAATATTTTTTTGGCTATGATAAAAAACGCGTCGAGTATTTTTTGCGTACGATTTTTGTTTTAAAGCTGTTTGTTTTTTTCTATGAATTTTCTAGGCGCATTCTTGCAATCATTTATTGTTGCTGATTTTATATTTGTGTATATATTCTTATATTTATTTGGTTGTGCACACACGCGCTTGGAATACTTAATTTTTGCACCTGTGAGATACTATTGAATTTCTGGGATTGACTAGCAGTTGGCTTTAGTCTTATTTAGCAACAGCCTGTTTGTGTTTTTTTTTAATGCGAAACTAGCTCAACCAACTGACTAACTAACTAACTAACAAGATGCACAGTCCGAGATACAGATACTTTAGATACACGCGGCAGGCAGCAGCGCCAATCGAATTGTTTCCCTTTTTTATCCAACTCGTTGCAGATACGAAAAGCAACTGATTCCACAGCCCACACAACACCAACTGAGAACTCGCGACAAACTCGACAAACTCGAGAGACTCGAGGAGAGACTCTCGAGAGACACTCGCGAGAGACTCGGGACAAACGAACGAAAAACGAATGGAAAACGAACGCTGAATGCCAAACGCTAAATGCTGAACCCGTCCGTCGCACGAGACGCAAACGTCAAACGCAGGCGCCGCACTCATTGTGCGCTCTGCGAAGTACAGTAGTTACTCGCTATGTGCGCAACGCTTATGAGTTTGCTAAGGAAAAAGTCCAAATTGTACAATAACATGTATGTAGCAGGCCGAAGGAGGACATTATATTATTATTAATAACATCAAGTTGAAGTTATAGAGGGCTGTTATAGCATTAACTACTGTGGCCTTCAGTTAACCGTACGGTATTTCATAATGGAAATAGAGTTGCTGTGAAATTTGGTAAGAAAGAGCTAAAGTTTTTTGATTCGAGGCTTGACTGTAGCGAATTGAGGAGAGTAAGAGCACTAAGTGCAACAAAGCATTTATTGTGTTGCTGAGTGGTAAGAGCAAGTGTTGAAAGAAAGAGAGGGAGAGAGAGTGGGAAAGAGAGAGTGAGAGCGAACTGAATGTGGTTTGTTTCAATTTCAGTTTCCATTTCCATTTCGATTTCAGTTGCAGTTGCTGCTGCTGTTGCTTTTTCTTGTGTTGGTGCTTAGGCCTCTGTTTGCCCATCTTACCACCAGCTGTGGCATCCGTGTGTCCGTGTCTGTGTCTGTGTCTGCACTTGGGGCTTAGGCTTTGTTATTTTTAGCGCCACTCGATTTTGCTGCTGTTGTTGTTGCTTTTGTTGTTCTTGTTGTTGAGTGGTGCAGGTTTGGGGTTGCCTCAATGCGTGTGGCAGCCGCATGTGACATGCCGAGGCGTACTATTGTGTTTAACATATTGTGGCAGCTGCTCGAAAGTCTTGCAATGTGACTACTAATTGCAGGTGTGTTAGCTGGTGGGTGGCTTAGTGGGTGGCTGGGAGGTTGGCTGGTTGGGTGGGTGATTGTGTGGATGGGTGGTGGTGGGATTGGGTAACACGTCATCGCCGGGTGTGGACGGTTCACGGTAGCAATTAGTGCAACTAATTAATAATGGAGCAGGCTACTAAGTGCATGCAGTTGACTATGATATCAAGAGTCGCATACACCTAGAAAAACAAATATTATTCAGAGAAAGTAAATTACTAAAATTGAGGTTTGGGGCTTTTTGAAAACTAGGGTTTTAATTTCTTAATTTCCAGCTGAATTATTAAATTTAGAACAAATATATTTCTTATTTTGAGGTTGTGTTTTTGTTTTCCATGTATGTATAATGAAGAATTCTTGTTTTAGCTTTTTCTAATAATTATTTATACAAACTTTTGCATAGTTTATTAAATTAATATACGGAATCAATAAACTTTAATAAACTCAATCTAGTAGTATTACTTTAAAGTAAACCTTTCTACTTTCATGGCGATGTTATTTTAGGGCGATTGTTTTTCTGAGTGTACCACAGACCAGTCCCTTTGTAGCACCTCCTATCGATCAGTACCAGGAATGTTGGTTTGTGTGTGTGTGTGTGTGTTGCACTGATTGGATATTAATATATGAATAGTGCATGCAAATTGCTTTGCATTAGGTCAGCAGATTGTAGGGCGAAGCTTATTTGCATGCAGCTGCCAGCTCAATCAATCAATCTCATCTCAATCTCAGATGTGCATTCAATTATCCGATTCTCAAAGGTTTATATTTAGAAGAATACAAATTTAATTGCAAAGTGTCTTTCCAATATTAATGAAGACAAAAGTATATCAGCTTGGAGTGAAGAATATGGCGTTATTAAAACATGAAGATCGATCCAGATTTGTGTGTTTCAACACTGAATGCAGTATTATTCTATAAGTCAAGCCACAATTAAAAAGACCCCTTCACCTTCACCTCTAAGTTTGAGTTTGAGTTTTCACTTGTTGCGAAGTTATCTTTGAGGCAGTCAGAATTAGCCAGATTTGATGGCAATATAGCTACAGTTCACACTTTTAAATCACGGCCAATAAAAATAACTGCACACTCGGCTAGCTGATTTCTCCGCCAGCGTTTTCTTTGGAGCAATTTAGGCGAAGAAGCAGCCAAATCAAGACTCGTGCTCCGAATTTGTGGCCCGAGGGCGCTGATAGCCAGATGAGAAACCCATCACCAAAGGCAAAGACGGAGCTCTGCGAGCGATTTCTCAATGACACACTCAGAAAAATACTCTACCTACATTTTAATAAATTGCCAATAGTTATTCATATGATTATTATTCAGAATGTAAATTACTATCATTTATTGCAGAACCTTCCAAAAAAATAATGTTTGAATTTCTAAGTTTTAAGCAGAAATTTTTGTCTGAAATGTTTGTTGTATTTTTGGCGATTCTTATTTTTTTGCGATTGTTTTCTGAGTGTAGTGTTATCAGCCAAAAACAAATACGAATGATAATGTGAATACGCTGAATATGAATGCAATAAGTTAATGAGCTAAGAGTTGAATGAGTGCTGAGTGCGTCACGAGCAGCAGTTCAATGGCCAAATTGATTCAGAATAGCGTAAGGCAAAAAGAGAGAGTCCTTGGCGAAAGATTGTGGCAAGCAAATGCTCAGATAAAAACGGTGAGTGAGGCAGACGGATAGACGGATAGACAGACGGATAGACAGACGGACAGACAGACGGACAAACGACTAGCGATAGGAAAGACAAAAAGGTGAGGCAACTGACTCTGACAACTGACAGACTGGCAGTTCAACAAAAGGTAGAAGGTTGATAATAATGCATTTGATGATGATGACGATGACGATGATGATTATGATGGGTCGACCAGACTGGCTATCTGTCTGCCTGGATGTCTGTTCTAATCACATGCTAAACAAATTGATGAAGTTTGAACTCAATGCTGGCTGGCCCGATATCTTGTGTGTCATGTTATCCCTTGCATTGTGCACCTGCAACTGGCAGCCAAAGCCACAAAAACCATAGCAACCAGATGCAAATTTATTGAGTTACAGATTTACAATTGCGGTCAAAATAAATGCAACACTACAGCAGTATTTCAGAAGACGTTCAAGAAACGTTTATTGAGAGAGATAGAGAGAGACAGAGAGAAAGAGAGAGTGAGAGAAAGGCTGGCTAAAGTCGAGAAATGCAAAAAGTTAAATACGCCATTTGTTTAGCTGAGTGGCTGTATTTTATTTTATTTTGCACAATTTGAAGCAGACACCTCAGCTTTTTCTTTAATCAGTTTCCACTTTGCTGACAGCCCTTTCACAACTTCTTACAAGGTATTTAAAATATGTACAATGTATGCAAATTAATTTATTTCCAAATTGACTTCTACATTATTTATTTGCTACAGCAGCATAGTTACTGATTTATTACACACACAAGTGCATAAATAATTACATAATAACAAAGAAAGATGCATAAATTCTTAATCAAATGAAATGAGGTCAATTTTAAAGTTTCTACTTGCCCGCCTATTGCCTCCAAGCATAAGTTCACTGCTACAACACCTCACTTGTACCTTCTCAACCACCACTTTCGTTGTGTACGAAAAACATCGAAATTTTACTCTTAACGAATTGCAGCAGAAGAACTTTGCTGTCTTTACTCACTCAACGAAATTATTTGGGAGCTGAGCTCTTGCCGAATTACTCACTCAACGTTAAGTTTCAATTGAACGATAAAGCTTACTCACTCGACGAACAAGCCGACTGAACGAATTTACTCACGAACAACATGCTTGACAAAGGTGACCGAATTGAACGAATTGTGCGCATATTAGCTGCTAGTTCAGTGACAAACTACACACATTTATAATGGCCACCAATTAAGTAAACTCACAATTGCGTTTCAATAATACAATTCTCTTAGCACTTTCCTACTGATGCAACGAGCAGCTCACTTAACGACTGCTGAGCGCTTGAGCATAGACAAGCACCTTCATTGCGAACATAGTCAAGACATGCACCTGGCAACATACACAAATCGCCCTACCGCCACAATCTATCGACCAAGGGAACAGTTATCGGTCAGAGTTGCGCTGCTTTTCAAAAGCGCAAACTAACGATTTTATTTTAAGTATGTAATAACTGAGATATATATGGTTTTAATTAAGAAAATGAAACCACTGGAAAATCACTATTTAATGAATAATCTCATTTAACTTTTTATTTAATAACCTTTACTAATTATATGTATAACTTAGACAATAATTTCGGTTGATTTTTGTGTTTACGTTAATTATAATTAAGAATATTTTTTTCTGTTTTTGTTTGAGCTTATAAATTATTAAAACTATGCGCGGGAGAATGAGTCACTTGCCAAACACAAAATGTTGGCTCATTTACAAATTCAATTACAAAACTGATTACACTTAAAGGGCCTTTGTTTTTTTGTTATGCCTCCCATTATGTTTACCGTTATGTCTGGCGATCTCTATAAATATATGTGTGTAATTATATTTATATATATGTATGTCTGATTTGATGTGCGAGAAGAGATTCAACAATCTACTCATTAATTTCGACTGTCGTTGATTTTATCGGGAATCTGATTCGATTTATACAGTTACAAATTGCCTAGTTTTTTGGTGAGGGGACTGAGGGGGATGTGCATATAGACTTATAGACTACAACTAAATAATTGCCGCTGGTTCGTAGAATAACGTTTTAAAAATTTTGGTACAGTCATCATCAATAAATCATCAATATCCATATCCATAGATCAATACTACTAAATTTTCATTGTTTGCGTTACAAGTATTTGTTTTCTTTTCTCTTTTATTTCTTGTTTTCTTCTGCTAATTGCGCTTCAGGTTGCAAGTCGAAAATCGATAATTATCGATTGTTGGTCCCACAACCTGAAGAATACCCCTAATGCTGCTTGGTTTGGTTATCTCTGCGTCATATTTACAAAAGTTCTCACTTAAAATGTAGTCTTGCAATAAGTTTTACGTTTTGATTATATTCTTACTTATATACATAACTAATAATAATAATAATAATTAAATTAAGAGCATGTAATATATTTAAGTATTTTTTTTGTTTATGTATTGCCTCAAATGCTTTGTAAGCTTTGTCATATTCAGTTACTTAAGCTTAAAATTAACATTTAAAATCAAACTAAAATTGGGGGAATAGGAACTAAAAGCACCAGCAAAATATACACACAAAAAAAACATACACTTAAAAAAATTAGTGAACGCTTGATAAGTGATTTTAAAATTATTGTTTGCCTAAATTAAAAATATGTAAAAATGTGTTTAGTAAAAGTAGATAAGAGGGATAAACATTTTATGGAGCTAACAAATGAATTTTAAATCAAATATTGTCGGCATTAGTAATTAAATTAATTAAATTACTTGAATTCTCCGCTTGATAAATGAAATAAAATTTAAAAAACAGGAGATTGAAAAGTAGATAAAACAGAGCTACATTTTATCAAGCGATCACTGTAAATCAAATATTGTCGGCTTCAGTAATTAAAATAAATTACTTGAAATCTCGGCTAATTCACAAAATGTATTGCATTCAATTTTCACATCACGATCTCGATGTTCACAGTTGGGTTTTTTGGGTTTTTGGATTTAGGTGCGCAGCGGCGTTGCAGGTGCTGGCGGCGGAGGGGGTGGGGGAGGAGGAGGCGGTGCCACTCCTACGCCCACGCCCACTGGGGCCTGAAGCTGCATATGGACACGCTTGGCCCGATAGCGTTTCAGCTTGCGACGGGCCACAAATAAGCTCGGATTGAAATTGAAATCACGACACGCCTGATGATGCGGATGCTGGGCAGGATTCGGGTGAGGAGGAGGAGGCAGTGGCGGCGTAGCGGCAGGATGAGGTGGTGGCGAGTGTGCAGCTCCCATATCCAGCTCATAGGGCGGGAAAAACATTGGGTTCGCTGCCCAATCCCGCCACATATTTCAATCCTGCCCCGCTGCCGCCGCTGCACCCGCCTGGGCCAGCGTCGCCGTTCCATTGCTGGAGAGTTCACTGTGCCGCCGCTGGTCGAGGGAGAGGCTGTAGTCATCGTCCAGCGACGAGGATTGCTTGGAGCCCACCGACTTGCAGTCCTCATCCATGCTAACTCCCAAGTGATGCATGGCAACCGCAGCATGATGCCGCTCCGCCGGCGGCAGCAGATTCAGCATGCTCAGCGGCAGACCCGGAAAACCGCCAGCAAAATCCGGATAGAAGCCCTGCGGATTGAACGGATTGAAGAGGCCGGCGCCGGGTCCGCCCAGCAAATCTGGCTCAGAGCTGCCACTGCGCGGCCCAACGGGCGGACCCAGCGGCAAGCCCAGCTCCAGATCGAGTGGACCCAGTGCACCCAAATCGCTGGGATGATGGGAGAGCTGCGCTGGATTCGGATGACCCGACGAGTTGTGGTTGTTGCTGTTGTTGCTGCTGTTGTTGTTGCTGCCCGAACTGGAGTTGTTGGCAGCCGCTGCATGCTTCTCCTTGTCCTTCTCCTTGCGCTCCTTTTTCTCGCTCTTGGAGCCACCGCCGCCGCCACCTCCACTGATGCCCATTTGCAGCATCTCGATGGGCGGCCCACTGATGCAATCCTTGCGCAACTGTTCCAGCTTCAGACTCTTCCCGTACTTGCCCCTCACGTACATCAGCAGCGAGTTGTACGGAATGCCAAAGATGCGGGACGCCTGCGATGTGGTCATCTTCTTGTTCCACACGTGCTGCAGTGCCTCCGTCAGCTCGGTGTTTGTCCACGAACGGGGCGGTCCGCCTCGTGGCGCCGAATGCTGTCCCTTCGGTCGTGGCACTGCAAAGACAGAGAGAGATGGGGAGAGAGAGAGAGGGGCACTGATTAGCCACAAGATCAACACAATAAGTTTTTTATTTCTGGGTTATCTCAAGGCGAAGCATCTGCTAATGTTTCAATCTCGTGGCCCATATGCTGGGCTAGCTGGGTTAGCCCATTGTCTTGGCAAGTATGCCCACAGCTCATACACACCCTGTTTGAGCTGTTGCCATATACCCTGTACAGACTACGAGTGCGAAGGAAGAGGGTAGTTTGACTTAGGAGTTTGTTTGTGACACAGAATGGGTTGTTCGAATATTCTAGCTAAAACAGTAGCAACACTGCACTCAGGATAAAATCACCCTACAAGTTGAGAAATTCAGATTTTTTTTCTAAGTGTACAAGCTCGAAAATATATGTATATTTATAACCCCAACTTGATAGACAGGATATCTTCAGTATCGACTCTAGCGCTTGCTGTGGTTGTTGCATGTGGCACCTACAACAAGGAAAAGCGATCGCTGTGGTGGTTCCCATAAGCCCAAAGCCAGTCTACAGTCAAAGTTGGAGCTGGCTGGTTGGTTGGAGCTGGTGCCTCGCCCGATCTTCCCTCGCTCCTTGCTTGCGTATGCAAATTACGAACATGCACTCGGCTCACATGCGCCAGCTAAAACTCAATTTAGATCCACAGATATCGAACCTGCCCCACAACGAGAGTATCACACAGAGTGACAGAAAGAGACAGACAGAGATAGAGAGAGAGAGAGAGAGGGATAGAGTCGATGCCACAGGTTCAGTTAAACAACAACAACAACTGCTGAGAGTTGGAGACAACGTCAGCAGATAGCAGCCGTGGAGGAGATCATGTCGAATCTGTTGCTCTTGGCCCAGTCTGAATCGCACTTACAAGTACAGTAATCGTCTATATATATATATAGAAACATTATATATATGTGACCCAAGTTGTAGCCTGCGATAATTTAGAGTTTATGATAGCTTTTCCTTTTGTCCGATAATATGCAATTTTCATTTCGTGGCCGTAAGCAGGAGTGAAAATAAATGTGAGCACTTTGCCTAAGATGATATGGGTTCAATTGAGGGAAAAGTCTCAATAATTTATGGAAATAACAAATTTAAAGATAAGAAAGAAACTAACTTAGACTTACTGACGATAGCAGTTCAATTGAAAGGAAAGCCCAAGTAATTTATAGCAATGGAAAATGTGGATTAGTGAGAAACCGACTTCTCTATGAATTTCGTGTACTTATCAATTGAGGAAAACCCGTCATAAATGATAGGAATTGTCAAAAGCCTTAATAAAGATCACAAATTATAGAAAGTCTAAATAACAGAAATAATAAAGAATTACATTTTATGTATTTATAATATTTGAGCATTTGCTTAAATGAAGACTGAGTTAAGCTGAAATGACTCCTTTCGACTTGTTATTTCTATTTAACCCAATTTTGTTTTTATACTATTTTTTTTTTCTCTTTTAATCAGTGTTGAAATACAAATTCCTCATATAACACAACTGTTATTCAATTTGTTGTTGTTGCTGCTGCTGCTGCTGCTGTTGTTGCTGCCACATCTAACATTGGCAGCAGAGGGGGTCACAACGTAGGTCTGACCTTTTCTTCCAATGAACCAAGAAGAACAAGAGCCAGCAATGCAATTGTTCAGCTCTCCAGTTGTTGTTGTTGTTGTTGTTGCTTTTGTTATTGTTGTTGTTGCTGGGTTCTAATAAGGCACCTTTGCAGTCTTCGCCACCCCCTCTGCCCCTCTGCACCTACCAACTACAAAATGAAATTTGAATTTGTTACAAATCGCAAATCACGTTTCCAACTGTCGAGAAAGAGACAAAAACTAAGAAATAGAGCGAGAGCGATAGAGAGAGAGTTTCGAGTAGACGCGAAAAAAAAAACAATCGCAAAATGAACAAATGAATGTGAACAAATCAGTTAATCACACCCACACGAATGAATACAACGAATGCAAGGGCCTAGAAAAAACAACAACAACAACCAAAGTGAGTGCCTCTGAGTGAGTGCCCCCCTTTGTTGACTGTGCCACCTGAGGCAATGCCTGTGTACCGTTTCTTGAGCCAAGTGGTTGATTCTTATCAATGCTATTCTCCTCTTTTTTGGGCCACAAACCCGTTCGGCTCTGGACAGAGATTCGCCAGATTCGCATTCGCATAAAGAATATCGTGCTATACGCCAGATTTGCACAGTTTGTCGTTATTTAAGCAGCGATTGTCATGGTCGGGATGAGTCCGGAGTCTCGAAGAGACAAGAGGCGAGAGATGAGAGCTGAGGGAGCAGATGAGCTGGATACCAGCCATGCCAAAACATCTGATCACGACTTTTTTTCTCTTTTCTTCTGGTTTTACTTCATTGCTATTGATGAGAAAATTAAGCAATTAAAGCGCGCCGATCCATTTCGAACTGACAGTGGAACGATCAGATCAACGAGCTCCGATTTGTACTCTATATGCATATCAAGTGGGTGGATCATAAATTGTGATCTCAATCATATATGCAAAGATATCGCAGTTAGGCTTCATTTAAGAGTCGAGCCTCTAATCTTTCATTCATAAAAAGCACTTAACCCATCATCAACGCCAGCCCCTCAGCTGTCAAATGAACTGTCAAATAAATGGGTAAACTTCTCACTCTTCTCACTCTTCTCACTCTTCTCTCTCTTCGACTTTTGTTGGCTCTCCGCTCTCTCGTTTGTCAATCACATGACAATCAAAACCAATAATTGATTTGTGAACCACATTCGGTACACATATTATGAAAATAATATTTCCCCACACACTCAGAAAAAACTTCATTAACTTTTTGAGGTTTCACTTGCTCAAAAAAATAATAAAAAAAGACAGCGTTTATGGAGCTGAAGCTGCCTATTTGTCAATCAAGAGTTTTACAGGCTGGAAAAACGAACGATTACCTTTTTTTACGATATGCATAGGTGCACATGTTGATTCACTCAAGTAACAAAAAACAAACACACAGCAAAACTAACCTGAACTGAACCGAACTCAATGAACAACAAACAGCAACAACAAACAGCAAACAACAAACAACAAACAGAAAAACAGCAGGAAAACCACAAAAACAAATTTGCCGCCTCACATGATCGCACGAGTGATCGCGTCTCAACTGATTGGAGAGGGGTGGCTAACAAATCATGAGGAAGAGGGGGGAGGGAGGGGGAGAGGGTTTTTAGAATGTGGCCATAAAGGAAATGAGCACGCATTCGAGTTTAAAGTACTTCTTGTTTCGCGTCTTGCTTAAGCGTGTAAAAAACAAGGGGGAGAAATCAATGATCAGCGTTGAGTTTGGGGAATATCGATGTGTATTGAAAAATAAATATGCATATTGAGATCAAGATCAAGTAAAGACTTTATACTGATGCCTAGATATACATATATACATATGATCCCAGCTAAAATGTTTGTTTAATATAAACACATACAATTCCACATTCACATAATATATGACAATGATCAGTCTCAATATATACTTAATTATGATAACAGATAATCTCTCAAATGGGGATTATTTTTACATTATTATTAGTATATATATTTATTCAAAGATCAGTCTTAAAGTTGAAAATCGCATCATTAAATAATAGAGATGCTCAAAAAATAATCGCTACTGATGAGTGTTTCAAAATGAAAGTACCCAATAAATATTATTATAGGGAATATCGAAGTTTGTTTAAATGAAAGTTATCAAGTAATGTTTTTTTAATAGTGAAGATTCCATATAAATATTCCGTAGCAATCTATCACTAGTTATAAGATCACAATAGACTTAAAGGGCAATGCTCAACTCAAAACTCTTATTGATTTTAAAAGATCAACGATTGGTGTTAGCTAACTTTATGGCCAGGGATATCTACCAATCATTGGTGGATGGAAAGAGCCGACACCTACTTAAGTGCTCGTAGCTAATGCTAATGCTAATGCCCAATTGCCCAATCTGAGAGAGAGAAAGAGAGAGATAGAGAGAGGGAGAGAGACGTGATCTAAAGTGCAGGCAACTTTGAGCTGAACTCACTCGCAAAGACCATCGAGAATGAGAGATCAATCAGTCAAATAGTGAAGCAGTCAGCAGCAGTCAGGTGTGAAGTAAGGCACGAAGCAACAACAACAACTGCAACTGCAACTGCAACATGTTAAGGGGGAGACTCGAATGGAGTCGACTCCACTCCACTCCACTTCGCTCGACATCATCGCAATCATGTTCAATGGATTTTTAACCTTTCCCGCTGAAGTTTGGATTTGTATTTTTATTGGGTTCGCTGCGAGGTTAATTAGCTGTTTGTTTTTCACGTACTGCGTTGGGGCGAGTGGGGTTTGGTTGGGGGAAATTAATTTTTCAATGACTACTCACTTTTCTTTTTGAGAAACGGCGGCGGTCCGCCGGGCATATCGCGTGGATCGCTCATTTCCATTAGCGGATTGTAGAGCTTGCCAGGATCAATGCCAGGTGGAAATAAGCCAAGCGGCGAGTCCAGGCCAAACACTGTAAGCAAGAAAGAGAGAGAAAAAGAGAGAGTTGGTAAGTTAGTTGCAAGTATATATATTAAACTTATACAATCTTTTCTAATTTTTCTATTTAAATGCATATCCAAAAAGTAGAAATGATATTTATAAAAAATCCTAAAAAACATACTTATTTTATCTATATTTTAGCAGTAACAGATGCTAAACCATTTTTATAAATCCACAAGATTTCCGAAACATTCCTTAAATAAAGGGAAATTTTTTATTCTGAGTATCCATAAGTTAAAAACTTGACTAATCAGCTGCATTATCCTGTGCATAAACTTCAGCTCAAGTCTCTATTTATAGTTTGTAAATGTTGCCATAAGCGACTCATTTTCCAGCTCACTGATTGCTTGGCCAACAATGGAGGAGGAAGGTGGTGGGGGGAGGGGGGGGATGAGGAGGGTTACACTCTAAGAATATGCCAATTGAGTGCATCTGGATGGGTAAACAATGGAACGTCATTATTCTATTAATAATTTAGGCGACGAGTGCAGTTCTTCACATGAGTGAAACAATTGAAGCACTGATGAGTCGCAGGATAAAGCAGCTCAAGGATATGCAAGGATGAAGCACTATGTGTGTGTGTGCGGGTGTGCGTGTGTGTGTGTGTGTGTAACGCCATAACATTGACATTGTGCTGAATGATTTCATAAGTGCGCGAAGCGAATCCAGGAGTCACACAGAAGATGAGCGGAGGCAGTTGGGGCAAGGGGGCACATTCTACATATTATTTGTATCTGCAACTGAGGGCTGGATCCATGTTATGTATCTGTATCTGTATCCGTAACTGCTGCTGCTGCTGCTGTTCCGTGCATAATGACACACAATAATAATAACGAGCGCGCATTGTTTGCGCTCAAGTATTCACAGGACTCTGAAGTATCCACACGCTGCGTATACGTAATATTTGAGAGATTTTCTTTTTTCTTCACATTTTACATTTTCCTTTTCTTTTTGGCATCGTTTTGAAATTAGTGCGGATTTCTTTTCATGGTTTATCCTCAAGGGGTCTAGAACAAGACAGCTATTGACTCTGGCACACACTCAACACACACAACACACACTCGCACACACACAACACACTCGCACACTCGCAAACGTCACATGCGATTAGTTCAATGATTTTCACGCCGAAATTTGGCTAGCAAAAAATAAATCACATTCTTCATACGTCGTCGCCGTAAAACGCTGCTAAATCTTTTTCTGTGGCTGTCTGCAGCGCCTCTGTGTGGCATGGAGTGTGGCGAGAGTGTAGCGTAAACATTGAAGGGTATATTAATTTGTTCATGTAGTTTGTAACATGTCGCGGGAAAGGGAGGGAGTGATTTGAGCAACTTTAAATGGAGGGTTACAGATTTCTGCTACTTCGTTCTTTTTTTTCCCCATCTAATTAATATCAGACAATTTTTAAATTTACTCACTAACTTTCTATAAATTTTAAGTATTCTAAAATTGGTAATTCATAAAAAGTCTGATACAACTACTTTATCCATTCACATCTTAATGTTTAAATACTCAAAAATTGTCACTTTTCAAACTGATTTTCCCCATGCCATTTCATCTAAGTACAGTCCTCGATTGAATTTTTCATGAATATCCTTTCTTAAACTGCCACAAGGTGTTGCTTTAAAGAGTTTCCTTCCCCACCTGGTTAGTGTATATCCTTAGTCGACTTTCTCTGATTTTCGCTGGCATTTTCCTTGGCTTGTGTCTTGTCTGGTTTCTTTTGCTTTGATTGTCTGCGTGGCACATTCATTCCTTGCCTGCAGCCTGTTTATGCAGTAGTTAGCGTACTGCTGCCACCCCTTGTTGCACCCAGCCCCACACCCCTTTTGTCATTGCCCTGATATGTTGGGCTGCAAAAATGTTTGTCGCATTAAAAGGTATTGCGCTTCCTGCGCGACTTTGGCATTTTCGTGCGATTTTTCATATTTTTGTGCCCCCTTAATTTATTTTATATCCTGTGAGCGCGCGTCGCGCCTGACAAGAGACCTGAAGCGTTGCAGTTTGAGAACTCCCTGGACTCCGTCCCGCCCCCGCTCTGCCCCCTCTCTGCCACAAAACGGATATTATTAATATGAATATCGCGCGACTTATATGCAAAACTTTTCATGCGCAAAAGGGAAGCCAAACGTTGAAGACTCCTGCTTTTCTTATTTTCCTTTCATTTCTGCCACCGCCAACGCTGCTGCCAAAGTTGTTTGCCAAAAGGTTTAAGTCTTGTTGCTGTGTTGCATTGACTCGCTGGCATACTTTAAACACAACAACAACAACAACACACTCTATCAACAAGGGGGCGTGGCTGTTTGGCAACTTAAAAGTCATTTCGCTAAACGTCTGCCGACAGTTTGAACTCCACATTCACATATATCTAGATATATATTTATGTATATATATATTTATATATATGGTTCACATGTTGCCAAGACACAACATAAATTTGCTGGCACGCAACTGAATACCCCCCACCCCTTTGCACCTCTGTTCCTGCCTCGGGTGACATAAATAAAAAAATCATACATATAAACCGCAATTGAATTTATTCCGACTGCAACTCCAACTTGCAACTTTTTCAAGCAACCGCAGCCAGTTCACTCCTGCCTCCGCTCACCTTCCCTTCAACCGTGCCAGACAGACAGACAGACATTTAGTGGGTTGTTTTTGGGAACTGAGGGGGAGGGGGGTGGCAATAACTAAACTGTCAAATTATTAGGCGCACTCGCCACATTTTAGTTTTTAGTTCATTTCAATAATTCTTACGAGCTGTCAACGTTCCAAAATAGTTTATGACTTAATTAGGCATGAATATCCACTATATTTGCAAGAGGGGAGCTGCTAATGGCTTAAACGGCAACTTCGTGATTTGGCCAAAGCAATCAAACTTCGAGTTAGGAATGTGTGTGGAAATAACATGTGGAAATACAAATGTGCAGAGCGAATTTCTTGGGAAATTGGGCAGTTAATATTCATATTAAAGTAAGCACAGCTCAATTGAAGACAAGAGAGAACGTTGCAGTCGGACTTAACCGACAGCGAAATACTATGATACCAGATTCAGATTGAGGTAGATATAAGATAGTAACCCTTCCTCGAAGTTTGGCAACTGTTGCTCTTAAATTATGGAAGATATGAGCTTTTCGGGAGTGGGCGTGGGTGAAAAAAGGTAAAGAGAAGTTTCCCAATAATCCTTTCAAGTTTGGTAACTGTAGCTCTTAAATTGCGGGAGATACGGGTTTTTGGGGGCGAAAATCAGCATTTTGGCATAGGTCGAACCTTCAAAATGCCATAACTTCGTCAAAACTCAACGCATTTTCAAAAGTGAGGGCGTTTCAATCATATTTTGACCTCTAGATCAATCGTACATTTAAAATTGAAAACGTAATTTTGGGTCGGAACATAAGTCAAAATTATAGTCCGAAAATCGGCATATGGTCATAAGTCGAACCTTCAAAATGCCACAACTTCGTCAAAACTCAACTCATTTTCAAAAGTGAGGGCGTTTTAATCATATTTTGACCTCTAGATCAATCGTACATTTAAAGTTGAAAACCTAATTTTGGGTCGGAACATAAGTCAAAATTATAGTCCGAAAATCGGCATATTGACATATGGGCATAGGTCGAACCTTCAAAATGCCATAACTTCGTCAAAACTCAACTCATTTTCAAAAGTGAGGGCGTTTTAATCATATTTTGACCTCTAGATCAATCGTACATTTAAAGTTGAAAACGTAATTTTGGGTCGGAACATAAGTCAAAATTATAGTCCGAAAATCGGCATATGGTCATAAGTCGAACCTTCAAAATGCCACAACTTCGTCAAAACTCAACTCATTTTCAAAAGTGAGGGCGTTTTAATCATATTTTGACCTCCAGATCAATCGTACATTTAAAGTTGAAAACGTAATTTTGGGTCGGAACATAAGTCAAAATTATAGTCCGAAAATCGGCATATGGGCATAAGTCGAACCTTCAAAATGCCATAACTTCGTCAAAACTCAACTCATTTTCAAAAGTGAGGGCGTTTTAATCATATTTTGACCTCTAGATCAATCGTACATTTAAAGTTGAAAACGTAATTTTGGGTCGGAACATAAGTCAAAATTATTGTCCGAAAATCGGCATATGGGCATAAGTCGAACCTTCAAAATGCCATAACTTCGTCAAAACTCAACTCATTTTCAAAAGTGAGGGCGTTTTAATCATATTTTGACCTCTAGATCAATCGTACATTTAAAGTTGAAAACCTAATTTTGGGTCGGAACATAAGTCAAAATTATAGTCCGAAAATCGGCATATGGGCATAAGTCGAACCTTCAAAATGCCATAACTTCGTCAAAACTCAACTCATTTTCAAAAGTGAGGGCGTTTTAATCATATTTTGACCTCTAGATCAATCAGAGGAGCTGGTTAAGGAAGAGGCAAGTGAGTTATATATAATCTTAAAACACTTGAATGGGATTCCCGGATTACGTCCATAAAATAAGTTAAACTACTTTAAGCTTTTATCAATCGAGTGCTGTGCTTAAATATGTTTGACTAACTCACACTTTGCTTGCAACTTATTGATGCAGAATAAAAATCTCAATAGAAGCGACTATTGCAAAAAGGAAGAAGAAGGAAAAGAAGTGATGCCAAAGCATGTTGAAGAGTGTGAATTGCCACTCGGTGGCGACACTAATACGTTTAAAGGCATTGCAACAGCTTTGGCCATGGCAACGACAGGCAGGACCTCGGCAAAGGATGCGACATTGCAGTCGACGCCACTTTGATGTGGAAAGGGAAGGGGCAAGTTAAAAGGGGGAAAACGGAATATACAGAGACTGAGGCAGAGACAGGACGAGACTGTGGCCACATGTTGCATCATGTTGTGGCAAGGGACATGCGAGCTTATTAAAAGTAAAGTCGCGTACGTGCGACAAGGAGTCAAGTCAAGGACTCGCCTCGAGGTGTCGCCTCGCATCTGAGTCAAAGGAAAATGGGAAAAAGGCAAACAGCAGCTTGGCTGCAGCACGAAGAGTTTATTAGGACTTCCGCTTGTTTCTGCGCAGGATGTGTGCACAGGATAACCCAGTGACCTTTCATCTAAAGCAGATTTTTATACTCTAATGTCGTTGGTAAACGAGTATATTGGATTTGTGGGGTGACATATCGACAAATCCATAAAAGCCGCATATCTGCCACAATTTTAAAGATACTGTCACCAAACTTGGAAGGTAGCTTTTTTAACCTAAGGCTTCTCCGAGGAAGATGGGCAGATATATTACAAATATGGAAGATGGGTAAGAAACAAATATCTTGGTTTGAGGCAACCAGTTCTATTTTATACAATTTATCTCCCCATTGCAGTGTATTTCGCAGTCGGTTATACCCGACTGGGTTTCATCTACTTACTGTGCGGCGGCGTCAGCGTCAACGCCGAGGACATGCCGGGAAAGGGCAGCGGCGACGGCGGATGCGGTTGTCCATCCTGCGGATTATAGTGGCCCGGCAAACTCATTGGCGACGTGGGCGCGAATTCCTTGCAAAACTCTTTGCCAAAATCCTTGCCAAAGTCCTTGCCGAACTCCTTGCCAAACTCCTTGCTCAGCCGATTCATGCTCTCCTCGAGCCGCTCGTGCGGCGCATGTCCCACGCCCCCATTGTGTCCATGAAACGGAGGCAGACCCATCGGTCCCAGCAGATTACTGGCGAATGCGTTGTGCTCCCGTTGCAGCGCCTGCTCGCGTGTCTCGCGCGGATCACGCTCCCGCTCCCGGTGCATTGCTGCGGCGGCTGCGGCGGCGGCCAGCGACATTTCCATCTGATGCTCCATGTGATGGAAGGGATTCTCACCGACACCAGCAGCGGCGGCAGCAGCGGCAGCAGCAGCGGCCGCAGCATGCATCTGCGCCTCCAGCGCCTCCATGTGGCAGGGTGGACTGTCGCCCGGGCGTAGGCCAGCTGGCGGCGGCGGCGGGGGAAAGGACAACAGGCCGTTGTTGCCATGGGCGCAGCTGTTGGGCGTGGAGCTGGCACTCGGTTTGGCGTTCAATTGCCGAATGTCCTTCAAGGACAACATGATGCGCTGATTGTTGTCCTGCAGCTTGCTGCTGTTGTTGTTGTTGTTGTTGCTCTCGTTGTCGGAGGAGCAATGCGACTCCTTGTCCTTTTTGGTGGTGCACAGATCCTCGGGCCCGTCGCTGGGACAGGGCGACATGGCAGCCGCATTGGCAGCGGCGACTGCCGCCTGACGACGCAACTCGTTCGTCGTGTGTATCAGCTCCTCAATGTCCTGCTCCTCCTCCTCCTCCTCGTCGTCCTCCTGCTCCTCCTCCTCCTCCTGCTCCTCCTCCGGCTCATCCGGATCGTGTTGGTGTCGGTTTTGGCTTTCCGCCCGATCTTGCTGCTGCTCCCGTTCGTCTTCATCCAACTCCTCCTCATCTAGCTCCAGCTGATTGCTGGACGTGATGAGGGGCAGCGGGTGCTCCTCCTCTCCTGCAGCTGCAGCTGCGCCACCCTCCCCCTCCTCCTGCTCCTCCTCCTCGTTGTCGAGGATCTCCTGCGACTGCTGCTCAACCTGTTCCATTGCCTCGTCCTCATTTCGCTTATCACTTGTGTCCTGCTCCTGCTCCTGCTCCTCCTTGATCACAGTTTGCAGTGGCAACGTTTCCGGGCACGTCTCCGGCTTGCTCAGCGCAAAGTCATCGCCGGAACGTCGCCGCGGACGCGCCTGCTTGCGTCTCGGCATGGGTGAGCCACTGCCCAGCTCCTGATCACTTTCCGGCTCACGCTCGCTGTCCTGCTCGCGCTTACGGCGTAAGCTGAGCGCCATCGGCGCATGGCCAGCACCAGCGAAAAGACGGGTCGGCATTATCAACTTGCCCGTGGAGGGTCTCATCACCATCGACGGCGAGTCATCCTCAAAGCTGGCCGCCAGCAGCGATGCATCCAGCAGATTGAAGTCATCCGGAGAAGCAGCCGGTGTTGGTGTGTGTTCCGGTACCGAACTCTCCACTAAACCGCGCACCTGCAGCGACTCCCCCGCCTGGATGAGTGTCTGCAGGCGCTGCTGGGGCACACTGATCTCGCCCCGGTACATAAAGTCCACAATTGCCTGGACGACCCAGCCGCGAAAGTCCTTTAGGACGATGACGGGATGTTTGCACGGCGTCTCGGCAAAGACGCGCTGAAAGAAGGGGGAGCAGGCGGACAGGACCATCTTGTGGGCCCTTATCGAGGTCTCGGCACAGACGAGAGTCACATCCACGAGGGTCTTGGTCTGAAGCAGTGCGTCGAAGGCGCGCAGGATGTGGTTCTGATGATTGTTCCAGCGGAGGCTGTAATGATCCTGCGCGGGTTGAGCACTGAGCGCTGTTGCAGACGTGGCAGGTGTGGCAGGTGGCGTTGCAACTGTTGCACATGTTGTTGTTTCGGCTGCAGCTGTTGTTGTTGCCGTCGCAGCAGCAGGTGCCACTGTTATTGTTGTTGCAGCATCAGCAGCAGCAGCAACTGTTGTTGTTGTTGCTGTTGCCGTTGCAGTTTGGCTCATGTTCAGCGGCAGCGCTGGTGGCGTGGGCGGCGTTGTGGGCGGTGTGGCATGGGCGTGGGTGCCGTGCAGCGACTGCGACGCAGGCAGCAGAGGCAGCGGCAAATGTTGCAACTGTTGCTGCTGCAACTGCTGCTGTTGTTGCTGCTGCTGATGCGTATGCAGATGATGATGATGTGGATGAGGATGGGGAAGAGGAAGGGGATGTGGATGATGCAGATCGATTCCCAGGCCAGTTGTTGTTGCCATTGCTGTTGGCGGCTTCGCTAGAAGCGGCAGCGGCAGCGCTGGCGCCACCTGGCGGCCGTAATCGTTCATGTGCAGCGCCAGCGACGGCAGCGACGTCAATTTGCAGCGTTTTATCAGCTCCTCGGCGTCCTTTAACATGCCCCGCCAAAAGTCACGTGTCGCAACTCAAACTTGCTGCAAGCAACTCGAGCTCTGCAAAGAGAGGGGTAAGCAGATTGGTAGAGGGGGGTTAGCGAAGGTCACAAGGCGAATGAGCAAAAGCTTAAGCCTAATGCGCTGCATAATGTATTCTGATTCTGTTTCAGTTTCGGTTTATACACTCAGCAAAAAAAAAGTGCTATTTAAAAATCATAAATGTACTACTTATTTCTGCATTTGAAGTAATTTTTCTAAAAACATGTTTTTATTTATATTTTTAAAACACTTGTTAGAAATATATTTATCAGTAATATAAAATATTATTAAAATATAAAAAGCGTTTTCCTAATTTTCAGTTTCAGTTTCTACACTCAAAAATAAAAAGCTATTTTTTTGTCAGTAAATCTTATGGCTTATTTTATTTTAATTTAAATAGTATTTATAAGACTATGGATTTTTTATTTCTTCTTGTTATACCGCTATTACAGAAAATATTAGAAAAATAGACTTTCTTATTGTAAGAAATTTTTGTTCGAATACTCCGAAAATATTTCTAAGATCCAGTGAAATTTTCCAGTATTCAGGTTTAATCCAGTATTTTCTAAATCTGAGTGCCTTTTATTTATATATTTTTTTCAGTGTACTCTTGACATATGATATGTATGCGTTGCTGCTCGCTTCGTGTATGTGTTGTGATAATATGTTAATGAGTCGCGGCATATATCATCTCAGAGATGAGAAGCCGTATGCTCCCATACCTCACCCTATGAAAAACACATTTTTGGGAAAATCCCAAGCACAACAAAAAGCCAGAAAACAATGCAAAAGCTAAATAACAACAATAAGCAGAAGAATAATAATAAGAAGAAGCAGACGGGGGCAGAGCACATGAAGCAATCAGAGACATGGGCTACGTGTCGTGTCGCGTATCCTTGAGGATATCACATGCAGATGTGTGATGTGTGATAATGGCTCACTCGTCTGCCCC
This sequence comes from Drosophila mimica, assembly GCA_037043585.1. NCBI lineage: Eukaryota > Metazoa > Arthropoda > Insecta > Diptera > Drosophilidae > Drosophila > Drosophila mimica. The sequence continues at coordinate 538,945 of JBAMBE010001197.1, forward strand.
CATCCCCCTCCCCTATCAGCTACCCCCTCCCTTAGAGTCAGACTGCCTACCTGCCTGGCTGGTTGCCTGCAGCTTTGTCTATCTGTCGACTGTGTTTATGTTTATCTACGGCTCACACACACACGCACACACTAACACACACATATGCGAACAGTGGCACAAAAATTAAAATATAAATTGAGCATATTTCTCTTAATATCATTTTCATGGTGCATCATTCCAACAGGTCATAAATGACAAGAGTCATAATGGGTACTTTGAGAATGGATGGAAAAATTATGAAATTTCAAATTAAGTTATCAATGGTAGAAGTAGAGCTTATATACTTAAAATTAATTTAATATATATTATGTTAAAAAGTTTCTCATTTTCCAGTTATTAATTTAAATCTGTTTGTTGCTGATTTGATTTCGATTTGGTTTGACAACCACTGTGCCGCAGCTGAGCTTCTTTTTTTCATACGCATCTTGGTGCGTGGCATCTAATTAATTCAGCAACTGTCTGGCGTGGCGTGCCCCTCACACACACCTCTCTCCCTGCCTCTCACCCCCTCTTTGTTGCACGCTGCGTGTGTGAATTTAAAAAGTAGTCGGCAGCTGCCTTAAAGCACCTCACGTCAATCCCAATCCCAATCCCAATCTGAATCCCGACTCATCTGCATTGCTTGGCTGCAAAATTAAAAAACTTTACTTTGCTGCCCCGGCGAAAATAAACATTTTTATTTGCCGTTTACCGTTAGTTGATGCGTGCTGAAACCGCAGCGTCTCTCGAGCGGTTAAGCGGTTGCAAGAAGCTTCTTCCTTTCCTTGCCCCAAAGAAACCGCATATTAACACATGCTGCCGCTGGGGCACCTGCAACACAGGACGAGACACCCACGCCTGAATGCAACAATGTGCAATTAGCAGGCAGCAACAGCAGCAGCTTCTTCGTGCGGCATCTGCTTTTTTTTGTGGCTTGCAACTCATTTGCGGTGCCTCGACAACTGTGGCAACTGAGGCAACATTTTTATTTATTTACTCGCGTATTTTACTTTCAAGCGCCGCTAAAAGCGACACAGTTCAGAAAACAGTTAATGTCAGAGAGAGAGGAGAGAGAAAGAAAGAGAGAGAGAGAGAGAGAATCAGAAGTAGAGATAGTAGAGTAGTCGAGTTTTTAATTAATGTCGCAGTAAGTCAGTCAGACTTCCATTCGAATTTAAGACGGTCCAACAAAATTGAAGCAGTTCTCAGTTTGTCACACAGCTAAAACTTAACTTGAGATTTGAATTATTTAAAAAATTTAAATTTATTGAGCTTTCAAATTATAACTTATAACTTAATAAAAAATAATTTATTGTTTTAGTGAAATATTTTAACTGCAAAATTGTCGATATTTAAGTCGATTTTCCTATATATATTTAGAATGTAAAATGAATTAATTCTTAAGGGGTTGCACCATGAAAAAGGAACTATCCAAACTAATGATCAGTTGCATCACTCTATAAGGTGTTTCAGTATGAATTAGACACAATCCCGACTATTAATCAAACTATCCAGTCTTAAAGTTTTTGATTCCACCCTCAAAAATTCTGACGAATTCTGCAAGGGGTTGGAATTAGTTGCACCCTAAAGGGTAAAGCTTAGGTGAGCGTTCTCCGAAATTATCCCTATAAACCTTTTTATATTTTTTATTTATTCTTCATTTATTTATTTTTATTGGTTATTATTTTAATGTAAATTAAAAGCCGTACATAAATTATAGAAAAGGGTTTAAGAATGCAATTCAAATTTAAATCAGTTTTTTCCTCCGAAATTACCTGTATAAACACTTATATATTTTTATTTATTTATTTACTTATTTATATTGGTAAATTACTATAATTACTTTGTATGCAGTTTTTATTCCATTCAATAATTCAGATCATCTTTAGCCTTTCTACGTACCATTCAAATTAATTTAGTCTCGCCTTCTGATCGTGTATTCCTTCTAATTGTGGAGAGTTTCTTTCCCAATACTTTTTCACTTGGTTAGGTTGTTGTTGGTGTTCTCAATATTGACACGGTTCTTAGCACCCGCATCCATTTCTCATGGTTGAAAACTGTAAACACAAGCCGCAAGTTGAAATTAGAGATATTTGCGTATTATTTAAATTATGCTCTGCTCCACATGTGTTTCTATTATAATCGATCGATTGTTCAGGTGTGTGCTTTCAAATATCAAAGATCACAAACACACGCGATTTTTGTTTTTTTTTTTCTGTTCTTTTATTATTTGTATTATTATTTGCTTAATTCGAGTAACACGTTCTGGTTTTTGGTGAGAGTAGAGAACACAAGAAACTAACGCTTCGAAGGTTTGCCGCAAACTGAAATGCTTCACATGTGAATATTGATATGCATGTGGCACAAACAAATCTCACCCTCAAATGGCAACATACACTCACACACACACACACACCCATATATCTGTTAGTTTTGTGGGCAGGATCAGCAGCACTCGCTCTCGATCTTTTGCTCTCGACATGCCGCAAAATTTCCATCTTACTGCAGGTGATAATCAGGTGTGTGTGCGCGTGTGTGTTGACTGTGGAACAACAAATATAGAAACACGCAAGTAAATAAACACTGGGCAGGTAAGCGGACAAACAGACATACTGACAAAAGATGCGAAGCCGGCACAGGTCCTGTCGGCAGGACAGGTATTTACTACTATTAAATGGCCGCTGACAGCTCAATTTGTCGGCCCATTTACTGTTGGTCATAAACCAAGAAAAAAAATAAACACACACACGCACACCGTGTGTGCATTTTGTGTGTGTTTGTTGTGCATTCGATCCTTCAATTTGGTTAGCAAATTTCACAGAATTGTTTGGGTTGTTTCGTTTGAAAAATCCACGATTTATGATAGGCGCGACAAGCAAAACACAATTTCAATTTCAATTTCTGTTTATTTTCGTTTAGTAAATCCATTTATTATGCGAACGGAATTAATTTAATTATTTATTAGTTTTGTTGGTTGTCCTTAAGTTATTTCATTTGATATTCAATTTAAGTGCAGCGATTTTAAATTAAGAGACGACTCATTGATACTTAAGTATAATTTTCTGCTTGATCTCTTTATAAGTAGAATTTTCATTTTATAATTTAAAAAATTATCCACAAAAGAAACTTAATTTGAAAACTGTCATCGTGATTCAATCAGCTTTGGCAAACTTACAAATTATATTTTGAAGTTCTTTTGATTGACAAAAATATTTTTTTAGCTTTAGCACTTAAATTTCGGTTTTAATTTTGTCAATGTTATAGTTTTAAGCTCTATTAAAATCCGTTTCAATTATTATTTATTTAAAGTTGTTTTTGATAATTTTTCACTAAGCATCTTCACATTTTTTTACCATTTAAATTGACTCGAAAACTGCTTCAAGAATGGTTTGAATTTGTTGTGAGTCGCGTTTAGTTCTATTCTATACTATTATATTATATTTTAGAAACACGTCCATCTTCGCACAGGGCACACAGACAACTGTCTACGGTAAAAATGTCTTCATTCACATTTTTTGCCATTCACATGTGAGCGCACTGAATTTTATCACATACTTTCTTTCCTCGAAAAAAGAGTTAGATTTGTTTTTTCTTTTTCTTTTGAGTTCGTAACGGTAACGCCTCGTTCGTGCCAGTGTGCGAGCGAGTGTGTGTGCGAATGTGTGTGAGCGAGCGAGCGAGTGTGTGTGAGTGTATGTGAATATCCTGCGGTCGCGTGTATGTTTCGAACCGTTCAAACGTCACGAAGCGACTAATTCAAATGATGTCGGCCCGAAAAAACAGATATGCGAAGCAGCAAGCGACGACTGCGACGCAGACGTCGACGATAGCAGCAGCAGCAGCAGCACACACGCGACTACACCCCCACCAAGCCACCGCCTCCCCGCTCCGCTACGCCCACGTGCGCGCACACGTATGAGCCAAAGGCGAAGGCAACAACAAACAACAACAACAAAACAACAAACAGCAGCAGCAGCAGCAGTAGCAGAAGCACATGAGGATGCTTTCCCAGCTCGCCGACGCACGAGTAACGCTAACGGTAAAAACGACGACGACGACGATGACGCTGGCAGCGATGCTTTTTACTCCTTCGTCATATAAAATATCACAACAGCAACAACAACAACACGCAGCAGCAGCAGCCGTCGACGTCCTCGCACGTCAAAAAAAAACAATTTATTATATGTATATCGCATGCATGTGTATATGTGTGTGTGTGTGTGTGTGTGTGTGTGTACATTTGCATACACATGCGTAGCAGGCGAGCGAGCACACGAACCCAGCACGAACACACACGAAGCCGAAACGCAAAAAAAGAGCGACACGAAAGAGCGACGCACCCACTCACACACATACAGACACACATACACACATGTGGAGCTTTGAACGGCGCTCGTAAAGAGTAATAGCCACCACCAGGAGCAACAACAACAACAGCAATAGCAACAACAACAAAAACAACCACAACCAAGACACCCACCCCCGGGTACATTGGTACATTGAAGTCGCCTCGTTGGCTCACATGGAGTTTACACTCATACACACACACACACACACACAGCGCACAGTTGTCACACGTTGGCAGCGACGTCGGCGCCAACATTTTTCATAAAAAAAGGGGCGCCAGCAGCGATGCCGACGTCAACGTCGACATATCCTTTTTGGCCAGCTTATGGAAAACGAAAAAGCGAGTTGGGTTTTTGCTTTCCAGTGTGAGTGAGTGAGTGAGAGCGAGAGAGAGCGAGTGAGCAATATATGTATGTGTGTGTGTGTGTGTGTAACGTACGTGGCGCTCTGTGTCTCTGTCTGTCTGCCTGTCTGTCTCACATGCAAAGCTTTTGCTTTTGCTTTTGCTTCCACACACACAACTCTTCTGCTCGCAACTGTCGACTGAGACTGCGACGCTGACTGCGACTTCGACTGCACTTACTGCTGCTGCTGTTGTTGTTGTTGCTGTTAATGTTATTGTTATTGGCAAAGCTTTTCCAGCTGCTGTTGCTGTAGCTGTTGCTGTTGCTGTTGCTGTCTCTGTTGCTATTGCTATCTCTGTCGCATGTGCTCGCCTTTTTTAGTATGTTATCTATTCGTTTGCATGCGTTTTACTTTTACATAAGCGCCACAGTTGGCGCAGGACTCCCAACAGGGATAGGAGAGACACACAGCGAGAAAAAAGAGGAAAATCATATACACAACATATTACACTCACACACACACACATACACTCGCTCTGGCATGTGTGTGCGAAAGAGAAATGCGAAAATAAAAAAATACAACGAACGACGGTCGGAAAATCAACCCCTAACCACGCTGCTGATTTTGACCAGAAAAAAAAACGAAAAGAAAAACTCGGTGGAAAATGACAAACCTTGCATACACATCTGAGGGGAGGGTTACCATATGTGTGTGTGTGTGTGTGTGTGTGTGTGTGTGGGACATATGAGCACTTTTTGCAACATTTCGATTTGTTGGCGCATTCTCTCTCACGCACACACAAGCAGATACACACACATATATAGGGTATATACATATGGTTACATACGCCCACATATGTGCATGGGCGGATTAGCAGAGGGTATCAGATTGGTCGACGAAACAATGCGGATGGGAAGGAATGGAATGGGCTGGGATGAGAGAGCCTCGCATGAGAACTTTAAGGGACGTCCCTTACACATACATACATATATATGTATACACATATGTATAAGTGGATATGTGAATATGAAGAATATATAATGTATGAAAAGTCGAACAGGAAAATGCAAATAAGTTAATAAATAAATATTAATTTAAAAATAATAATATACAAATACTGATGCCTTTTCTACATACATATATCAAAAACAAATAAAATACATCATTTCTGCACCCATTTTGTCGGCATTTAGCCGATTTTTATCTACGTCCTTCTAATTGCATCTACTTCTTTCTCTCCGTGCGGCTTTTTCTTCTTTTATCAGTGAGTCCGGTGATTTTTCGCATTTTCATTTCGCGTCTCTGCTTCATTTGCATTTTATGATTTGTTTGCCTGCTCCGCTTGCTGCTTGCTGTGCTTGCTTCGCTTTCCTTTGTTTTTCACGTTTGTCGCCATAAATTTTAATTGTTTTTCTTCGATTTTTATTTTGCGGCATTCTTTTCGGTGCCAGCTTGCTCAAAACGTGGCGCCTAAAGAAACCTGGGGGGGGGGTGGGGCAGGGGAGGGGGCAGCACCCGGTCGCACCTTTTATTGTTGGTGTCTGAGACGAAACTGGAACTGGGTCTGAACTAGAGCTGGAACTGAACTTGCTCTTGGATAGCAAATAATGAAACTTTTGTTCTCGCCCTGTTATTTTATTTTTATTATTGTTATTTTTGCCTTTCCTTTTCTCTATTCTTGGGCATTTTACATTTTGTCAAAAGTTTTGCGCTTGGATTTAATAACTTGGATTTATGTTTAAGTTTATTTTGTCCCTTCGCCTAATTGAAATAAATCGAATTTCAGTATTTTCTTTGCTGATAAGAAATGCAAATTGCATCACTAGTTCTCCAGGAGATGGAGACGAGACAACGGCTAAGGTCCTCTTGACTTAGGAAATGCTCTTTCAGACTTTCGCAAGAAATGCAAATTCAATTTGTGCAGGAAATTGAGACAAACAGGGATAGAGAATTTCTCGTCTTTTCTTCTCGTATACCCCTGCTAATTTCCCTTTATCCAAAAATTCACTCTTTTCGCGAATATCGAATAAATAAATCAATTTTCAAAAGAAATAGATAATATTACTAACATTATATATAATATTACTCTAATTCCACATTTTAAAATGATGCACATAAAGTTAACCATAATCTAGAAATGCCCTGAAGCACTTTAATAAGTTAGCTGAATTCTTTTTACTAATTTTTACAAAATATATCTCAAGTGAACTCAAACGTTAACATAAACTTTGCAGTTACTTGCGACTTGCCACAAGTCTCGAATTTCAATTAACGTTTGTGCCCCATGCGGAAACTGCGCCAAATCCTTGCACAACTCACTCGGTTGCACTAATCCTGCAAAATTCGAATGATCTGTTTCATATGGCGTATATATATTGTTATCCAGGCAGCAGGACTCTTTTTCTCAAAGCAATCCAGGATCATCAAACAGCAAAAAAGGGGAAAAAACTGCACGCATGCGCGCCTTGATTATGCAAATGAGGAGCGGTCCCCTCACCCCTCACCCCACACACACCTCACCCCCTCCCCTACACCCGCCCTGGCAGCGTGTTGTGTTTCAGATGCAAATCAGTTTGGAGACAAAGGTTTTTCGCCGAGTGTATAGATTTACGCATTTTTTATTTACACCTTTCAACAATGAAGAAGAATTTCAGTTTCCATTTCAGTTTCTGATTCAGTTTTCAGCTGGGGTGGCTGGCTGCACTTCCTTTATGGCCAAATTATGCAAATGTTGTTCAACCAAATGCAACTGTTTTCGAAGCGAACTGTTTGTTGTTGTTGTTGCATGCAACGCGTGGCAGGCAGGCAGGCAGCAAGCTGCCGCAAATAATGTCTGCTCTCGACAGCGGCTGCTGTGTTTCTGTGCGTGTTTTTTTGCTCGGACTGGCGTGCCTGGAAAATGCGCATGGAAAACTCACAGCAAACACACATACACACACTTTCCCCTTGCACACACGTGCGCATGTCCCGTGCCCTGGACCAGAGACCAGAGACCAGAAACCATATCCTGGGCGCATCCACTTTGCTCCATTTTTTTCCTCTGCTCTTTTTGTTTTTTTTTTTTTTTGTTGTTTTGGGTTTTTCTCAATTTTCCACGCTCGCGAAAATGAGCGCGTCTGAGGGATTGGGTGTTTTGGGAAATGGGCATTGAAGCTACCCCTCTCTCTCGCTCTGTCTCTCTCCCATTCTCTCCCACTCTCTCTCTCCCACGCTGTCTTTAACTCTTCGGTTAGCATTTGAAATGTTTCTTATGTATGTTTGTACAGATATAGAGAGAGAGAGAGGGGGTGGGGAGATGGGGGATGGAGTGGGGATGGGGTTGGGGGTTCCTTTTGTAGGTGCGCCTGTCCATGATGAAGGGTTTCTGCTTCGGGTGCTTGACTTGCCAGAGATAATTATGAAATGCATGAAATGCTCTATGTATGAGTTATATGTACATATATACAAACGAAAGGCGGGGAAGGGTTGTCTAAGTGGGGAGGGGGTTGGAGTGGGGCAGAGGCTTTGGGGCTGCAGCGGCGCCGCCATTAATGGCCAGCATTTACTAATTAAGAGCTCACAAGTTACCCGGCTAAGCGTGCTGAAGAGCTACTATCTTGTCTCGCTCCCCCTTCCCTTCCCCGTTCCCAGCTCATCTTGCATCTTGTTGCAAGCGCTCTTGAGCGTTGGGTGTAATTGGGGCACGGGGCAGGTGGCAGGTGGCAGGGGCTGTGTTTCGTTAGTAATGCATGCTAACGAGATATCAGGTGGCTCTATGCAAATAATGTGGCTTTGAATTTCGCCTGAAGCCTCAGTCTTTTCGAATAACCCTTTAAAATTAGTAGGCGTTCAACTTTATTCGTAATTAATAGGAAAATTCAAGTTAAGAAGAGCCATGTTATCAAGATGGTAAGCTAAAACCTGAACGTTGCCAGGCAACAGCTAAATTTAGCACCTATTAAGTTAATTAGTATTTAATTACAAACCAAAAGGAAAATAATTAAATTGTATATTCGTAATTATTCATAATTCATAATTAAAATAAGAAATATTCTTAATCACCTCAACTATTTCATGTATTCCGCATTTCAATTTTCCACATACATATTTTGACATCAATTGCTTCAAATTCTATATAAATACATATTGCTTTTTAAATATTTACACTTCATCAATGGCTGCCAATTGTTTGCAAAAGGCCTTGCCTAAAGTCAAATGGAACAAAATTAAAGCGCAACATTTTAAACAATTACAAAAGAGTGAACAAAAAAATCTCACAGCTTCTCAGACACCCCTCCTCTGGAGGCTGCTACCCCGCTAAAGTCTGGCCAAAAGTTGACAAGGCGTAGACAGCGCAAAAGCACAAAAAATATGTCCATTAAAAAAAAAACAAAAGAAAGAAAAATGCAAAAGGAAAACGCCACAAAAACAAGGCTAAAAAGCGAGCTGGCCAGCATGAAAATTAATAAAAAAAAAGAAAGAAGAAAATCAATGTGCTACAAGTGTAAATAGAACTTGACCACCAGCAGCGAGAACAAGAAGAAGAAGCAGCCGGTTCGGGCCAGGCCCAGAAGCGGCCCGCGAGAATGGCCGGCGACGTCCAGCTGAGGAACAGGCGCACAGAAAACAGCAGCAGCAGGTTGCCAAAGCAAAAAGCCAAAGCAAAGCAGACGACGATGAGGCGGCCAAGAAAAAAAAAGAAAAAAACAGAAAAAAACAGAAAAAAGCAAACAAAATATAAGCAAAGGAAAAATGGGAGAAAAAGCGGTGAGAGCGAGAATGAAAACGCTGAAAAAATTAAATATGATTAAAAGAAAATAAAAAAGGAACAAGAAAAGCGGTGGAAAAAGAATGAAACGCGAACAGCGCGAAGAAAATTTAAATAAAAAAAGAAAAGAAAAAAGTTTGTGGCACATGGAACAGAAGCGGACAACGGGGGCAGCGGGAGCAACGAGTCACAGCCAGCAAGTCAAAAGCAACAAGCGCAATGGGGTGGCAACAGATGAGGCATAGGAGTAGGGGGTGGGGGAGGGAGCAGGGGTTGCAGCCAGGCGCTAAGATGATGCAACGCAGGCACGTAGAGGCAGGCACCAGGCACAATCAGACTGGGGCACAACTAGCTCCTCCAAGGAGCACAAGGAGCAGCGGCAAAAAAAAGCGATGACAAGAACAAGAACAAGAACTTTTGGACGGCAGAAAGTAGAGAGAGAGAGAGAGAGAGAGGAGTAGGGGCTTGGGTCTGGGGGTTTTGGGGTTGGTCCACGTCCAAGTGGACACAGGACTTTTTATTCCCTTTTTGTTTTTAGACGGACTTGGCGACAGAACAGAGCAGTCCGTGAGCAGGCTCAAAACGGAACGGTAACATTAACAGGCACATGCATAACAAATAACAGCAACTCAAGTGCAGAGGAAGGGGAGGGAGCGGGATGAGGACGAGTGAGCGGAGGGAAGTGGGGAGTAGGGAGTAACGGCGACAGCCATCAACGCCATTTTCATTTTGCAACTGTTGACAGGAGGCGACCAGCGAACGCAGATCCCAGAGAGACCTGAGGTCCTGTGGCCTGGACAACAAATACACTCAGAAAAAAATTTTAGACATTCTCCAAGAGTAACTCACCCCATTATTCAAAAAGCATATTTATAAAATAGAAAGTTTGTAGCTTTTCAAAAACCATGTTCATTTTAGGATAGAATTTTCTAAAATTTAGAAAAATATGTTTAAATTAAAGGGGATTATTTTCTAACAGAGAAGAATTCTTTTTTGTTACTTATATTATTATTATTAATAAACATTGGTAATTTAAGAGTTAATATAAATGTCTACAGCATATAGTTATTGGACTTCATACAACTTTAAGTAGACAGCAGCGAATATATCCCAGAGAGAGCCGAGAGAACTGAGAGATCAAAATTCATTACTATTTTTTGATCTCAGAAAAAATTTTATTTTGGAATCGGTGTTTGCAAATCTACTTTTATAAAATGCAAAAAAAAAAAAAAAAAAATAGGAAAGACGCAATTGTTCTTTTGAAATTGTCGAATTAGAGCAAGCTTTCCTAATTTGAAGAAAAATGTTTTATTGAACTTATTAAATTATTTTTAAAAAGAAGAAAAACTTTCTAATTTGTAGGTAACTTTTCCGAGTGTGCAAATGGAGAAAGCAAGCTGAAGGCTCAAATTGAAAATGACAAAAACAGCAGCAAGAAACGGCAAATGTCCTCTTCTGGCCAGGACACGCTAATTGTATAAAGTGCACAGGCGACAAAATGGCATTGGGGAGCAGAGAGAAGAGAAGAGCAGTGAAGAGAGGAGAAGAGCTGCCTAACAACAAGTGCTTAAAACTATCCATGTAAGCAGCAGCCGAGATAATCCAGTTACAGATTCGATTAGGTAACAGTTTGTAATTAGTTTGACGGCAATTTGTAAAACACAAATCAAATAGTAACTTGGCTAAGTTGATCTTGGAAGCACCGTAAAATTAGATTGCTTTAAGTGTGATAATTTAATCAGACTTCGTTTTTTATTTGTGACTATAAAAATGGTTCAAAATGTATAATGGAGTCGTGCATAACAAAAGCAGGCAAAGGAGATATTTCTGATCATTGATCATTTAACACATATATATTTCTGATCTACATTAACTATCGAGTCGGTTCAGCCAGGTCCTCGTCTGCATATAAATATATTCATCCAAGTCTCTCTCTCCTTTGGTCAACCTGGTTGAAACTTTTTGTTACAGGCAGCGCATATATTGAAAATAGCCGGTTCGGATTTCTATATCGGACTATATCGGACTTCTATGTTATATAGATTTATTGTACGAATCTTCATTTGTAATGAGTTATCCTACCAATCTCATCAGATGTGCTTCTTATTATGTTTATAAAATATCTGCAAGAAATCTTTAACAGCAGTCCTCTATATCATAAAGTTTTATTATTAGTTTATTCTGATAGTTAGAAAGGATGTGTAACTTTAGAGGTGCCTAAGTTAAACTTTCTTATTTGTCTTTGAGTGTATTTTGAACTAGTCAATTTCAATAGGCCGTATTATTGACCTTTTAGATACCATAAAAAAGCTTGATTCGTTGAAATGCAAAATTCGAATAGCTTATTAATCTTTGGGGAGCTACCTGCTCGCTAACCTTTCTCACTTGTCTGGGCAGACCTCAGTGGAGGGGTTGCCGGGTAAATAATTGACCCTCAATAAGCGGCACTTGAGGGTTAGATCAAAGGAGTCTGCCACAAACGTGCAAGTTGCACAGCGGCAACTGCCAGTGGCAGGACATTGACACAAAATGCGTGGACTGAGCAGCTCATTAATGAAGATAGACAGACGGACAGACAGACAGACAGACAGACACACAGACAGACACACAGACAGACACACAGACGACAATGGGGCAATAAAAATAAGAATAAAAAGAAAGACAAGAAAAAAGTGTCTAAGAAAGCAGCTAATAAGAAGTAGCATAAAAGTCGAATGTCTTCAGCCAAAGGCATTAATTGCAATGAGCGCAAAGGGAAAATGGGAAAGCCAAAAAGAGGGGGAAATGGGGGAATGCCAAGTTGGGGACACATTTGCTTAGACTGAACACAGCAACCACCACGAACAGCGGAACTTGGCAGTGGAATGGCAGTCAAGCCAAAATGTCCACATGTCTACCCAAAACCAAAACCAATTCCCCCAAAAGTTATTTGTTTTTTGTTTGTTACTTAAAAAACGCTGCTATTGTCTTTTGAGCTCAAATTACAACTTAAGGCAAGAAAAAGGAAAAGGAAAAGTAAACGGAAACGGACCTGAGACAGCCCATCGCCCATCGCCAGTCGCCTGTCAGAGGTGGCCATGCCAACGGGAATTTCGTTGACGTCGTCCAGGGATAATAGAGGATAACAGGACAGCAGCCTGCACAGCGCCAAGTGGACGTAGAAAAATGAATGGCAAAAATGCTTTGGCAACAATATTAATGAATAAACTGTAAGCAAAAAAGGACGTGGAGCAAGGAGCATTCCATTCCATTCCGTTCCATTCCAGTTTTGGGTATGCCAACTGTCTGCTCGACTTGGCATTCCTAAAGCTTACAAGATTCCAGCTCATACAGCTCATAGAGTAGAGGTATTCCCTCTCATATTGCTCGTAATGAAAGGCGGACAGAGAGTAATTGCAATTCCTGCTATGAAGACATGCACAACGAATGGCTCAAAGCTGACTAGCTGATATTTATTTTGGTCTAAAGACAGGGACTGAGTTGGGGCTGCAATCTCAAAGAGGGATAGGATAACAAGCAAGCAGAGATCCAAACTGACATGTCACATAGAGAGAAAGAGAAGGAGAAGAGGAGAGTCTCGGCTGCTACTCCTTGATGAAGGATAATCTAATTAGACGGATGCATTTTAAGCAACGATTTTCATAGGAAAACTAAAAACTTAGTTTTGGCTAAAGCTGTCCTAGAATTATATTGGGATAGGTTAATTAGATTTCACTAATCCTGAAGTATTTTTTGCCTTATTAAGTTTTCATTTTCCGAATGAAAATTATTGCTGAAAATGCTCCGAACATATTTATAAAGCTGCTTTATCCTTGTTAACTTTTGCAATAAATAAGTTATTGATAAGTATGTAAGATATATATATGGATCCATCAAACCTATTCTAGTGTTCCATATTTAGCTTTCATATTTGATTTCTTTCTTGTGAAGATACTTTAGCTTAATATATTTAATAGATCACAATTATAGCATATACTTTAAAACATAGCAATAGTAACAAATCCTTTATCTCTTATCTACTCAATTATAAATATATAAATTTTTGTCTTACATATAACTCTGTCTATCTTTCAAATCTAGTAAATGTTATCTTACTTTCGCATATAACCAACTGTCTTACTGTCTTCGCACCCCCCTCAGACCGACCCACACCCTTTTCCCTCCTCCTCCCTCTCCTCCACCTTTTGCTTTCGCCATTATCAGTCGACTAATGGACTGCAGAGAAAACAAACTTCCTGTGCCGACCAAATAATGTGGCTCCAAGTCCAGCTAACTGACACACAGCTACACACACACACACACACACACACCCATGTACAACTCATTATAATTCGACGAACGTTTGTCCGTCTGTCCGTCCGTCCCCATGGCGAAAAGTGAAAGTCCTGAAAAGTGCCTACAACAAGAACAAGAACAAGAACCTAAAAATGCGCGCATGTTTTAAGTTGCTTCGAGTTTAAGTTGAAGTCTTGTCTCTTGGTCCAGCAGGGAATTGGCCAGAACCCCTCCCCATCCCCCTTAACTCCTGACCCCCTCTCACCTCTGCCGTTCCCCTTCCTTCCCCCTCCCCAGGAGCCCGTCCGCCAATACAATTGCCAGGCACCACAAGTGCTTTGTATGTGCCCCAAAAAAAGGAGGCGAGAGGCAAGTTGAAAACTGTGTGTGCGTGTGTGGGTGTGTGTGTGTGTGTGTGTGTGAGTGCTTTTCCCTAACTCTGCACAACGCATTTTCCTACACATTTTTCCAAGCATTTATTGCTGCGCACTCGCACACATACACACCCACTCACCCACACACACACACACACACTCGCACACCCCTTCCCTCTCTCTTTCTCTCTCTCTCTATCTGTGTTGTTTTGTCGTCTTTGTCTGTCCTCTTCCATCTATCTCTTTCGCGCGTGTGTGCAAAAGTTTTTCCACGAGTTGTTGTTGATTTTCTGTGTGTTTTTTTTTGCTTGTTGTTTCGACTCCTGCTTGTTTTTCACCCACGCGAAAACTTTGTCGTTGCTGTTGCTGCAGACTTTTCCGAGCTTTATATATACACGTAAATATTTACGTAAGTATGTGTGCGGGTGTGTGAGTGTGTGCGAGTGTGTGTGTTATATACCAAGTCAGCTCATATAAGAGTTATGCGCGCATTCATACGTTCCCTTCTCCCTCCCCAACGAGGGAGCCTCGCTTTTCAAGCGCTTCCCATTCGCCTTACAACAAACCAAAAAAAAGGAAAGGAAGAAGAAGAAAAACACACACACCCAGTCGTTGTTTGGCATGTCATTGTCTATGTACACACACCCACACACACCCACACACACACACACAGACCTAAGCACACACATTTGTGCACGTGGAGTGCTGCCAACTCGGGGCGTATACGCAACGTGGCTAACACAGAAGTAGTTAACAGCAACACTATTTATATTTATACATGAGGATGTGAGTGTGTGTGTGTGTGGGTGTGTGAATGTGTGTGCGTGTACTTTAAGGTGTCACCTTGGACGGGTTGTTGTTAGTTTGAAATGATAAACACATATTTCTCAACTTAAAGACACGAAAACGTGCTTTGATCTATTTTTAAGAGATATGGTAAATGAATAAGTGTAGGAAATTAAAGTCTTCGCTATAAGACTTATGATATATAAAAAATATAAGAGAGATAAGAAAAACTTCAATTATAAGACTTTTGGTAAATTACTCAATCTGAGAAATTATAAAAATAAATCCCTAATAATAAAAGACTTCATAAATTTAAGTTTTTTATAAATTATTATGTATGCAACAGACAGAGCATAGCATAAAGTATAAAATAGCTTATGAAATTAAAAAGCCAATGTATTTCAGACTAACATATATTAATGACAATATATTATAGATTTGACCATTATCATCCACATAACATTCAAGTTATCCAACATTATCAGCACATGTTCTATTCCTAACCAACTAGCGATCCACAGAAACAGTTTTGAACCTTTGCAAGGCATAATAATCTAATGATTCCAGATCTGTTTCCAAATCCTACAGTATATATAATCTAGCAACATACAGTTGCTCTATATATTGATATTTAATAGAATCTATCAAATCTAGCTTTCAAATTTTGTCAGATTTAATAAGTTGTGTTTAAAACATATATTTTCCTTGTTGTTCTCAAATTCTATACTATTCCTATAATATCTGTGACTACAATACACAATTGCTCATCTATATATATATATATATATATATATATTAAGCAGCGTAGTTCCGTCCGATTCTTTAGTATTGAAAGAAAAGCCCTGGAAGCGAAACAATTGTGAATCGTATTTGAGTTCTGGTTACAAATGACTGAACTTTTCAGTTTCCCATTGGTCAGCCTGCTTTGGATTACACACACCCGATCATTACTTAGGCAGACTACAGTTAGACCACATCAATCCCGAACATACACCCAAAAAACTCCCACACTCCCGATGTGCTGCTCAAATGTGAACACATTCAGCAATTACATACAAAAGAGAGAAAAACACAAAAACTTTATTCAGTTTTTCACACAATTGAATGCGTTTTTCACACGCTTAAATTATAATTTCAGTTATTTTTATATCTAAATTGTGTGTTGTTTTTATTTTTTTGTTTTTTTGGTGTGCACACACACTTATATATATGTATATGTACATGTATCTATGATCACATGAGCATACAGAAACTGCCCGTCTTTTGTGGGGGCTAATTTAAATACTTTTCTGGGTCTCTTAAGGCTTTAAGAAAGTTGACCAGGCCGTGACTTGTTTCACTGCCTCATTAACTTTCGCACGTAGTGAAACACTCCCTAACTCTCCCCCCCCTGCACCCACCACTCAGTTTCCCCCGTCAGCTCGGGGTTTTCTTTAGATAAAAATCGATTCGCGTCCAAATGGTCAAGTCAAGTCTCAGCCGGCTGGCAACTTTCCTAACTTAACCTTTATTGTCCGAAAGTTGTTCTTATTACGCTCTCGCCTTCCTCTTGCACATTTTCTTCTTTGCTTTTCTTTATTCTATTTTTTCTTTTATTTTTTGGTTTTTTTGTGGAGTAAAATTTACATTTTCCGCCGGCTTTAAGCGCAGGTTTTTCTTTTGGTCTATTTCGGCGTCGTCGGTTTAAGCGATGTTTATCTTTTGTCATAATATGCACTGGGAATCACCTTGGCTGATATTATCACAGGCGCCTCAACTGTGTCTCTTTTTACACACACACACACACACACACACACACACACACACACACACACACACACTCTACGACTCAGGGGTTGTTGTTGCCATATCTTTATTGAGGCTCTTTCTCTTTGCTTCAGCTACTGTTAGCCGATTATTGTAATGTCCGCCGCTGTTGACGACTTCTGTTTCTTTTATGGCAATGAAGATACCTCCAGCCAGTTCCAATTCTGTGCTATTTTCACCTGCTTACACAGTTAGTTTTTCCACACAATGCTCAATGGTCAGCAATTGTGTTTGTCTCACTTCTCAAGTGTCTTTGGAAGGAATTCCGCTTTTCGTCTAATTGCAGATTTCACATTCGTTTTCTGATTGTGTTGAGGAAAATGTTTCGCAAATTTATCAGAATTATCTTTTTCAATATCATATTCTATTGTTTTAAATTACATTTCTTTTGTGCACAAAATAATCCACTTCAGGTGGTATATTTTTTCTAATTTTTCTAGGAACCCTTCAAGTCAAATCAAACTTTGATTTAACTAAAACTAAGTCAAGCCGAGCACTCAGCAGAAGACCCGCCTCGACTCGACTCGACTAATTTGGAGATGGAAACAAACTTTTAATTGAGCTTCGCTTGCAATTGGAAAATGCAATTATAATTGCTTTAGAACTTTGATAAGTTTTTTGTTTATTTATTTTTTTGCGAACTTCTCTAACAAGCTGAGTAAACCAACAGAATTCATGGCAAAAGAGTCATTAGTTTTAGTTGGATTAAAAAGAAATATCGAAGTCATAATTTATGTTGCAGTGCCCCAAACTATGTTTACATTAAGCAACTAAATACAATATTTATGTGTAGCAATAACAAAAGAAAACTCAAATGCCAAGCTGCCAATTTGGAGCTTATGGCCAAGGCGATTGTTGCTGTTGTTGTTGCTGTTGTTGTTTTATCCATGCCAAGGCTATGTGTCGAAGGGGGCGCCACACCCAATACTGCAACACACAGCACACAACACACATGTGTGGTGCCACCACAAAGCCACGCCACAAAAGCCACTCGAATCCCAGGCAACAAACACGTGCCCCCAACAATGGGGCATCATTGAGCTGTAGATACAGACAGACAGACAGACAGACAGCCAGTCGGTATATCGATGGCAACAAAAGACGATCTATGCAAATCTCAAGGAACGAAATTAAAATAAATAAATAATAATAATATTTATTTATAGAGATGGAGACTCTCGATCCTAAATGGCTTTATTGTTTGCAATCATCGCAATATTATTGATTTCGCTGCAGCTGCGATTGCACTCGACTCAGCCGAGGAGCCCCACAGGCGTCAGATTCTATTAAGAGCTACTGCGAACCACACAGAACCACAGCGAACCACAGCGAACTACCACCACGGCAAATATACACTCAGCAAAAAACAATCGCCCTGAAATTTAGAAAATCGTCCCTAAATATTAAATAGTTTTCTTGTCTTTATAATTAAATTCTAAATATAAGAAAACATTTCTATAACCCTAACAATTCCTTTCCTAAAAGTTTTCCTTGTTCTTAAAAATAATTTATTAATAAAAGATACAAATTTTCTTAAATTTAGAAAGCTTTCTTTGTCAAATATATGGTTTAAACAAAAACAAATATTTCTTCTATATTGAGAGATATTCTATATTTTCTAAATCTATACACAAAGCTCAATTTATGAAATATACTTTCTGAATAATAAGGTCTAAAATTCAGGTCGTTTTTTTTCTAAGTGTAGAGAAACTCTGTGGCGCCGGCGCAATCTAAAAAAAAGAAGAAAGATTTGTTTGTTGTCCATTGTTTGGGGCCATTGTTTGTATATACACATTTATATAAATATATATATATATATATATATATATATATATATATATATATATATTTATATATATATACATTTATATGTGTGCGGCCTTTGTTGACCCACAATTGATAGCCCAGGGATATATGCAAGTGGTGCAACATGCATGTGGCGCATGCATCATTTGTCAAGGTGGAACCCATTGCATCATGCAGCAAGCATGCAGCATGCAGCATGCAGCAGCACCAAGGATGATCATCTTCAACGGAGAAGAGAACTCGCTTATCGCGATGCCATTGTCTAGACTTGTGAACCGAGCCGCGTCTAAATGACGGATTATCCTAGCGCCAGGATTAACAACAAGAGGTCTCGGGAATCGGGCATCGGGACTAGTCTGCTGTCTGCAGACAAAGGCCAAATCAAATAAACATTAGCAAAAATCCTTTGCCAGCAAAAAGTTGAGATTAACATCGTCTGCCAAAGGAGAGAGGAATGAAGGGATGCAGGGCGAGGGCGAGGGAGAGGGAGAGGGAAGGAGGGAGAGAGGCAGGCTGGGCTGCTATTAGTGACCACAAGACAGGGTTGCCTAATCCGGGGTGCATAACACAAATTAGGTCAGTCTGGGTGGGCGTGGCAGGTGAGTTCTCGCTTAGGAAGTTCTGCTTCTGTTTCGGAAGCGCCGGATAATCATCGAAATTAGTCGAGATCTCTCTGATTGATCGAGTGCGCTTCGTGTCCGACCAACTCGTGATTGACCGACTGATTGACTGACTGCTTGTTTTTGTTGTTGCTGTTGTTTTTCTTTCGCTTACGATTACCCAATCTGGAACAGGCATCGCTACGTATTTTAATGAGGCGCAGAACTGCTCAGACTGAGAGACCCCTTAAAGATTGCAAAAAGCAGTCGACTGATGGGTTGCTAGGTTGCTAGGTTCTTGCTTGAGTCTTATTATTAAGCAAGTATTTAAATTACATTACATTTTTCCATCCCGTAAATGAGAAAAATGGCGTTTCCAGATTTAAATGCAGCATTAATCCAGAGGCCAAGCCATGATCAAAATTATATTGCTTTGAGTTCGGCTCAGTTTTAACAAAGTTGTGTTCAACATTTTAATAATCCCAACAAGCACTTTTTGCAGATATAATTTAAATTATATTTCGAGCCAGAAACGCGTTTTTAATTTTTAATGCAGAGCTATCCATGATTAAGAAGCCGGGTTTATTTAAAAAAAAATTTATTTCTTTTAAAAATTGGTTGATTTTGGAATACAATTTTAATAGAATTTTCGAGCTAAAATTGCATTTCCATTTTTGAACACTTGTATTAATCTAGATATCGAACAACGATTAAATAGAGCTAGTTTATGAAAATAAATTGAATATATTTGTACATTTTAAGTCTGTTCCAATTAAAGATAAGACCATTTGTACAACATATGCACATGCATGAGAATATATTTATATTTATATATGTATATCTGTAAAACATGCTTAGAAGTGCAACTTTCCCAAGTGAGACGGGTGTCCCAAAGCGAATGTCAATCTTAATATTCGACTAAGTTGCACACACCAAATTTATGCACACCCCCCAACAAAAATGAAAAAACCTGCCAAACCCAGAGTTAATCTTTAGTTGTAGCTGTATCTGTATCTGCATCTGTATCTGTGTTTGTAGTTGTAGTTGTAGTTGTATCCATCTGCAGGGCGTATTGGCTACTGTTTTATTTGGTTGTCGTTTTAGGAGGAGGTTCAATCTGCAAATCTCGGCGAATTCGGCTGAGATGAGACCACAAATTGTGCAGAAAAACCCCAACCAAGCCCACTATCAACATGCTGTCATATCCTTTTCCATATCCTTGGGCAACCAGACAAAGACAGAGAGTCAGGCTGGAGGGACAGACGGGGCGACAGACGGGGCGACAGACGGGGGCAGACCACAGAGAACGTCGCTTGTGTTTTTTTATTGCCTCATTTCGTTCGGCGATTTGTTTTGATTTGTGCAGTTTGATAACCTTTTTGTATTGCCTCAGTTTTGTTGTAGTTGTTGTTGTTTTAGTTTTTTTTTGTTTTGTTGTTAGTAATTGTTGCAAATTCCCTGCGGATATAAATCCAACGGTTTGTTTGCAACAATTCAGCCTCCAATTCGCAGTTTTCATTGTTCAACTTTGATTTCAGCTGCTCAGCTGTTTCAGCCCCCCGCATTTCTAGTTCCCCCTCCCCGTTTGTCTGTGAATATTAGTCGACCTTATTTTTGAGTCTTGGACTTCGACATTTGCCGGCTTTGTTAGCAAAAGAAAAAAAACCTTCCTCTCAACCTCCCGCTTCTCCTTTTTTGCCACCCACAATTCGAACCGGTTTCCCTTTTCGGCAACGTTTTTCATATTGCGACTGGCGACAAAAACTTGTTGAAATATCTATGAAAATGTTGTGCACCAAAAAAATAAATAGTTGAAAATGTATATTTGATTTATGGTGAGAACTGAAAAGTCCGACTTCACTTATTGCACTTATTCCTATTCACTTTCTGAGATTGTGGAATGAAGAATGGAAAGCATCCAAGGAAGGAGCTGATCAGCTTTTTGGGTCATATGTTCAACTTATGGGAATCTAGTCTTGCACAAATAATTATTATAATAACTTAACAAGTTAGATTGATATGGTCGCAACAGTTTGTCTATGAGATACTACGAGATAGATAATTAAGTTAATTAATAAATATTATGCTTGCTGAATATATAATAAATTTGTTTTGGTCAACTAAATCTATCAAAATGTATCAGTTTATCAATAATATATCTGAGTAAGAATTAGAAGACAGTAGTTTAATAATTTTGTTTCTTTTATCTATCGGTAACCAATAATCGAAATGGGCAGCTATCGATAAGCCGAAATAAACTTGATCTGCCTTACGTAGATGATAACTTATATTCCACATTTGTAATAATTAAAATATTGCTAGAGGATAATAATAATACGCTGGACATAATAGGAATAATATGCTTAAGCTAGATGATTCAGCTTACAACTGAATTATAACTGTTGTTTATAATAATAATAATAATTAATAATTATACTAAGAATATAAATAATAATAATAATCTTCTCTATCCCTTTGAGGATTATATGCTTAAAATATGATCATACTCATCTTGGAAACCAAACAAATAATCTAAAAATAATCATAAAATGTTATAGTTCAGTTAAAATAATAATAAAAATCCATTAAATGTCATTTGATTCGATTTCTCTTTAAGATATTCTGATTAGATTATTTTTGATGCTTAGATAACTTTCAGATCGAACTATAATTTTAAGCTTGAACTCTACTATTTTAAGTCGAACTCAAACAGATCTGAAAACCTTGACATTTTTTACCTGATAACCTTAGTTCTTGAATGCAAATCAGAAAAAAGAAAAATAGTAAAAAGTGAAATCAGACGAGGCAATAATAATAATAATCATTGGATTTGGAGTCCATGACAACTTCGACTCCGACTCGAAAACTCCGCCGGATTGCGTGCTGTGCATATTTTAAGAGACCAGCGCCAAGTGCAATGCCAGCCCAGACAGACAGACAGAGAGGCAGACAGAGAGACAGACTGACACAGGTGGAGCCCACAGTTGGAGCCCAATTCTGCTTCTGCTTCTGCTTCTTCAGCTGCTTCAGCTTATGGAGATTTAATTGAACTCACCTTCAACTTCAAGTTGCATGGAAAATTCAAGCTGAGCTGGCTGGTGGGGCAGGTGGGGGGCGATATGGAGGGGGTGTTGAACTTGTGGAGACTTTTTTGTTTGTTTTTGTTGCAAAATTATTCAATTAAGAAATATTTAAAAATTAATTTAATTTGTGTGCATTTGCTTTATATGCAAAACACTCGCGTTTCTTGCCATGTGAGAATTTATGTAAATTTCTTTTAATAATTTTTGTTTCTTTTTTGTGAATATTTTTTGCCAGCTGTTTTGACCCCCACACGACTATTTTTGTTTGTTTGCTAGGAATCTGTTTAATTACATTTAATAATTATTAAGTGATAAATGCATTGAATATTTGCATTTGCAATTTTTGATTGAATTAAATTTTCGTGTGAGTTTTTTTTCCCAACTTTATTTTTTGCTATTTTTTAGTGCACTTTTTTAACGAGCTGCTAATGGCTTCCCGGTGAACTTGAATGTGATTTTTAATATATCTACATATATATATATTTTAATATTTATTTGCATTTATTTTTAACCGTTTTGCATTTAAAGTTTTACAATTTTCCGACGGCTCGCGTTTACGATATGTGTGTGTGTGTGTTTACGTGATTCGCGTTCGTGTCGTCTGTCTACGATAATCGTTAACGAAACTCCAATTGGATTGTGAGCAGCATTCGTGCGCCTGCGCGTCCAACTCGCTTCGCGTTCGCACAGCAACTGACTTGGAGCTCGTGCTTTGAGCCGAGCTTTGCACTTCTTCTTCTTCGTTTTTGTTTTTTTCTTTTTTTGAGTGCTTTTGGTCTTCGCTGGTTGGCTGTGCACTTTTCGGAGCTGGTCGTCGGCTTCATGTGTGAGAGAGAATCTCTTTCGGCTTCTTGTTGAGCTGTCGGCTTGACTAATTGGATGGCGTTCTTCCAGTTTTGGCGCTTGAGCAATTAGTTTACGTTCTAATTGGTCAGAAATTATTATAACCGACATTTGCCACACACACACACAACGCCGATCGTCACACAAACGAAACTGGTTTTTTTCGGCTAGCGGTTCTTTTTTGTATTTGAACTGCTTTTCTGATTGGATCTTGACTGGCTGGCTGCTTTCGGTTTATGGCTAATGGGACAGTTATTAACGGGTTGTAGCATCGCAAAAAAAATAAATTTAAGGTTGCCTTCTGGAAGGTTCTCGGTGCTAATTAGCATCGAGAGCAATCAAGCGGAATTTATTTGTTTTTCATTAGCAAGGTTAGACTTAAGTACATATTTTGTAAATTTGAGTAATTCAGAAAAAAAAACAATTGAATTGACTTTAATGTGTGATCTTGTTCGAATTGAGAATATATAGTTTCCATCTGGCATATACTATATCTATTTGTGAACATCGTAATTATATAGTTTTGGGATTGCATGTGATTCTTATGCATTATGTAAATTAGGTGTCTGATTAATAAAAATTTGAATACAAAAAAGAGATATACCATTTTTGAGTATTACTTGGAAATCTATAGAAATACCAACCATTTTATAGATATGTGACTTATTCCAGCTAATATGATATTTAAGACTCATATTTTATATTCTTGATTATATCATAATTTAATGAGAAAAGTGAATATTTTTAATATTCTAAATAATGCTTGCATCCTAAGTTCTTTTCATAATTTTAAATTCCTAATGCTTTGAGAAAATATATATCTTGTAATATATATTCAATTTTATGACTTTATGATTCAAAAAACTGGTTTAATTCTTTAAGTATGCTTTAGATGGCTTTTGTCCAGTTAGATTTTATTAGATGGGATTGTTAACTTTATCTCAGTGGTTCTGCATATTAAAATGGGCATTTCAGCTACCAAATGATATCAGCATGCAGAAATGTGATCAAACAACAACAACAAAAATAACAACAACAACAATAATATAAAAAGGGCAAACCGAGCGACAACAATTTGCAGCAGACAGAGGCAGCAGCAGCAGCAGCAGCAACAGCAACAGCAACAGTTGCAGTTGCTTCCGCAGCAGCAGCAGCAGCAAAACGCGGGGTATTCAGAAACAAGCAACAACAACAACTTGCAACCACAACAACAACAAGCCTGGCAAATAAATCGTGATCACATGGTCAAGAGGGCCACAGTTCTGTGGAGTGAGAAGGGTAGAGGGGGATATGGAGGGGCTTGTGGGGTGTGTGTGGGGGGTGTAAGCGTGTCTGCGGCTCGTGTAGGTGGAGTTGAAGCTGCGACTAAACGCTCAACTCCTTTTTAACTCCTGCAGCAATAAATGTTGCGCTTGTCGAGCTGATAAAGCCACACAAAGCGAGTGATCTACTAACAGGCACGCCAACAACAACAACAACAACAACAACAACAACAACAACAACTAGCAACAACAACAACAACTGCAACGAGATCATGTTTGTGTTTGTCGTGTCATACGAAAAGAAAAATTGGACAAAGAGCCAAGAGACTCGCCTCGCCTCGCCTAGGAAAGCGGGAAACTGGCTACGGATAACAGCGACAACAACAGCAGCAACAACAACAACAACAACAACTCGAGGAACCGATCGCATACACAGGCAACAAGCAACAAGCAGCAACAACAAAAACAAGCACGGGATACCCTGTAATTAATATGAGAACAATGCGAAGTGTCTAAGATATGATTACGACTAAGATGGGAGAACTACCAAAATGAGTTAAGTATAGTTAAGAGATCTATGCTAAAGAAGAATCTAAATGTGTAACAGGTATACTCCTATGCTACATAATATTATATATATCATTGTTTCAGTTCTCAAATATTCATAATTTGAGTAAGTCTCTTGAGAACTTAAAGTAACTTTGAATATAGAGTATATCTCATTATTTGATTTGATTTAGATTTCTCAGTTGTTAATCCCATTCTCAGTTCGATACTTCTAATGGAATACAGGGTATACCAACAACAACACTACGATTTGCTTAGCCTTCGTCTCAGTCTCAGACTCAGACTCAGTTTCAGTTTCAGCCGCATCCTCTCATTCTAGTCAGCAGCGTCGGCGTCTTCGTCGTGGTGGGGCATTCAAATTTGGCGCTTGAATTTGTTGCAAGTTCAGAGTTGAAGTTGCAGCTGCAGCAACGGGGCGTCGTCAGCAGCAGCAGCAGCAGCAACAACAACAATGTATGTTGTCGAAATCGAAATCAAGATCAGAACGGACTCCAACTGCAACTCCCAGTCTGAGGCAGAGGCAGAGGCAGAGTCCACTGGCTGCTGCCACTGATGCCGATCGAAATCAGCAACGTCATCGGCCACGCTGCTGCACGTAACAAATGTGTGGAAGGAAGGTGCTTGCCCCACTCCATGAGAATGAAAATCGGAATGGGAATGAGAATGGGAATAGCAATGAGCATGTGAATCTGAATCTGAATGTGCCGCACATCGTGACGCACAATGAATGTGGTCATGCCGCACATTGAGGCGCAACCAACCCCTCACACCCCCACCACCTCGCATTGCTGACAATTGTGCCGCATGACAGTTCACCAATTGAATTCTAATTGTTGCCACTGCTGCCTGTTGCAACTATTGCTGCCTCCTCTGCTGTACTCAATGCCAACAACGATTTGTGTCTGTTTACTTGCCACTTTATTCGTCCTATCAGCATCATTTACTCTTATCAGCTGCATTTGCGTTGATTTACGACAAGTGACCAACACCTGAGATTGAAGATACTCTCGAAGAGAATTGGGTTTTTGATAGAAAAGATACTTGGAGAGAATTTTATATATAAAACTCAGTAGCCAGAAGATGCTCTTTAAGAATTTCGTATGTGAGATTGAAGATACTTTGAGCAAAAGTTAAATAAAGAATACTCTTTAAGATTAAGGTATATTTGAGATAGAAAATACTTTGCAGAAAATATAAGTAGTCAATAGCTATTAGAAGATATTCTGCTAAACTTTAGCAGTTGATATACAAGATACTTTGCAAAAATAACTGTACTCATAAATATGAAACTTTCATCATTACTATTTTTTGTTTATAAAGTATATTTATCTTGCAGTTTCTATATCAATCATTTGCTTAACTTTCTTAAGAACTATAACTTTGTAAACAAAGAATTCCTTTATCATATTCTTATCTCAGTCAATTCTTCAGCTCATTCTTTTTTCTCTTCTTCATTATATGAAAACTTAAAGTAAGTCTCTTCTTTGAAAACAAATCATTCTTTCTTCTCCTTAACTCAGTTTTAGTCTTTAGTTAATCATCTCATTTCCAACTCTATAAGTCAATCTTTGAGCTAATTAGCAACAGCTTAGCACAAGAACTCCTCACTCCCCCTCCTTCAAACCCCTTTTCTAGTCATTGTATCTCCAATTTGAAGAATTCTACTATAATTATATGGGGCTGACACACATTCTTCGCAATTTCGGTCTAAACAAATCAAACGGAGCGACGTAATTTAAAGATCGAGGCGAACCGTGAACTTTTGTATCTTTGCTTTAAGCGGCATGTTGCACGCGTGATTAGCGGCTCAACAGCAACAAGAGTAACAACAACAACAACAACAACAGCAACAACAACAACAGTAAACATCTTACATCAAACATATGCGCCTGATCAACGCTTGGCAGATCACACAAACAAAAACAAAGACCAAAAATCCCCCAAGTTGGGGAGAGATCAAGATCAGATCAGAGCAGATCTCAACCATCAGGCAACAACAACAACAACAGCAACAACAACAGCTCAGCAAACAGACGGTTCACGATGCCCCCCAAAACGAAGTCCATTTGTGGCTGTGTATCTTTGTATCTTTGTATCTGTGTATCTTTTGCCAAAAGGGTTTCGGCTTGAAGTTTTGGCTGCGGCTCACACAGCATGTGAGCGCTTTCAAATTGTTTCAAGTGTGAAGATCAATTTCATGGCACATTACCGGCAAACACACGCCGTCCCCCCTCCCCCTTCCCAATCCCCCCTACCCCTTACCGCTGCACCTGGCCTCCTCAAGCCAGAAAAAGAGGTGGTTGCACACTCAGAGAAATTTCCACTAAATTAGAATAGCAAATATATTTTTTTTTTTATTTCTTATAAGCAAAGTATTTGATTAATGATTAAAAGTGGAAATGCAATAATTATAAAATAAGTCACAAAAAAGCTAATAACAAGAATTTCTCAATTTGAACACACTAAAAACTACTTCCTGTAAATAGAGATAGTTTTTTCGAAAAGTATGTATTGTATAGTAAAATTCTAAGACACAGTCTGATTTTTTTCTGAGTGTAGAAGCAGCAGCGTCTGGCAGCATTTGCATGAATTTGAATACAATTGACGAATTGTAGTTCACTTTAGTTTAGTTGAGTTCAGTTTGGTTTGGTTTTGTCTGCCTGATCTTTATAATGTTTCTATTATATTATATGCGGCTTTTGTTGCTCTTGTTGTTGTTGTTGTTATTGTTGATGTTGCCCCTTTGCAATTGGGGGCAAATTTGATTTTTTGTTGGTTTATTGTGTGAGAAATTTGTTTGCTGGCTGCTCAACTGAGCTCAGCTCAGCTCAGCTCAGATCAGCTCAGATCAGTGTGTGAACGAAGCGTGAAAATGAATCGCCTGTTTTGTGGAGAAGATAATAATGCTGGCTGCTTGAGATGATCATGGCGTGTCTGCTATTGATCCATCAATTGAGGATCGGACTGAACTTTAAGCTGCACAGCCAAAGAGTAATTAAGACAACAACTCCAAATGTCAACAGAAAGTTCAATGGACGAAAAAGCGAAAATCGAAAATCGACAATCGAGGGAAGAATGCAACTCATAATCTGTGGCGATAATTTATTGTTGCAACACTAAGTTGCATATATACCCACAATTCCAACTAGCCTCGGCTAATCAGATTGACCCAGTGAACTAGTTGCCAGCCATCGAAATTCGAGTTCGAAATCGAAACGGGGTCTGTGGGCCCAGTGTGCCAGCCCAAAACGTCAACATTATTATTTGGCTTGTTAACTTGTCTGCACGAAATGACATTTTACAGCTAAATTTGCCGTCTGGACGCCAAAAAGATTACCCAAGACAACAACAAGAAAACGGCAGGCAAAACCAAAGCAAACCAAACCAAACCAAGTCGAGTCGAGTCGAGTTTTTGTCTAACGAACTCTCGAAGATGTCCAACTCGACTATGTACATCGATTTCGCAAGCTCAAAGCCCAAACCCCAAACCCCAAAAACCCAATCCCGAACTCTGTTCCAATTCCAATCTCAAGTCCCGCTTCTGTCTGCACTCATTTATTCTCTCTCCAGTCTTTTGTTTTTCCTCTAACGAGTGCGCGGCTGGCTAAGTAAATGTTTGCGGCCCAAACTGCCCAAATCAAATGTCTGCCTGGCCAAATAAATCATAGTCATCAAAAGTGTTGTTTTTCCTTTCCCTCTCCTCATTCCTTCGCTTGGTGCTTTTCCAGTGACAGTCATCGATGGCGTTTTCCTTTGCATTGCTTTTTGTATTTGTGGTTTTCCTTATTTCCCTGCCATTCAAAATGCCAAACAAATCAGAGTCTCATTAGTAAATTAGCACTACCAAAGTGGAGCAGCTCGATAGATCGACAGGATATATAGGACCATGAGGAGCCGCTTCCTATTCATATATACAATCTATAATTTGTGAGAGAATCACCTGTGCAACATTGCATATGAATATTTGTTTCTATATCTGAAATATATATTGAATTGAATTTATTAATACTTATTATTCTTTGAGTTCTTACCTGAATAAAATACACTAATATTCATATAATTATTAATATTATTAATTTTATAAATTATTAGTTATTACTCTGAATCCTGTTACGTGTAATATAAATCGAATTGATAAATATTTGAATTATTGATAAATAAATGCGATATAATTATTATTTTATTTTTTACAAATTTTTAGTTGTCATCAGAATATAAATGTGCAAAGCTGTAATGTTAATCGTTTTAATTGTGTTATTTGATTAATTTTAAATATTTAATTATCATAATTAATAAATATTATGATACCATGAATTATTAACTGAATAAAGTTTTGGTTATAAGCAAAAAATTATTATTTTTTCACAAATTTGTTGCTAATTTTCTGAGCATCATAAATACCTCAAATAAGTCAACATTTCCCCAAGTATTTCTACAATTTCGAATATGGCCCACTTGTGTAGCGCTCTCAGAATGAATGGCACACGAATCTTTCAGCTAATAGCTAGGCGCAAAATATCGCCAAAGTCATAAATTAAATATTTGGCCAGGCACCAGAGAAAAAACAAAAAACCGAGTTCAAAAGAGGGTGAAGGCAACAAATACGAGTTGCAAATGGTGCATGGGCAAACAAGTAAGAAAGTTTCAGTCGAGAGAGCTCGACTGCGAGATACCCTGAACCCAAATCACTAATGAAAATTCCTTGACTCTCTTTTGTGAAGAATGTAGAAGTGTAGAAGTTCTTATTTCCCAAGCGTTTTTTATGAATGGGGTACTTTAACGCAAAATGACCCAGCATTTGTTTCATCAATCAGAACAAAAACCGATTAAGATCATCATCATAATTTAAAATCTCTTGAGATCGGCAGATAGACATGCTAATCAGGTGCATATATACTCATTGGATTTATAGATGCCTCCTGCTGTCTGTTGCATACTTTTGCACAACTTCAATATACCCTTTTAATCCATTTTCAATGGGTTCATCAGACTATAAAAAATGCCTAGAAGCTACAAACAAGGCGAGAAATTGTTGTGGGTGCTTAAGTAGAGAGGGGAGAATGGGGGCATGGGGCATGGGGGCATGGGCAGCAATGGGAGACTGACTGAAACTGAAACCCCAAAGACTCAAGTTGCCTTTGTTTTTCTTGTTTTTCCTTTTTGCTAAATGATCAATCGACGCGATCAAAGCACGTTTATTGTTGTTGTTGTTGTTGTTGTTGTCAGAGATATTAGTCATAGTTGTTGTTGTTGTTGTTGTGTTGATATGGGCCCATTATGCAAGTGAGCTGCTAAAGACAGACTATTTGATGGATATTAAGTGAATGAATATTTAAAGAGCAATAAGCAAAACACAAAATCAGAAAAAAGGATAATTTAAACTACAAACTGCAATTTTGATTGATTTACTCGAGTATTACGTAATCGAGAGTGGGCGCGTTAAGTGAGGAAGATTCATTAGTTTAATTAAGTACCCGAAAAATAGCAGTCTACAATTAGTTAGCACCCATAATGAGTGCCCCTCTCCGAACCCCTCTGTTAACAATAATGAAATTACACAGTAAAAGTTTTTGGGGCACTTTAATCATTTAATTGAATTTTGACAAACAATGAAAAAGCCAAGCAAACCCATAGAAAACTCGAAAATTGCAGAGACCAACACCTACCTAGGGTTGATGAGGAGGGGTGCAGCTGGAAAAGCATTTTCACTTTCAGGCAGGCAGAGAAAAATGTGAGAAATTAATTTGCCCAAAATGCCAAACTGATTGATTTGCGTCGCACAAAAACTTGCGCCAGAGAGGGGGAGAGTGGATGATGAAGGAGCAGGAGAGGAGGCGAGGGAGAGAGTTGGATCAAAGAGTGGCTTGTAGTTAAATTATCAATTAGGCTCCAGTGAGTTTTTCGTTAACTGTCATTGATTCATATGAAAAATCACAGTGAAATCACTCAGCGAATACTCAGAGATAATCAGCCAGGGCAAAGGGGGAAGCTTAGTGCTCAGCGGAGGATGGGGTGAAGAGAATGTGCAGGGGAGGGGAGTGGATGGCGGATGGTTGGGTACGCAGGTGTAATGGGTACCCATCAAATGACGCTGAATAAATTTTTGGGCCCGCCAAAAAAGGGTTGCCCAAAATATAATGGATTCTCTGCTCCCTCCATGCCCCTGGGGCATTTCATTAAAAATGCTGTGCCCATCACAACGGAAGCGAAGCTAAGCAGTTAAGTATCTTAGAGATACATTCACTCAACTAAAATACACAAATATTTGCCTCAATTTGCGGATGAAAGAAAGTTCGGTTCCTGGATAAACAGCAATATATAATAATTATAATATAATAAAATGTATATTAAACGCAATTGGCTATTTTCTATTTGGCTTCAATTTTAAAGAGCTGCTCGCTTTAAGAAAAACTATCAAACTGTGGACAAAGGAAAGGAAAACTGCAGCTGCTTGGCCAGCCAAGTGAATTAATCAATAATTTATACGAGAAAAGTTCAACTTAATGCTTAAGGAGAGAGGGGGAGGAGTGTCGGTGGGTAAGAAAGATCACAGGTTTTTAACCCTTTCACTATGTGTGTGAATACATAAGAAAAGTGCACGTTGAAAAAGAGAGAAGAAAAAATAAAAGGAAAACCTACTCAAATAAAAAAAAGCGCTCAAATCATAAATCACTCATACGCTCAGTGAGCCACTCTCTCTCTCTCTCTCGCTCTCTCTATCTCTCTCTCTCTCTCTCCCTCTCTTTGACGACTGCGCTGTCTCTCTCACCTATACAGACGCATTGAGTGATTTCTCGCACAGACAGAGCGTCGTCAGCGTTGGATGAGTTTTCCACTGGAAGGGAGCGCTTTAATGGGAAGTGGGTGTGGGGGATGTCGGGATGTCGGGAGGGGGGAGTCGAGCGTAATTCCGTCGGCTGGCATATTTTGTTTAGGATTTTGCTTCCTTTTACAAATGCACAGATTTGCGTATTTCTTTTTATTTTCCTTTTTTTCTTTTTTGCTCCTTAAGTCGGCATTTTTAATTTATTTTCATTCAACGCTTCTCCTTTTTTTTGCCTTTTGTCTCTCGCTGCTCGTTTCGAGAACATTTCCGTTTTGTATTTGCGAAATTTGTTTTTCCCTGGCCAAATAAGAAGACGCATTTCCTTGGCTGAATTTTTAGTAGCAACTTAGTAGGATTTATTTGGGTTTTATCCGAATAGAAAAAGGGATTTTACATGGGAAACAGCAAACTAAGAACGAAGCTAGAAAATGTTTTTCAGGACAGATTTTCGAATGACAAGAAATAGAAAGGAAAATCAAAGTTAAGGTAGTGGAGCTATGTGAGAGGTGTGCGGTAGTGTAATCAAATATTTTAAAATGCATTTAGTATAATTATTCATTTATTATTATTTTTCAAAAAATATTAAAATTGAAATAGAAAATCACTAATATGTTTAAATTTTGATGTAACTAGAATATAAATACAAATTAAAATAAGCCATAAACTTTAAAAGCTAATTTAACGGAAATAAAATATAAATAAAAAACACAAAGCTAAAAACCTATTAACGCAATTTCGATATATGCACAAAATAAATTAGAAAAATATAAAAACTTAAAACAATGCTTTTATTATATTACTTTTATATTATTTCTTAAAAATAAAATAAAACACTATACTAAAATAGGCACTTATTACCTTAAGTGTCAGATTAAATCATTTCGCTTTCTAATTATACTATTTATTATAAAATATATTATATACTTTTATATATTTCTTATTATTATAGTTTATTTCAATTTATATCCAATCCTGCTCTTTTTTGGAAATTCTGGCAATTAACAATTTCTACTCGTACAAACATAAGTTAAATATTCCAGATGTGCGAGGACCAAGCTTATAATCCCTCCTCCCCCTTTATATCCACATATATTCATTACAGACACCTCTGCTATGGCTCCCTCCATAACCCCACACTCAAAAATAATGAAAACACATGAACAATATTCCAACGTTAGACGTGAGCGAATCCCAAAGAGCTGCTGCTACACATTGACATGCATACATATGCTTACATGCATGCACATACACACGAACACACATACACGTACATACAAGCACATATAGACGAATCAGGCAGCGGCTCTCCCCCTCCCCCAACGTTTACGACGTGTGTGTGAATGAGAATGTGCAATGCGATTGCGACGAGTGCTTTTTTCATATACGTCGCGTACATCAACGTCGACTGAGACGCGAGCAGCAAGCAGCGAACGTTGGCGTTGCTTTTCGTTCCAGCCAACACAGCCAAGCGAGAGAGTGAGCGCGCGAGAGCGAGAGAGAGAGAGAGAGTGTGAGTGAGCGCCACTCACACACACACACATACGGCCTCGCATGCGCTGCGACTGTATATGTGTATGTGTGTGTATGTGTTGTTGTTGTTGTTTGGCTGCACACGAGTTGGCGTTGGCGCTTTTAATGTGTGCATGTATGTCTGTATGTGTATGTATGAGTCTTACATGTTTTTTTTGTCCTCTTTTTTTATTTCCTTTTGCGTGTCTGTTGCTGCTGCTGCTGTTGTTGTTGTTGTATCGTTCTCTTCAGTTTTTAGACTCCGCCTTTTTTGTCGTCTGCGTGTCTTGCGCTGTCTTCGTCTCAGTGCACCCACCCTTCCCCCACACCAAACATTTGCCTTGCTCAGTATTTTCTTCGTATTTTTACTGTTTGCTACTGCTGCTGCTGCTTCTTCTGCCGCTGCTGCTGCTGCCTGTTGTGGGATTTTTAAGCATCGTCATCGTGTAGGAGTAGGTTGGAGAGGGAGATGGAGGCAGAGCAACTGCTTGGGTGAAAGAGTGAATGTGTGTGGGAGGGAGAGAGCGTAGGAGTGGGGGTAGCCTCAATGTATGTGTGTGTGTTCGTTCGGTTCGTTCGCATTTCGTGTGATTTATTCATGCAGTGAGCTCCTCGCTGCTTTACTCGCTGCGTACTTATATGTATGTGTTTGTATGTATGTGTGTGTGGCTCATTTTAACTCTCATCCATTCGGTTTTTTGGACTTAATGTGTTTTTTTTTCTGTTTTTTTTTTTTTGCCGAGACCCACGAAACGACGAATGAGAAAACGAATGAGTTTTGTTGCTGCTGCTGCTGTGTTTTTTTGCATCATGTTTAGGTTTATTTTAGCATTACACACACACACACCAACACATACACATACACAGTTTATATACTCACACATATATATATGTATGTGTAAGAGTATATATTCATATACTCATTTTAAATGCGTATGACTGAAATGGGTTCATATTCGTATTGCGTCGGAGCCTTCGTATGTTAGACTGCATACACACATATGTACACACATACACATAAACACACACATACACATATATACGTACATATATAGAGTGGATTAGGGAGTGGCCCAAAACGTTTTTCATATACATAGTAAAAAAAAAAACGGGAAATTGACGTACGAGTTGTCGCAAATTACTCATACGCCATGTGTTTGGTATGAAAACTTACAACTTCATCCATATAACTTATAATTTAATAAGTCTGACTAAATGTGTTGCTTAATAACATATAATGTACACTTAATTCAAAAGGATAAATATTATTATAATTCTACTTATGCTAAATTTATATTTTGTAGTATTTCAAAATAAGAATTGAAAAAGAAATTCCGTAAAACCTGTGAATGGCAATTAATATCTCTATATATAAGTAGTTTATCATAACTTAATTAATGTTTACTAGTACTAATAGTAATGTTAATACAATATCTTAATATCTTATCAAAATAATCAATTTCTGGATTAAATATTATTATTATTTGTTTATAATTTTATAATTTTTACTTTATCAAAATAATAATTTTCCATATATTCTATTTCTCAGTGGTTTTTATCTGAATAGTAAACTGCATTCCTCAAAGCAAGTTTGTTTACATAAAACCCTTAGTTTTTTGAGTCGAGTCCCGTCTTGTTCAAACTATTTTGCCAAGAATTCACAAAGGGAGAGGCCATGAAAAAGATAAAAAAAAAATAAAGGCCCTCCTTCAGTGAGGAGGCTCTCGGCATCCACAAAGGTATTAAATTATTACAAAAAGACTTCAAACTGCACTTGGTCAATGCGAGGGGGAGGGGAAGAACTGACCACTTGCAGGAATATGACAGTCAGAGAACCAAAGACAAAGGGAGAAAGAGCAAGAGGGGGTAGGGGTGCAGGGGACGCCGCACAAAAGAAGAAGAAGCAGTCGGCATTTAATAAATGTTTGAGTACAAAATGGAGGCTCTTGTGAGCCAGAAAAAAGAAAAAGCTGGCCCAAACAGGAGACGTTAAAGTGACACAAGAGATTTTTTCCTCACCGAGTTGTTAATTTAATTTTTGGCCAAGGCCAAGCAGTGGGAGGTGGGGGATGGCCAAGAGCGAAGCAGGTCAGTTAAAGGTCATTCACACGACGCGCCGTTGACCTCGGCTACTTTATTACTTTAAGATTTTGCCTTGACTTTGACTTTGAACAACAGTTTTTTTGCCGGCGCTTTTCCTTTTTTGCTTTTGCCACGTTTTTTTTCTCTGCTTCTTCTACTTTTTTTTTACCGACTCCGCCGCTTCGCACAATGAATTTTCAGTGTTAAACAGCGGAAAAGCGCAAGTTTTTCCAACGACTTTTTTTTTGTATTTTTGCTGGTTCCGTAATGGCCAAAAGCCACGTAAAGTCGGCCCCGAGTCTTGCAGCACCTAATGACCAATTTCCCTTCCTTGTTGCCAGCAGCAGCAACAGCAGCAGCAGCAAACTTTAAGCCAAATTCTGCTGGGAGTGCTGTCAAGTTTGTATTAACCAAAGTATCTAAAAGTATTTTGTTTTTTCTTTTACAACTTTTGTAGCTGCTTATTTTGCCATTTACATTTGCACATATCCAAAATTTTGATGGGGCAAAAACTCTATTCGACATTTCGTTTGACATCAAATCCATAAATATTTTACAAGTCACGTGGCAAGTGGGTGTGAGAGAGAGAGGGAGAGAGCGGAAGATAGAGAGAGAGAGAAAGAGAGAGTGAGAGGGTTCGAGTGCGACCGATTTGATTTGCATATTTTGAGGCGCTGCGGCAATTTTACTTTACCTCTCTCATCCTTTTTATCCTCCTCCTGCCCATGCCCCTGCCCATTGTTGTTATTATTTTGAAGTGACGTTGCGCCACGTGAAAATTGCACGAGGTGGTGTGCCGAGTGGAGTGAGGAGGGGCAGGGCGGCGCAGGTCCTGGCACTCAAACAGCTTCACCGGGCAAACGAATTTTCAAATTTTGATTTGTTGAGGCACGTGTGGCAGATTTTCACTTAAGTGGCAAGCACAAACGGCGCACTAACAAAATCGAACGCGAATGGAAATAAATAACAGATGGCGAAAGTTCAGTTTTTAAATAAGAACGAAGCCAACCCTTGAATATCTTGTATTTTGTATTTGTAATTCAGTAAATATTTAATAAATAAATTAATAAATTATGCAAATGCAGCAAAAATAATTGGACTTCTTAATATATTTTAATAAGCTGCAAGCGATTTTTATTTATTTATTAATTTGTTTGTATATTTTTCATTTATTTATTTATATATTGATGTATTTTTCTCCAATATCAAAATTATTTACAAGTTTTCTGGAGTATTGAAAACTAAAATGGTTCGTCACTTATTGTATGAATTGGGAATATACCAGACAGAAGCCAATAAGAACAAAATAATAGTTATAAATATAGTCACTTATTTATAATAGACTTTCTCCAATAATAATAAAATTGAATACACATAATCAAGTGAGTTTAAACATAGCCCGATTTTGCCATCC
The DNA here is from genome assembly GCA_037043585.1 of Drosophila mimica. Classification (NCBI taxonomy): domain Eukaryota; kingdom Metazoa; phylum Arthropoda; class Insecta; order Diptera; family Drosophilidae; genus Drosophila; species Drosophila mimica. Next base: position 575,637 of record JBAMBE010001197.1, read on the forward strand.
AATTGTGTGTTTTGCATATTTTTGCAATAGTTTCTTGCTATTCAACGCCTTTTAGTCACATCAAATTATGCAAATCCCAAAATCAGCTCACAGAAAAAATCCATTGCGCCTATGGTGCCACGCCCCTCTGAACTAGTATATTGAAAATGCTAATGGTAATCGCTGAATTGAATGCAAAAGGGAATTGTTGGAGTAGGCGCCATCTAGCGGCCGCTGCTGTCACTCAAACTTTAGCCGCTTGCAAATCCAATTGATTTCAACCAATTTCTCACACTACCAGCAAAATGGGAGAAAGAAGAAATGGAAGAAGAGGAAGTGGAGAAAGAAGAGGACGAGCAAGAAGAAGCAGCAGCAGTTGGAAATAAATACGTGCCCAGTTGGAAATAAAGAGAAGACGAAAAATAGCATAAAATCAATTGAAAAACTTTTGTTCGATGTCAGCGCAAGGATATCTAACGCCCACCTACCACACCCACGCCCACACCCCCTCCTACTCTCCTTTCTATATACACACTCAAGATATATCGCATGAGTGACAAAGAAACAAAAAAAAAAAAACAGCAAAAAAAAAACACAAGAAATTGTGGGCTAAATCCTCACGATGGCAGCTTGCAGCATTCCCATTGGCCACGACAAGCACAGGGGAAGGGGAGTGGGGCTATTGGGGCTCAACGCCCAAATGTACATCCTTCGAACACATGGCCACATGGATTGTCAAATGGAGTTGCCAACCCAAGTCTATGTATAGGGCAAAAAAACAGAAAAGGACGAGCCAGGACTAAGTTCTATATACGAAGGATTCAGCAGCAGCAGCAGCAGCAACAACAAATGTAACAAATAAAATGCAAAAGATGCGATATAAAAAATGACATTCGGATACAAATCGAATAGAGAGTCGACAGATAGAATACGATACGAAGGGATATGCTACAAAGGGTGGGGTGTTGGGAGAAAGTCGGAGCAATGGGGCAATGGGGGCTCAGTAGAGAGAAAGAAAGAAAGAATTTTTACTCGCGCCTGGGAATTGAATTGAATATTTAATGGCAGCCAACTGCTGTTGGGCTCCCAGGCAGCTTTTGTGGATGCGCATCACCATTGGGGGTCTGGGGGTAAAGACTTGCTGTGTGTGTGTGGGTGTGTGTGTGTGTGTGGGTGTGTGTTTGGGTGTGTGTGGTTAGATGCTGCCAAATGTGCGCTCAGTTTGAATGGCTGTCGCTTTGACAACATCCTCGATTTCTAGGACTACCCCTTCCCCTTGACAGCTTCTTGTTGGTCATATATAAATATGTATTTTTATTTTACATTTCCCAATATATTTTTTATTGTATTTCTTGGCCCCTGAAGAGCTAATAAACCTCTCCCCGATTGGACACCAACAGCCAATGCCAAAATTGTGAATATTTTCAAATCTGAGATGTCAAAATGTTATGAAAACAGTATTGAAAACTAATGTGAAATAAATAAATAAAATACTCAACATCAAACTCTCCCTTTGCAATATAGCTGTAATAATATTTGTACATTCATTAACTATAGTTAATATTAATTAAATAAATAAATAGAGTATTCTTTAAAATATCACAATTTTCTCTAATAACCAACAAACTTTCCCATTGCAATCTCTGAAATATTAAATTTAATAGCAAATTAAAAACAATCAATGTCTAATCGATAGGAAAGGGTAAGTAGCATAAAACTAAAGTAATCCGATGGCGGCTAATAAAAATCATAAACTAACTTAGTTTAACAAGCTAGCTAAATAAAAAGCTACTCCTCCAACAGATACAATGATGAGAAGTTGGCTAATAACAATTACCTTTCTGCTGCCACTCTCCACTTTCCGCACTAATTGGGCCCAAAATGTGCGCTAAATGAGCAAATTGCAGCCCTTTCACTAGGCAACCCCCCTCCCCCAAAGTACTCCTCTTCACACTCCTCAACCGCCTCAACACTCCTCCTCCTCCTTTCACCTTTCAATCACTTGTTGGCTATTCTAATGCAAATTTTTCCTTCGAACGTTTATCAATATTTCCCGGTTGCTTTGCAACAACAATTGTTGGCAGAGGTTGTTTTCATTGTTGTTGTTAAGGTTGCAACCCACAAATCCCATCACTAAATCAACAGCTACAACCACAACACAACAGAACACACACAACCCACCCTCAACTCAGTTGGCAGTTGGAAAATTGGCAAACTTGCCTGGCTGGAAAATTCAGTTGAACGTGGAAAAATTCGCAAGCCGAAAATCAGATTGTGTAAAGTCGAGTTAAGTATCCTTTATGGGGTTCGTTGAGTCTGTTCAGGATATGGGCAACATGTTTGTCTAATACTTGTTATGCCGCAAAACACCCCAACCTCCCAAACTCCTGCCCCTGCCCCTGCCCCTGCCACTGATTACGTAATGGGCCGGCACTTGATGATTGTTCTGCGGCGGCATGAAATTGATGTTTTTGCCAATTTCGCAATTGAAATGCAATCAAAGCGATGACGTGAAATGGAACACCCCTCTGCCTCCCTCTCTTTCTCTCTCCCACTCTCTGTCTCTATCTCCTGCTAGGGGTGGCTACTGCTCACTTTTGGGGTGAAAGTCGTTGCCAAAAAATTATGAAAGTGAAAGCCAAACTAAATTAGGGTAAAGCCGATTTTTTCGCAAAGCTTCTTCCTTTCTTTTCTTTTTTTTTTTGCCACACGACAATGGCCGACGGGCTGTGAGGGGGTGGGCGCAGATTTAGTGGGTGAGGGGTTTGGGGTGTAACGTTTAGTTTATTGGCTGCCAGCCTCGAATGGGGTTCAGTTTGTTTGTTTGTTTGTTGTTGTGTTTAGCGGGTGTACAAGTTGCGTGTCATAAATTTCCCAGCATAAATTTTGCAAGACTTAGCCAGGGTGAAGATGGGAGGGGGGGAGGTCAGCATGCGGCGCCTGTCAACGCAATTGGGCTCATGCCTCATGCCTCATGCCTCATGCTATATATGCCAGGTTATAAAGGGAATTGTGCGTGCATCTCAGAGGTATTATTATCTGATTGTCATACAATCTGCGCAACACAATGCTGGGGCACAAGGGGAGTGGCAGCGAAGGGGAATGGAGCGAAGCGGGGAGCTATTAGAAGTGCCATTTTCCACAATGAGACTACTGATGAAGAGCAGTCTAAGATTATAGAGTAGAATCGTGTAATTTGAGCCAATATTTATAGCTGCACACATTAAAGGTAAAGGCATCCAGGATAACCGATAGATATCCAAGAGAAACTTAAAGCTAGACTTATCTTAGGTTGAGACTCATGCTCATTTTTTCCTCTTTTTCCATAGGTTGAGCAATCCTGGACAAGATTCAAATTAGATTGGATTAACCTTGTGGGTTCACATTTGCATAGGTAATGGCCAATGGGAACACGTATTCCAACCATTCAAATCTAGCGCAATATCAATTTAAAAACTCACACACGCCCCTCGCCGAACTCTCTGCCCCTTTTTAGGGGGCAGTTGCAGCAGCGACACGCTCCACTCAAATTCATATTTGTACATATTTGTTGGAAGATAAGCAAAAATATTACACGCTCCAGAACGTGACCAATGCAAATGCATATGATCTGCAGATCGAGCCGAAGCCGAAGCTGGAGTCGGAGTCGGAGTTGGAGTTGGAGCTGCAAAAAAGAATGGAAAAGATGAGAGTCAACTCAATTGAACTTTGTAACCCGACGTGTTGCTTCTGCAAGCGCCTGCCACAAGGGCCAGCCTTGTGCAACTTGCAACAGTCGCTGCCTGATGCTGCTGCTGCTGCCGCGGCTGCCTCATGTAGATCATCTGGCAACAACAACAACAACAACAATAATAATAAGTGCAGACAATGCCAGCTCAGACTGAGACTCAGACTGAGACTGAGACTGAGACTCAGACTTAACATCGCGTGTGTATCGCATTCTGTGCATCAGCTGCCCGGCGCTCACCTCGCCTACACTGAGAAAAATACAATCTTCGTGAATTTAAGAAATTATTATTCAGGAAGTATATTTCCAAGAACCTGCGATTATTTTTTATTTTTTATTTATTAATAATGTTAGAAAATATATATCTAATTATCGGAGTACAATTAATAGCTCCTTTATAGCTTATATTTTATATAGCTCCATGTTTTTGGGTTTGTCGATGTAGGGAGAGTTTTTCTAATTTGTAGAAATGGTTCTTCTTATATTTATTATTTATGGTGATTTTTTGATGAGTGTACCCCCTCCCGCAGCCCATACTAGACCCCTCTCCTTGCCATGTAAGCCATCGGTCACGTAGTAAAACAAACATTTTTATAAGAATACGAGCCTGAACTATATGGACAGCAGCCCCGACTCTGACTCCGACTCTGACTATGAGTCTGACCAGGAGAAACAGTTCATAATGGATGATAATCGTTTATTTCGCGAGCGCCACAACGTGTGAGGGAGATCAAGGTGAGAGGGGGAGGGAGGGGAAGACCAGGAAACTGACAGGGTATTTTTTTTGGCAATACTTGGGATACATGACGAGATCTCTTGTAGCGCCACATGATCACCTTGTTGTTGTTATTGTTGTTCACTGATCGTGTTGTGTTGTGGCCTGCCTGTGTGTGTGTGTGTGTGTGTGTGTGTGTGTGTGGGAAGCGCGTCAACGTTCAACTTGCATCTTGCACCTACCTGCCACTTGCAACTTGGGCAACACAATTGCCAGCAATTGCACTCCTGCCGTGCGAAGCTCAACTCATTCTTTCAGTTCCTTAGTTCTCCGTTTGGGGAACTAAATTTTGATTTGGTTTTTTTTTGTTTTTATTGCTTGCACTGATGATCATGTGGCGTGTTCCCCCCTCCCCCTGCCACAGCACACCCCCTCACATCCATAAGCAGCGGATTCGTGTATGCAAGTAATTCAATATGTAAATTGCAACATAATCAAAAATTAGACACGCTGTTGCATTGAATGAATTAAGGGGCATGTCAAAGAAATTGTTTTGAATTGAAATTGAAAAAGAGTGCATAAGATTTGTAGAAGTGTAGATCCGAAAGTAGAAAAGGCTGCCCCTCATATATATTCCAATTTATGTGACACTAAAAATATTAAACAACATTTGCCACAATAATTTATGGACATATCTGGATGAATATCAGCTTAAAATCATGTTTTCTAATTTAAATGCACAATTCATATAAAAATAGCTGCAATTGTGAAGAATTTTTAATATTCTCTGACACTTTGTTGATCAACTGTAAACTTCAGATTTGGTTATCCCAAACGTATTTTCAATTTAAACAAAGTCTGTATTTAATATTTACTTCCTTGTCGAGCTCTGCCGACTAGATTATTCCAACTTGTGTTAAATTTAGGCCAGCTTTGCTAACTTGTAATATTTTATTCAACAGTTAAAATTCATCAGCTACGTCTTCTTAAAGGAAAACAAAATCGTGCTTTAAACACTTCTCAGTCAGGATTCAGAAGTTATGAAATAATTAACGCTACAAATTATAACTTAATCAGGAATTGACCCACAACACGAATGCGATTAAAGTAAAACTGGAAACAAGAAGAGGGAGAGAGAAAGAGAGAGAGAACACGGGGGCAAAAGGGTGACAACTAAAGGTCACTCAACGTCCGTGACGACGGCGAGCAGGAGAGGGGGAATGAGGCAGAGGCAGAGACAGAGACAGAGAGACAGACAGACGACTGCGACAACAATCATCAACGACTGGTGGCAGGCACCGCCAAACCACCGCAGTCAACCACCGACTTGGGAGACCCGTTGACTGACGACCGACTGACCGCAGAAGCAAATGGAAACGGGCGAAGGGGCAAAGGTCAGTTCTCGGCTTCAACAATCGAAATGGGAAAATGAAATAAAAATGAAAAGGAACAGGGGTGTTGAATGAGAGCACCCTTCTTGGGCAAGGGTTGAGAAAAAACATAACAAATAAGAAGAAGAAAAAACAGGAGCTACTCGAACTCAAACTCGAAGTGGTTTTATTGCTGTTATTGTTGTGCCTGGCAAATCAATTAAAGCCCTTTGCCGAGCAGGTTGACCCAGGTCAAGAGTGAGGTCAGAGAGTGAGGGGGCTGAGGTTGTGGCTAAGAAATCAGCATGGCCATTAAATTAAGCAGCCGGAAAGGCGGCAGCTCAGCCAAGGCAAGTCAAGCCAATTGCCAATTGGCATTTATGAAAATACTCGCAGCAAAAAAAACAAAATAACAGCGGAAATGCTTGGCTTAAAGCACAGAAAGAGAGCAACAACAAAAGAGCAACAAAAAAAGAAAAGAAGGAAGAAAAACACAAACGGAAGCAAAAGCAGAGCAAATGCCAGAAGTCCTTTTAGCAAGGGGCGTGTTTTGGTTGGCAATAAAAATTGCGTTGTCTGTCTGTCCATCTGTCTGTCTGTGTCTGTCTGTCTGTGCCACACATAAGTGCTGCGAAATATTTTGCAAGCAATTTTTATTACAATATTTTTTATGCATTTGATTTTGAAGACGTTGCCACAGCTCGCCAAGCAAAGCAGCGGCTAATAACCCAAAGGGGACGAATGGGAGAGGGGGGAAATGGACTCAGGATGCCCCAAAGAAACGTGTGGCAATCACAGTAGCTGCTGTCTCGCCTTGTGTTCCACGAGTTGTTGAACACTTGCGGTTAAATGCAACAAATGGAGTCACTTTCCTCAACATTTGCCAGTCAAAGGGATCCTTTTCTCATGGCGTCGCACAAGGAGAGACTTAGAATTATCCTGTGCACAACTTGCTCAAAACTCAACATTATTTTATTAGTGATTTGAGATCAAGATTAATGCTGCAATAAAATCTGGAAACTCTTTTCTAGACCCAGATTTGTGCTAAGCTTTGTGGCGAAAGGGGTGAACACATTCCGAAATCATCAGTTAATCAAATCTCAATGGATTTTCAAAAAACCAGGACTTTTTGATAATTGCGATTCTAGCTCAATTTTCCTGTTAAAAATTACACCATAAAAAGTGCTTCTTGCCACAAATACAACTTTAGTCAAGTTAAGACTGACTGCTTTAAATGTGTATTCTACAATTTTTAGTTAAAGGCTGACTTCTTTATGCATTCCTTTGACATTCAGTTCTTGTTGGTCTTGGACCGAATTCCACTCGTTTGTCACGTTTGCCTGTGTTTTCACGAGCTATTAAAAATTAGCGAGCACTGAGCATAATCGCGAGCAATTGAGGCGAACAATAACGCAGCGAGTGCCACAGTTACAGATACAAGATACAAGATACAAGCTACAAACACAGAGAGGTGCAGATACTTTTGCCACACATAAACAAAGCTGAAACCCGCACTCTGAACCCGTTCAGTTGTCTGGCATGTGTTGCCAGTTGGTCTGTTGCCAGTTGCCAGAGAATTAAATAAGCCTTCCCCTTTCGTGCCCCTTCGTCACCTCTGTGTCCTCTTTTGTTGAGTTGAGGTCGACGTATTTAGATCAGGTAACATTATGCGCTCAAATCGCTTTGCAGACGGCCGTTGCACGTTTCGTGCAAATTGTTGCAGCCGCATGCGGCAAAGTTGCGACTTGTGACTGGGGCAGCGCCAGGGTCCCCCCTCCCTGACTCCTCGTTACACTGCTCATAATGCATTTTTGTATGGACGCTGAGGCCACGCTTTGCGCCACATTTCTTTATTCGCAATGCCACAGAAATTGACCTTGAAAGATTGTTAATTGGCCGAGAGCCAGTTCAAGTTGGTTCGGCCTAGAATTATTCTGGAATTTGTCGAGACACAGAAGTGCGTAAGAGATACTTATAGGTAAGCATATACATCGCTGGCAGGAATAATAAAGCATAATATAATATATATCAGAGATATCTCTTCTATATCAAATATATCTCAGAATTTTTCTAAGAATTAAATTTTGTTTCCTAAAATTATATATAATATGAAGTATGATATCAAGGAATAAGCTGTTTAAAATGCAGAACTATCTACAGAAAAGCAAATAAAATATAATATTTAGTTAAGCACAATTATTAATATTTTAAGAAATTCGCACTTTATATTTATATTTATTCACTACAAGACTGCTTACAAATTTCTTAGCCTCCATTAAAATCGCAATCTCAGCCAAGATGCCAACCATATTTTCTGACATGTTGCAAGCAACTCATTTGCATGCACCACGCACGTAACGCCAACAACCACCCAAGAAGCACCACTGAAACAGCCACAACAACAATAACAACAACAACAATAACAACAAGATAAATGACATCAATTGACTTCATTAGCAGTAAATGTCAGGACTTTGCCACATGTATTTATATTGTATTCCTAGTGAGCCTCGTCGTGTTAAATGTGCAACAAACAAAACGTGGCAATAAACCCACCCATTCCCTGTACCACCCCCTCCCCCTTCCCCCGCAGCATTTTAGCAACCCCTCGAAGATTGCCAAAAACTGTCAAAGAACGCAGAGTTTCTTGGTGGTTTTTCTTTTAGCAGCAGCAGCAGCTGAGGAAAATTTGCATACGCATTTTGCTTGCATCGTTTGGCAGTCAGTCGAGTGCTAAGGGGCACAAGGGGGGAGGGTTGACAAAGTGGCCGCAGTGACTCCATTACGGGCAACTGGGACACACACAATGAAACCATCAAAATCCAATGAAATAAAATAAAATTCCAATAAAAACATTTTGGCAAAAGGCGAAATGCGAAATGCGGGCGAAATAGAGAAGAGATAGCGACAGGGAGAGACATGGGGCAGGAGGGGGTGTGTTGACATTCAGTGTGTGTATGTGTATGTGTGTGTGCACAGCATTTGGTTGGCTGCACACACACCTAACACACAGACACACTTACACCCAGAACAGTCCCCTTTATTATTATTTTTTTTTTTTTTGGCAAACGTGTGCGTGGGATTTGCACACTTTTCGCAATGTGGCGGAAAACCCACTGGAAAAACAGTTTTTCTTTTGTGCTGCCCAACGTCTGCTGTCTGCTTTTCACTTTTTGGTATTTGGTGTGTTTGGTTTGCAACTTGTTAGTGTGGTTTCCGAGCCAAGCGAATTGCTAAACTGTCAAATGCGTGAAATGTCAACATGTCAACTGGCTCAGCTAAGGAGCTCAGAAGATAGGGTAGAGAGGGGAAGAACGGGGTTGACTGAGTGAGGAATATTGGGGGAGGGGGTAAGGATAGAGTTTTTGATTGGTGCAAGAGCTAGAACGGATCATATTAATCCAAACTAACACGATTATTAAAATTGCCTTACGATATTATTATTTGTATACATTGAACCTATTGAAAATATGGAAAATGGGAATAATGAAGTTGAGGAAAAGTATGTTAACAAATAAAAGCACCTACCTATATTGCTAGTAACACCCTTCATAAATCTGGAATCTGCACATATGCCGATTTTCTGACTATAATTTTGACACATGTTCCGGCCCAAAATCACGTTTTCAACTTTAAATGTACGATTGATCTAGAGGCCAAGCTGTGAATAAAAATACCTTGCTTTTGAAAATGCGTTGAGTTTTGACGAAGTTATGGCATTTTGAAGGTTCGACCTATGCCCATATGCCAATTTTCTGACTATAATTTTGACTTATGTTCAAACCCAAAATTACGTTTTCAACCTTAGATGTACGATTGATCTAGAGGCCAAACTATGACTAAAACGCCCTTGGTTTTGAAAATCCGTTGAGTTTTGACAGAGTTATGGCATTTTGAAGGTTCGACCTATGCCCATATGCCAATATGCCGGTTTTCTGACTATAATTTTAACTTATGTTCCGACCCAAAATAACGTTTTCAACTTTAAATGTACGATTGATCTAGAGGCCAAACTATGACTAAAACGCCCTTGGTTTTGAAAATCCGTTGAGTTTTGACAGAGTTATGGCATTTTGACGGTTCGACCTATGCCCATATGCCCATATGCCGATTTTCTGACTATAATTTTGACTTATGTTCCGACCCAAAATTACGTTTTCAACTTTAGATGTACGATTGATCTAGAGGCCAAACTATGAATAAAAAGACCTTGCTTTTGAAAATCCGTTGAGTTTTGACAGAGTTATGGCATTTTGAAGGTTCGACCTATGCCCATATGCCAATTTTCGGCCTATAATTTTGACTTATGTTCCGACCCAAAATTACGTTTTAAACTTTAAATGTACGATTGATCTAGAGGCCAAACTATGAATAAAACGACCTTGCTTTTGAAAATGCGCTGAGTTTTGACGAAGTTATGGCATTTTGAAGGTTCGACTTATGCCCATATGCCCATATGCCGATTTTCTGACTATAATTTTGACTTATGTTCCGACCCAAAATTACGTTTTTAACTTTAAATGTACGATTGATCTAGAGGCCAAACTATGAATAAAAATACCTTGCTTTTGAAAATGCGCTTAGTTTTGACGAAGTTATGGCATTTTGAAGGTTCGACCTATGCCCATATGCCCATATGCCGATTTTCTGACTATAATTTTGACTTATGTTCCGACCCAAAATTACTTTTTAAACTTTAAATGTACGATTGATCTAGAGGCCAAGCTGTGAATAAAAATACCTTGCTTTTGAAAATGCGCTTAGTTTTGACGAAGTTATGGCATTTTGAAGGTTCGACCTATGCCCATATGCCCATATGCCGATTTTCTGACTATAATTTTGACTTATGTTCCGACCCAAAATTACGTTTTAAACTTTAAATGTACGATTGATCTAGAGGCCAAGCTGTGAATAAAAAGACCTTGGTTTTGAAAATCCGTTGAGTTTTGACAGAGTTATGGCATTTTGAAGGTTCGACCTATGCCCATATGCCAATTTACGGCCTATAATTTTGACTTATGTTCAGACCCAAAATAACGTTTTCAACTTTAAATGTACGATTGATCTAGAGGCCAAACTATGACTAAAACGCCCTTGGTTTTGAAAATCCGTTGAGTTTTGACAGAGTTATGGCATTTTGACGGTTCGACCTATGCCCATATGCCCATATGCCGATTTTCTGACTATAATTTTGACTTATGTTCCGACCCAAAATTACGTTTTCAACTTTAAATGTACGATTGATCTAGAGGCCAAACTATGAATAAAAAGACCTTGCTTTTGAAAATGCGCTGAGTTTTGACGACGTTATGGCATTTTGAAGGTTCGACCTATGCCCATATGCCCATATGCCGATTTTCTGACTATAATTTTGACTTATGTTCAGACCCAAAATTACGTTTTCAACTTTAGATGTACGATTGATCTAGAGGCCAAACTATGAATAAAAAGACCTTGCTTTTGAAAATCCGTTGAGTTTTGACAGAGTTATGGCATTTTGAAGGTTCGACCTATGCCCATATGCCAATTTTCGGCCTATAATTTTGACTTATGTTCCGACCCAAAATTACGTTTTAAACTTTAAATGTACGATTGATCTAGAGGCCAAACTATGAATAAAACGACCTTGCTTTTGAAAATGCGCTGAGTTTTGACGAAGTTATGGCATTGTGAAGGTTCGACTTATGCCCATATGCCCATATGCCGATTTTCTGACTATAATTTTGACTTATGTTCCGACCCAAAATTACGTTTTAAACTTTAAATGTACGATTGATCTAGAGGCCAAGCTGTGAATAAAAATACCTTGCTTTTGAAAATGCGCTTAGTTTTGACGAAGTTATGGCATTTTGAAGGTTCGACCTATGCCCATATGCCCATATGCCGATTTTCTGACTATAATTTTGACTTATGTTCCGACCCAAAATTACGTTTTAAACTTTAAATGTACGATTGATCTAGAGGCCAAGCTGTGAATAAAAAGACCTTGGTTTTGAAAATCCGTTGAGTTTTGACAGAGTTATGGCATTTTGAAGGTTCGACCTATGCCCATATGCCAATTTTCGGCCTATAATTTTGACTTATGTTCAGACCCAAAATTACGTTTTCAACTTTAGATGTACGATTGATCTAGAGGCCAAACTATGACTAAAACGCCCTTGGTTTTGAAAATCCGTTGAGTTTTGACAGAGTTATGGCATTTTGAACGTTCGACCTATGCCCATATGCCCATATGCCGATTTTCTGACTATAATTTTGACTTATGTTCCGACCCAAAATTACGTTTTTAACTTTAAATGTACGATTGATCTAGAGGCCAAACTATGAATAAAAATACCTTGCTTTTGAAAATGCGCTTTGTTTTGACGAAGTTATGGCATTTTGAAGGTTCGACCTATGCCCATATGCCAATTTTCGGCCTATAATTTTGACTTATGTTCAGACCCAAAATTACGTTTTCAACCTTAGATGTACGATTGATCTAGAGGCCAAACTATGACTAAAACGCCCTTGGTTTTGAAAATGCGCTGAGTTTTGACGAAGTTATGGCATTTTGAAGGTTCGACCTATGCCCATATGCCAATTTTCGGCCTATAATTTTGACTTATGTTCCGACCCAAAATTACGTTTTAAACTTTAAATGTACGATTGATCTAGAGGCCAAACTATGAATAAAACGACCTTGCTTTTGAAAATGCGCTGAGTTTTGACGAAGTTATGGCATTTTGAAGGTTCGACTTATGCCCATATGCCCATATGCCGATTTTCTGACTATAATTTTGACTTATGTTCCGACCCAAAATTACGTTTTCAACTTTAAATGTACGATTGATCTAGGGGCCAAAATATGATTAAAACGCCCTCACTTTTGAAAATACGTTGAGTTTTGACGAAGTTATGGCATTTTGAAGGTTCGACCTATGCCCATATGTCAATATGCCGATTTTCGGACTATAATTTTGACTTATGTTTCGACCCAAAATCACGTTTTCAACTTTAAATGTACGATTGATCTAGAGGCCAAACTATGATTAAAACGCCCTTGCTTTTGAAAATGCGTTAAGTTTTGACGAAGTTATGGCATTTTGAAGGTTCGACCTATGCCCATATGCCAATATGCCGACTTTCGGACTATAATTTCGACTTATGTTACGCAAAATTAAGTTTTGTTCTTTAAATGTACGATTGATCTATAGGCCAAGCCTATCTTATATCTACCTCAATCTGAAAGGAATACCTGGACAGTATTTCTTGCCTGAACACAAATTATTGTATCATAGTATTTCGCAGTCGGTTATGTCCGACTGCATTTTACTTTATCGGTAACAATAAAACAATAATCGATAAGATACAACAAACATGACCTGGTTATGATATACTATGGAGATTCGCGAATTTCATTAAAATCGATTTCCAATATAAATAAAATAATATACCTTGATCTGAATTGAATCGGAAAAGAAACAAAGATTTTGCTAGCCCTAAACATATTTTCATATCAAATAAACTGTTTTCTGCTTCTTCGAACTATTATTTGCATATCTTTGTTATCTGCTAACATTCTAACTATTTGATTATTGTGGAACTCCCCTTACGACTAGGTCTCCAATAACTCAAGCAATCCGGATAATGCTCTTGACAATTGACAAACATAATTAATTCTAAATATACATTTACAAATAGTAATATATATATAAATAAAAATCAAATCAGCCGCTTTGCAAAATTGGCAAAATAAAATCCAAATCGAATGGGTAATCCAATTGCTACGCCTTCGTCTTGGCCTTTGCCTTGGCAATTACCTGATTATTACCACGAGTTGTGGACCGCGTCAAGTGCCATTTGACAGCATCCGCGTTTATTCGGAATGCTGGCAACAAACCCAATCTGCGACTATTCGCATTGTGTTCTAGTTTGTGGCATTCCCTAAGCCGCAAACTCGTTTACAGCTCACCTACACCACATTTGTCTGCTCGGGCTATAAAAGCGTCGCGTTAATTGGCCCAAAGCAACAGTCGCTGACAAGTGAACAACCAGTCCAAAACAAACCATAACAAACTATAAAAAAAAACAATCAACATGAAAGTAAGTTGAAAAGTTGAGAATTGCTCCAGATTTGAGTTGTTCTCATTTGAAATTCTTCTCTTTCTTTCGGTGCAGTTCCTCATCTGCTTGGCTCTCTGCGTGGCTGTGGCTCAGGCCGGCTTCCTCGCCAGCTCACCTGTTGCTGCCACATATGCCGCCGCTCCAGTGGCCACCTATGCTGCTGCTGCTCCACTGAGAACCTACTCGACTGGCTTTGCTCCTTTTGCATCCACCTACTCTGCAGCTGTTCCTTATGCTGCTTACACGAGGACTGCTTCTTTCAGAACCTATGCTGCTCCTGTTGCCACCTACTCGGCCGCTGCTGTTCCGGCTGCCTACTCGACTTACTCAGCTCCTGCTGTGGCCACCTATGCTGCTCCCATCTCCACCTATGCGGCTCCAGCCATCGTCAGCCCCTTCTTGAAGAAGAAGTAAACGAGTGATGTCCAAAATATTGTCAGCGCCTTTGTTTCCATTTGATTTAACTGACCCTCTCGATAAACTGATTGATTAATAAAATTTACGTAAATTCTGATTGTTGTAATTAAATTATTTATTAGGTTAACTTGAATTTGCGGCGTAGCTTGTAGAAATTAAGAGAGATCGTTGCAGTCTTTACTCTGATGCCTATTTAATTCAGGGACATTCTTAAGTCTAGAGACTTGAAATGGGATTCTTGGAAATCGATAAGATCGATAATTACAAATCGATAAGACCACAAATCTCCCAAAACAGATAATTGGAAATCACTTTAAATGATTGGTAAAAGAAATAAATTATATTAAGTATTTTAAGTAATTATTTTTAGAGCAGTATTTTCCTTAAGCTTGGCATCAAGGATAATATCTCTTCTCTTGATTATTTCTTAAAACTCAATTCAATTAAAAATAAGTTTAAACCTAAATTGAATTGAACTTCAATTCGCATACAATAAGAACTCAAACAAGTCGCTTGGCAATTTGTCTGACTTTTGTTTGCGAAAATATTTCACAAGATCATAAACAATATATATATATATATAGTGTGAGGGTTCTCTATGGCTTGTGGCCTGGTCTGTTGCACAGAGCGTGGGCGTCAAATGACCAATCACACGGATTAATTGCCTGGCGATAAGAAATGCAGCAGCAGCTCCCAGCTCCCAGCACCCAGCTCTCAGCTCCCTCTATAGAGGTGATGGTGGCCTCCACCTCCTCCTCCTCCTCCTGGCGAGCTGGCAAACGCGCGTGCTCAAATAAATCATTTTCGAGACACGGCGCAGGCAGCCAGAGGGGTTGCAAGGGGCAGGGGTTGGGGAGGGGTCAGACAGGCAGTCAGACACTCACAATCCATTGGCGATCTCTTTTCAAGTGCAAAAGTGCCGCAAGTGGCAAGCAACAGAAACAGAAACTTACAGCCCAAAAAAAACAGAGTTTGGCTGCCACAGCACAATTGTGGGTGTAACAAATTCGCCGTCAAATCGCGACCAAATCGCAAACCGAACACACACACTAATACTAATACACACACACACACAGGATCAGAACCAATCGCGACTCGTATGTGGTAGAAAGGCAGCTGGGAGGCATGGAGGCAGGGAGGTAGGGTGTGGGTGGAGGTGGAGGTACAACGATCACTTCTCACACAGTCAAATGGCTGCCCAGATTTGGCCAAAGTGAAAGCCACTTTGGGGGCACTCTAGAGAAGGAGGAATGGAGGAGGAAAGGGGTTCGGGGATTACAATTTAGACACCGGAAAACAATGAAATTGACAGCGCTCGAGCTTTGGGCGATCATCTGCTCAGCCATTTAGTGGATATTTGTTGAGAATTCTTTTGCCGCGCTGTCTTATTAACAATCTTCAAATGGGCAGTGTATTGGGAGGCAATAGGGTTGTCAGGTTGCTGCAGATGAAATCATTGAGTGAGTTTTGTCTCAGCTCAGCCGACTTATTCAGGAAGTATAAAAAATATTTTAAATTATAAATAGAGGCGTCTCATAAAAAAAGACAACTTCAACTTTAGCTCTACTTGCTTTTGCCCTCATTTACTTTTAGTCCGCCCTGGCAACTCTGTATTACTATCAGGTATGTAAACATATTCGGGAAGTATTAGGAGTATTCCACACCATATGTAAAAATATGACATCTTTTGGTGTACTTGACTCATTCTTACCATTACTTTTCACCACCCTGGCAACTCTGCTCTTGTCTCGGCTCAGTCAACATATTCAGGAAGCATGACCAACAGACAACGTGAGTGAGGCAGCAACAACAACAGCAACAAGAATCACTTGCAAAGTGTTGCACAAAAATGCCGCACGAACACCGTTCAATTGCATTTAAGAAGCCAAATGACCTACGGCACAGCTCCACTGCCCCCCTACCCCTACCTCCAAACCACACCCATTCCCTCTCCCTCTCCAGCTGAGGCTCACCTATTCACAACTCAATGCCTGTTTAGGCCAACACACAGTCCCAGCCAAAACGCACAGCTAACAAGGCTTTCTGCAACTGCTGCCAACCATCTGTAAAACTCCCCCAACTCTCCTCTTGAAACGCATACAAATATTATATTTAAGGCAAGAGTCTCTCATTCCGTGCCAGGCATCGATTCCCCTGCAACATCGATACCATCAGCATCATCATCATTGCATTGGGGCAACAACGGCGCACGCGCAACATTTCCACTTGAGAGTTTTCTTTCGGGATGTGAAATTACTTCGTACTGAAATTACAGGCTTAGACTTAGTCTTGGACTTGGAAACAGACTCTGAATTCAGCTACAGCTGCGTAGTTTTGGCCATGTTTGTCTGGCTTTGCTTTGTTATGTTTTTGTTTTTGTTTTTCGTAAGTGTTTTTGGCAAATTCGTTAAATTGCACGTGAGATTCATTGATAATGGTGCCATGCCTCTGCTGCATTTGCTGCATGTGATCTAATGTTGACGGCTGCAGTTCGGTATATTGTCTATCATATGTATTGACAACTTATGAAGGAGTATTCAACTGAATCTCAGAACCTAGGACCTCAAAAACATTTCCCCAATAATAGATGCTCTGAAGAGCTGTTTCCATTATAGGAATAAGTTATAGTCACTTATATCTAAATTTCTATCAAGACTTCTTGCAGCAGCTTCTCGGCCTTAGGCAGAGAGGGTCCCTTGTATCATCTTTATATGTTCACCAGAATTTTTCGACTTAAATTACATTCACCAGTCATGTATTTATTTAATAGATTAATTATTAATTAATTAATTAAAAAATGTTGATATTTTTCTTATAGCTGACAGGCGTGATTTCAAACTCCTATATTTGCTACTTATTTTCTTATCTTTACTTGAGACAAGCTCAATGCTCACACTTTCAAGGGACTCTTAAGCAAAAACCCCAACAAAAAAGCGAAGCAAAACCCATTAACCACAACTGACTTTTACCCCACAATATTTACATGCAATAAAAAATTAACATTAAAATAGAGTAGCTCTGTAAATGGATAAGGAAAAAAGTGCGTGGCACAGATGAAGATGAATAGCCATCCAATGTACAGTGGGACAAACACCCAATTTCAGCAGTCGAATACAGTTGAAAATTGAAAACGCAGAAATGGAGGTAAACACAAAGAAGAAGGAAAAAAGAAAAAGCGAGAAGGAATTGAAAAATCCTTCACCTTCGTTAATACAAATGATGCCCCGAGAGACGCGAGAAGCAGCAGCAGAAAGGTGACGGGGGAGCAGCGGGAGAGACCCAAACTAAACAACAGTCTACACACGCACAGCAACAACAACAACAACAACAACAATAGCTAAGAAACGTTCCGGAAGGAAGCTGAGAAAGAAGTTGCAAGGAGCAGCAAAAGAAGACGAAACAAAAAAAATTCATTTACATGTGGTTGGGGTTGGGGTTGGGGGAATAAATGCGTGTGGAGGGATGATTATTAAATGGGTGGCATGTTTAACTATGAAACGCACGCGACAAGCGCGAGGAGGCGGAGACACCAACAACAACAACAACAACTTGGACAAGGACAAGGACAAGGGTGGCTGCCAATGAAGAGGAGGCAACAGAGCTCAGGATTTGCATGTGTTTTTTTATTTATTTTTTTTAGAGGTATGGAGCTGCCAGACAGGGGGCTAAAACTTGTGTACGACTCAATGGATGGGAGCCCAAGTAGGCTGGCCAAGTGGGTGAATGGCTGGGTGGGTGGTTGGGTGGTTGGGTGGTTGAGAGTTGGACAGGCTATTTGGTGTGACAAGCAGCTGCTGGCTGAAGTACAACAGAGCTAAGACGAGGGGCTGGTGGCAACTTGCTACGTAAGTGCGGCACTTGAAACCGCCTTAAAGCGTGCGTACTCTAAACTGGCCAGCAAGAAGAAAAAGAAGCTGCGGCCGCAGCAGCAGGAAGAAGAAGAAAAGGAAGCACCAGCAGCAGTCACTGAATTATGCAGAAGATTTACGCGCACGAAAAGTTATTTTTTTCTGCTTTTCCGTTTTTTTTTTTTTTTGTTTGCCGTCACATTGTATAAACTTTCTAGCCGGACGCCAAACGCATTTGACAGTTATATACTGAGTGCCCCATAGGAGAGTGAGAGAGAGGGAGAGTGTATTTGTATTTGCTGCCCACTGTGCGGCGACAGTTGGCATAGACTGATGCTGAGCGAACGCTTGTCAAAAACAAAACAAGCAAAATTTGTTGCAGAAGCCAACAAAGCTCACAGGATTACACAGAAAAGTGCTCAGCAGGCCCAAACCAAGTTGGCCAACTTGGCAGAGGCACATTTATGCGAATTTATTTTAAACAGAGACATGGACTGAAACAGAGCCAGAGACAGATTCGGTAACAGAGCCAGAGACAGACAGTAGTTAATCATTTCTGTTAGAGACAGCAGAAGTGAGTATTTTGTAGTAAATATCCTTTGAGTGTTGAGGATTGAGGCATACATCAGCTAAAACGATCTGGGCAACTGGGAAGAGTTGATCCATCCCTATTAATACATAATATAAGGAAATCTTAATTGTAGAGTAGAGGAAAACAGGTTAACATTAGTTATCACTAGTACTCTACTGCTCTTTCTCTGACTGACTCTGGATTTATTTCTCTGCCTATCTGCCTCTGTTTCTCGCTCTTTCTCTACCAATTACTCTCTCTTTCTCTCTACTTCCCTGCCTTTATCTTTGTCTGTCTCTCTCTCTCTTTAATTGTTTTTAGGTAATCTCTCAACTCTCTCCTGCAATTTGTCAACACAAATGATTATCTATTTACTCATTTCAGCTAACATTTTCCCATATCAATAATCCCAGAGTTTGCCGGAATGATCAGAAGTAAAAGAAGAAGAAGTAGAAGAAGATGTGGAAGAAGAAGAGGAAGCAGCAGCAGCAACGCCAAATAATCACTCAATTGAAAGGCAATATGGCGCCAAGCGGTCAAATGGCAATAAAAATCAATATTGAACTCGAACTCAGACTGAAGACTGTAGACTGAAGACTGAAGATTCAAGCCTGCAATTGCAGATTCGTGAACTTAAATACGTAGCGAATAAATCGCATGCGATAGAAATGGGCATTGAATTCTATTAAAAGGCTGCTGAATATGCAAAAAGAATAACAAGCAAAAACGCTTTGATCCAAGCCGCATATGCAACTGAAGAGAATCCAGCAGCTGAAAGAACGAGGAGAGAAGAAGGAGCAGGAACAAGAACACGGAGAGGGAGAGGGGCACAGGATAGGATGGCAGGTAGAAACCGCAGGCATCTTTTGGTAGGGGCGCAAAATCGTTGAAATATTTCAATTAACTTAAAGTGCGCCGCCGCGCTGAAGGATGAGCTGCAGATGGAGTTGAAGCTGGAGCTGGAGTTGGAGTTGTGGCTGGGACGAGACTTGTGAGACTTGTGAGACTTGGTCGACTTGGACAAGACCTGGCGACTTGCCGGCTCTGGCGTCGGGACAATAAACAATGTTTTGACAAATCGCTGAAAATTGAGTGCGCAAAATTATTATTTTCAATTTAAAAATCAAAAGCAGAGCCACAAAGCCACAGAGCAAGACAGGTCCGAATGGGAAGGAGTAGGTGAATCGCATTCGAGTCGTGTGTAGGACGATATATGGGTATTAAATTTGCCGCCTTGCCCCCAATGGGTTGTGCGGCTCATGTTGTTGCCTCATGTTGTTGCCTCACGGGTTGCTAATGATTGCAAATTAAGAATTTAATATCGGCATGCAGCGATGCATATATGCCTGGTTATAAATTAGCTGGAAAATTGCCTTGGCTTAGACCAGTTGGCCATTATACTAAATCAGCCGAAACGACTATTCGAATGAAATCTTTTTAGTCTTGCCCAAGAGTTGTAATCATTAACAAGTGCGCCAATGTCCTGACCTTTGGAATAGTTTCACGCCTAGCCTCCAGGGATTGACTGAGTAAGTTTTTTTTTATCGTGTTTTGTTTTTCGAATATGCCGCCCACTTCAATCAAATTTTTTGATTGGATTGTTTCGGAAGCAAGTCGTCATTAAATCAAATATCATAATTATATAAACAGCTAACGTGCGGGAGAAAGGTCTCTTTCCTTTTACCTCAGTATTTTCCTTGATTAAAATCTTTGTTCCACTAGCATCGCTAGGGGCACCAAATTGGCGAAATGGCTGTGGAGCGACCAGGAAGCAGCTAGGAAGCTAACAATGTTCACACATTCACTGAACCAGCAGAAGCAGCTGGATAAATACACTAAAAAAAATGGTCCTAAGTTGAAAAAATATATTAGAAAGTTTTTATTTTGCTTTTAAATAAAACAAAGCTATTACTAGATCTTATATATTTTATGTTATTTTATACATATAGTATAAAACAAAACTCTGGAAATTAGACTTTTTTTCAGAGTGTAGATGGATAGATGGATGAACAGAGGTGCCAGCAAATCAGTATCAGTGGGTAAACTGAACGTTAACGTTAACCTGATTATGGGTATTAGAGCCTATAAGAAACAGAGCCTCTCTCGAGACTCTCGAGACTCTACGCATTCAACTGCAACAGCAGCAGCAGCTTCAGTGATCCGTGGCGTTAACTATTCAAGTGTAAGGAGTACACATTATGCTGATTATAATCAGCAGTCAGCAAAGTTGAACGATTCTGCCAGGGCATAAATACCGTTGCCCAAACAAGAGAGAGAAAATAGAGCGAAAGAGAGATAGGGAGAGAGAGAGACTCAAGTGCAGCTCATTAGCTGTAGGTAAAGCCAAGTGCAAAGAACAGCTAAATAAAAGAAGAAGAAGAAGAAGTGTCTGAGCATCCTAGGAAATCAATAAAATTAAAGGAATAGCGTAAGGAAAAGGGAACAGCAAAAGAAAGCAGAAAAAAATCTCTCTAAACTGTGAAAGAAGTTTGCCCACTCCCTCCCTCTCTCCCCTCTCTCTCTCTCTCTCTCTCTCTCTCTCTCTCTGTCACACGCTAATGAGTGGAATGAACCCAGCAAATGTGCCCAAGTCTGGCGACGCCATCGTGCAACTTTGTTGGTCCGTGTAATGAGCAAGAAATGAGCAAACTCAAACTCAAGCCAAATACATAAAGAAAAAACACAACTCAGACTCGAAGCACATCTTAAAATTAGTTAAGAAAAAAATGGAAAATGGGAAATGGAAAAAATAGAAAGCAACCAAATTTAAGGGGTTGAAATTGCTAGTTGTTCAGAGTTTGTTAGAAGTTGGCGTCCTATGATAAGCTCATATTTGCAGCCAGTTAATAATTGGTAATTGAAATTTGTGAATTCATTTATGCAACAAAAAACTGCTTAAAAGTGGCTTAAAAGTTAAGTTAACTGATTGAAGTAAGTGAAGGAGAGGAGGTTAAATATGTATTCAAAATAATTGAATGAAGTATCTAAGCTGAATTTAAGCCTTTCCTTATTTTAATATATGAACTCATCACATATTATTTAACTGCTTAACTCTTTCTTTAATTAATGCACAAACAGACTAGAAGTGACTTAAAAATGACATAAACTGATTGATGTAAGTTGAGAAAGAGGCTAAATATAAATTTAAAATAATTGCAAAAGATATTTAAGCCAGATACTTTGGAAAGGTTGTAAGTAGGGACAGTCACCCCCTTCCTTTTCCCTCATTATCTATAAGCAACATTGAACAATACTTTTCTATTTCGTTAGATGAACCTCTGGAGAACCTCTGGAATATCTATTGAATATTTCTTTCTTTATCAAAGACACGTTTCTTCCCCCAACAACAAAAGCGCTCTCAATTCTCTCAAGTTTCCACACAACCAACAATGGCTCAAAAGTGTGTGTGTGTGTGTGTGTGTGTGTGTGTGTGTAGATGTTAATTGTGAGTATGCAAATGGGAATGGGACAATTCACTCTCGCATTGTGTACTCCTCTCAATTCTATTCTCTATATTCTCAATGCTCGATGCTCGTATTTAAAAATCAAAAGTGCGTGCGGCTGTTCATGTGTGTATCTGTATCTGTATCTGTATCTGTAGCTGTAGCTGTGTGTATTTGTGTGAGTGTATGCGTAATGAGTACAGCAGACTCACCATGTATACACAAAAAGGACATTGCGTCCCTTATGCCACACACAGAGGCACACACACCCAAGCAGTTCGTGTGTATTCACAGAAAAGAAAGAAAAAAATTACGGGCTGCAATTATGCAAATTAGTTTTTGAGTTTGTGCGACGCACAACCATAGTCTGACTCCAATGTGTGTGTGTGTGTGTGTGTGTGCGAGGACAAACAAGTTTCCGTTATTCAAAAGCCTACAGTATCGACACGGAAATCTGTAAAAAAATAATATGTATATATGTATTTTGCATACAGCGATTACAACACGCACACTCATTAATTTTCATCAATGAGCCAAACGGAACTGAGCCTTCTGGCTTACTTGCTTACTGCTTACTGCTTACTGCTTACCAACAGCAGCAGGCGAATGTGAAATGTGAATGTGAAATTTTTGCATAGAGGACTGTGGACGCATCCTGGCCATCCAGCCAATGACAGACAAACAGAGGCCAGGGAGCTCTCGCTCTGCCTCGAATGGGCTGCGCATCATTAATTTTTAGAGCTTAGCCAGATGACAAGCCCAACATAGCTGAAGAGATGAGCCGGGCACGGGCACGGGGACGGGGTGAGGCGGATGGGGCAGGAATGTGGCACCTCGAGGGCCGAGTCGACTGTCCGCTTGACGCTTCACTGGCAAATCCAATAAAAAATCAGCAGAGCGCAGCGCAACGACAACAAACAGAAACAGGAGCTGGGGCAGGGACACGGGCAGGGGCAGGGCGTGTGTGTGAAGACAACAACAGCTACACACACACACACACACACACACAAATCATTAAAATGCACAGCGAGGGGGAGCAACAACTGTGTATTGTGGGCAGGACGACAAGACAACTCCTTAAGCTCAACGCTCACCCGTCTACATCCTCAACTTGCCCAGCCTCATCCTCAACCTCCCCAGTCTCATCCACATCAAAGCATCAAATGGAAGACAGCGCTTGGCAATATTTATGATATTCAAGGATTTTCTAGTTGACGTTTAGCAAAAAAAAAAGCTGAAGTAAAATGGGAATGAAACAAACGGCAAAGCAAACAGCAAACAGCAAGCTGAAAACAAGTCGAAAGAGGAAAAAAGCCAAAAGCGGCTTTCACAAATCATTAATATTCATCGCATTTTCCAGTTGGAACAAAGCAAACCCCCGAAAAGAAACCGCCAGATATTTTATGCATATGCAAAAAAACGGGAGGGGTTAAGGGAAAATACGATTGTCAGAATTGTTGGAAAAATTCAACACAAATCCAATAGAATTGTAGGTTTAGGCTTAGGTATCTTGGGCATTGAAGGACAGTTGACGGTTGAAGTGCATATAAATATAACAAATTATTTATAAAATAAGAAATATTTACTATTAAATTTAAAGAAACAAAAATATCAAAAATATGAATAAATTATTTGTAATCAATAACATTTTCTTAAATTATTATTTACAATGGAAGAGCAATCCGCATGTTTTATAATTATAATAATTACAACAGCTTTATAATACCCACCTCCAGAGCATACAAAAATCAGTTTATTACATTTTATAAACTCTAATTAAATACATTATTTAAATTGCTATTTTATAAGCTCCGGTTCCAATTATATGCGAGGATTTACAGCACCCAATTTTGTTTTCACTTTCAGTGGTTTATAAAAAATCTATTGGATAATCAGCTGGTGGCAAACTACATATAATTAAATATGCATACTATTAATAATAATTACACCAAGCAAAAAACAAACAAGTTAAACAATTTTTCTTGCACACACTTTTTTTGAAAGAAAAATCAATTAAATACTATGACTATATAGAAGGTGGAATATGTGCATATATAAATATATATATATATATGTGAAACTGGACTTGTGTGCTTAAGCTGCTATAATGGAGGCCATAACAGAAATCACGCATTTCCGTCACGTATGCCACTTCCGGTCAAGCTCATGTCGAACAGCATGTGTTTCC